>CM070562.1:82884671-83507480 GCA_036346405.1 Phyllostachys edulis | reverse complement strand
GCGGCGTCGAGGAGAAGAGGCGTTGTGGAGCAGCAGGGGCATCCAACGCCTTCTCTTGCATCGGCGCCTTCGAATCTGCGGCCGTCTTCTTAAACAATGGTCCTAACCACCACCACAAAAAAAACACCACCCTTCAGATCTAACATCAAAAGGTCCCGCGGAAATCTCAAAATGAAACCACACGAATCAAGCATAACGCAGATCCGAGCATGAAATGGGGGCAGATCGGGAGGTGGTGGGAGTGTATCTCACCGAACTCGCGGAGGCGGGCGTCCTTGGGGTCAATGATGGAGTCACGGAGGGCGGCGAGGTTGATGTTAGCGTCGTTCCGCACCTTCCAGTTCTTATGCTGCAGCCGCTCGTCCCACGACAGCTTCTTCGCCTCCTTGAGGAGCTTCCCGTCCTCTGTCGACATGGTCGGCCGCCACCGTCTCGCCGACGAACGCTCTGACCAGCAACCTCCATTGCAACCACCGCCCGGATCGATGTGGCGGCCTAGGGTTCAAATTGGGGCGGTGGCGTTAGTGGGGAGTTTGGGCCTGAGGTGAGGAGAGAGAGGAGGGGGGGGAATAAAAAGGAAAGAGGGTGAGGTGAGGCGAGGTGGCTCGGCCAGGCGAGGCGAGGAGTTGCGGTGTCGGGCGAGGGGTATGGGAGGTAGGGATGGGGCGGCAATTAAGGTGAGGGGTGGCGATGATTGCGGCGTCGGACGGGGAATGGGAGGTAGAGAGGCGAGCCAGGCAGCCGGGTCGAAGAGCAGCCGTGGCAGGGCGGCGGTCGTGGTGGCGGGGGGTAGGAGGAGAGCCGGGGAAGTGGAAGGTGTGGGAGCCGAACTGCCAAAGGGGATAGCGAAGGGGAAAAGAAAACGGGTTGGGTACCGTATTTTTGTGCGAGGCAGCAAGTTGGGTGGAACGGTTGTTACGTTACATTGCTAGCTATACGTTGGGATATGGGTGTTTATGTTGTAGTGTAAGTCCTTCTACGACTATCCCATGATCGTAAGTTCTTCTACGATCAGTCTGTGGTCGTAAGATCTTCTACGACCACCACCTGGTCGTAAGCTTTTCTACGACTAGTCCCTAATCAACAGGGCTTACAGACATGTGGGCCTTGTCGATCAGGGAATCTTCCGCACCATATTCAAAATATGGGCAGTAAATTACGTGGTTATTCTCTGGAATAATGGCACGATTTTAACCCCTTTGTTTTGGTGATAACTGCCCGGTAGCGTGGAAACATTACTACTCCCATAATAACCTCCAGTAATGGCTCAATAATCTAGGACATTAAGGCAGTCTTTACACTAGAGCCACGACAGTACATCTTGAGAACTGTATAAAAGGTAGAATCATCAGGACAATCGGGGGATCTGAAGATCATTAGAAGCACAATACTCTAGTCTTTGGCTCCAGCTTGTAATCCAGCGTACTCGATACATACACACAGGAGTAGTGTTGTTATTCTCCTAGGAGAAGGCCCGAACATGTATAAAAATCCCCATGTCTCTATCTCTGTGTGATTTTGAGCCTAGAGGAACCCCCAAATCAAACAATCTTTACGTAAGTTCGGTCCTAAAACACCGACAACACCTGTTGAGCATGTGTTGCTCCCTTGAGGTGTGGTAGTACCGGCGTTTGTGTGGCGGAACTACTGTGGAGTGGTAGTACCGCATTTCCTTTGGCAGAACTACCGTGTGACGTTCGGACCGTCTGAACGTTACTCCAATCGTGCGGTGAAAACACACAGTCCGAACGACCCATTCAATCTGGTTTGTCCGTGTGTGCAGTCCGATCGTGACTAAGTGGTCTGGTCGCTTTTGTGGCGCGGTCGTACCAGAGCTTTGTGGCGGAACTACCGCGTTTGCTTGGCGGAACTACCGCAACCCGGTATATCTGATTTAGTGTGCGGTATGTTATTTCCAGAGAGTGCCATGTGTTGGACTCAAGTGGAAGCGGTCGTACTACCATTGTGGATCGGAACTACCGGGGAGCAGAACTACCGCGTATTACTTGGCGGTAGTACCGCGCCGCATTTCCAACGGCTATTTCAGAAGATTTGATATAGCCGTTACTGTGTGTCAGTAGAGGTGCGGTAGTACCAGCCGATGAACGGTGGTACTACCGCTCGAGCTGATTTTTCAGCAGCTTTTCTCCCAACGACTAGTTTTTGTGTCTATGCTATAAATACCCACCTTGGCCGGTTGTGGATAGAGTTGCTAAGGTTGCTGGTGCCATATACATTCCTTTGAGCTAAGTGCAAGCCCTCTCATCTCTTTTGTGCATGTGTTGCACTTAGTGAGCTTAGAGAGCAAACCCTAATTGCATGTATTGCATTAGGTAGTGGATTGTGTATCCATTGAGCTTAGACACTTGATTCGTTTAAGTGAGAGTCTTTGACTTATTACTCTTGGTGTTTGCCGACACCTAGACGGTGTGGAGGCGTCGTGGTTCGGTGATCTTCTCAAAGAAGGTTGTGAGAAGACCCGAACGTTTGTGAGTGGCTTGTTGCTCGCCATCTCCGAAGTGGAGAAAGAGTAACCCTAGTGGATCGAGGTGTTGGTTCGTGTTGGAACCAGTCCAAGTGGTTGGACTTACCTCGGAGTTGTTGGCTTAATTTGTAGAGCCGGTCCAATTTGTTTGGGCTTACCTCAACGTAGATTAGGGGAGACCAAGAAGTCTCCGATCACCACGGTAAAACATCATCGTGTCATTGTGGTTTGTATTCTTGTGCTTTACTATATTGCAATATATATATTCCTTGTATTAAATTGCTATCTTTTATATAGTCTCTTGTTGTTGGTGCACTTAGTAAAGACTAATTGTTTTAGGCTTTAATTGTACAAAACTAAATTATTTTACAATTCCGCATAAAACTCGGTTTTAGCCAAAGAAGTTTTTAAAACCGCATATTCACCCCCCCCCTCTAGTCGGCCTCCTCGATCTTACACACTTGAACAGATCAAGTGTCTAAGCTCAATAGATAAACAATCCACTACCTAACGCAACATATGCACTTCGAGTTTGCTCCCTAAGCTCACTAAGTGCAACACATGCACATAAGAGATGAGAGGGATTGCTCTTTGCTCAAGGGAAAGGATATGGCACCAACTACCTTCCTCACAACCAGCCAAGGTGGGTATATATAGCCCACACACAAAAACTAGTCATTGGAGAAGAAATTGCAGAAAAACTGGGAAACCAGGTCTGACCGCCAATCGATAGCTGGTCAGACTGCCCTGGCTCCAACGGTTATAAAACTAGCTGTTGGACAACATTCGGTCTAATTGTCAACCATTGGCCAGTCAGACTGGACCAAGATGGTCAGACAGCCAGAGGGGCAGTCAGACCGCTCCACAAAGAAACACATTCTCTGGAAAAAGCTGACCGGGTCATAAGACCTGGAGGTCCGGTCAGACCATCCAACACATGGCGGTCAGACCGGTCAAACATGGCGGTCAGACTGCCAGAAAAAGGAACCTGGCATACAGCCCGGTCAAACTCTCAACGGCCGGTCAGACCGCCAGAGCTGAGAAACACAGATTTTTGCCAATTGATGCGTGATACAAACAAGGGATAAATGTGAGATTCTCAACAAGTAGTAAAACACATTTACCAACTTTTAGAATCACACTACAAGGAGTAAGGTACATGGACTTAAACCATTTACAAAACGTATTCTCAAACTAAAGTCACATGCTACAAGGATTATGCATGAGCCTCGATTATTTGCAAAACACATTCGCAAATATCGGCAACATGCTAACAAGAACTAGAGCAAGCATAACGAGCTATCAACACATGACACTCTCAAGCTACTAGTCAAGACCCCTCTTAATAGTACGGTAACCTATACTAGAAATCCGATTTTTCAACAAAACACCAAGACCAGTAAAAGACTAGGAACGCATTATTAGCCCTAACTAGTCATACATTTGCCTTGCACATTCACTTGAAGCTTGATGACGCACATCTTCTCTTCAAGACCGGGTCATTGACTTGATAATCATGAACACATGATGATTTCCTTTACTTCAAGTTCTTGACTTGAATAAGCATCAACCCAGGATGCACTCTTTCACTTGACCCCCATCAACACATGATGGGTCTTCTCTTGACTTGATGATCAACTCATGATCATCTCCTCTTCGAGATATTGATACGCATCAACACATGATGCATCCTTTACTCCAAACTCTTGACTTTAATATCATCAACACAAGATGTTCTTCTTCACTTCGGGATCCTAACTTAAACACCATCAACACATGATGATTTCTTTCATCCCGAGTCTTGACTTGATGACGATCAACTCATGATGTCATCCAAAGTCTCCATCATCATGGAACATAACCTATTCATCCAACTCATGGAAAATGTTAGTTCCATATGTCGATTGTCATTAATTACCAAAATACTCCATTAACTCATAATGGCAGGTCTAGATTCTTCACATTGTCTTTACGATTGTGACAATGGTTGGCTTTATGACCAGCCACTCCGCACACAAAGCAGACAATGTCCCCCTTCTTCCTCTTCATTTTCTTTCCTTGAAGCAGACAATGTTCTTGAATTTCTTATTCCTAGAGCCTCCAACACTCTTGACCTCCACCGATGAGCCTGAACATGAACCTTACCTCTACTGTCACCGACTCTTACTCGCTCTTTGATATTAATAGCTGCTGACAGCTCATTGAGTGTCAAGTGATCCTTTATATGTCTTTGAGCAGTCACAAAGTCACGCCACGAGGGCGGTAACTTAGCCAAGATGACATTGACTTGAAAAATCTCTAGTAAGAGACAGTCATACTGATTTAAATCACATACAGGGAGTTGAAGCTCATGGATCTACTCCATCACCGACCGCCCCTCTACAATCTTCTAATTCAAGTATGCAGTAGTAATAAAGGATTCATTTCCATTATCCCATTCGAAATACTTCTCATCTAGTTCATCCCACAATTGTTTGGCATTAGTGAAATTGACATATATGTCTAACAACGGGTTGGATAAGACTGCTAACAACTGAGCTAACACCGAGTTGTTTGCATCCTCCCACCGCGTCATTTCAGCGGTTTCCAAAGGGAACATTAGAGGAGTTGAAATGACCTAGAAAAGTCTGAGGTCAGTTAGCCATAACTTGGTTTTAGCCTACCAACGTTTGAAGTTGGCACCGTCAAACACTTCAGATTTAACGACATCTGACGATGAAGCTATTTCTTGAAATCTAGGTTTTCTGAATTGTTGTAAGAAATGTAGTTTTAGCAAACTTTCTGTCGGGACCCCGGGTATGCAACCCTAGGACCCTTTGTGTATTCTGAACTAGTCCCATGATCAGTAGCTAGCTCACACAGTTGTAACATTGGTGTAATCATAACCACACAACCAAACAAAAGATGAAGCAGGCAAATTAATAATATTAAGCAAAAGGGACCTTATGGTCAAGTCTTACAACGTTTGCCACACAGGGCTAGCAACAAAAGAGTAGCTTGCAGCGGAAACAAAACATCTTGTGGAGGTCACCCAATATGCCCACCGGCAATCGAGTGAAGGACGCGACCTAATTCGCATAGTCTTCAAAGTAGTCTTCTTCATAGAACTCTGAGTTCACTAGTTCACCCTCCTCTGCTGATTTAAACAGAGGGCGCAAGCCGTGAGTACTTTGAATGTACTCAGCAAGTCACAGAGAAATGTATGCAAGTAATATTCATGCAAGGTTTGACAAGGATAGCTTTATGGCTATTTTGCAGAAAGCAATATTTGACATTAAATACAATAAGTAGATTGCAAAGCATAATTTAAAAGATTAATACATAAGTAAGCAATTTTCTTTGATACAACTAGTGAACACCCTGTTCACTTCCCAACCATCAATCATCTACAAGATTTGGCCAACCCATTCCAACATTTTCGACAAAAGTTCTACCCCTTGCGTGAAATCACCAGGCATGTCCATAACCGGGGACACGGCTATTCGAATAGTTTTACACTCTGCAGAGGTTGTACAGCTTGACCCACAAGACACGAATTTCTCTAGTTTGTTCGGCATATATCTATGCCACCGCTCACTACCTTAGGTAAGCAGTCTAGAGTACGTGACAAGATTTTTACAAAGCTCCATTCTAACTCGAATCTGCCCGCTTTGAGGTTTCGCCATTCAGGGCCCCTCTTATGCCGCTTATCAACCCTTATGAGAACCGAATCAAAACTTTGCTAATTAGTCAATCAGGTCTATCCCAATCTAGACATGCGGTTGTACGGTTAAGACCCAGATCAATGGTTCAAGGTTAAGTCCTTAGTTGGTTGCTCAGACGAGACGTTTCCACATTCCAAGTGTGCGTTACGGCACCCACCTTTTCCACCACCCACTCGTCCGAGCATAAATCATTTTCGTTCAAGCTGGCCAAATGACCACCCTAGTCATGGCACAACATCTTTTATCAAAAGTGGCTCCGCCACAGTTCCATAATTCCTTTAGTCAAGTTCAACCATTCCTTGAGTATGAGATCATGAGTCTATCGCATAACTAAAGCATTGGCTAAGCGTAATACGGTATCCATGTTGGTATTTCAATAATGTCCAACTAATAATTAACCATCCTAGGGTGTCCAAGGATTATGTCATTCAAGGATACATGTCAATTGCAATTTATCAAGGAGGCATATGGCAATTAGGTAATTAACTAATTCCTGAAATCATTTATTATAAAATTAGCCATGCATGTTTATATCAAACAATATACTTTTATAAAGATGGGTTCAATATGATCAAAGGTCTACGACTTGCCTTCGTTGAAAAGTAGAGGTGCTTGATTAAATGGTCTGCGAAATCTTCCAAAAGCTAGGAATCTATACTGTGAACAAAGCTAAATAAATAAAACAACTCCAAATAAAATTCAAATAAATACCAAATAAATACTAACAGGAAGACAAGGAATTTAGATGAATTTATACATTTGAATCACTCGAATCGGAGTTCGAATGAGGAAGTTATGGCCAAAAGAAGTTGGAAAACACATAAAATGATGAAATAGAGATTTTCCTGATTTTCCGGAATTATTTTCCTAAAGAAAAATCAAAGAAATTCCACTCGGGCTGACTGGGCAGCCACGTCAGCAAAGGGGGTGACGTGGCGCCACGCGACGCGGATGTGGCGCCACCTCAGTATTGCCACGTCGCGCCCGGCGGCGCAAGACGAGAGCCGAGGTCACCTGCAAGCCCAGGCTGCTGGCAGTGGCGAGACACCAGCGTGAAGAGGAGCTCATGGGGATGCCGATCTTGTGCGATGGCGAGGACGCGGCGGCACGGGAGGTCGGCCAGCGCGAAGAGCGGCGGAGGCGGCTCGGCGGCGGCAGCGGGGTTCGGTGAAGCTCGGACGGGAGGCGCGCGGTCGCGCCTTAGCCTCGCGATGCCGATGGCGGGTCGGTGATGGCGGAGGTGCTAATGATAGCGGCGGGTGTGGCGAGAGTTTTCCTGACGGCGCGAAAAGCTTCTGTCCTTGGTGAGAGCGGAGAGAGGAGGAGAGAGAGGAAAGAGAGAGAAGGAGGTGGTCTCGGTGCTCGCTTTTATAGGCGACGGGGGGCCCCGGAGGAGGAGAAGGGAGAAGCTTGCCGTGCCGGCTTTAATGGCGGGCGGCGAGGAGCGGCGAAATCCGCAGAGAGAGGGGCAAAGAGGCGCCTGGCAAGCGGAGGCGGGACGGCAGGCGTGACTGAGCAGGACAAGGTAGGCGCTAGAGGCGCGAGGGAGCGCGGTCTTGGTGAGGAATCATGGCGACACTGCGCTGGCGGAGGCGGGAGGTAGGGGACGACCCCGGGCGACGGAGGCTAACAAGCGAGGCCCACTGGCCAGCGAGAGAGAGGAGGGAGAACGGGGAAGGCGCGGGCGATGTGGACCGTCCGATTTCAATCGGACAGTCTTGATTAGGAGGCGCATCTTGTGAGTGACCCGTGGCCGAGGCTGCGCTGTGAAAACGATAATGGGCGAAGGAATTGGCCCAAAGCCGGGGGGAATTCTAAGGTTTTCGATTTTAGAAAATACCAGAAAAGTAAAAGCATTTTTAGAAAATAGCTTAAGCCGTCCAAAAATTCTAGAAAAATTCACAGAAATCCCTTGAATTATTTAGGACTTAGTAAAAATATTTTTAGCTTAACTATTGCTTTTAGTTTTTGCAATTAATTATTTTTAACTTAGGGCAAAAGGAAAAACCAACTTAAAATCCAACAAAACTCAACTTAAACCAACTTTAATTAGTTCAAGTTTTAATTAAGTCAAATTAAACTGCTTTTAAAATTCTAAATTACAAGTTAAGCTTTGACAAATTAATAAAATCAAATGGTTGACTTTTTAAGTTTTCAAAATTTTCAAAAACTCAGGAAAATCAGGATGTTACACTTTCGGAATTAATTCCATAATATTTAAATAATATTAAAGCTTAATTCCAGCAGAATTTAAATGACCAAATTGATATATATTCATGTAATTCTTCCAAGTCATCTGAAAAAATAATATACTCAACACATACATCATGTGTACATCATAAATCAGCGTAAAGGTGAGACTTAAAATAATGATAATTGCTCTCAAAAGGCTAGTTGCACAAGATATAATCTTGGTCATCACAGCATTCATGCCAATAATATTCATCAATTGAATATGATAACACTAAATCAGACTTTGAGCTAGATTTAAAGCTTTACCAATATATCAAGTTCTATTTCAATAGACAACAAGTTAAACTTCCAGCCAATAAAAGATCAAGTGATTATCAATGCATAAGAAACACTAAACCAGCACTTTGAACTTTCAGCAAACAAAGGAATGATCACTGACAGTGTACAGAAATTTCTAGCAATAGCAATCAAGCCAACCTAACAACAGAAGACTAGAAATATCATAGTACATAATGATCTATTCTATTTAGTCACAGCCGAACACATTAAGTGCTAGAACCAACCTGAAATAAGAGTTGACTACTGTAAGCACTACTTATCTAGCTCAAGTATGATTACATTTATCAATCCAATTTCATAATATGCAAACAATCATCATAGAGCTACTCAACAGAGCCCACAAAATTCTCTTTGCAATATCTCCCAGGACTAGTCACAATAATGAACTCAATCACAGATCAAGTATTTCAACTAGCACATCACATATATATGCAAAGTGAACTTCGAAAAGTACAACAGAGATACTCACAGAGCAGATAGCAATCAAAGCTACTGAGATAAACCAGGCAAGGCACGTCAATAGACGCTTTCTCAAAAAACCTAACGTCTTGCTATGTCGCGCAATATAGATAAGGTTGATGGAGATACAATGCCGATCTTCACACTTCTGGACATATCGATGAACAAAGTTGAGATACAGGAGAACGCCGCACAAGACCCACTAGAAATGCACTAACCGAATGCACCAAGAGCACCAGAACCGAACTGATTTTCCTTCTCCCTTCAGAACAAGCCAAAACTGAACACAAGAGCTTCAGCCGCACACCAGATGTCCTCTCCAAGCAACCACACACGGAATGTGGGTCAAGAAGAATGCCAACAGGATGCACACAAAGGGAGACCAGGAGTTCGCCACTGACGTTAAGCTCGTGCACGAGAGAATGGGGCTGGAGGCTTTGCTCCAGCCTTATCTCCTCCAACCAGACCACCAGGTGGGCCCGGTCACCTAACACCCTTTCTATTTCTTATCTTTTCTCAATTGAGAAATCAACAATAAGATCTCAATTAACAACGCCTTGCACACGCAAGGGAATGTCAAGAGTAAATTTGTTCTGCCATCATAATTATCGTCAAGTTCGAAAATGTCATCCGGAAGGAGGTCGACTTCCTAATGCCTTCCCAAAGGTCCAAAGTTCTGGAAAGTGCAATTGCCGTCCATTTTTCCGTTACAAGGGTGCCGAATGACCATTCTGCCCTCATCTATTTCTCTCCAGTTTTTCCTCTTAATGTTTTCCAATTGAGGCGTTTCGTGGCGCGTGTGTTGTGCATGGGGAAGGAAGTCTTCGACCTTACCAGGGCAGACCCGCGCAGCACCGCGGAGAGCAGTGCGTCTACTGGTCCTAATCGGGGCGGTGCGCGTGCGGTCGACGCGGGTGGGGTGGGGGTGGTGGGGGCACGAGTGCGCCAACAGGGCGGACATGGGCACGCGGGTGCTGGTGGCCAGCGGCGGCGAGTGCGTCCATGGCTTGTGCAGGTCGGGCACTGTGAACGACGAGTCACGAGAATATCAGCGAGGTGGCTGGACCGGTGTCGTGCACTCCGTGCTTGTGTTTAGGGATGGGAGTGGTTCAGGCCGATCCAACGGATCACCAATCTGATCCAGAAATTTCACCATTATGGACCAAAGGTGTAACCCAAAAAAAAAATAGAGGCAAAAGGTCTAGAATCCTATTGCTCTGTTGGATCAAGTGGGTCGACCCTAACCGCTCGATTGGTCATCCTTCGCAGCTCCACCCTAAGATGCACACCTCCACGGCTCCATGGTCTTTAACGCGTTGCCGCCTGATGAGGACATCCCTTCACTGATACAACCATCCCTACTGCTTCTGACGTGCAAGGACTAATTATTAGAGCACGTGCTCGCCAACTAAATTATCAGGTAACTTCGTTTCTCGACGTGCATCCATATTTTATGAACTCTATGATGCTGCCTAAAGTAAGTGATATTATTTTAATTAGGAATCAAGGATCGTAAGGCAAGCTAAAAGGTCCACGACCACTTCAACAAGGTCTATGACCACTTCAGCATGTTCGTTGCTTTATCTATTTTTCTTACTTGATTCTTGATTGCATGCAGGAAAAGACCTTCGTAGTCAGGTCGATCTCGCTACCGGCAAGGTCGATAACGAACATGAAGTTGGTTCAGCGATTGCGGGTGCGACGGTCGTCGTACGGTTGTAGCCTGGATCGTGAGAGTTAGCTTCCACCAATCAAGTTGTATCATCCTCATTGAAAGATCGGGACAACGTCCTCATTATTTGGTATCAAATTCCTAGGTTGATCGGTGAGGAATTTCTAGTTTACCATAGATTAGATTGTTTTTCTTTACCTACAGCACACAAAAACAAAAAAAAAATAGTAATAAATCATCATGTCCAAACCAGTCTTAGCCTCACAATTTTTCTAATGTGCAACAACCAACAAAGCACTCGAATCCAAAGGTTGCTCCAAAGCCGAACGACCAAGTCAAAAAAGTTCCACTGAATCCAGCGAAACCCTCCAAGACCGTTCACATCTGAGTCTCCCTCGACTCCACATAGAAAATGCCCTCGTCACTTTCCTCCGAGTAAACACAGATGTCTTCATGTTGCAAGCATCCGACATGCCCAGAGTCCCTAGGGAAGTGATCGAGCACAGGCTAGCTCTACGACCTGACAAAAAACCGATAAAATAAAAATTACATTGATTTGCACCTGATCGACAAGAATCCATCTAGTCAGAATTGGACAAGTTACTAAAAGCAGTTTTTATAAGGGAAGTCGACCACTCAGAGTGGTTGGCAAATCCTTTAATGGTTAAGAAATCTAATGGTAAGTGGACAATATGTGTGAATTCCACTGACTTAAATAAAACTTGTCCAAAAGATGAGTTTCTACTTCCTCGTATAGATCAGTTGGTTGATTCTACTACTGGTTGTGAAATTTTAAGTTTCCAAGATACATATTCTAGTTATCATTAGATAAGTATGTGCTTAGATGATGAAGGAAAGACTGCATTTATTACACCATTTGAAATATTTTGCTGTGTCAAAATATCATTTGGTCTAAAAAAATATTGCTTCTTCCTTCCAACGTTTGATGCACAAGATCTTTCTTCCTCAACTAGGCGAAACTTCGAGGCCTATGTTGATGACCTGCTCGTAAAAAGCATCCAACGTCTTAATCATGTTTCCGACCTACAAGAAACATTTGACAACCTCAGAAAACACTAGTTGAAATTCAATCCTGAGAAGTGTGTGTTCGGAGTTTCTTCAGAAAAGTTGCTTGTATTCCTTGTCTCTGCTCGAAAAATCAAAGCAAATTCTGAAAAGATAAAGACCATTGAACAAATATGTCCTCTGACCACAAAGAAAGAAGTCCAGAAACTCACAGGATACATGGCTGCTTTGAGTCGTTTCATCACACATCTGGGAAAAAAATAACTTCCTTTCTTTAAAATCCTTAGGATACATGAGTGTTTCGAGTGGTCGGATGTCAAGAGATACCTTACGAGTGCTCCCGTCTTGGTATCTCCCAAACCAAATGAGACACTCATGTTGTATCTATCTGCTACGCCACAAGCAGTAAGCACAGTACTGGTCACTGAACATGAACACATTCAACGACCAGTTTACTACATCAGTGAAGTTTTACATGGGTCTAAGGAGCGTTACCCTTAGGTCTAAAAAATTCTATATGCCCTCCTTATGTCTTCGAGAAAACTAATGCATTATTTTCAGGCGCACAAGTTAATCGTATCACCTGAGTTTCCCATACGAGAAGTCCCACAAAATAGGGAAGCAGTAGGGCGCATGACAAAATAGTTAGTTGAACTTGGGGAGTTCGACCTCCATTTCGTATCCTGGACGGCCATTAAATCCCATATCTTGGTAGAGTTTATCATCGAATGGACAAATCTTGAACCTATTCAGGGACTCTAGTACGAATTCCATGACCAGTGAACTATGTACTTCGATGGGTCACTTATGTTAAGTGGCTTGGGGCTGGGGTGGCCTTGGTATCACCTATCGGGAAAAACTTAAAATATGCCATTCAATTAAACTTTCCTGCTACTAACAATATAGCAGAATATGAAGGTTTATTAGCAGGCATTCGAGCAGCAAAAGTGCTCGGGATTCGACGACTACTCGTGAAAGGTGATTCTCAGTTAGTCGTGAATCAGGTCGAAAAAGAATATCAATGCTTGACGAGGATATAATGATCCTCATTTTACTATTTATCTATAATTCTTATTATGGATATTAATACGCCATACTGGTCTTAAATATACCCCTTAATATTCATAAGGGAGAAACCTAGCTATGTGGTCGTAAGCTTTTTCATGATCGCCTCATGGTCGTAAGTCTTTTCACAATCATGACATAGTCATAAGTCTCTATGACCACCCTGTGGTTGTAGAACCTTCCACGACCAGCTTGGCTACAATAACCTCCTGATTGATGAAGCTTGCTTAATTGTGGGTCTAATTAATTAAGGAGTCTTATGCGTCGTGCTTAAGGCACGAGGTAGTTAGTATAGGCAGTTATTCTCTGGAATAATTGCATGTGTTATTTTCCTGCCTCTGGCCATAACTGTCTAGCGACATGGGGTGTCACGTCACTGACAACAACCTTCCCCAGGCGGTTCCTCATTTGGAACGTTGAGACACCTCTTGGCATGGGGCAACTGTTACCTCTTCATACGCTATATGAAGGCTGAAGTTAGTAGGCAGAAGGGACAAGACAGATCGATCGAGAGAGCAATCTGGAGCAGAAGATATTAGACTTTAGTCTTCCTCTCGATTGTAATCAACAAACTCAATATAGCCACATAGGAGTAGAGTTATTATTCTCTCCGAAGAAGGCCTGAACCTATATAAAATCTCTATGACATTCTTTGCGTAGTTTTATCTCCAGGAGTTCCCCCGAATCAAACAATCATACGTAAGGTCGGTTCTAGATCACCGACAATGCTCTAATACGATCATGGAGAATTATTTGTCAGAAGTTAGAAAGCTTGAAAAGTACTTTTTTGGTCTGAAGGTACAGTATATCACTCGAAAGGATAATTTTCTCACAGATCAGTTAGCCCGAATGGCTTCTTCCTGGCCCTCGATCTATTCCACAAGAATTCAGAAGCCATGTCTGGTCGAAACACCAGAAAATACTCCAAGTGAGATATAGCCTCTCTAGAATATGAAGATACATGGATGAATCTCATCTACGAATATCTTCTAAAGGGCACCATACCCAACAACGATCTTGAGGCTGATCGCTTATCCTATAAGGCCAAAATGTATACTTTGGTAGAAAGAGTCATTTATAAACGTGACACTCAAGGGGTACTCATGCTATGTGTATCGCAAAAAGATGGATTAACACTCCATAACGACATACACGGAGGTATCTGTGGAACTCATGCTTCCTACAGAACGCTGGTTGGAAAAGCTTTTCAAAAAGGTTGTTATTGGCCAACAGCCCTCCATTATGCAAAAGTGCTCGTTAAAAAATGTGTACAATGCCAGTACTATAGCAAGCAAATACAGCAATTAGCTCAAGCGTTACAAACAAAACCTCTTTCTTGGCCTTTTGCAACATGGGGTTTAGATATCCTAGGGCCGTTCCCCAAAGCACCCAGGGGCTTCAAATTCCTTTTGGTGGCTATTGATACGTTCACAAAATGGATTGAAGTTGAACCCGTTACTAGGATTACAACAGAAGCAGCCAAGAAATTTATGATGAAAAATATGATCACTCGATTTGGTGTTCCAAATCGTATCATCACTAGAAATGGAACTCAATTTTTGAGCGCAAAATTTCAAGAATTTTGCGAAGAATTAAATACTAAATTATGTTATGCCTTTGTTGCTCGTCACAAAGTAATGGGGCAATCAAAAGGGCAAATGTCAAATCAAGTAGGGAATCAAAACTCGAGTTTTTGTCCAGCTTATAAAGCGCTCAATGGCTTGGGTAAAAGAGTTACCCTCGGTATTATGGACAATTCACACGATCGCTAGTCGGGCTAAGGCAAAACACCCATCTTTTCAGTCTTTGGGTCCAAAGCCATGCTTCCACCAGAACTAAAAATTTGGTCTACAAGGGTCGAAACTATAATGACCTAGATCAAGAACAACTTCGAGCTAATGATATCAATCTACTCGAAGAAAAGAGAAATTAAGCCTTAATCCGTTCGGCAGTCTACCAACAAGCCCTACGCAAATACTACAATCGTAAGGTCCAACTTCGTAGCCTTACTATAGGTGACATGGTTTTGAAGAAAATTCAAACTCGGTTTAATCGGAACAAACTCTCCCCCAAGTGATAAGGTCCTCCCACTGTGGTCGAAGTTACGCGGCCAGGTTTAGTACGACTGGCAATGGAAGATGGTAGAATTCTCTCCAATTCATGGAATATTGAGTAGTTACGAAAATTCTATGTGTAGATTCCACTACTCTCAATAAAGTTTATGTTTTCTTCAATCTTTATTGTGTCAAGAAGTTAATAAAAGAACAATGCTTTTATGTTCTTTTAATAACTTTTTAATAATTAGTTTTTCTTACACTAGTCGGAGAGGGGTAACATCACCTAGTCGAAGTCTTTTCCTCTCTACACGTCGTCTTGTCTACTAGAAGGAACTTCCTAGTGTCGATCTGTTCCTTACTGTTGCTGCCAATACAAGGAAACTAAGTCTAACAAAACGTGGTCCAAGAATTCTTAAGCAAGTTCTTTTCTCTACTTTTGTTCTTTATGATTATTTTTTACAGCGTTGTTGTTCAAAATAATTATCTAGTAAGCCAAGGTTAAGATTTTAATTTTGACTATTTCTACAAATACTTTATTCTCCTTACATTGGTCGGAACACGAGAATGACACCTAGGCGAAGTCTCTCCTCTCTGCACGTGGTCTTGCCCACTAGAAGAGCTTCCTAGTGTCAACCAAACACTAATTCTAGCTACCACTACAAGTAGGGGTGCAAACGGAGCGGATACGGACGGACATCGCTCATCCTGTATCCTTTTTCATATTTTTTCTCGGATACGGAGTCGGACACGGGCGGTCTGGGATCACGAATCTGAATGTGGATAGTCTCGGTCACGAATCTGAGCGAATACATGCCGAACCGAATACGGATTGTCTCGGTCACGAATACTTATTCGGATATTGCACAAAAACATAAACCATATATATCACACAAATAAAGATCAATCAACCATACTACATGTCCAAAATGCAACTAGATTAGTAGTTTAACAAGTAAATTTAAATACACCACATGATAACAGAGACTAGTTAAGCAAGTAGTAACCAGCAAGTACATGACATAGGCTAGTTAAGCAAGTAGTAACAAAAGGATAAGTGCTAAGTAAGTATGTAGACAATAGTAGATCGTTGACCGCACAAAAGACTTGTCTTTGTCTAGCAGCTGCTAACAACGAGCCATCTGTAATTCTCTATTACCATGCCTCAGTCGATCACAACCTCGGCCATCATCTTATCCTACAAAAATAGATTTGTAGAGTATGAAATCATATCATGAAACCAACTGAAATTGATATTTTGCCATCTTAACATCTTAGTAGTATACACCACACAACACAGTATAATAGCAGACTAGTATGATCAATGGAAGTGCAGATTCAAAGGAGCATAGTAGTGAATAAAGGCTTAAGTTTTGAGGCGTTATAACTGTAAGTTATAACCTTTGTATGCTCTTATTTTCTCTTTAATACAAATATACTACTATTATGCATGTTTCAAACCTGTTCTAATGTTAAGACTAAACTAAATGTGCAGAGAAAACTCTAGAAAAATAGAGAGAATTGAGTGAGTTAAGTGCGGGGAAGCTATAGAAGCGAAGCTAGATAAGTACATAGGTTAGAATGGAGCCTTAAGTGGAGCAAGAAGTATTTGGTGACCTCCATAAATAACTTTCTAAATTTTGTTTGTATGGAAGAAAATGAAGACCATCGGCGTTGGGTGCTAAATGGGCTCATGAGATAACTACGAACAATAATTGCCATTTGTAATAAAATATTTTAAAGTTTGGTGCTAGAAGATCATAATTACAGCAATTCCTAAAAGGTATCTTTACACTCAGATTAACGACTAGGCAAACACTAAAAATTGTGCTACAGTTATCTAACGATGCCAAATCATCCCAAAGTAAAAATAGGAAATATAATTCCTTTTATCTGAAGTCATGTGATGCAAAGTTTTCTTGACATTTGAGAGAAGAATTCTATCTTGTATAACTCATTAGTCATTACCAAGGGAAGAGACCTTGGAATCAATAAGCTCGAGATGTCAGCAGACAACGACATCTCAGAGAGCCTCACGAAGTATGGAGCAAGAATTGCAAAGAGTTATACAAGATAGAGCATTTCCCTTAACAAAGGTAAGTTAACCAATACCTTAACAATGCAGATCGTAGAATTCATTCCTCACCATATCTAGTGTCTTCAGGCACCTGACAAGGAAAACATTTTATTAACTTGTGATTTGTGAAGCTCCTTTCCATTCACAGCTCATGAAAGGCACATGTTCAGTTATACACATTGAAAGTGAACAATTATCAAACCTCCGTGTTCATGTTTGTAGTAGCACATTGTTTATCTTCTAGCTCCAAATCTAACTCATCAACAAGTGATACTATCTTCTCCTTAGAACCTGAAATTTTTAAATGACATGAAGTTAGTAAACTAAAGCTGAAAATGGTATAAACTATGAACTAAATGACTTATTATTACCTTTCCTAGATGAAGTTGTCCAGTCCTTGGTACAAATTAGAGCCTCAACCACCTCGGGCTCTAGTCGACTACGGAATGGATCAACAACACGCCCACCAGCACTAAAGGCCGACTCTGAAGCAACGGTGGATACTTGAATAGCTAACACGTCACGAGCTAGTCGTGAGAGAACGAGAAAAAGTCCTTGGTGTGTGTTCCACCATGACAATATGTTAAACTCTGCACCCTTACCAGTAGGATCAACCCACCGAATTGGTTTTTCTTTAAGGTATAACTCCAATTCATTCATATCACAACTTGTCACAGCTGCATCCTCATACAAGAACTGTTCAATGTCATCAATACCCAAGTCGGCATCACCATGTGGATGAGAAGGTTCTTTAGAATTAGGCTTTGAAGCCTCAGGAGTGCTGGACAGGTAAGCTTGGAACAATTTGTTCATAACATCTATAAAGCGATTAACTTCATGGGGCAGCCCTCTCATGATAAATCTTCCCCATAAAATATTCCACCAGCTTTTTCTTATATCTTGGATCAAGAAAGCATACAACAGCAAGAGCCATGTTCGACTTGTCCCAATACTTATCATATTTGGTTTTCATAGCCTTTGCCATGCAAGAAATAGTACCATCATCACTTTCACACCATTCTGCAAGTACCATCTTAATCTCACAAAATTTCCACCAAAAGCAGTTCTTTGTTGGATATTGATTTCGAGAAAATATCATAGTAGCATCATTGAATTTACGCAAACACTTACATAATGCTTCCGCCATATCCCATTCCTCATCGTCGGAGAACACTTCTCATATTTACTCTTGTTCAAAAACAATAACCTTTCAAAAGCACTCTTGTAGTAAATAGCACAACTCAACATTTCATATGTAGAGTTCCACCTTATAAGCACATCTAATGGAAGACCGGATTTATTGTCCAAGTCGCATTCTAGTGCACACTTTTGGAATTCCTCCCATTGCAATGGAGAATTCTTCACAATAACAATAGTAGCTCTAATATTACAGGCGAAGATGCAATTGCTTTTAAGCCATCTTGAGCGACAAGGTTTAGTATGTGACATAAACATCTCACATGAAAAAAAGCACCATCACATATCAAGGAGAGCGGCTTATTAAGTTCCACCACAACTTCTCTAACACACTTATCATTGGATGATGCATTGTCTAGAGTGAGAGCACATAACTTCTTCTCAATGTTCCAAGACATGACACCCTTGATAAATTCATTTGCTAGATTAGCTCGGTATGGTTTCCTTTCACATGAATGAATTTAACAATTCTTTTTGCATATGCGGTTATCATCTATCCAATGCACATTGATACACATATAACCTTTATTTTGATTAGATGTCCACATGTCCATAGTTGAGGAAAATCGACAAGAAAGAGATTTTAGTTGTTCATATAACTTCTTCTTTTCATCTTCAAACATGTCCAATATCTCTTTCCTAGTGGTCGTGCGACTCTTGAGCGAAAAACCGGGCCTTGAGACTTGATGAAATCAACAAAGTACTCATGCTCAACCATAGCAAATGGATATTCATGCATAATTAGTGCTAAATAGAACTTCTTGAGCTAACTTCGCATCATACTGTAAATTTGAATTGAACTATTTTCTCCACCTTCATCATTCTCAAATTGCATCTGTTGTTGTCCTTGCTTTATGGCATGCTTGAATCCCACATGATTCCACAATGCCTTTGTTCCCTTGAGGTCTCATTTCGAGCTTTGTGAAGACATTTATTGCATTTCGCCCAAACTTGTTTCTCCTCTCCACCATCTCTTGTCGGAATGATCCACAAAGTACTTAGTGTAGTACTCCCAAACCTTGGAGGTACACTTCTTACCTTCTTCACAGCGAGGTTCAATTTCTCCGTGCAAGTCTCTTCATTTACTTCAACATGTCCTACACCTCCAATGGTTGCGGTTGTCTCACGCCACCAATGCACTTTCGATGGCGGTGGCGTTGGCGCCAGAGTGGCCCGTACCAAGCTAACTGTGGTGGTGGCGGCAGAGAGATGCTCTGTGCTAGCACAAATGCTTGCACTTCCACTTGCGTGATCATCTCAAATTCTCAATACTCTACAAATAGCAAAATCAAGATAGCAAAAACTTAGCAAGGATAGGCGGCATATTCGTGAGGTCATAAGAAATCAGTTCAACTTAGTAACATGAGTACATGACACCGATGGAAATATTAGAAATTAGACATTAATGATGGCACTTGTGAGTAGACAAGTATACTCTGTAGATGATACATTAATTCTGCACCTTTTGCCTAGGTCGAAAATTTTAGCCTGCCATGCTCTAGTTTTTGTTTCACGACCATGGAAAACTAGGAAAAGCACAACTTTTAAACACGTGCTTGGTTATTTGTGTGTTATTAATTTATCTCTACTACGACACGGATATATGATAGTTTCAAGTACGGTGAGCTTTGAGGCAGTAAGAAAATTGTAGCAATAGATTAATGGAAGATTATTGTCTCCTTCTCCTAATAGAGCCAAGGCTTTCGACAAATGCCAGCATAAGCGTTAGAATTAGTCTGTTCCTCCAAACTAATCTGCAAGATTTCAACTATAGAATAGTGAGTAGGACTAAATCGCACATGAAGCAATGAACAATAAGGCAAGGCATTCATTAAGTAGTATATTAGAAGCATGTGCGCTTAATCACGATAGTCGGTACAGTTTAAATCCTTTGGTAGGTTTCAGATGTGATGACAAGGGAACTCATTCAAAATCCCGTACTATTTGTTTTCCCTTCACATGGAATTCTTTGGGACATTGATGGACAAATGAACAAGAGGATATGAATGCGGGAGATGTATCGTTTATAACAACTCACAGTGATAGGTTCTTTGGCTGTGGCATTTAATGAGTAGCCTAACTACCTAACCACCATAACTTCAGAATTTTTCTCATTTGCTCAGTGGAGTATCTTCAGTTCTTCACATGAAGATTTGAAAGTAGGAGTAAATTCCACTCATAAGTGCACTGCATGTCTTATAATGTTGGTGGATATATTAACGTTTGAATTAAACTATGTATTTATGTTAACATTTTTACATATATTTTTAAAAAAAATATATGTATCGATACTACTCAATATAATAGCAATTTATTGGTGAAAGCCTCCATCTAGAACTGTTTAAAAAGATTCCTGTCTGAAAATGGTAGACCCTACACTATACAAGAGAACCGACCATTAAAGACAAAAGCAGTGTTGTCCTAAGAATGTTTAAACCTTCTTCAGTGCATAAAACTATAAGAATGGAAGAAAAAGGTGCGAGGTCACAGTCTAAATAATGAAGTGATAGCATTTTTTTAGTTAAGAGGTTATTTGGTTCGCCGAATCGTTTAATGTGAAAGTTATAGGATTTAATCATCTCCCATCAAAGAAAACTTCTTTGAAAAAAATCTTTTGCGCTACACAAATATTAAATGATCATAAGGTGATTGAAGTATAGGAACATATATATTAATTAAATTACATGATCTTTGGATGGTAGTAAAAGATTCGATATATTTTTCATTATGTGAAAGTTGTGTGCTTATATTATTAAAGTGAAGCGAGGACTTGTGAAGAAAACATTATATTACTCTTTCCCATAGTGGTGATATTTTCATAACATGGTATATTAATTTCTAGCTCATATAAACATTGAATCCACTTAAAGAATAGGGCTAATCAACACAAATAATACTTGCGAGATAATATTGTAATTACATATTCAAATCTGCATTTCTTTGTATCTTTCCTTTGCTTCCTTTACCATCAAGCTTACCAATTGTGTAACACGATATCATACCGAGCATATATCCTCTCCCATAATCGTCACAGCTAATTGATTGTACTCACACACTACTATGTAGTTAACTTAGTTTCAATGCATCTATAGGCTATAGCTGCGAGAGAAAGAATGTAGTTCCCACGGGCACTATGTTGATTGTTCACACTGGCGGCAAGCTTCTCGCGATAATGCTTTACTAGCTTCTTACTGCTGACCAAAAAAGAGAAGTGCAGTCATTCTCTGCTAAAGAAATTTGTTGAACGAAAAGCAAGTTAAGTACACAATGGGACCCGTGGCGGCGGAGGGCCAGCTGCGGCGGCGAGCCAGCGAGTGGGGAGGCGATGGAGCAACGCAGTGCAGCGCAGCAGCCAGCGAGTGACGGAGGGGCGGCAAGCTGCGAGGAGGAGAGGGCGGCAGGCTAGCTGCGGCAACGAGGGGGGCTGCATGCTGCAGGCGAGGCGAGGTGGGCGAGGAGCCACCGAGCATGAGCGAAGCCTTGGGTGGGGGAAGACCGGAAGCTGGAATGGATGAGGATTGAGGGTAATGAGATTAGGGTAAGGGTGACCGTTGTGGAGGAGGAGGACATGGGGGCGGCGGGCGGCGCGGCGGCTGTGTGTGTGTGTGTGTGTGTGTGCAGGTTGGGAGCTCTTTCGTGGCTGAGAGAGAGTGTGAATGAGGATGAGATGAGGACATTGAGGACTGAGGTGAGGAGTGAGGACTGAGGAGTTTGGCATTTTGGTTTTGGGCGGGGTCTGGAGCGGAGCCGCGGGCCGCGGGCGTCGCCTCGGCGGGATCGCCAAAAAAATCGGATACGGTCGGTAACATCCGATTAGAACGCCGGATAGTTCCGAAAAATCGGATACCTAATTATCCGAATCCGATGGAAAATATCCGGATCCGAATCCGAATCCGAAAAAAACTCCGGATATCTGGAAAAAAACACCCAAATTTTGCCCACATTTTAACGGTCGGTCGATCGGTCGGGAATTATCCGCTCCGTTTGCACCCCTAGTGCAGCATGGTTGGGGCGCCACTGCGAGAGACCGGCCAGGGGCGAGGTGCGGGTGGCACAGGGATGGGGACGAGGGCACGGGCTGGGCGGGACATGGGCACGACGGTGCTAGCGAGTAGCTGCGTCGTGGGAAGGGAACAAGAGTGAGGGCAAAGCAGAGATGAAGACCACAACTCGCAAGGGCAAAACCGACATTGATGAGTTTTTCTCTCAGCTAGATGGACGTTAGTAGAACCCATGGATGGAAAACATGAAGGCCATGGTATTTTTAAGATTTTTTTTTTGTCTTTGAGATGATATTTTGAAGTGAGGTGCATTGAGACGTTATTTTCCAACTCCAGACGATTGAAATGGCACGGAACAAATTCAGTCGAAAGTCAATGTCACTATTGTAGATCACATCGAAATACAGATGCAGGGTCATATCAAGTTGACTCGTACTTTGTTGTCTCTTACGATGTAGACAATATGGTTTATTCAATAAAAACTAGGGCCCTGTTGTTAAATAATATATGGGTATGGGCCAAATTATATAATTTTTTAAAAGAAAAATTATTATAAGTCAATTTGGCTGAATTTGTTGCCATGCTCGGTGGCTACTGCGTAGTAATTATTTACTCTACCAATCCTCTGAAAAAGCAATTATTATACTCTAGGTGACTATATGACTAAAAACATCTCCATGGTGTGTTTTAAGCTAGTGCCAAAAAGAGAGAGAATGGCTCGGTACGGTACCACACACCGGAGAGGGTGGCTCTAAGAAAAATATTCCTAGAATCAATGCTAGTCTAGATACCCGTGCCAAAGGATCTTCGCAAGTACGGGCCACATGTCAGTGAATAGGGGAGGGCGGGAGGGAAGAGAGACAAGTGGCGCTAAACTGGAGAGAACACGTAAACATAACACTTAGGTGATGTGGCATTTTCTTAGCGTTGATACGGATACGTACCACTGGATGCTCTTAAGTTCCTAGGAAATAGAATTGAAAAGTCGCTGACACATGGAGCTTTAATGCTAACACTACTACAAAAAGATTAATACTGGACGCTTCATACAGACGATTGACTAAAACCGTATGTATTACATGCAATCATAGACAGTTTTGATTTAGAGATCGTCTGTGTTACTAGCTGCGCTAAAAACTGTCTGTGAAGAGGTAATATCACAGATGATTCATATTGAAAACCGTCTGTGAAGTATTACAGACGGTTCGTGTTCAGAACCGTCTGTGATAATTGTAGACTTCACAGACGGTTTTTAATTATAACCGTCTGTGATATGTATCATAGTTAAAGCAAATTTTCAGCAGTATTTAAATGACAAAATTGACATATAAACATGTAATTTCTTCATGTCATGTAAATGTATATATGATAATATGCTCAAAACATAGAACTTAAGAATAATCATATCACGGACAGTTCCATAATAGAACCATCTGTGATATGAGACATTGACGGTTCCATAATAGAACCGTATGTGATATGAGACTATATCACAGACGGTTCTATTATGGAACTGTCAGTGAGAAGTATCACTCTTTATTAGTAGGAGCCCGCTAGGGTTTGCGCCCTAACTCGTAACTCCCCAGCGCCCTTACTCTTGTCAATTCCCCTCCCCACCCGAGTGCCCTCGACCTCGATGCCGCCGCCCGACCCTATCGCCGATGCCGCCCTTCTTCCCGTCGCCGCCGGTTGTGACACCACGGTTCACTGCACAAGACACTCGTACGATAAAAGTGTCTTGTGCAGTGTCATCGTCGTGACACAACTACGGTGACGCTGCCTTCCCCTCTTCCTCCTCCCCAGGCGTGTGCGACCCCGGTTACCTCTCCACCGACTTTGGCCTCAGCTACCTCACCACTGGCACCGGCGATGTCAAGGTAAGACAGATTTATCACCTATTGGTTTGTGCTGTTGGTATTCATGTGAACCGAGCTGCAATGTAGGCTACCTTGTCGGTTGATCATCGGTTTGGATACCCTTGGCCTTGTTGACTTGCCGGCTTGCCCTCTATGACTGCTAGCTGGCTGGATGGATGGATCTGGAGAGAGAATGGGGTTGTGTTCGGGTGTGACTACTGGTGCTGCTAGTTGTGGATAGAAATGTTTGTATGCTCTATGAGATTTGTCTGTGCCTAGCACTGGGAGGTATTGCAAATTGGTATTTGTATGCTCTGTTGAATTGCTCAATGATGTTAATAGTCTTATGCTGAAATTGAATTGATAATTAGTTCATATTTGGCTCTAATGAATTGCTAAATGTTGTCACTTTGATCTTCAATTTATCAGTTTGAGACCCGGTAATTTGGGGCTTCCTCCTCCATAGACTCAATTTATTTTCATGCTTGAGCTTGTTTCGGTTTACTGATGTGAGTTGATTATTTACTAATGTGGGTTAATTTATTGATTAAGCATAGTAAATGAAATGGAGGTGGGTTAATGCATGGTGGAGGCGTCGCACTAAGGTAACTACTCCCCTCTACTCTCTATCGCTTTCCCTCCCCTTGCTCTCTGATATAAACCGAGGGCTATTGGTGTATGTGTATTCTGTACATCTTGCTTAGTTCATGCTGTGGGTTCAGATTGACAAAAATGAATGGGGCAAAATGGTGGGTTTGGTTATTGCTCTCTGATGTATACTGAGGGTTATTGATGCCAGTTTTTTGTGCTTGGTTGGCTTACATGGGATGTGGTTCAGATGGGGCAAAACATCAGTCTCTACACATACAAATTTTTTGTACATTTAACTAGTCTTATAGTATGTTCCTATATGGTATTCTGCTTTTGAAACCTGTAATTAACTTTTCAGATTTGTAAAGGTTAGGCTAATTTGTAAAGCTGCAATTAACATACAAATTTCTGGAATTTTTACCTAGCTTGTGCCTTTGATCATCAATTATTTATTAATTGGTGTGTATTCTATTCCAAAACAAGACCAAATGAGTCAAAAACTATTACAACACCTCTTCACCTGCCTCTCGCCATTCATTTCACCTTTGTCTATGTAACCATATTCATGCTGGTCAAATTCTCCTTCCTTGCGTCCTAGGTACGTCCTACCATTCTATTCCTTATCTCTTCTCTATAAGTCTCCAAGCAGTGGCTGCTTGTGCCTTTTGTTGGACTGGAAAGGCGACTAGAGGGGGGGTGAATAGGAGCACGCTCACTTTTTCACTTTGATCGGATTCAAACATGATATTGACTCCAATAGCTATGAGAACTATGAAGATCAATATATATAAGCGTAGCGGAAGACTTGTACAGAATCCCCTTCAAACCCCAAACGAAACGACCAAAAACACAAAAAATAGCCTGATGAACAGTGCCGGTTGTACCGGATGAACAGTGCCGGTTGTACCGGATGAACAGTTGTGTCGGATGAACAGTGCCGGTTCAACCGCAATGAACAGTAAAAACAAGCAAATGAATAGTAAACAGCCTGAAAACGAAATCAAAAATTGACGTAACTTTTGATCCGTAACTCCAAACTTCACGAAACTTGAAACACACCTTCCTAAGAATGTCAGGAACCTATTCCAATCAAAGATCGTAGAGATCCATGCCAAAGTTTCTATCTTTTTCGGTTTGAATGAAGGGTGCTCCAAAAACCGAGTCAAAACCAAAATACGATCTAGAGACTTGCTCGTGGGTGATTGATGATCAAGACGACCCTAGATGGGTTCCCACATGTCACAGCAAGTTAGATCAAGGCAAGAAACCAAGCAAAAACTCGTGGATCAAAGAAAGACCATAAATCACCAAATAGAGAGAAAGAAAGCAAATAGACTCATCTTTGAGAGAACTTTCTTTGGATTGATTTGATATGGTATTGGTTTACAGCCACTCTATCGATGGAGGACAAAGACTTAATACATGAGCACGAAAACACATCCAACTCTCTAGAACCCTAATCTCCACTAATCATCTCCCTAAGCAAACTAGGGTTTCAAACACAATGAAAGGGTTGAGGGGTGCGACCACCTCCTCCTCTATTTATAGTGGAGGCTTAGACCTTCTAGAAGATTGAACCTAATGGGCTCCGTTAAGGCCCACACACAAGCAGGTCACATCGCACGTATTTTAAAAGCTTTATCTTCATCTCTTGACCTAACCCGCTTCACCTTGTGCCATCTTGCGCCGTGAGTTGGCAAAAGGTCACTAATCTTGTATTTGGTAAAATTACCAAAATGCCCCTTCTCGATCTTTTTGTAAAGACCGAGTCCCAACTGCGTGAAGCACCTCCCATGCTTTGCCACGTGTAGGCTGATCCAGCGGCTCTCATCATGTCGGCAAGCCTCTCCCATCCGGCTCCCAGAAACCACCATGGCACTTGCAGGCCAGCGTCGCAGATCCAACCAGTCGCCCGAATCGCCTGTTCGGTCACCTTTATCCCTTATCGCCATGCTTGACTCCATTGACCTCACCCGGCATCCCCAATCGTTACGGACCTCGGCTCTCCAAGCTTAGTCCCGATCATCCTCATGATTGACCGTCATTGACCTCAAAGCAACTTTGCACAACAATAGACAAAGAAATCGATTAGGAAACAAGTTCTTCACAACTTGACCCACGTTAGTCAAAACATGCATCATGCAACACATATGCCATGAAACCCATGAACTTGACCTAACCCAAAACCATTTCTCCAAAATGGCGAACTTCAAAAGCAGAATCGGTACAACCGCCAAGTAAGAGCGGTACTACCGCGCCAGCGGTCGTATCAGCTCATATAATCTTGATCGTGCATCGCTTCTCAAGAAATCAAAACTCCCCAAAACATCCTCTCTGGAAATTTCATACCGCTATTCAAGCGGTTACCTTTGCGATGCGGTACTACCGCCCTCTGGCCGGTACTACAGCTGCTGCATGGTCGTCTTCGCGACTTACACACCGATCGATCGATTATCCTGACACTTGCTGAAAACGTTGTTTCGACAAACCGATAACGCTATTACCAATTGTAACGTCATCCTAAGATCATGAGCATATCCCCATGATATCCACAATCTCCCCCTTGATGAACACATTAGCAGTTTCCCACAAAGGCACGACTTGGTCCAAATGCAAGAGAAAGCATAGGAAATGACCGAGTTGGCTTCAGAGTAGTATCAACAAATGAGAAAAGGCAAAAGAAAGCGAGAAAGCTTCAATTTCCGGAAAAGAGCAAAATCTCACTTAAGGTCCATATGAAAGAACATTTATTCGATATGACCTTTGATCATTGTGAGGATCAAGAATTGCAATTCAAGTCCAGAAGTAGCAATAAGACCAAAAAAGTGCAAATAAGAAACTCCCCCTCACTATGATCCTCAAATTTCAGAAAATCTCAAATTTTTAATTCTTCTCCAAGTAGCTCCCCCTTTTTCGTAACTCCCCTTTTTCTCCCCTTTTTCAACCATTTTCTCCCCCTTTGACAATGGAGTCATCAAGGAATCACGCCTTCCTCTCGTCCAGAGATGACAAATGCAGAATGAGGAAAAAGCATAAGGAGCATGCATGAAATGCAATGGAGTGGCTTCATTTTTTGTATTTTTCAATTTTTGATTACATGAAGCTTTGGAGATTACCCAAAAAAACCAGCTAGCATTTCTAATATTGCACAAACAATATATCAAGCCTAACAGCGCTAGCAAGATCATGATAAGACATATATATCAAAGCTAAGCTCGAAAGCTCAAAGTAAAGCAATGAATTTTAGCATTTTAAGCAACGCTTCAAATCTAGCAAGTTCATCAACAGGGATCCTAAAATGATACTAGCCATGTCAAAAAGTCAATGTGAGATCAAAAAGCTAACAATGACCACATTAAGAGACAAACATGTCCTGAAATGAATCATTTTGCTCAATTTTCTCAAACGCCCATTTTTCAACAGTTTTTCATTTGCAATGAATATTGAAGTTAACTAATGGTCTAACTTAGTGAAAAGATCCTGGACTAGGAGCCATCCACAAACTCTTTCTAAGCTTCGACCAGAAGTTGATTAAAGATATATCTTAGTGAAGAAGATCCTGGACTAGGAGCCATCCACAAACTCTTCCTAAGCTTCTACCAGGGCGAAAAATCTTGAGGTTCATGTCAGTTTTGACAAGCAGTCCCCATGAGATCGTCTGGATCATCAAACTATCTCCAAGTTCATGTTTATGACATACAGTCTCGTAAGAGTAGTTTGGCACAATTTAAGCATAAGACAATCTTGAAATTGATTTTTCATTTTTCATTGGCACAAGAGCAATTTTTAGATTCTCAGAAGCACAAGAAGCTCAAGTAATGATCAATTTTAGATTCAAGAGCTAACAAAGCAATTTTGACAGGGCTAATGTCACAAAAGGAGCACTAATTGCGCAACTAGCTAAAATATCCACAAATTGCAGTTTTTAGGTTCTGGTTGTTTTAGAATTCTAGCTCATACAGTAAAAACTTAGCTACACATGTGAAAGCATGATAATTCTAGCAAGTCAAAGAACTAGACATGGCATTAAGTAAGAATTGAAATACTAAACCTCCAAAGGGTAATAAGCAAAGCTTCATCAATTTTAGAAGATAAGCAGAAAAGCTTATATTATAATGCATCTTTTTGTGTTTTTCATGTGAATGCAATATGATATAATGAGATGCAAGAAAAACTCAAAAAGCCTAAAAAGTCTAAAAAGATCAACAAGTTCAAAAGAAGATCAAGAAAAGATCAAATGAACAAGGAAATATCAGAAAAGATCCAACTCCCCCTCAAACCAATCCATAGGGATAAATTACCCCTAACTCACTTCTCAAGGTGGCAAACCTTGTTGGGTCTAAAGGCTTGGTGAGGATATCGGCTAACTGGGCCTTAGACTTCGCAAAATGCAACACAATATCACCCTTCTCAACATGGTCTCTAAGGAAGTGATAGCGAATGTCTATGTGCTTGGTCCTAGAGTGTTGCACTGGGTTCTTAGCAATGTTAATAGCAGAAGTGTTATCACAGAAAAGAGGAACACTAGCAAATTTTAACCCAAAATCCTTAAGAGTGGACACCATCCACAAAATCTGACTACAACAACTAGCAGCAGCTATAAATTCAGCTTCAGTAGTGGATTGTGCAACAGAAGACTGCTTCCTAGACAACCAAGAGACAAGAGAAGTGCCTAAGAAATGAGATGTGCCAGATGTACTCTTCCTATCTAGCCGACAACCTGCAAAATCAGAATCAGAAAAGCCCCGAATGGACAACGAAGAAGAGCATGAAAACCAAATGCCATATTGAAGGGTAGAGTGTAAGTACCTGAAGATGCGCTTAACGGCTTGGCGATGTCAAGTCCTCGGAGATGCCTGAAACCTCGCACAGAGGCAGACCGCGAAGTGGATGTCCAGTTTTGAGGCCGTCAGGTACAGGAGAGAGCCGATCATGCTACGGTACTCGCGTTGATCCACGGCTTCTCCTTCCTCATCTGGATCCAAAGCAGTCGAAGTCGCCATGGGAGTGGCGATCGGCTTGCAGTCACCCATCTCGAAGCGCTTGAGCAGATCCTTGGTGTACTTCGTTTGATGGATGAAAATCCCTTCCTTGCATTGCTTGATTTGTAGCCCCAGAAAGTAATTGAGCTCGCCCATCATACTCATCTCAAATTCCCTGGACATGGTCTCAGAAAAGCTGAAAATAAGAGCATGAGAGGAACCACCAAAGATAATATCATCAACGTAAATCTGAACAAGTAGAAAGTCATTGCCATGCCTAAGAATGAAAAGAGTCTTATCAACTTTTCTCATTTCAAAATCATTCTTAAGCAAAAATGTCTTTAGTCTATCATACCAGACTCTAGGGGCTTGCTTAAGACCATACAAGACTTTGGATAACTTAAAAACACGATCAGGGTGCCTGGGATTCTCAAAGCCAGGGAGTTGTCTAACATACACTTCCTCCTCTATAAAACCATTCAAAAAGGCACTCTTAACATCCATTTGATGCAACCTAAAATCTTTAGATGCAGCAAATGCAAGCAAGATGCGAATGGCTTCTAGTCTAGCAACAGAAGTGAAGGTCTCATCAAAATCTAACCACTCAACTTGGCTAAAGCCCTGAGCTACCAACCTAGCCTTGTTTCTAACCACAGAACCATCCTCATTTTGTTTATTTTTAAACACCCAACGGGTGCCAATAACATTATGACCACTAGGAGGTTCTACAAGGTTCCAAACTTTATTTCTTTCAAAATTCTCTAACTCCTCATGCATGGCATTGACCCAACTAGCATCAGATAAAGCATGTGATATATCTTTGTGTTCAAAAGAAGCTACAAATGCAGAGTGGAAGAAAAGACTCAGATCATGATACCTAGAGCAAGTGACTCGCTCATAGAGATTACCAATCATCTGATCCAGAGGGTGTTGCTTCTGAATGTGCAAAGGAGCGCCTGGGGGAGATAGCGTCTCCTCGACCTCCGAGGAAATACTGCCGATGAAGAAGTCGCGGCGAGGAGCCTCAATGGAGGTGAAGCGATCAGCGAGGTGTTCGAAGCTTGGGCAGCTTGCACAGGAACATTAGCAACAGGTGGAGGAGCAGAATCAAGTTCATCCTCATCTTCTTCAACAAAAATGCTCTCTGTCACCTGTAAGTCACCTGAAACATCGGATCTAGTTTCAGAGCTAGTCTCATCAAAAGTGACATCGCATGTCTCCTAGACAATGTTAGTTTCAACATAAAAAACCTGAAAACCCCTCGAATAAGTAGGATAACTCAGAAATAAACCATCACAAGTCCTTGATTCAAATTTATCTAGGTTTCCTGTTTTCAAAATAAAACACTTCGATCCAAAGACTTGAAAATGCGAAACAGAGGGTTTTCTGCCAAATCGAAGCTCATCAGAAGTCTTGCCCAAAAACGGTCTCAAAAAGACACGGTTTGAAATATGGCAAGCTGTACCAATAGTTTCGGCCCAAAACCTCCTCGGTGTGCTATACTCATCTAGCATCATCCTAGCCATCTCGACTAGGGTCCTGTTCTTTCTTTCTACAACGTCATTTTGTTGAGGGACGTGTGGAGAAGAGAACTGATGCTCAATACCACGCTCAGCACAAAAAGAGGCAAAAGAAGCATTCTTGAACTCCGTGCCATTGTCACTGCGGATCGCTCGCAAGGCACTAGGAAGTTCAGAAGCCAAACGAAGAACAAGATCATGATAATGATCAAAAGCCTCATCCTTCGAAGCAAGAAAGAACACCCAAGAGTATCTTGAAAAATCATCGACTATGACAAGACTGTACCATTTCCCACCGATTGGCGAACCCTAGCGGGACCAACGGTATCCATATGAAGCAAGCTGTCGCGGTCCGTCGGTCATGACCATAGTCAATGAAGGGTGTGGCGGCAACTTGCTTGCCATGCCTACGAGGCGCTTACATCTGACATCCTTGCGACTTTGAGTTTAGGCAAACCTCTCATGAGATCAAGGCCGCTAACTTCGTGTCGATGATCAAAACCAATGTGCCCCAAAGCGTCGGTGCCAAAGCAGGATATCGAAGAAGATGCAATTAAACATTTGAGAGATCCAAAGAAGAGATTGAAAAATCAGCTCCAAAAATTCTACCAACTCTAGAAATCCCAAAAACAAGCTCACCGGCAGAATCAAGCACACGACAGACATTTTTCTTAAAACGAGTTTCGTAGCCATCATCAAGAAGCTGCGAAACAGAAAGCAAGTTTTACCTTAACTTTTCCACAAGAGCGACATCCTTGAGAATGAACTTGTCGTTCACCCTGATCGATCCAGTTCCTTCGATCCGCCCTTGTGTATCATCTCCGAAGGTGATGAAGTCATCACCTGTCGACCGCGTGAAGGAAGTGAACCATCTTGAGTCTCCGGTCATGTGGCGTGAACAGCCGGAGTTGACGAACCACGTGTTCTTCCTCCTTCCGCGTCGATCCTCATCATTTTCATTGATGTCGATGATGTCGACCATGAAGCACATGCTGGTGAAGTCCTTGGCCTTCCTTTTCTTGTCTTAAGGGAGCTCCTCCTCCTTATCCTCCTCACTCCTGGAGTCCACATCGCTCATGGATTGCTCTCCAAAAACGACAAGGACCCGGTGAGCAGCCTTCATGAGCTTGGCAGCATTGTACTTGGGCTTGTTCCCTTGAGGCTTCTTCCAAGCTGGTTTTTCCTCCTTGTGGTTGCTCTTACCTTTCAGCTTGGGGCAGTTTGCCCGGATATGATATAGCTCTCCACACTCATAGCATGTCACAGGGCTACCTCTCTTCTTGTTTCTAACATTGTTATATGCCCGTGTGACTTTCTTGACTAAAAGAGCTAAATCAGCCTCATGAAGACTCTCAAACTCTTCTCCTTGAACAACAGATAAACAAGCAAGAGAAAAACTAGAAGAAGACTCAGAAGAACCATCAGGAGTCCCTTTGAGGGGATCAGCCACCAAAGCCATGTTATCCTTCTTAGGAAGGCTACCTCTCTTGATCTCATGAGTTTTAAGCTTGCTATAAAGCAGCTCCAAAGTAAGAGTAGAGAGATCGACGTTCTCCTCAATGGCAGTAGCCTTGATCTCCCACTCCTTGGTGTTGATTGCAGCCAAGAGGTGGGTGGCATTCTCAGATTGAGAGTACTTAATGTCAACAGCTCTCATCTGATTGGTTACCTTATTAAAGCAAGTAAAAATGTCATCGATGTTCTCACCAAGACGCATCTCGAATTTGTTATACTCTCGCTTGTAGATTGTCTGGCGCACTTGCTTGATCTCGGATGATCCCTCATGGTAAGTTTCGAGGGTGTGCCAAATCTCATGTGCGGTCTCAAGGTTGCAAATCCTATCGTACTCCTGTCTACCAAGCCCAGCATATAGAATGTTCTTTGCCTTGTTGTTGTTAGCCAAGACGGCTGCTGAAGCCGGCGAAGCAACTTTGGGCAAAACGAGCGGGGCTCGAACAACCTCCCATATAGCTTGTCCTTCGCTCTCAAGGAAGACTCGCATGCGATTCTTCTAATAGGCATAGTCGAGCCCATCGAAGACATGCGGCTTGGTCGAGTACTTATCCATCGCCAAGTTCAGTGACCGGTTAAGATCAAGATTGAACTAACCGGGCTTTGATACCACTTGTTGGACCGGAAAGACGACTAGAGGGGGGGTGAATAGGAGCACACTCACGTTTTCACTTTGATCGGATTCAAACATGATATTGACTCCAATAGCTATGAGAACTATGAAGATCAATATATATAAGCGTAGCGGAAGACTTGTACTGAATCCCCTTTCAAACCCCCAAACGAAATGACCAAAAACACAAAAAAACAGCTTGATGAACAGTGCTGGTTGTACCGAAGTTCGATTGTGCCGGATGAACAGTGTCGGTTCAACCGCAATGAATAGCAAAAACAGGCAAATGAATAGTAAACAGCCTGAAAATGAAATAAAAAATTGACGTAACTTTTGATCCGTAACTCCAAACTTCACGAAACTTGAAACACACCTTCCTAAGGATGTCAGGAACCTATTCCAATCAAAGATCACAGAGATCCATGCCAAAGTTCCTATCTTTTTCAGTTTGAATGAAGGGTGCTCCAAAAACCAAGTCAAAACCAAAATATGATCTAGAGACTTGCTCGTGGGTGATTGATGATCAAGACGACCCTTGTTGATGGTGTGAAAACCAAACGTGAGCGAGAGGGCGGACGTCGGCCGTGCTACGGGCCGTCGTCCACGAGAGCGAGTGTGACACCGGGGTTTATACAGGTTCGGGGGTCTGGGGGAACCACCCTACTCCTGTCGGTGGCCTGTGGGGGTTCGAGGGTTCCTCCCGGAGGCTCACCTGATGACTTCTCTTCATATAATGCTCAAGAGAGCCCCCCTCAAATGAGAGGGATACATGGGGTATTTATAGGCTCCTCAGCCTGTACAAATGACCAAAATACCCCTTGGGGTTGGCTACTCTAAGAATACAAGCGAGGGGTATTACAGTCTTTCGTGAGTACAACAGCATTCCTTGGACCTGTACATGCGTCTGCTGCAAGGCAGGCCCCACATGCAGGTGGGATGAATTATTCCTCCAATAGTAGCCCCCCTGCCCCTTGGCGTCTCGAGAGGAGCGCCGAATGGGGCAGTCTTTAATATGCCTTCTATGCAAGGGTCGATACTTCAGAAGAGTTTTGACGGATTTGAATGGTGGCTGCGTCCGACAATGCGCAGTGGGAACATCATATTATGCCCAGTTGGATTGCCATCCTTAGACTTGATGCTTTAGAAATTGGGATTCTTTACTCATCACTGTTCGGCCGTGGAGAGCCCAGGCATGGCTAGCCTTTCATAGCCAAATATTTTATACAAATCAGTTGAGGTGGGCAGAGTCTCTCTTGCCTCGGATAACCGTCATACAGGCTTATCAGGTGGAGCAGGCAGAACTGGAGGTCGAGTCTACGAGGCTCAAATGGAAGAGTGCATGCGAGCTATCTCTCAGACACATATCCCTAACCATAAGCCAAAAGGGCGAAAGAAGGTGGCACTCCTTGGATTCCCACAGTCCAACACCCCAACATGACTATTCACGAGTAGACACAGGCCATCACGTGAAAAAGCAATTTTGTTCTCAGGCTAGGCTGTAGGGTTTCAACTACCACCCCACTAGTAACTTCAATCGGTGGAATCCCAGGCACTTTTCTCTTCCTCTCATGACCAAGTCAAGAACCAAGGCTGCAGCAGCTGACGGAAAGCTGGACCCAAAGCCGAGTGGATGGAAAAAAAACAAAAACCACCAACTATGTCCTGCGCCTCACCCTTTATCCCTTCTTCCTGACTGAGTCTTCCTCCTCATTCTTGATTTCTTTCTCTCAACCACTTGAAGCCTGACTCCTACCTTGTTCGGCCGGCTCCTCTTCTTGCGCCTCCAACGCCGGCTCCGCTCGCTGCTTGGCGGCGATCCTGCTTTGGCGCTGGCGCCGGCCGACCATTTCTTTGGGCTGCCGCTCGGTCACGCTGCCGAACTCGCGGGCGCTGACGCCGACTTCTTGGGCTGGCTCGCTCCGGCCCACGCCGCCCGAACTGCGCGGCGCCGAGCGCCCGTTGAGCTCGCTGCTCGGTCCGTCTTGTTGCCGAACTGCGGCGCTGACGCGCTGGCTCGCTGGCTCGCTGCTCGTCTGGCGCCCGGCTGAAGCTCGCTGCTCGGTCAAGCCGCTGAACCGCTCAGCGCCGTGTGGTGTCGAGTTCAACGCTTGGCACGCACCACCAAAGCTTCGCCGCCACAGCCTCGACCTACGCCGCCGCCGTTCCTCCACCGATGGGCGCTCATGTTGCTTCCTCGCCCCCGCCATCCGGCCGTCGGCAACGCCGCCGAACCCGGCGGGCGGCGCCGCGCAGCGTGTGGTCCACACCTCCGAGCGTTAAAGCCCCAGATGGCCGGCGACCCGAAGAACCGCCGCGCCTTCACGCAGGTGTCCTCCTAGCGCCATTTTCATTGATCCTTACTTCTTCCTTCCAGTCCCTTTTTTTTTGTTTTGAGCTGGCGAAGGTGGCGAGGCGCGCGGAGGGGGACGGCGGCTATTCGACGGGAGGATGACGTCGGCGGGCAGCGTGCAGAGGTGCGGCGGCTTAGGTGGGCACGCCGATGCTACGCGGAGTGGCCAGCACGTCCACGGTGGTGCTGCTTGGAGGTGCTGGCCTCGGGCACAGCAAGGCCGCAGTGTACTCGGCGCACCGTCGGCGTGTCCGTGGAGGCATGGTGGCCCGGGCCGGCGGCATCAGGCCATCCCTATTCTTGTTTCGGTGTTGCACACCATTTGTTTGATGAAATGACTTTGTGTATCTGAGCAGGTTTGTGTTGGAGCCTTGGAGGCCTACTGTTTGATGTTTGTATGTAGCTATGTGTTTGCTTGTTGATAGTGAGCGATAAGGCTTTGGCGCAAGGGTTTTACGAAGGTTTCGCGCGAGGGTTTTACGAAGGATTCGCGCGAATGTTTTACGAGGGACTCAGGCGCGAGTGTTTTGCGAGGGCCTCGGGTGCGAGGGTTTTGCGAGGGCCTCGGGCGCGAGGGTTTCGCGAGGGCCTCGGGTGCGAGGGTTCGCGAAGGCTTCGCACGAGGGTTTCGCGAGGGCCTCGGGCGCGAGGGTTTCGCGAGGGCCTCGGGCGCGAGGGTTTCGCAAGGGCCTCGGGCGCGAGGGTTCGCGAGGGCCTCGGGCGCTAGGGCTCATGAAGGCAGCGCGAGGGTTTGCGAGGGCCTCGGGCGCGAGGACACGCTGAGCGCTGATGGGCGCATAAGGTATGCTTGGTGCGAGTGCAAGGTCACGCGATTGGCTGAGGCACGCGAGGCGCGTGGTCGTACATGGCGTGCATGATGTCCTTCATGTCGAATCTATCGCCAGGATGTTATATTCCATGTTTCTTTGCCAGCGGCGTGAGGGCATGCGTGAAGGCACGCAAGGGCACGCGAGGGTGCGCGAGGGCTTCAAGCATGTGGGCATCTTGTGATGGCCCGACGCCGGCAATGCGATGTGACGGCCCTTGGCGGTTACACGGTTGTCGCGAAGGTGCCCCGAGGTTGGGGTTCGTGGCAGAGGCGAGGTGGTAGGATTACTCAACACTAGCCCCCCGCCCTAGGGTGCTCATGCATGGATGCCCGAGGGGCAACGAAGAGTCCGAGGTCTTGTATCTTGTTGATGAATATGCTTGGCCAAAGACTTGGCCAAATTCGGCACTTGACGGAATGAGCACTCAAGACTTTGCCAAGTCGACTCGGTCATGAGGCATGAGAGCTAGGAATATCTTAAGGGCACCCGTGACTTAGCCAATTTTGGCTCGGTGGAGTGCGTGGGTGCCCAAAGACTCATGCTTATTTTGTACTCCATATCATGTGAGTGCTCCATGTGAGGCGGTACTAAATTGCCGCTTCTCGTTGGCCCTTCGTGTGGAGTGGTTTTGTTGCTCCATCACTTGAAGATGAAGTCTTGAGCAATGAGGCACCCACCGAGGCACAACCTCGGGCGGGGGTGCATCGAACGAAGCTCGTGCGAGCAAAGTCATGAACGCAAGACCGCCCACCGGGCACTGACCTTCTAGGCGGGCGGGCGATCGGGCCCAAGCTGTGTAGACGGGCCATGGACGTAGAGCCGCCCTGTCGAGGGATAGCCTTCGAGGTGGAAGGCATGTTGGAGCGAAGCCTTTGTAGGCGAAGTCTTGGACGCGAGGCCGCCGAGCCGAGGGATATCCTTCGAGGCGGACGGTGTGTTGGACAGAAGCTCGTGTAGGTGAAGTTGTCCTCCTCTTGCTCAGCGACTTGATGAGAGTCGTCGAAACAGAACTCCTCAGAAGTGTCGCAGTTCGAGCTGCCTATGAAATTGAGTCATGGATATATCGGAGGGGTGCCCACAGGGCTAATTCGTGGGGCACCAGAGGGGCGCCCCTGAGACTAAGTCGTGAGGCACCAAATGACCACTAGGGGTTGTAGCCCCCCAGTGGGCTTGGAGGTGCCCATGAGGCTAAGTCATGGGCACATTGGGCGTGTGCCCTCGACATTAAATCGTGGGTACACTGGTGGAGTCCACGAGGCTAAGTCGCGAGACACCGAATGGCCACTAGGGGTGGTAGCCCCCCAGTGGACTTGGAGGTGCCCATAAAGCTAAGTCGTGGGCACATTGGACATGTGCCCCCAACATTAAACGTTCCCGAGGGGATGCGAAGGTGTTAGTCACGCTTGGCCTTTGCCTGTATTAGAACAGGGCGAGGAGTGACCCAGAGGTCGTTCGGTGTATAGCCTGGAGGCTGAAGGGGGACTAATCCTTAGCACATCCATAGACTCTGCATCTTGGGCTCGAGCCGTCACTATGCCTCGGGTCCGGTAGAACGCAAGCCGCCATGGCGAGTCGATGGACGACCAAGCCGCTTTGGTCTTTTATTAGGGAGACCACGGGTCGTGGCGCCTAGGCACCACGGAGGTGACATCCTTCGCAGGGGAAGGGTTAGCGAGAGCTTGTGTGAGGCAAGCGAGACTTGTAGGATAGGTCTGCTTCCTAATAGCAGCATGTTAGGAGCAGCCTATCTTATCACAGCGTGTCAGAAGGCAAACCTCTCAATCGTCCATGAGCACAAAATTGAGAAGACATTCACAAAATAGGTCAACCCCTTAACAGCAGCGTGTTAAGGGACTACCCTCGATCCACGTCATAATTGCATAAATGGTGCGATCATGTAGGAACCTCACGTCTTCATTGCATTAAGTAAGATGGTGTTTACATCTCGATAGGTGCCACAGGGGGCATACAGTAGAGTCTTAAGCATAAAACTTATGGATTTCTTCAAGAAAGTTCGCCCTCTCACTTCTATGTTGTCCTCGTTTTGAGCGAATTGGGCGGGTAGTGGCCGAGAGCATTTCCGATTGGAGAGAGCGGTGACGGATCAGGCGGGGAGGGCGGCTTCACCCGTACATGAGTGAGAACGGGTCGCTCCATGGGAGCGGCTAGGGTCGTCTTGCAGCCCCATAGGATGCCGGGAGCTCCTCTACACGGTTCCCCGCTTGAGTGCACTTGTTTCAAGGTGGTGACATATTCTTGCGGAGACTAGCCCATTTGTTCTTCCCACGGCCCGTTGGTTTTGGACGAGCCACCGTATCAAAGCGAAGGTGGTCCGATGGAGTTACGAAATCTCTCAAGGTGGAGCGTCGAATTTGGTATCGTTATCCACCGTGAGTTCCTTTAGGAACACTAAAGCGACGACGATATTCTTCCAAAGGAATTTCATCATGGCGCGAGGCGTGATGGAGGCTAAGGGCCCCACCTCTACCCATTCGGTGATGTAATTCATCGATGCTACCACACGCTTAGTAGTTTCTTGCGGTGGGGATGGGCTTAACAGTCCATTCCCCATCGGGCAAAAGGCCGTGATTGGTATGGTGCGTGGGGATTAGCATGATCGATGCGATTGGCGCCATCTTTTGGCATCCCTCGCTTCTCGAGCATGTCAAGGGCATCTGCACCATTGTGAGCCGATAGAAGCCTTGGCGAAGTGTTTTTGTTGTGATTTCCCTTGGCGCGATATGAGAGGTGCAGAGGCCCCCATGAACGTCCAAAAGAAGTGTCATGTTTGACGGTGTCCAAGCGAATATGCCAGTGTTGGACTTTAAGAACTCCATTAGCTCCTTCTCCATCCTTCCTGGGATAACGACCCCGATTCTAAGAGACCGCGGGTCACCCTGGTCGAAGAGTCGTACTTCCTGCAGGTCCCCCTCCGAACGAGGCTTAAGGGAGCATCTCGCTGGAGGGGGTACATCCTTGGTGTGCCTTGGTGAGAGAGGCAAGGGCATGTCCTCCTTTGACTCCTTGGGTTCGAGAAAGTTGATGTCGCTGGAGTTAGCTGCCGCTTTGTGGTACAGACGGCGAGCTAAGTCTTGATCACCCCTCACGGAGATGACCATGAGGGCTGGTATCTTTAAGCCACAGGTAGTTTTGATGTACCATTTGCACAAAAGCGGTTGAGAGTTGCCCTTCCATGATGGCATTGAATGGGGACTCGATGTCAACAACATCGAACCCGACGGCTTCGCGGCGGTGATTCTCCGTGATCTGAACGTCATGAGGAGTTCGATCCTCCCAAGGGGTTGGATGGATTTTCCTGGTACGAAGCCGGCGAGAGGGCGATCAGATGGCAGCAGGATGCCAGGATGATAGCCCCCCCGTGACTCCCATAGTTCCTTGAGCGCACGCAGGTAGAGTATATCTGCAGAGCTTCCTCCGTCGACAAGGATGCGGGAGACCTCGCAATTGGATATTGTGGCAGTTACTAAGAGGGCGTCATCATGAGGGAACCTTAAGCCTTGTGCATCATCAGCTGTGAAGCTAAGAGAAATGCTTGCCCATTTGGGAGGGACGCTTTGAGGAGCCACCCCCACAACGTTGATTTCTCGGGCGTACTCCTTCTGTTGGCGTTTTGATGCATGACCAGAGGCCGAGCCCCCTATTATGACATTTACTTGTCTTTGCGGCGCTTGGAAGGGGAATTCATGCTCAGCATCGTGCAAGTGCTGCCCGAGGAGTAGATCACCAGGGGCTTGTGCCTGGGCTGGTGGAATTGCCTGAAGAGGCATCGCCTCTGCAGCCGTGGGACGTGGCGACGACGCTCAACGCGGCCCAGGGCCGTGTTCGAGGAGCTTCGCTACTTCAGCGGCGTACTGACGGCACTCATTCGTATCATGCCCGTTCATCTTATGGTAGGCACACCAGCGCCCGTCTCCTCGATTTGGGTTGCCCCTCCTTTCATTGCGGCCTTCGTCAAGACATCCCTTCCAGTGGGCTTTTGGTCTCGATTCCTTCTTGGGTCCTTTGGTGGAGTTGCTCCCGCGCTCCTGCGAAGGAGTGTCGGTTACGACAAGAATCTTGGAGTCACGTTCCCTGCCAGAGTGATCCCTCCAGTCGTTGCCCTTCCTTCCGGAGGAGCCTTTTGACCTCCTCCCTGGGGAGATGCTTTCATCTTGCGGGCAAAGTCCCTTCTTGGCCAGGTCATCTTCCTCCCCCTAGGCGTATTTTTCCACGACCTCGAAGAGCTCATGGGTCGTTATCGGGGGATCTCTCCCAAGCGCGCGATTGAGTTCTCCCGGGAGCAGCCCTTCCTTGCAAGCATTGATGACCGTTGAGTCTGGGGCATCTGCGACTTGGCTTCTCACTTTGGAAAAGCGCTTAAGAAATTCTCTCGTGGATTCACCCTTTTGTTGCTTGGCGGACAAGAAAGCTGGTTGGGGAGCATGGGCGCTTATAGCTTCCTTGGAAATTTCTTGTTGAACTCTTCCCTCGGTGGTCCCAGAATAGATGGAGCCTTTCTTTTGGTTAAAGAACCAGAGCCGCGCCATTCCGGAGAGGAACAACGGGAGGCAGTTGCACATCTCTACTTCTCCACCTCCCCCAGCCCGAATTGCCGTGGAGTATACTTCCAAGAATTGTATGGGGTTAGAGTCCCCATCGTAAGGCCCGAGGTTAGGCTGGCGGAACTTCGGTCGGAAAGGAGTTTTGCAGATGTCTCTTGTGAGAGGATTCAGTCTGGGGCGCCCTGTCCCTTCAGGCTTGTGATGATGGTGATCGCGGTGCGACAACAATGATGGCGGGGCTCTCTGGTGGAAGAACTAGATGCCGGCCGGTGGCGGCGATGGTGCGCGCATTGGCGAGTTAGGCGCCCTGGCCGACTTGCAACTTGATTAATTTGGGAGGTTAGTGATTGACATCCTCTTCTTCGTGGCGGCGGTGACCGCGCTCCCAGCGGATCCGATTGGTGGCACGGGGACACGCCTAGTGCCCGCAGAGTACATGCTCTTCTGATCGCCTCGGCCTGACCTCCTTAGCGTGAATCCTTACGGCTTGATGAGTGCACTTGGGCCATGACGGGTGGAATGGTCCTTCCACTTTGAAAGGTCTTTGGAGGGGCACCGGGAGCAACTTTTGGCCTCACGGGCTCTCTAGTCGCCCCCGGCCATGTAGCACCTTGAGGATGGAGCCCAGCACTTACTGGGGGAGCTGACTCACCATCTCCGGGTGCAGGCGCATTTGCCCATGCGGAGGAGCTTGGAGGGGAGGTCATGGGCGCCTGCGTTCGGGGTATGAACTCAGGTCTCGGAGGCTGGGGCGACGGGATGAATTGCAATGGAAAGGGCTGAGATCCTCCCCATCCAGAGTTTGGCGAGTGCATTGGCCAGTAAGGAGCTCCGCTCATCACCGCTTGGCGTGGGCGAGTGGAGGGAGGTTGTGAGATGCCCCCCGCCCTCCTCCGGAAAAATCCTCGCTGGCTGGTTAGTGGCCACTTGAATGTAAGGCGGTCTTTGGGAGCGGGAGAGGCGTCTTGAGGGCCCTTTGGGAGTGCGACACGTGGCCATCATGTAGTTCACCACCGCCTTGCGGTTGCCTCCACCATTGCTTTGCAATTAAGCGTCGAGCCCCCAGAGCGATGGATGGCCCTAGAGCTTCGGCAACATTTGGACCTCTTGCCTTGGGCGGACACCACGTCGGTGGTGCAATGGAGGTGGGGATGCTGGCGGCCGGGAATCGTGGGGCGTTATGCATCCGGGATGAATAGTTCGATCTCGAAGATAACCCATGCCTTGGCTTCTTCCGAGAGCGGACCGATCGTCCATGAGCTCCCTATGCTCGAGTGAGAGGAGGCCTCGTGGACTTGAGTACTTCTTGGTAGGAGCCATAGCCTTACATTGATCACCTCGCCCCACGGTCGGCGCCAATGTTGATGGTGCGAAACCAAGCGTGAGCGAGAGGCGGACGTCGTGCTCTCTGGCCGTCGTCCACGAGAGCGAGTGTGACACCGGGTTTATCTGAGTTCGAGTGCAGGAGGACCGCCTACTCTGTCGGTGGCTGCGGGGTTCGAGGTTCCTCCGGGAGGCTCACTGATGACTTCTCTTCATATAATGCTCAAGAGAGCCCCCCTCAAATGAGAGGGATACATGGGGTATTTATAGGCTCCTCAGCCTGTACAAATGACCAAAATACCCCTTGGGGTTGGCTACTCTAAGAATACAAGCGAGGGGTATTACAGTCTTTCATGAGTACAACAGCATTCCTTGGACCTGTACATGCGTCTGCTGCAAGGCAGGCCCCACATGCAGGTGGGATGAATTATTCCTCCAACAACCCTAGATGGGTTCCCACATGTCACAGCAAGTTAGATCAAGGCATGAAACCAAGCAAAAACTCGCGGATCAAAAAAAGACCACAAATCACCAAATAGAGAGAAAGAAAGTAAATAGACTCATCTTTGAGAGAACTTTCTTTGGATTGATTTGATATGGTATTGGTTTACAGCCACTCCATCGATAGAGGACAAAGACTCAATACATGAGCACGAAAACAAATCCAACTCTCTAGAACCCTAATCTCCACTAATCCTCTCCCTAAGCAAACTAGGATTTCAAACACAATGAAAGGGTTGAGGGGGTGAAGCCACCTCCCTCCTCTATTTATAGTGGAGGCTTAGACCTTCTAGAAGATTGAACCCTAATGGGCTCCCGTTAAGGCCCACACACAAATGGGTCACATACGCATGTATTTTAAAGCGCCATCTTCATCTCTTGACCTAATCCGCTTCACCTTACGCCATCTTGCGCCGTGAGTTGGCAAATGGTCACTAAGGTGGTATTTGGTAAAAATACCAAAATACCCCTTCTCGATCTTTTTGCAAAGACCGAGTCCCAACTGCGTGAAGCACCTCCTATGCTTCGCCACATGTAGGTTGATCCAGCGGCTCTCATCATGTCGGCAAGTCTCTCCCATCTGGCTCCCACCGAAATTACCATGGCACTTGCATCGACTCCCGCGCCCTTGATCCAACCCATCGCACTGAACTGCCCGTTCGGTCACCTTTGTCCCTTATGCGCCATGCTTGACTCCATTGACCTCACCCGGCATCCCCGATCGTTCTGGACCTCAGCTCTCCAAGCTTAGTCCCGATTATCCTCACCGTTGACCGTCATTGACCTCAAAGCAACCTGCACAACAATAGACAAAGAAATCGATTCCGGGAACAAGTTCTTCACAACTTAACCCACATTAGTCAAAACATGCATCATGCAACACATATGCCATGAAACCCATGAACTTGACCTAACCCAAAACCATTTCTCCAAAATGGCTGAACTTCAAAACAGAATCGGTACAACAACCAAGTAAGAGCCGGTACTACCGCATCGCGGTCGTAGCACTCATATAACTGCGGTCGTACCGCTTCTCAAGGAAATCCAAAACTCCACAAAAACATCATCTCTGGAAATTCCATACCGCTATTCAAACGGTCACACCGCGATGCGGTACTACCGCCCTCTACAAGCCGGTACTACCGCACTGTAGTCGTACCGCGACTTACACACCGGTACGACCGATTATCCTGACACTTGCTGAAAACGCTGTTTCAACAAACCGATAACGCCATTGCCAATTGTAACATCATCCTAACATCATGAGCATATCCCCATGATATCCACACCTTTAAAACCGGCTTCATATATATATATTATTCGTAATCCCCAGCCACTTTCGGGGGGTCGTGAGGAGGATGAGACAGTAGCCACGGGCAACCTTATCGAGCCTGCAAGTTCAAGAAGCATGGTTGCCAAAAGAGCACGTGGACATCCAATTACCTGGATGTCGTCGATAGGTAATTGGACTTGACATCAAGTAATCGTTGGTTGCTGATACATGAAGCCACTTCCCAGTCGGAGTACCTGCGCGTCCACACCATGTTCAGAAAGTGGCGTGATGCGCAGGTACTCCGACTAGAAAGTGGCTTCATGTATCTGTAACCAACTATTCCTTAATGTCAAGTCCAATTACCTATCGACAACATCCAGGTAATTGTATGTCCACACGCTCTCCTTGCAACTATGCTTCTTAAACTTGCAGGCTCGATGAAGTTGCCTGTGGGTGTTGTCTCATCCTCCTCACAACCCCCCAAAAGTGGTTGAGGGACTACGAACAATATATATATATATATGTGTGTGTGTGTGTGTGTGTGAAGTCGGTTTTAAAGGCACAAACAACCACTGCTTGGAGACTTTATAGAGAATATATATCACAGACTGTTTCATTTACAAACCATCTGTGATAGTCTGCTATCACAGACAGTTTCATCTATTTTATCTACAAACCGTCTGTGATAGTCTGCATCACAGACGGTTCGAAAACCGTCTGTAATGACCTCATGTCATTACTGACCAATAAAATCAGACGGCTCACGAAACCATATGTGATGACATTTTTGAACCATATGTGAAGACATTTTCTTTAGTGTAAACAACTAGTGAAATTGTTATCGCTGAAATTTCGGCAGTTACCAGCGAATTTTGGTTTTATCGGTGGTTACCAATAATAAACAGTATCAGGCAAATAGTTTCGAGCCCATTTGAAATCACAGCCCAGCCCATCCGAGTAGAACTCCCCTCTTCCTATCCCCTTCTCTAGCTTTGCCCTAACTCCGATTCGATTGTGCGTGGAGGCGGTTTCGGCGATGCATCTTCGGACTGAGCTGAGGCGAGGTCCATCCCTTCGGTGCCACCGGCTCTCTATGCTCCCTGCTGCACCCTGTGCGTTCTCCCGGGCCGTGAGGTCCTTTGGCGGTGCTTGCTCTCCCTGGTCGTGAGTTCCTACGGCAGCACCTGCTGTCTCTGGGCGTGAGGACCTTTGGCGACAGCTTCGGCAACAGCTCCTCTCCCTGGGCCTGAGCTCAATTGGCGGCACCTGCTGTCTCTGGGCGTAAGGACATTCTGCGGCGGCTTCGACAGCGGCTCCTCTCCCTAGGCCTGAGCTCATTCGGTGACGCCTCCACTCCATGAGGTGAGCACCTGAGTACTGCCTCCTCTCCCTATCTCTCACTTCTTCCTCTCTTCTCCACTCGCTAGGGGGCCTAGGGGCATGGATGGCATTTGCGGCAGGGGTTAGGGCAAGAAGGCGGCGTTGGCATGGAACATCAGCGGCGAGCCCTACGGCGGCGTCGCCGTCGACGACACCAACATCGACAACAGCCCCATCATCAACCCGGGCATCAAGTGCAACTGCTCCTTCAACAACAAATTTTCACACATGAAAGGATCTGAGATTAAGTGCTGTTAATTTGACTCCCGAAACTTGCAAGATCATCCATTTTAGTTGTTAATTTTCAAGTTTTAGATTCGTGTACCAGCCATTGGTTGGTGCTTTGTATTAACTATATTTCTTAAAATTATCGCCGAATTTTCGATGAAGTTTTCCAGAATTTCGGCCACTTTTTGGGTCATTCCAGCCGGAAAAATTTTGAAATTTCAAAGCGCGATTCAAATTTCAAAGGGCGTGGACCAGCCGGACTGAGCCAGCGAGGCCCGCGGGCCGCGGCCTAGAGATGTGCGTCGAACTCCGTCTTGCTTCCTCGCTGCGTCTGGCCCACGCTCGTGCCTCTACTCTCGTGCCGACTCTTTCTTTGGTCCACAGGTACTGTGGTTCATGCAGTTTTGCATCTCCGGCGTAGACGCGGACCATGCGAGGGTGCCTCTCTGCCTAGATATGTGCGCCGCACGTCATCCGTGTAGGCCGCGGTTTCTTCCTCCATGTTTCCTCTGGTGGCTTCCTCTCTAGACCTCCACTCCATTCTTCATTTCTCCTCGTCGCCGTTTCGTCACCTTCGCTTGCTTGCCGGCGGCGTCACAGTCTTGTGGCGCCACCGTTGCGCCACGATCGGTACGTAAATGCGTGGTAAACCCCGTGTTTAGCGCTCAAATAGCAGAAACAACCTTTCTGTGCCGGGCCGCACTATCTTGCATTGTGCAATGCATTCTGTTGTGTTTGATTAGTGTGTTTCAATTAGCGTACCGCTTTTGGGTTGTGCAAAGTTTTACGATTTTCTCTATATCTTGCGATTCCTCTGTGTGATGCATTCATTTGTGTTTGATTCAGTGTGTTTCAATTAGCGTACCGCTTTTGGGTTGTGCAAAGTTTTTCGATTTTTTTTCAGTATGTTGCGATTCCTCCTCACTGACGATTACTTCCTTGGTTCGCCTTCTCTGTCGTTAGGTCCGGAGTGATTGTTTAAGTAAGGTAGTTCCGTTTCTTGCTTTTTCTCCCTCGGTTGTCCCTGACTTATCGTCCCCATTTCTTCATATTCCTGCCCGTACCTATCGTTATGCCGGTCCTTTACGCTCATGTCGTTCTCGCTCTTGCTCGCGGCTTGCAGATTCCATTTGTTGACCAACTGGTGCGTCAATTCGCCCTCTCGTTGATCTGTAGCTGAAGAAGACTTTTCTGGGTGTTTTGAGTTCTTTAAAGAGGAGGTCTTCGAAAATCTCTTGTGCTAGGACGTTCTGTACTTGATTGTCTGTGAGCATATCGAATGATTTAATTTTGTTTTTCGCTGTGAGCTCTTTTGTTGTTAGCCCTGTGAGGTAGACCTCTGTAACAACTTTGACCATAAGATCTTTTGTTGTATAAGTGTTAATTTATCTACTTCTTCTTTAGTTTGTTGTATAGTTGTGATGACATCGTTGTTGAGGCTGTCTTGGACCAACTCTCGATTATAGGGATCGGTCTAATGTGCTGAGAGGGTTACAGGTTGCTACTCGGGGTCCTGACAAGGATGGTATCAGAGCCATATCGACTGTAGGACGTAACCTTAGTTAGTATGATCGTTTTAGTCAAGAGTTTCATTTTTTTTTATAAATCAAACCAACAAAGTAATATAAGTAGTTGTTCTTTTCCCATCTTACTCTATTCTATTATCATCTTATTCTAGTCCCTCTTCTCCCCTCATTTTTAGATTTTTACCCCTTATCTCCTCTTAAACTTTGATTTCAAATTTAAATTGATCTCTCTCTCATCTCAGTGATCTCTATAGGACCGGGCTTTGCTTTAATTTTACCACTCAGCTAAGTAGGGTTAGATGTGCTTAAGTAAAGTTGCCCTCCTCAGTTTAGTACTGTTTAGACCTCCTGTTTGAGCGTCGTTGCCTCTTTTAGCTCTCTGGCTATTTGCTCTTTGGGTTTAACCAACCTCCCCAGTTAGGTTGTTCCATCTTTCTCTCTTGTTCTCGCCCACATCTGTGCTTTTCCCTTTTATCTAGTGTGCTTTCTTCTCCTCATCTATTAAGCCTAGGAAGATTTGTGCAGATGGTCCAGACTCACAACTCGGCAAGTCAAGATGAGCTAGTGGACCCCTTTTCTCAGCCACCACCACCTCCTCCGGTAGCCCCTTCAGATAAGGGTTTAGGTCAGTTCATGGCAGGCCAGACTCAACTAATGAATGATATGATACAGAACATGAATCAAATGATGAATCAACAAAATCAGACCTCTGTCGCTCTTCTTGCAATGTTGAACCAGAGCAACCAAGTAGCTGCCATGCCACCACCGCCACCACCAGTTGCTCCTCAGTCAAGACTGGCAGAGTTTATGAGGACTCGACCACCCACGTTCTCCAGCTCCTCCAAGTCGTTGGATGCAGATGATTGGTTGCGTTCAACCGAAAAGAAGCTTGCCATCACTCGGTGTGACGACCGTGAGAAGGTATTGTATGCTGCACACCAGTTTTTGTGCCGCTCATCCAGACCACCAGAGCATCACTAGGGCTGAGTTTTCCGAAGCTTTCCGTCACTCTCGTGTCCCTGATGGAAAGGTGGAAATGAATAAGAATGAGTTCCGTGAGCTGCGGCAAGGCAACATGTCTGTGGGTGAGTACCTCCACAAGTTTACCCAACTCTCTCGTTATGCTCCAAAGGACGTCTCCACGGATGGTGCACGTCAAAAGCGCTTTACAAGAGGTCTTAACCCTGGCTTGAAGGTCCAAGTCGTTGGCAACGACTACAAGGATTTTCAGCACCTAGTGAACAAGGCTATGCTCGTCGAAGACTCTCGTCGGGAGCTTGCAGAGTCTTATAAAAGGAAGATGGTGCAGTATGGTGCTCATCAAGGGCATCCACAAAGAACCAGGACATCTGCTCGACCACCTGCCCGTTTTGTTCCTCTTGTTGCTCCCAAGACCACCTCTGCGAGCACCTCTCGCCCGGTTACTCCAGGTCTTCGCAGTCCTGGCATCATCAACTAGCAGCCCAGGACCACTAATCCAGCCGCAGGGATCACTTGTTTCTATTGTCACCAATTGGGACACTACGCCAGCAATTGTCCCATGAAGCAAGGACCTCCTCAGGTCAAAGTCAACTCAGAACCTCCTCCGACCAGGACCTCCCTACCAGGAGCAGGATATGGAGCTCCTTAGACCTCCTCTGCACCAGCCAAGACCTCCCAGCCTTTTGGAAGAGGTCGTGTGAATCATGTCACAGTGGAGGAAGCTCAGACAGTCTCGGACGTCATGCTAGGTAAGTTCCTATTGCATTCAGCACTTGCTACCGTTTTGTTTGATTTTGGAGCTTCCCATTCGTTTGTTTTTCGGATTTTTGCTGCAAAGCATCAGTTGAGGGCTTCAACTCTTAAGACCTCCTTGTTGGTTCAATCCCCCGATTCGGAGTTAAGTACGAACCAGGGATGTCCACAAGTTAATATGATCATAGAAGGGGTAGAGTTCCTAGCCAACCTGATCATCATCGACACCAAGTCCTTAGATGTGATTTTGGGAATGGATTAGCTCTCTGGTCACCAAGCCATTTTGGATTGTGGTGGAAGAATCCTCACAAAATCTGAACAATTCAACACATAACCTATCAACAAAACCCAACCCAAATTCCTATAAGCTAACTATGCATGGTTTCACCAAGTGATGTCCATAACCGGGGATACGACTATTCGAATATATTTTAAACTCCACAGAGTTGTACAGTTTTACACATACGATATGAATACCTCGTACTATCGCCATGCACTCTTCCATAGGAGTGTGACTGAGATATCATAACGAGGCCGTTACAATGCCATGTTCTAACTAACAAACCACCCGAGAAACAGATCCCATGGCAGGCTATCGGTCGCACTGAACCACGGGTGAACCTCGTTGTGTAAGTCCTTTGCGTAGGTACCCGCAAACGCAAAAGATCCTTAAGAGTAAGTAAGACGACACTTAACATGCCCCCACTAGATTGACAAGAAAACAATAACAGAACATGAGCCACCGGTAAAGCCTCGGCAACTACCGGTATTCAAACAACAATTGTCAATCTAATTGTGTTCTGATAGCTAACACATAACAAATTATTTAGCCAAGCCATCGCCCATAAACCCGGCGTGTGGTTCAATCTGTGCTCGGTTCTTAAACATCTTCAGATTCCGCAGTCAATGCATGGACAGTACATATATTCCACCCCCTTATTCAACATATTCTCCTCGGTAGCTCTTGAAAAAGCAGACGCGTCATTAATGTACTCTTCACTCACACGATTGCCAGCGTACATCCAGCTTCGGTCCGACGCATATAACAATTTGGTGTTAAATATTGAATTAATTAATTAGTATACTATAGATGCAATTTTTGATATGTCATTTGAAATTTGTATTTCTAATGAACTGAAAAAACACCAATGCACCCTATGGTCAGGTTGTTCATCACAAACATATTATAGATAGCACATGCCCAACTTCAGATGGCAAGAAGCCAACACTTACAAAACAACACAAAAAGTTAGATCTAAACCATCTTCAATTCTCTCTTTAACGATTTAAATGATCTTCGATTATCTCTTTACCAAGCTAGACCTAGAATATAATGCAAGGAATAAATTAATTGCGTACTAACCATCGATAGTCAAGAACAAATTACCAAATCTACGGTCTCCTTTCACCAAATCACCTCAAAGCCCCACCTCCAACAGCAACAGCGAGAACAGAGCAAGAATTTAAGACATGTCGATCTATGAGGGTCGGGTCTGCAATAAATGAGATTATCATAGATGATTTTTAATACAAACCGTCTGTGAAGAGGACGGAAAGTCACAGACGGTTCATGTTAAAAACCGTCTGTGAAGTATCACAGACGGTTCTATGATATTACCTCTTTACGAATGGTTTTTAGCGTATAAAGTAACACAGACAGTCGCTAAACCAAAACCGTCTGTGATTGTGTTTAATACATACGGTTTTGATCAACTGTCTGTGATCAGACATCCAATATTAGGCTTTTTTTAGTAGTGGTAATGCTACCATGGAAACAATTGTCCTCACATATTGTACATCAACTAGAAATGCTAGTGTTTGGTTTGCCTACAAATGGTCCATTAACTGGACTCGTAATAAAGTTAATGTTTCTTCTATTGTCTTTCTGTATTTATATTGACATTTGTTTTCTAGGGCATATTTAGATTGACATATCTGAGTTTCTACATTTTGAAGTATTCATGTATGAAGCCATGAAACTGCTTCAATCAAGGTCAACTTTCTATTGTTGACTAAGATTGGGCCTGCCACTGGAATTCCATGTTACTGGCTAGCCCACTGGAATTCCATGTTACTGGTTACGATTATCCAACAAGGCATATCTAGATGGCCTGGATTTCTCCCAATCCTTCTGGACCTTTCTGTACTGAAGCAGCTTTCCGCGTGAGCTGCAAAAGTTGCTGGGGTATCTGTGAAAGGGTCCAAATCCCCCTTTGAACCAATAGAGCTAAAAAGTCCACATTTTTTAAAGCGGTAAGATGGACTGTCAGTCCGTAACCCCCACTGGCAACGAAACTTCAACACGAGACTTCGATGAAAGCGAAACCACACAATTTCGATGTCAAATCCAGGTATCCCATCAATGTGACTTGCAGTGAAGCTTTACCAAAAATTAAGAGAAGCCCCGTTTATAAATATAAAACTTCAACATAGAAAAGTTAAACTTAAAACTTAAAAAATATGAATTAGAGTTGGCAAAACTATTTTGTAGCTTAATATGTGCCAACTATTTTGTAGCTTAATAGGTAGTATAAGTTTCTAGTTTCTCAACTATGCATATAGAAATATTAAAACAAAAGGGTGTCACGGCCCACCTTGGACTACAAACATATTTCATTATTTGCAGCCTCGCACATCTCACACATGTGAACCTATGCTTCTTTTTTCCCTCCCCGTTTCTTCTCTAACTTCATTATGGACTGTCAAAAGGCAAAATTGGTTACATAACACTTAACTTTGATGACATTTGTTGCAAGACATTGATTTTTTGTGTTTTTGCTGACAGACACTAAAATTTGATAACTCTTTACTGTAGAACACTCCATCCATTAAAATATAATATCTAGTTGAGAGAGAAGAGAGAAAGTGGGTGAAAAATAAGTGTTTACCCCTAACCCCTTCTTCCTCCTCTTCTCTCCCTCCTTATCTTCTCTTCTCCCGCCGGGCCTTGAGCTCCTCTCGTACCGCTGTTGTCGATGGTGAGCTCTCGTGTCAGTTCAAAAATTTCCAATGGGTTAGGGGCAAAATAGACTTTCACCCACCTTCTCTCCTCTCTCAGTAGGATATTATATTTTAACTAGTAACCGTGCTGATGTCTTGCTACAAAACATCTCATATGTGTGTTGAGGTCTACTGATGAGTTCAGATGAACAGTTACCTTGCAATGTGAGATGGGTATCAGTCAGATAAAACCATGACTAACACGTTCACCAATCAAACTTTTCGTGTTCATTTATCTGATGAAATACATGAATTTTAGTTAGCATTAATCAATACAGAAGTTAATTTATCACATGTTTCTTTCTCACCAAAATAACATACATGATTGATTGATTATAGCCATCACCAAAGCAATTGCATTGTAGAAAGGAACCAAGCAAATTTAGACATAAATGAGAACACCGACAGTAGTACATATGAGAGCCAAAAATGGCATATACTTATGCATTAAGTTTTAATATACGGTGTATACTAAAGACAACCCCATGGTACATATACGAAACAAATCCATGCAGAAAATAAAATGACTTGCCAAATAGTGTTTTCCTTCTCAGTGGTGAAGATCTAAACAACACACCATATGAAAATTAGCCAAGTGCAAGGAAAATACATTCAGGCAGCAATCGAGTGATCAATACCTCATTTATTATGTGAGTATTTCTTTGTAGATGATGTTTTTTTTTGAAGGCCCGCGAGTCTTCCTAGACTTACTGTAACATCCCAATTTTCGGGACTTCTTGAAATATTCAAAATAAAAATAACCATTTCATTTTTCCTAAATTGTTAAAGCTTAATTTGAAATTTCATAAATTAAAACAATGTAATGTGAGTAAATCAAACTTCAATTAAATTAAAATTGTTTTATTTGATTTTCTGGTTTTATCTGGGATTTTCTTTTTCCCATACCTTGTTGTTAGTTTCTTGGACTTCCTTTTATTTCTTTTGAGTTATCCCAATTTCAGAGCATTTTTAAAGCTTTAAAAATAAAATAAACCATTTGATTTTTTTGTATTAATTTTAAAACTTAATTTGAATTTTTAGAAAATGGAAAAAAATTTAAATGATTAAAATAAACTTCAATTAAATCCAAAATTATTTTATTTTATCTTTTCAGGTTCTAAAGAATTTTATAAAAATTTCTTGAATTTTTAGAATTATTTTATTTTTAGAATCTCTTTATTTATCTCCTTTCTCTTTTTCTTCCTTCTTTTCTTTTCCTGGTCATCTTCCTCCGTTGCTTTCTTCCTGTTGGTGTGGATTGTGTCGCCTGTTTTTCTCGCCGCCCATCCCGGAGCGCGTTGCCCTTGGGATTCCTCGCGTTGCGACACCTTGGCGGCCATGGCAAGACGCCGCCCGCCAGCCCCTTTGCGTGCCGCGCTCTGCGTTGGTGTTCATTGTCTCAAGGCCGCCGCCTAACTTGCCATCCCATGTCGCCTTGCCCCCCTCTCCTTCTATAAAAGCCGGAGCCCTTCCTCCACCTCCTCCTTTTCCCATCCTCTCCTTCCCTCTCTTCCCCCCTCCAAACGAAGCACCACCGAAGCTCCCTTGTTCTTCTCCAAGTCCGATTGGTCTCTCCTCCATTGTTCTCCCTCTCTGACCAACATCTTGCCAAGCCACCTACGTCACCGTGTGGCCCTAGCCCTCCTCTTCCACCTCCTCGAGTTTCCCCGCTCCTCCTCGTCGGAATCGCGCTTTTCCTCTCGCTAGCCGAAACTCCTTTCTCTCCCTTTCCCGTGCCGTCGACCTCTCCCTGCTGCCTTGGATCGCACCAGTGGCTTCGCCTCACGATGTTCTACGCCGTGCTCCCTTCCTTTTCTCCGAAGCACCCCCGGTTCGCCGGCGCCACCATCTCCCCATGTGCCGTTGCCGCCGCGTCAAACCTCCTCCGGCGGCCTCTCCAAAGTGTAAAACTATTTGAATAGCTGTCCCTGGTTATGGATAATGTCTGGTGACTTCATACGAGGGGTAGATTTTCTAAAAAATGTTGGAATGGTTTCGTTGGAATTCAAGTAGTCAGATCTGGTTGATGGTCAGGAAGTGAACGGGTGTTCACCAGTTGTTTCAAAGAACTTGTTTACTTATGTATTTGATCTTTTAAATTGTGTTTTTTAATCTATTTACTGTCAATACTGTTTTTCGCAAAATAACCATAAAGATATCCTTATTTAAGCCTTGCATGAATACTATTTGTATACATTTTCCTACGACTTGCTGAGTACTTTATGTACTTACGGCTTTGCACCATTGTTTATCAGTCACCAAGGAAGAATCAAGGAATATAGAGATTTATGATGAGGAATACCTTGAAGACTATGCAAACTAGGATGCGTTCTCCACTCGATTGCATGTTGGCATGTCGGATGGCTACCACGAGTTATTTTATTCCGCTGTAAGTTTACTCTTTTGTCTTAAGTCCTGCGTGGCAACTCTGTAAACCTTGACCGTAAGGTCCTTTTGCTACCAAGTAATATTAATTTGTCTACTTCTTAGTTATTTTGTTGTATGGATATGATTTCATCGATGTTGCAACTGTGTGAACTAGCTACTGATCATGGGACTAGTTTGAAATACACAGAGGGCTCAGATTCATTGATCTGGGGTCGCGACACTTACATCGCTTGTCCTTCTTATCCGCAACAGTGAGAATCTTGATGTTGCTTCTAGTGGTGGCTCTAGACAGTGCGATGTACAACTATCCTTTAGAGAACACCAGATCAGGAAGGTAGACACCGACGTTTGGGATAAGTATAGTGACTATTACAATAATACACTTAAATCATCGTAGTTGAACTTGATAAGTATATATATACCTTTTAATTTAGCAGAAAAGGAACCTCTTGAAAAAATACCAACAGGCAACAAGGGTGGTCTATTCTTCACCCTCATATGTGTAGGGCTCTAGCTGGGGATTGAATGTCCGCAGCATCACCTTTTGGTTCTCCACCGCAAGAAAGGAACACAAAAAAACCAACTACTTCAAAATGATAAATCATATGACATGGAGGTCATTGTTGCATGGATCACAATTATCTTGAAGACCAGTTCATGTTCATCAGCCTTTCAAAAGTTATGTATGGTGAGGCTATTGTAGCTATTACAACAGCTTAAACTAATAGCAGATTTGAGATATTAGGCAAATGTGAAGAAAATGAATTGATCAAGTAAGCACATAACAAGTCTGATTGAGTACAGTGGTCATGGGATATCACCTAGGGTTTTCGATTTCGTTTGAGGAAAAAATTTGGGGCTGAGCGAAATGGCTGAAATTACCGAAATTTCGGTAATTTTGAATTCAATTCGGGCAAATGGCCGAAATTGGCATTCAAATTTGACTGAATTTCATAAAAAAAATTGACGAATTTTGACCAAAATTTGAATGATGTTTGAATTTGGTCTGAATTCATGTGCAACCGAAATTTTTTGACCGAAAGGGCAAAATTTCGAGCTATGGTGAAATGTACGAAATTTCGCAAATCGTCGAAATTTGGAACCTTGATATCACGTCTAACTCCAGTCTTCCGGAAAGTGTTCGTGTACTTGAGGCCTGGCACAATGTTGCTGGGGACGACGAAGGAGAAGCAGAAGTTGTAGGGGCTACCGTCCTTGAGCCCAAAGGCCTAGCCCTTCTCGTCCGCCACGAAGGGTATTGGCCGGACTAGGTCTGCTGGTTCGGCAATAGGATGGTCAGGTTCAACACCTTCACCTCCAGCTCAGCACTTTCTGCATCCAAATTCTGAGACCAACACATGTAGTTTTCTTCATGTGTTCAAGCAAGCAAAAATGGCTAGATCCATATGATCTTGAGAACAAGTGTCGATGTTATGATTACCTCCAAGCTGTTCTGTGTCAACCTCCCCAAGTAGTTGCTCCTTCCACCTCCTTAGGCTCTCATCATCCTACAATAGTAGAACAAGATCTAGATCAATAGATGGATTCCTCCATGACCCCAAGAAGCATCCTCGGATTGTTCCACCACACCGCGATCCCCCCACCAGCCCTACCTCTCCTGCTGCACGTGCGTCGTCGCCGGCCTATGGATCCGACCCCTCCATCAGCGGCGCGAGCATCTCCCTGCCACCCACATCGACCTCCACAGGGCCGCTGTCAACCTTTGTCGTGCCCGCCCCGGCGTAGCACGTGCGCCACCTCCTCCCGTAGTGCCGAGAAGAAGCCTTCTTCTTGTCCATGTATGTGAGCCCTGACTTGATGCGGGAGAGGTGTTGGGTTACGGGTAGGCTACGATAGCACAAAACAAAAATTCTACCGCGCAACTAAGGAGCCTTCGCTAGTAATAGATCACGAGATTACCACTAGACGTGCCGACTCGTAGCGGAAGTAGAGTCCATGCAGCAAGTTGATGTAGTCGTGGTCGTACTCGCCTCGTGTCTTCTCCTCCTGCTCCAATGATCGTCACGAATTGCAGACCGTCCTAGTGCTGATACTTCGCAACAACACCTCCAAGGTATCCACACATACGGGGCAGGGACACCACGCGCTGGAATGCTAGCACCGGCAGTGTGGTTGAGGGAGGTGTGGCTATTAGGGTTTCAGGAGTTCTTTCAAAGATTATCTCACCCCATGCCACCACCCCACTATATATAGGCATCCATAATGGGTCTCGAACTTGAGGCCCATTAGGAACTCGTGGCCTACAAGAATTCGGATCACTATCCAAATCAAATCCTAGCCCTTTAAGTGTGTGATCCTATAGGTTCATATGTAATCGGTTGTGACTCGGAAACTCTTTTCCGACCACGAGTCATCAGCGCTACCTAGCAGGACATAACGATTCCCAAACACACATAGAATATATCGGACGAACCTTAATGCAATATGATCTATGACCAGGTCTTTATCACTTACGACCAGCTTGTATCTAGTCACGACCAGTTCGTAACTCCTTATGACTAGTTACACTACTACAGAAATGCTAATACTGGACGCTTGATCACAAACGGTTCATCGAAACCGTCTGTATTAAACACAATCTCAGACGGTTTTTGTTACCCACCGTCTGTGTTATTCTCCGCGCTAAAAACCGCTCGTGAAGATGTCATATCACAAATGGTTCATGTTTGGAACCGTCGTGATACTTCCTGAGCGGTTCCAAATATGAACCGTCTGTGATATCACCCAATATCACGAGCGGTTTTGGTTAGAACCGCTCGTGATACTTCACAGCGGTTCCAAATATGAACCGTCGTGATATTGCCCAATATCACAGGCATTTTTTAGTTAAAACCGTCCGTGATAATTAACTCATCACGACGTATATATATAGCTCCGCCTCCCGGCCATAAGGGTCGAGGAAGAAGAACATGACGAAACTAGCTACATACGCGTCGATCATCATGAAGGGCTAATTTTTAAAGATTAATTGAACAATGTGTGTATATGTATATACATTACGATGAATGGTTAATTTTAGTTCATTTGAGTTAATTAATTGATTTGTCTTGTGAAATGGATGTGATTGTTTCTCAAATGAATGTGAATTGGATGTATATACATGTACTTGTTGTCTTTTACGCTTGTTTCAGAGGGCATGGCTAGCATTTCTGAGGCTAGCCAATAAAATGATCGATCTAGATATTAACCAATACAAAATAATATCACGCAGCAGTTTGAACTACGCATCGTCTCACATGTATATCATGAGCGGTTGTTTATCAAAACCATCATGCTACATGTATATCATGAGCGGTTGTTTATTAACACCGTGCATGATACATCATATATCACGAGCGGTTCTAAGTTAGAACCGTCGTGATACATCACATATCATGAGCGGTTGTTTATTAAAACCGTGCATGATACATCATATATCACTGAGCGGTTCTAATTTAGAACCGTGCAGTGATGTCCATCTTTACATTCGGACTCTAGCTAGGGTTTGCCGCGCCGCGCCACTCTCAAATGATTAAGTTTCTCAACTCCTCTCGCTCTCCTCCTCCCCGAGCCCGTCGCCACCGTCCTCGCGCCGCCTCCTCGAGCCCGGCCTTCTCCTCCCGATCCGACGCCGCCGCCTCCTCCGGCCCGCCGCGCCTCCCCGAGCCCGCTGAGTCTCCTCCTCTGGCGCGCCTCCCCGAGCCCGCGCGCCTCCTGCCCCGAGCCGCCGCCTCCTCCCTCCCGATCCGGTCGCCTCCCCTTGACGCCGCCCTGCTGCTCGTCTTGCTCCTGCTCGTCCTTCTCCTCGGCCTAAAGGTAACCAATGCCGAAGTTACCGATCGACCCCGAGCCCCTTTCCTAACTATTTCTATCAATAATCTGTCATGGTCCTTCATGATAATTGTACTTGTTTTAGGAATTTGTATTTGTTCTAGTCGATTATTCATATGGTATTTGTTTTGATATCGCTCTTTGGAATACATTGCAATGTGGTGTGGTGGGCTTGAGATGAATGCTCTGTGATGATAATAGTCTTGTCTTGAAATTGTTTTGATAATCGGGTTTGTACTTGAGCTCTAATTGGAATGCTTACTCTACATCGATAGCAATATCAAAATGTTAAATCTTAGCTTTATCTTGATTTCATTTGTTCACATGATGTTCTATTTCTTGTGAAGATGTCTTCCGCTCATTTCGAGTCGGCGCCGCCTCATGTGTGCGATGATGCACCATCCTCTGGAACAATATCCAACCGCGGTAAAGAAGAGGAATATCGAAAAGGCCCACGGGCGATTTACCATCACGGAGGTCGATCGATGCGGGACCCTATCAATCCTCGCCGAAAGCGGCGTCCGCATTCGAGAATGGTCGGAATAGTTGCACGGAGCGGGTCAAGATCACCTACGATTCGTGGAAGGTGGTGCGGACCATTGAAAAGCTAGGCCGACGGAAATTCTTGCATCGTTCGAGATCGGTAGAACTCACGGACTCCGCGGCGACGACGCGTTGCTACTGAGCATGCAAAGCGTGGAAGAACTTCAAAGCACGCTTGTCAAGAACTACGTGGAGAAGGATCTGAAGCCGCCCTTCCACAAGTATCTACTCTTGGAAGAGTCCTGGGCCGAGTTTGTGGCGAAGAAGACGACAGATGAATTTAAGAGTGAAAGTGCGGCGCACACGGCCCTCCAGGCAAAAAACAAGCACCCCACGACTCGGATCGGCTGGTATGCGGGTAAAGCCCGATATGGAGGGATCGAGGAACAGCGCAAGCAGTTTGAATCTCTCCCTGCTATTTCCCGAGATCACTGATGTGCGCGCCCGACAGTGGTTATTTACGAGGTTATCTATTCGGCCTACGGGGGAAGTGTACTTTCCAAACCCGAAGACCGTGAAGTGTCCCAGCGCTCGTAAGATATCGAACTACCTAGTTTGTAATTACTCCATAACTTCATAGGAAGTGAAATGACATGTCGGGCTATATTGCGGATAACGCCGAGTGCACAATCTTCCCAAGGCTCATTCGAGCAGATAGGGAGAAAGATATACTCTCTGCGGCCCTAGGAAGCGATGAGCATCCGGTCGCACGAGAGTATTTGGTGTTTTGTTACATCGAACAATGGTTCCAAGCGGATTGCAGATCGTACCGGAGTAGGAGGAGAGCCAAAGCCGAGCACGATGCAAAGCTACGAGAGGATCTTCGTGCATCCCTCAGAGATGAGCTCACTGAAAAAATCAGAGCGGAGGTCAGTGAAAAAGTCACACAGGAGGTCACTCAATCCTTTGAGGAAAGGATTCGATGCGTTCGAGCAAAAGCGAAAAGAGACTTTCGAGGAAAGGATTAGGGATTGCAAATGCCAAGTCGGTTGGAAGCCCTCGCCCTACTATACCGCTAGCCAGCCCCCCCAAACATCCGAGTAGCTGCGCGTCCAACCCTAACCCTACCACAATAGGTGATGACAGATTTTCCGTCGATGACATACAGGTAATAATTATTATCTCTGGAATGCTCAATCCATTGATAAGCCTGTTGGAGTAGCTAATTTTGTACCGTTATGTACGTAGGTGGCTACGAAGTGCAAGCTCCAAGTGAGATATGTCTCTGTTGCCCTAGATGCTGCTTGGGGCCAGGTGTATCCATCCGGTATCGGAGCTTTGGTGCACGGTGCAAATCTAGTGCGGGTTTATAAAAGTGAATGTGGACGGTGTTTGTGCCAATTTCGAGGCCATCCCGCTGAAAATTCCCCCAAACGATGAGGTCATGACTCTAGGGCAAACCGTTGGAACATTCATCCAGTGGCCCAAGGAGGACATCTGCCTGGAGCTACCTGCTCCGGTGTCAACTTCACGGGAATGTCTCTGCAACCAGCATCAAGTCCACAGGACCCGCGCAAACCGGCTACTCTGACCGACATGGCAAGGGCCCGCTGCATCACATGCATCTACACCTCGTGCTCGATCGACTCTTGTGAAGTCGACCTATACAAAGCGAGGCAGCAAGGGCAAGGGCAAATCAAGACGATCGAGTCCTCTCTCGATATCCCCTTCTTGCCGCTATTGGCACGAAATACAAGCCAGGCGAGCCGTTGCTCGAGAAGTTAGACACCCTACCCTAGGATTTGGATTGCACGGAATTGCATGCATGGTACATGGAACAGTCCAACAAGCCGGTTGATCAACGATGCTCGGGTGTAAGACCCAGGATTAACACTCCCGAATCCTCTGTGTATTTCTGAACTAGTCCCATGATCAGTAGCTAGTTCACACAGTAAACAAATATGGTAACAAAATCATATCACAACTTTATTAATAAATAACAACAGAGTTGATTACAAAGGAGGCTTACAGGCCAACAATGAAATAAACACAGCGGAAGACGAAGAAGTAGTAGGGTCCGGTTAATCTGCCACAGGCAATCAACTGGGGAAGCGGCCTAGTCGTCGAGATCCACACCGATGGCAAAGTCCTTCTCCTCTGAAATTATTTGCATTAAGCAAGAATGAGCACAACTACCGTGCTGCAAGTTACACCGATCAAATAATGAATGACATGCATATATGGATATCTCAAAGGAAAGCTTAATATGGTTGAATTTGCATAAAACAAACATTTTACGTAAATACTTGTACTAAGTTCCAAAGCGGTTATTCTATAACTAAAATTCATTTTATAAATCAATTTTATAGTCGATAACATTCACACATGAATGGTGAAGGATACCCTCCTATCACAAGGCTTCTGCCAGATTCCCATTTGCATAATCCATTTGATGAAGTCTTTTCAAATCAAAACCAAAGTCTAACTTTGAGTGGCTTTGCTAGCATGTCCATGACCGTGGACACGGCTATTGAATAGTTTTAAACTCTCTGAGAGGTTGTACAGACTTTACCCACATGACATGACTTCTCTAGTTTGTTCGGCATATATCTATGCCACCGCCACTACCTTAGGTAGCGATCTAGAGCACATGACAAGGCCTTTACAATGCGCCATCCCACCGATCCACCCGTTAAGGTTTCGCATCCCTCCTTGGATAGAAATCATGCAGAGTTTGTAGGGGCCCCTCTTACGCCCGATGGGACTAACGAGGTCATAATATGACCAGCCATCCGAGATGGACCCACACAATCCGCGGGATCGACGCGATGGCACTTTGCAAATTAATCACCAGTCCCTACCCATACTCGGGACATGTGGTTGCACGATATGGCATAGCCCATTATAGGCATAGCAAAGGAACGCCAGAGGCGGTCCTCAATCGACTTGGGCGACTTTCCACAAAACCCATGGGCCTCGATCATGGAAATGACTCGATCCCGTGCATTAACATGCACCATCCAAACAACCATTTCGCCCAAGTACAAACCATAATTTTATTTTATTTTTCTCAAATTCATTTACGACAAAACTTCCATGACAAACCAATGCCATAGATTCTTAAACAATATTTGATTTTTGGCTGAAAGTTTCCCAAATCAAACATTTTTGGGTCTAAGCATTGCTAAGCATAATCTGTCTCAAAATGTTCTAGTTCATACTATTGTATCAACTAGATTTTATCTAGGGTGAGGTTAAATGTCCAAGACTTGTCAAGAACGAGATCCGTATGTAATCCATCGACATTGCGATAATCCAATCTTCAACAATCCAATATCCATTAGTCCAATCTACACCATATAGGTCTAATTCTATGATCCAACATCAATTGATCCAAATATTTAACTATACTCTAATTTTATAATCCGATATCTATCAATCCATTATTCCTTAATAAACTATTTCTACTAATTCAACATCAATCTAATAACTAAGTAATTCTATAATCAAATCTTTAGATAATCGATATCCAATAGCAATCTATTTCTAGAATCGATATCAATAATTGAAGATTCGACTATGGTGTTTATCTATCATCCATTTTTCTAATAATCCCACATCAACAATTATCTATTTCTAAAATCCTATATTCAATAATTGTTTATTTCTATAATCCAACCATAATGATCATGTATTTCTAATAATCCAACATCATTCAATCCAATATCCAATAATCCAATAATAATCTATGTCTATGATTGACATCTAATCTCCAACAATCATATAACTCTAATAATACTACAATCCGATCCTTAATAATAATCTATTTCCATAATCCAATACCAATAATCACCTATTTATGTAATTCAACATTCATTATCCATCGACAATCTTCCTCTAACTTCACACATCTATGCACAATCTTCTTTTATTATCCAAACAATCATCAATTCTAACACCAAAATATATTGTATTCGACCATACCACCTCTCTTGACAATAATTGGACATACAAAGGCAATGGGAATAACTATAAAGCTTAAAACAGAATTTAAATTACTTGAATATAAATCGCATGCAATAATAATTTAAAACAGAATTTAAATAATTTTAAATACTGGGATTAAATATGATCAAGAATGTAACTTGCCTTGCTTAATGGATTATTCTCAAACGGCGTTGAAATCCGGTCATCCGAAGTCGTCGAAATCTATACGCGTAAACGATCCAAATTCAAATAATATTCAAATAAAATCCAAATAAAATTCAAAAATTATAACATAAATACTGCTAGAAAAGTATCGATTTTATATGAATTTAGGAAGTTGAATCGGCGCAATCGGAGTTCGTATGAGTGAGAAACGAAATTCGGAAGGTTGAGTGTTACATGAAATAATAAAATTCCGAAAATTGTACTATTCATCGGACATTATGGTTTCGGATAACTGAGAACAAAGAAGGAGTTTTAGGGCTATGGCGAGGAAGTACGATGTTGAACGCGTTGAGGCGAACTCAGCGGTGTAGACGGCTTGGCGAGATGACCTTCGATGGCGGCTAGATCTGACAGAGAAAATCTTGGCGGACGGCGGGCGGATGATGGCGTTGCTAAGGGCAAGCGGAGAGGAGTTAGCGGATGAGGTTTGCGGCGATTTGAAGAGGGAACGTGGGGGGAACGCTTCGCCTCGGTTGGGGTGGCAGACGGTTGACCGGTGGCGGCAACGACGTGCAAAATAGACCAAATAATTAACAGAAATTAAATAAAATCTAAAAATTATGAAATAAATACTAAAAATAGTAGATGAATTTAGACGAATTTAGGTGAAGGAATTAATGGATTTGGAGCTTGCATGTGGGAGAACAAAATTTTGGAAGGAATAAAATGTTTATGTACAAAAGGGTAGAATGAATCAATTTGTTTTTGTTCATTCATCTTCTACCTTGACGAGCAGAAGCTGCTGCTCCCATGGCGCCATGGAGAGAGGTGCTCGGCGATGGTGACGGCGAGGGGAGGAGAGCACCGCATAGAGGACGACGTCGCGATGCCATGGGTGGTGTCGGCGGAGGAGCTCTCTGACGAGGCGCTAGAGGCGACGGAAGGAGCTCGGCGGTGAAAAAAAAATACCGATTCCGACGAGGTGGGAGCGAGAGAGGCGAGGTGAGTGGTGGGGGATGGAATGAGGAGGAGGAGAGCTACCTCGGGCTCCCTTTTATAGGGGCGGAGAGGGCCGGGAGGAGGAGAATGAAGCGACGGTTTTCGAGTGCAATGGAAGGTCATTTGAAAACTGCCACAATTGATTGCATTTAGAGGGTAAAACGTCCATTTGATGGTGTGGCTGCGTGCGTGGCGTTAATCGCGCACGTTCCGCCTCGACGGATTCAATTTAACGCATTGAATGGGGAGAATGGGGAGAAAAACCACCGGCGATCATTAATGGAGTTGAAGCTCGGTTTTCTGCAGATTGCGATAAAAATAGATTGATTCGAGAACACCAAATCAGGGGATTGGGAGAGGAGATCAAGACAGACGCGTGGCATAAGCGGCTCGCCTTTATGTGCACCGAGAGAAAGATATCGAATTTGGAAGTTTTGGGTTGGTTGTGTACACGTTCTGGAGCAGTTCTCGGCTGGAGGTTGAGGATGAACAGTACCACAGATTTACTGTAGCACGTTGGATCTGGATGAACAGTACTCGACAGTTACTGTAGCAGTGCGGCAGGAGAGAGAAATAAAAGCATAATAGAATAAAGAAAGGGACATAATTTATTGTGTGCAGAGATGGAAAGTGGCAGCACATGCATTGGAAACTTTGATGTCAAGTGTGCTCACGGGAGAGCAAAATGATGGGTGACGCATGGGAAGGCTGACCGTATGGGATTAAATATATATATATATATATATATATATATATATATATATATATATATATATATATATATATATATATTTGAAATTAATTGATTTAGGCAATAAATAAATACAATTTTAGAAGATAGCAAATAGAGTCTAAAAATTCTAGAAAAATTCATACAAATTCCTAGAATTATTTTGAACTTAATAAAAATAATTCCAACTTAAAGTTGGCCTTTTGTTTTGTAAATAAATTATTTTAGCTTTAAAATAATTAGGAAAAAGCTTTTAAAATCTCGTAAAATTCTAGAAAGTAATTAATTTTTATTTTTTTTCAACTTTAACTCAAATTAAACTTCAAAAACTTTAATAAAACTTAAATTTTGACTTTTAAAACTTCAGAAATTCAAATAAAGCAATTAAACTCTTTCAAATTTCAGAAGATTCAATAAAATGATAACTTTAATAAATTTAAATTGGTAACAGAACTTTGGGTTGTTACATCAGGTGTCACCGTCAAGTTCAAGGAGCATCATTTTAACCACGTGTATCAAGACGCTGTCTTCACGGTGACCTTCGACGACTTGTTCTGTCTCTTCAACCTCGACGAGCTCGACGCCTCAATCATAACGATCTTTGGACATCGTAAGTGTGTACAATCACGGTCAATGTTAGTGTAATATCGATAAATGTTATATATAACTCCTAGCTTTTGTATAATAGATACATGATCTGTGAAACCGAAAGAAGGAAATCACCGGTAGGTTTCCTCGACCCACACGTTGTCTCCGAGCAAAGCATCACGGCGAATGCAACATCCGTCGAGAATTACGTTATAGATTTTTTCATGGCTCACCGCAACAAGGAATTCATACTTTTGCCCTACAACCAGAAGTAAGTAGTGTTGCACTACTGGCTATACTTGTTGATTTGTACTTTATAAGCAACACGAACTTAGGTTTAATGACCATGCTGACATACCTATGTAGGTTCCATTGGATTCTAATTGTAATTATACCAAAACGGAAATACGTAATATACCTAGATTCCCTACATAGGGCCACTCACAACTTCACAGCTATCCGGAGTTTAATCATCGTAAACACATTTCCTCCATAGAAACTCTATTGTAGTCTTTCCTTCCTTTGCAATGGCTAAGGCTAACTTCTTGGAGTCACGTGGGTGTTCGACGTGTTACATGCTAAAGGATGGAATATCAAGGGAAGACGCCGCAACATGATCAAACATTCCCTGTACTTGCTAGCTAGTACACATTAATCCTATATAACACTTCAGTAGCAATGCCTCTCGAACTAACCAATTCTATTTTTGCGGTGCTAAAGAAATTACGGCCGCATAGCGTCTGTGGATACTATGTTTGCCACAACATGCAACTACTCATCGGTTCGCGATCACCAATGATCCTCGTGTTTGTCAATCTTTCAACAATTATTTCATATATACTTACCAATTTATATAAGCCCGAATTTAACCTTCATATCGATAAAGTTGCGTAACATCATTAAAGCTGCGTTGGAGCAGAGCGAGCTCATAAAATTCGATCACACCTTGCGGCATTCACGAACACACGTGTCATAAATCCAAATGGGAGTTTCCAAGTGTAGCAGATTGAACTTGATTGAGATAGATTGAACATAATGGTACATGTGTGTAAATTAATGTACATTAATGGTTAATTTTAGTTAATTGATTTGTGAATTGGATGTGTGCTTGTTTCGAAATGAATGCAATTTTGATGTGCTTCGAAATGAATGAGAATTGGATGTGCTTGTTTGAGAGGGCATGGCTAGCATTTCTGAGGCTAGCCAATAAGCGTAAATAGATTTAGCAATGCAAAAGACTACCACAGGCGGTGCAGAGATGAAACCGTCTGTGATAGTCGACTACCACAGACGGTCCGTAGATGAAACCGTCTGTGATAGTCGACTACCACAGATGGTCTGTAGATGAAACCGTCTGTGATAGTCGACTACCACAGACGGTCCGTAGATGAAACCGTCTGTGATAGTCGACTACCATAGACGGTCTGTATATGAAACCGTCTGTGATGGCGTTTTTGAACCGTCTGTAAAGGCCTTTTCTGTAGTAGTGTTAGTGTTACATTCGACCAGTCTACGACCAACTCCGACCAGTCTACGACATGTTTGTATCTCCATACGACCAGTCATCGACCAGCTTCATGACGCCCTATTAGACCTTCTCGACAGGTTTCTCTAGAACCACTCCAGGCCCACTCCCAGACCACTCCAAGACCACTCCAGGCAGAGGAGGTCCTAGAAAGCGGTTATCCCTACACGTGGAGAAAGGATATTAGCCGTACTATCTGGTCGAACTGAACGACCTGTTTGTATGTTATCCCTTTGCCTCAAGACATCTAGTTCAACTCTAGGTGAGATTATTTGTCATCTATGGATTGTTCAATATTTTCTCGATCAAGTGTCGAATAACTTTATGTGGTCGACACTTCGACCACTAGTGACATGGCCATGCACTTTCTTTATCCGACCACAACGAGGGGCCCAGAGACATCTCTTCTGTTATGTTAGGAGGGACAAATCACATATCCGACTAGTCACATCTCTCTGTATATTTCATAGCATACCCGAAAGCTACCTTTATAACTACCCAGTTACGAGTAGCGTTTGGCAACCCCTAAGAGTGCTATTACATATGTAGGAAACCATGATGATCTCAGGTCTAAGGATTATACATCATCATTGCTTGAAACCAACTGATGACACAAGAAATCATAACAATCTCAACAGTGTCTCAAGGTGGGTCAAACCAACACCATGTTCTCTAACATGTGTCCATATTATTGGTTTGATATCTCCATATCTATGACCAGTGAAATATAGTCATTAACCAATACATATGCTAGTCTATTCATATGTGTTCTTATATGTTTCCGACTAGGGAATGTTTAAGAATAATTATCGTAGAAATACAGAGTTTCACAATCAAGCCACATACTTGATGATAAATATTAACGATATTATTCTAGGAACAAGATAATATATTATCCAATGTTATTAACATAACGAAATATAATCATCTCTATGATTGCCTCTAGGGCATATTTCCAACAAGACGAAGGCGACAAATCCAGCCAAGGTGACATCACTTCACCTTGTCGTCGCGTGCAATGTAGCCAGTGGCGTGCTGCCCCAGCGCTACCACTCGAGGTAGATCTTATCAGCAAAACCGGTAGGGCACCATTGCAAGGGATGGATGGAGGAGGGCGGCGCTGATTAGGAAGGGGCATGAGAAAGTAGAGAGTAGGTGGCTCAGGGCCAACTGTGCAGGTAGTGGTTTGGAGGCAGAGAGTGAACGATGAGGGAATCCGGAGTGATGGTGACGATGTGGGGCCCACATGTAAGTGTGCGTAAAATACGAGGAGGTTGAGCACTAGGTGGATTGAAGGAAGAAACCCAAGGGAGTGAGAGGAGATAACGGACCATCACGAACTCGTATTTTTAATAGTATATACTAGTTCAATGCCCGTGCTTTGCTACGGATTAAAAAAACTCATAGTCACATCATGTCGGGTTGTCAACCATCATTGTGCTCAATGATGTGATCTGGGCTATCGATGCCCTGCTCGTCAATCCAACGGACGCCGAAAAGGGTAAGGAGGACGGACGACCACCAACTCTAAATTTTAAATAGTAGAGATAGAGAATAGATAGAATGTCCTACAAAAAAAGGCACCAAAGTTCAATATTTTTCAGCAAAGACACACAAAAAAAACCAGTAAACTAAAGTAAATATCACAAAAGTTTAGTATGTTGTAGCCAAATTTTACCTAGATGAAAAGGAGCAGTTGCTGGGCCATCTTCGACACTGACCCATCGGCTCCCGCCACTGTCAGCGACTGTTACTGTCAGCCGACTATGATGTCCCAAGGTAGCTTGTAGCCTAGGCCTAACAAGACACATGTTTGTCTTACCCTCCGAACGTGCTACTACGGTTACACTCTCTCATAAAGCTACCACGTGGAACTAACACATTTCCTCCTCATAACCACGAACAAATGAGAAACCCAGACCAAAGAGGAAGGATTAGGGGTGAAAACAGATAGAATACGGGCGGATAATGGTTGTCATATTTGTTTATATATTTTTTTCTCGGATGCAGATACATATACGAATATCCCGGATACGAATACGAATTATGTCGAATACAAATACGGAGCGAATACAAATCGAAACGAATACGGTCACGGATTTTTTTGGAACATGATAACTCCTTAAATTGTACACCAGAAATTAACGAAAACATATAACTAGTTTATTTGATCCAAACATTCATGAATTGTTCACATTTTCAGTAACCACATATAACAAAACGCCTGCATGTCCATTCATTTCCCTATCATCTCTCCCATTAGTAAAAACCTCTCATATAACGAAAGGTAGTGAATCCGTGCGACATTGAGCATGGAGAGGTGAGTCTTGGCAAGAAGCTGACAGCAAGACCACACAATGGCTGACGACTCCTAGCAAAGACAGTGCGGTGGTGCAAGCTGCAGAGTCTGGGCTGCGGTGGCACCGCCAGCCAGTGGTGGTGGCGAGATCGGCCCAGCTCGGCCAGAGGGAGAGAAGAGAGGAGCCAGAGCGAGTAGAGAGATGAAAGGAGAGCTCTGGAGGTAGAAGGAAGAAAGAAAGAGACAGAGGAAGAGAAGAAATGGGCTGGAGGTGTAACATCTCAAAATCCATAATTTTGGAATACATAATAGAAATGCATTGGAAAAAACACTTTGATCATTTTGCATATGAAAATCTACCCATGTTTGAAATTTGAACTTTTGTTTAAAAGCAAATGCTGAAAATACAAACAAACATGCACTTAAAGGAAATTGAGTTAAAACAAAATAAAAATGGTTGAGAGAATTATTTTGAGCATAATTTCTTAGGGAAAAATTTCTTCTGAAAAATTTACATAAGGGACTACATTATGTCAGAAGTCCCCACAAAAAGTTTCATAAAATTTGGACTTAATTTGCCCTGGGGTACGATAGGAAGACTACTAGTGTTGGGCTGAATTGCGGATATCTAGCCTGACATAATTCGGATAATCTGTATTCGTATCCGACGGATACTAGGGCTACAATATTCATATTCATTTCTGACAAAAAAAATCTATATTCGTTTTCGATCCGAGACAATTTGAATTCGTTTTCATCTGGATCGGTCAGAAACTATCCGATCCGTTTTCACCCCTAGGAAGGATACACCTGATACTCACCAGAATTTCCATCCACACCGGTACGTCGTGCTACTGCTACATAGGGGTGAAAACAGATCGGATAGTTTCCGACCGATTCAGACGGAAACGAATTCGGATTACCTCGGATCGGATTTTTCTCAGATAGTTCTCGGATCGGAAACGAATACGATTTTTTTTGTCAGAAACGAATACGAATACAGTAGCCATGTTATCCGTCGAATATGTACTATCCGGATAATACGAAGGTGGATATCCGGAATATAAGCCCAACAGGAAACAGCCTAGCCCACGACCTATGCACCTATCCTCTCTGTTGCTCTCGCTAGGGCTCGCGCTGCCGTTCGCCTCTGTCATCTGCACCACCCTCGGCGACCGCGATGGCGCTCCTCATCTCCCCAGTGCCGCTACCGCTTGCATATCCTGGTAGACTCTAGCCTCTAGCCATGTGCACTCCCTCCCAAATTACAGCAAGGGTTTCGCCCTGCACGCACCCCCGTCATAGAGCATCCGCGCCGCCTCCAAGCCATCAGGCAACGTAGCCGCAAGATGAGGAGCATCCCCGCCACCTTTCCCCATTGCCGCTACACCTCCCCTGTAGGCTGTGTCGCTGCCCCTGTGAGATTGAAGGGAAGTTTGGTCCCTATTTTCTCTAAACCCCAAATTCTCTGGACATGATTTTCCTTCAGGGATACATCAGTTAGCATAGACATCAAATTATTCCATTCTGTCAGATCTTCGCACCACAAGGATCTTCTGAAGTCAATTTTTTGTAGCTGCTTCTTGATCCATTTGGCAAATTCGCGACAAAATGGCCATTGAGAAGTTCATTAGAAGGTTGTCCTGTGAGCACTTCATGGATAAACTCTCCATTTGTGTTGATTTATGTCGAACCCGGGAACGAAGGATCCCGGATTCTCTGTGTTTCATACACTAGTCCAATAATAGCTAGTGTACACAGTCGAATTAAAGTGATAGCAAAATCATATCACACATTTATTAATTGATAATCAGAGTTTATTACAAAATTAGGCACAAGGCCAAATATAAAGAAACAGCGGAAGCAAAATAAATAGGTAGGTCACACGATTCGCCACAGGGAATCATTTGGGGGCGTAGCCTAGTCGTCCTGATCCTCACCGTCTTGATAATAATCTTCACCTGAATAAATTTTATTCAGCAAGAGTGACCACAACTTTCGTGCTCGCAAGTTACACCTAATAACATAATATAATGCATGCAAGTGTAATCAAGTGAGGCTAATAGGGTTCATTTTGCATAAAGCAACATTTTTAGTTTTAAATACTCATACTAAGTTTTAAGGCAACTTTTTAATCTATAACTAAAATCAAAATTTTAAATTGACAGTTTTATAGTAGATAATCTCTATAAATGAATGGTGAAGGATACCCTCCTATCATATGGCTGACCGCCCAATTTTACCACAAGGATTAACCATCCTAAAATTATTTGCTAAAACCATTTTAAAATCAAAACCAAATTCTAACTTGGAGTAGCTTTACTCAGCATGTCCATGACCATGGACACGACTATTCGAATAGTTTCTACTCTGTAGAGTGTGTACAGCTTTACCCACAAGTGATAATCATCTTATAGTGTCAGGCATAACATGATTCCGAAGGCGTGCGACTAAGTGATTATCATGAGGCTTTTACAATGTTCTACCCCAAAGTTAATATGCCCACTAAGGTTTCACTTCTATTGGGCTAACCACCCGCTAGAAGCCCTCTCTTGTGCCAAGTAGGACTACTGTCTAATCAATACCCGCACATCAACATGGCATAAACAACAATGAGGTATTACAAATTAATAATCCTAATCTGTCCCATTCCAGACAAGTGGTGGTACGGTGGGGCGTAGCAAAATACACTCGAAGACTGCTCCTTAACTGACTTGTGTAACATTCCACAACCCTGGACTCGATCATTGAAATGAATCAATCCTGTGCATTGACGTGCACCACACTAACATCCATTATGCCCAAGTCTAAACTATTTTAATTTATTTCACAAGTAAAAGTATTTTCTAAACTTTCCATGGTACGACAATACCATAGACTCAATTTGAATCAAATTTGAATACTTTGGCTAAACTCCCGAAATTCAAGATTTTGGTCTAAGCATCGTCTAAGTATATAATCTTTCAAATTTTATTTTATTTTGACTTTGGTGACAATGGAATGACTATTCAAACAGCAATATTGGCCATATAAAGGAAATAGATTAACTAGGAATTTAAAATAACTGAATGGAATTATGCATGCAATAATAATTTAAAATAATAGGATCAATATGGTCAAAGGTATAACTTGCCTTGCTCAAATTCTTCTTCTTCAACTACCTCAAATTCCTTGGAATCGTCGAAATCTATACGTGAAAATAAGCTAAATTCAAATAATACTCAAATAAATTCAAAATAAAATTCAAATTAACCCCAAATTAAATAATTTTAGTTTAGTTGGATAGATCTTGAATTTACATGAATTTAGAAATTTGAATCATCGAAATCGGAGTTCGTATGAAGGAGAACGAACCCCTCGAATTTTAAATCTAAAGAAAATACCCTAAAAAGGAATTTCTGGAATTTTCCTGATTTATTTTTCCAAAGGAAATTTGATTAATGATGCAAGCTGACGTCAGCATCCGAAAATCGATTTCTGGACGAATTATTTTCCTACGCGAAAATCATATTCTATCACTAGCATGTGGGCCCATGGTCAAAGGACCTGGTCCACGGCGATCAACCAGTCCATGGTGGACTTGGTTCGTGAAGCGATGCGGTGGCGCGTCTTGGCGCAAAAGGTCGACGCGCAGCCACTGGCTACCGATGAGGTGTTAGGGCTGACATGGCGCTGAGGTGGCGCCTACGTGGACACGCCACGTTAGCCCGACGAGCGGCGGAGGTGCAGCGATGAGCTCGCCGACGCTCTACGCCACGGCGAGCCACGCTGGTGTGTGCAAACGAGCGAGGGATTGACGTTGGACTCGAGGCTTACCAAAGTAGTGGCAGAGCAGGGCGGTGTGCGTGCCTGACGGCGAGGAGTTAAACGGCGGCGGTGTTAGGGCAAGGGCGGCGATGGGGCCTCGGTGGTCCTCGGGCCGGGAGAGTGTGCGCACGGGGTCAGTGGAATTGCGACGATGCTGATTATGCGGTCGACGACGTCGATGCGGCTTGGATGGTGCCGGAGATGAAGAATGAAGAAACTTCGGTTGGCGACGAAAATCCTCGAAATCCCTGCAATTGAGAGGGAAAGGATGGAAGGGATTTGGGGCGTTGGGTTGTGGGGTGGAAGGCGCACCCGGGCCATAGGGCCGGGGCGACATGCAATCGCCGTGGCGCGCAAGAAAGTTGCGCGCTGATGTCGGCGGGTTTTTGGCAATTAAGGGCAAGAAACGGAAGGAGAGAGGTAGAGGCGGGCGTGGGATTGACCGGGGATTTGAATGCGCACGAAATCTCGTTGAATGCGGAAAGGATCGAACAATATGGAAAGATCTGAAAAGCGTCAACGGCAAAATGAACAGTGCAAGGAAAGCACGGGGAAGAAGGAAAGTGGAGAAGAAAGGGAGTGACGCCAGCGCGACGTGGCGAGGGGCCCACTTGGCAGTGGAACGGGGAGAGGAAACGTGCGCGGGTGACTCGGGCCAGAGAACTGGGCCGGAGTAGGAGAAAACGAGCCACGCGCGGGTTGGTTGTGCGGAAAAAGGAAATGAGCCACTCGAAGGGGTTTTTCGATTTTAAATTGATTTAGCAATTTAAATAATTTAGTTAATTCATTTATGCTTTAGAAAATAACAAATAAAGTACAAAAATTATGAGAAAATTCACAATAATTTCCTTAGTCATTTTGGACTTAAATAAAATATTTCTAATTCATAATTGGTATTTAATTTTGTAAATAATTTATTTTAGCTTTGAAATCAATAGGAAAAGGATTTTAAAATTTTAGAAAATTCCAAGAAAATAATTAACTTTTAATTTTTAACTGGAAATTGAAATTTAGGTTGTTACAATTTACAAAGTGGCAGATGGGATAAACTCTTTATTTGTGTTGATTTGCATCCCTCAATGTGTAAGTATACACAATCACACTCAAGATCTTCCATTTTCCTATATTTTTTAGATAATGGAAGTACAACTCCCGACCTCTGCACTAACTAGGGATACACACAACCATTACACCACCATCAGTTACAAGCTTAAAACAAAAAGACCACCTAGCCCACCTCAGGGACCAACTAGAACGTCCACACGCGAACAGCAGCTGCGCAGCAAAGAGGTGATGATAAGCCAGTCTCCGGAGTGATGCCTCCAAGAAAGGATATGACTCACGTCGCCGTCGCCAAATCCAACCAGTAAAGGTTAGATCAGGAGTTTTCACTCCGGAGCTCAGGTACCGGTTCTCCAAAGCAACGCCTTCAAGAAGGTAACGCCGCTCAGGTCGACGTCGTTGCCGTATACAACCAACAAAGGCCAGATCAAGAATTTTCACTCCGGATCGAATGTACCAATGCTCCAAGACCACGCCACAGCACGACCTCGTCATTGGATCCAACCAATGAAGGCCAGATCGCCAAGACGACGCCCACAACATCCCCAACGGCCAACCGCCACCAGCACCAAAGGAAGGCGACGTCCACCGCAGCCCACACGTCGGCCAATTAAAAGCCCTCCACAGGGGAGGAGTCGAGCGCCGCACAAGCCACCGCCACCAAGCCGTCGCGATCTCTACCAACTGCGCCAAATCTGGATCTGCACCGCGCCACCTCCGTCATCATGCCATCGACGAAGCCATGCCGCCAAAAGAAGTTGGCGGAGAAGAGCCCTGGATCGCCACGCCCGAAGACGAGCCAACGGAGAAGGGCCCTAGATCCAACCCCGACGAAAGTACACACCATTGGAAATCGGCGAACAGACGTCGGGTGTCGGGAGCGCGATGCAGATCAGGCACCACCACCGAGGAGAAGAAGCTCCGCTGCCGGCGTGATGTGATCTTTAGTGTTGTAAAAAAAAATGTCGTCGGTCTAAGCATGATTTTGTTCATTGTCCTGATATTTAACTGCTGAAGAGGAGCAGAAACAAGTACTGCAGATAATAAATAGTATTTTTGTATTGTTGGAACTTTACTTCTTCCATTGTTGTTCTCAGTCGACTTCTGGGGCGGTGTTTTCAAGAGGAGCGAAAAGGACCTGCTTGATTTCCCTGCACTACTTTTTTAGAGTTTGTCTGGAGAAATGTTAGGGGGGTTTGATTTCATGACCTATTACCCAATTATGAAATTGAAAGTTATGAATGATGGAGCGAATCTAGAATAAAACTAAAGTTCTGAGTGTTTTGTTCTATGAGCTCCATAGTTCTACTCCGTTATGCGTTATATTATTGGGTTGGGTGTTAAACCTTGTCTTTACAATTTCTCATATGCCTTCTTTCAGGATGTTGATGGTAAATAAAAGCTTGTTAGCTTCTGACTGAGAAGATGCAGCTTAGTCACCAACTCGTGTGATGTGTAGTTTTGCCAGTGAAGTGTACATCCTTTTAGTCATCTGCTACATACATGCTATTCAGAGACAGCTTATCTACTGCCCAATTTGTCAGTTACAAGTGTATTTTGTGTGAACAAATACTGTACATTTCTATAGGCAGTGGTGGCATGGCAAGTAGATATTTTCACTTCTTTGTACAAGCTATTGGGAGCATGATACCTCTGTAACTCTGTAAACAATGCAGTGGTCTATACGAGATGCTGCTGCGTGGTGCTCGTTAAGGCATGGAATCTTGTATTTTTGGTATTATTGAACTATGTATATTATAAATGAATTAGTTGTGATGAGCTAAGTATGAATTAAGTTTATGTATGTGATGAACTAAGTGTGAATTTATGATAACTTGGGAGTTATGACTTATGAGCTAAATGTGGTAAACTAAGTGGTATGTTTGTGATGAACTAATTAATGCACCTTGCTAATACCATTGTTGTGTGTGGTTGCTAAAAATATGAATAATTCATGAATGTTTGTATCAAACAAACTAGTTATATGTTTTCGTTAATTTATGGTATATAATTTAAGAGGTATTCATGTTCTGAAAAATATTCGTGATAGTATTTGTTTTGATTCGTATTCGCTCCTTGTTCGTATTCAATATTATTTTTATCTGTATTTATCTTCTAAATATTCGTATTCGTATAAGCGTTTGAAAAAAAATATAAAAATAAATATAATGGAGAGATTATCGTCCATTCAATTCGTTTTAACCCGTACTGCTACATAGAGCAAGAAAGTCTCGTGCCTGTCAAGACCAACGCGTACGTAGGCGCGAGGTGGCGGTTTATACTAACTTTCTAGATGGATTCGCGTTTACAGAGCGCCGGTCCGCCCTGTCGAGTCCGTCTCCGTCACACCACGCCATCCACAGCGCGATTTTTCCCGTCCCCTCCAGGCTCCAGAGAGAGAGAGAAAAAAAAAAGCACAGTTCGCGCGTCCCCTCCGTCCCGTCCTATTTCACTTGCTCCCTCCCTCCCTCCACCTCGCTCTGTTGCTAGTGCCATCTGATCTCACTCACACGGTCACACCTACTTCCCTCTCCTCCTTGCTGGGTTCGGTTCTTGCGCCACCGTCCATGGTGGCGATGGCTGCTGCGGCGCCGGGGTGCTGGGAGGCGGCGAAGGCGGCCATCTTCGCGTACACGGGGCTGTCTCCCGCGGCGTTCTTCACGGCCGTTGCGGTGGCCGCCGCGCTGTACGTGGCCGTGTCCGGCCTATTCGCGAGGCCGCCGCCGCCGGTGCAGCTCGGGGAGGTGACGGAGGAGGAACTGAGGGTTTATGACGGGTCCGACCCCAAGAAGCCGCTGCTCATGGCCATCAAGGGCCAAATCTATGACGTCACGCAAAGCAGGTAGAGAGGCTTTCTTCCGTTGTTGGCTATTGCAAAGGTTCGATTTTTCTTTTGTCTGTGGGTTTTCTACTGATGTAATCATGGAGACCGAGTACCGTAGTACTAGCATACAAAGTTTCACTGGAACTGGGACTAGAAAAACTTTGTGATGAAAAGTGGAATGATTCAAGTAGTTTTCTGATGATGATTAGTACAATAAACTAGGACTTTGTTGCTTCAGATGTGTGCGAAAGGAAAATTAAGGGTGGACTATTTCAATTACTATCTATTTGTCCTGGGAAATTCAAAATGAAAATTTATCACTTTGTCATGTCAAATTGGAAGGACAGATAATCTGTAGTAACCATTGCGTGTCACTGGTTGCAACATGTTCGTTCATCTTTCACTTTCATCTCCTTTTGCAGGATGTTCTATGGACCTGGTGGCCCATACGCATTGTTCGCAGGCAGAGATGCGAGCAGGGCTTTGGCGAAGATGTCCTTTGAGCCGAATGATTTAACCGGTGACATTTCAGGCCTAGGCTCTTTTGAGCTCGAGGCCTTGCAAGAATGGGAGTACAAATTCATGAGCAAGTACGCGAAGGTTGGAACAATCAAGAAGACCATTCCGGTTGCAGAGGGAGATGCTGCAGGCAATGCTGGGACATCTGAAAGGGGCATCGATACAAGCGCTATAGAGAGCAACCATGTGCCAGAACCAGAGGAAGATGGAACTACAAGCCATGCAGGTGCAATGGAGAAGCCAAGGGAAAAAACAGATGCAGATGTGAACACAACCAGCCATGAAGATGCAGTGGAGAAGCCAAATGAGTTACCATTGCCAGACTCAGACTTGAAGAACACGAGCAGCACTGACGATGCAATGGAGAAGCCAGAGGAAACACCAAATTCAGATTTAGAGAACACTAGCTGCACTGAAGATGCAGGAGTGCCAAAGGGAACACCTGGTGTAGATGAAAGGAAGACGATCAGCCCTGAAGCTGCAATGGAGAAGCCGAAGGAAGCACCAGATGTAGATGTGAAGAATACGAGCAGCCCTAAAGATGCAGTGGAGAAGCCAACGGAAGCACCAGATGTAGATGTGAAGAATACGAGCAGCCCTGAAGACGCAGTGGAGAACCCAAAGGAAGCACCAGATGTAGATGTGAAGAATACGAGCAGCCATCAAGATGCAGTGGAGAAGCCGAAGGAAGCACCGGATGTAGATGTGAAGAATACGAGCAGCCATCAAGATGCAGTGGAGAAGCCGAAGGAAGCACCGGATGTAGATGTGAAGAATACGAGCAGCCCTGAAGATGCAGTGGAGAAGCCGAAGGAAGCACCGGATGTAGATGTGAAGAATACGAGCACCCATCAAGATGCAGTGGAGAAGCCGAAGGAAACAGCAGATGCAGAAGCGAAGGATGCATAGAGTTGTGGCTGTTGCTGTGATGATGTCTGCAGGTTGCTAGCATAATACAGTACACATGATGCTCCGATTCTTCGTTACTTCGGACTTCAGAGCATTAGATGAGCTTCGCCTGGATTCAGTTATAAATCCTTGTATAGAGTGGAAGTTTACTGTAATGTAAAAATGTAATAATCTATATATTGCACTTTTGTCAAAGTAAACCGTCCATTATATATGCGTTGTGGGTGCAGTTATGCGAATTGTCCATTCTTAGTATTTCTAAAGATGTGCAAATCGGAAGTTGCATGTGGCTAGATGGCTAGGCATGTAAGCATGCACTCAACACACCAATGTAAGTCCTAGATTTGGCATTGCTGAACACCATTTTTAGGAGTACATACGTGTGCATGTTTATTAGAAAAATGCATGCTCGTGCTCTGAGGCTTTGGGTGCTTTCGATAAATTTTTAGCATATGTAGATGACGCATACGTGTATACACGTGAGTAGTATGAATACCATGTATATTGAGTGCATACGACTGTCTTGTACTCTGAAAATTATACAAATCTGCTGAGAATCTTGAAATCAGCATTTGTGTACTACTTCTGCTCATTGCTCACTGTAGGGGAGAATCGCTCTTTAGGGTATGTACAATGATATAGACAACTGCTGTCTATAACAACTCTCTATGTCACCTATAAACAGCACTAAAGACAGTTCATACAATGTATAGACAGCTGCTGTCTTTTTACTTGACATTATACAACACACAATCTTTTAATGCTTTTCTTGTTCCTTATGCTATCGTCGACTACAGAATTGTAGACAACATCTTTTTCTCTCTCCATTCTCTTTCATCCACGTTAGCAAAAATTTTACGTGGCAATAACTATAGACGGCTGACATAAGCCCATTGTACATGCTCTTAGGGGCATTGTGCACATCTAGACGTTGGACCATTCGTGTTGGATCGATCAGCATTGATGCACAACCCACCAAGGTAAGTCCTAGACTTATTGCTGAACACTGTATTTAGAAGTGCATACGTGTGCCTATTTATTAGGAAAATGCATGCTCATGCTCTATGAGACTTTGGGTGCTTTCAATAAATTTTTAGCATGTGTAATTGACGCATACATGTATACGCGCCTGAGTAGTATGAATACCATGTATATTGAGTGCATACGACTGTCTTGTACTCTGAAAATTATACAAATCAGCTGAGAATCTTGAAATCAGCATTTGTGTACTACTTCTGCTCATTGCTCACTGTAGGGGAGAATCACTCCTTAGGGGCATTGTGCACATCTAGGCGTTGGACCCTTCGTGTTGGATCAATCAGCATTGACGCACAACCCACCAAGGTAAGTTCTAGACTTGGCATTGCTGAACACTATTTTTAGGAGTACATATGTGTGCATGTTTATTAGGAAAATGCATGCTCGTGCTCTATGAGACTTTGGGTGCTTCCGATAAATTTTTAGCATATGTAATTGACGCATACATGTATACACATATGAGTAGTATGAATACCATGTATATTGAGTGCATACGACTATCTTGTACTCTAAAAATTATACAAATCAGCTGAGAATCTTGAAATCAGCATTTGTGTACTACTTCTGCTCATTGCTCACTGTAGGGGAGAATCGCTCCTTAGGGGCATTGTGCACATCTAGGCGTTGGACCCTTCGTATTGGATCGATCAGCATTGAGCGTCCGCGGTGCCCCCTAGGCGACCCAACTAGCCATGCACGATGTGAAACGCGCGTAAGCGGGGCCACAAGGGTGGATTACGCTCCTAGCTTTAAAAAAATAAACCAGCATCCCTGATCAGTAGAATCACCACACGAATTAGGCAAAATCCACCCCCCCCTCCCACACCAGCACCAGCTTGGTCTGATGCTCCTATAGAGACAAAAACATCTCGACGGCCGCTGGCCTAAGAAACGACGTCGCCGGCCCCAACCCGGGGCAACATCTGGGCGTTGGCCCCTTCGTGCTGGTTTCATTGGCACGAAGCATTCGCGGTGCCCCCTAGGTGCCCAAAGTAGCCACACACGATGCAAAATGCGCGTACGCGAGGCCACGGGGTGGATTTCGCCCCTGGCTTAAAAAATAAGTCGGCGGCCCGAATCAGCAGAATCATCGCACGAATCACCTCCATGAAGGTTGAAATTGCTTGCGCGGTCTCCTACGCTGACACCAGCTTGGTCCGATGCTTCCGTGCAGACAAAAATGCCCCGACGGCCGTTGGCCCAAGGAACAACGTCGGCGGGCCCTAACTCGAGGCGACATTTGAGCGTTGGCCATTTCGTTCTGGTTCAACCGGCGTCGAGCGCCCGAAGTAGCCACGCACAATACCAAACACGTGCATGCAGGGCCGCGGGGGTGGATTACACCCCTAGCTTAAAAAATAAGCCAGCGGCCGGGATCGGCATAACCACCGCACGAATCACCTCCATGAAGGCCAAAATCATGTGCATGGCCGCCTGCACTGGCACCATCTTGGCTCGATGCTCACGTCGAGACAAACACCTCAACAGTCGCTGGCCAAGAAATGACGTCGGTGAGCCCCAACCCGGGGTGACATCTGGGCATTGGTCCCTTTGTGATGGTTGGACTGGTGTCGAGCGTACGCGGTGACCCCTAGGCACCCTAAATAGCTTTGCATGATGCCAAAGGCGCGTACGCTAGGCCACAGGGTGGATCTCGCCCCTGGCATAAAAAATAAGACGACAGCCCGAGTCAACAAAATCACTGCACGAATCACCTCCGTGAAGGATGAAATCGCGCACGAGACCCTCCGCACCGACACTAGCTTGGCTAGGTGCTCCCGTGGAGACATAAACGCCCCAACAGTCGTTGTCCCAAGAAAGAACGTCGGTGGGCCCCGACCTAGGGCGACATTTGGGAGCTAGCCTTTAAGTGTTGGTTCAATCGGTGCCGAACGTCCATGGTGCCCCCTAGGTGCCCGAATTGTCCACGACGATGCCAAACACGTGTATGCAGGGCATGGGGTGGATTTCGCTCCCTCGCTATAAATATAAGATGTCGGTGCGGATAAGCAGAACCACTGCACGAATCACTTTCGTGAAGGCCAAAATCGTGCGTGCGGCTGCCTACACCGGAACCAGCTTAGCCCGATGCTCTCATAGAGACATCAACGCCCCGACGCCTGCTGGCCCAAGAAGCGACATCAGCGGGCCCTGACCCAGGGCGACATCTGGGCACTGACCCCTTCGTGCTGGTTCGATCGGTGACTAGTGTCCGCAGTGTCCCCTAGGCACCCGAAGTAGCCACGCATGATGCTAAACGCACGTGTGTGTGGTCACACAAGTTGATTTCGATCTATGCTTAAAACATAAGCTGGCGGCCCAGATCAGTGGAATCACTGCACAAATCACCTCCTTGAAGGGCGGAATCACGTGCTCGACCCCGCGCACCAGCAACAGCTTGGCCCAATACTCCCGTGGAGACATAAACGCCCCCACAACCGCTGGTCCAAGAAATGATGCCAGCGGTCCCCGACCAGAGGAGACATCTGGTCGCTGGCATTTTTGTGCTGGTTCGACTGGCGTCGAGTGTCCGTGGTGCCCCTAGGCGCTTGAATTAACCACACACGATGCCAAATGCGTATACAGGGGGATTTCCCCTGGCTTAAAAAATAAGCCAACGACACAGATTGTCAGAATCACAGCATAAATCACCTCCGTGAAGGTTGAAATTGTGCTCATGATCCCTCGCACTGGCACCAGCTTGGCTTGATGCTTCTGTGGAGACATAAACGCCTCGACAGCCTCTGGCCCAAGAAACAATGTCGGCAGTCCCCACCCCATCGTGACATCTGGGTGTTGGCCCCTTCGTTCTGGTTCGACCAGCGCCGAGCGTTTGTGGTGCCCCCTAGGCACCCGAAGTAGCCACGCGCAATGCCAAACGTGCGCACGTGAGACCACAGGGGTGTATTTCGCCCCTTGCTTAAAAAATAAGCCGGCGGCCTGGATCGACAGAATCATCGCACAAATCACCTCCATGAAAGACATAATTGCGCGTGAGGCCCCCATCACCGACACCAGCTTGGCCCGATGCTCCATGGAGACATAAATGCCCCAACAACCGCTGGCCCAAGAAATGACGTCGACGGGCCCAGCTAGGGAGACATCAGGGCACTGGCCTTTTCGTGTTGGTTCGATAGGCGGCGAGCATCCGCAGTGCCCCCTAATTGCCCGAATCAGCCATGGACAATGCCAAACGCGCATACACAACGCCACGACGGTGGATTTCGTCCATTGCTTAAAAAATAAGCCAACGGCCTGGATCGATAGAATCACCGCACGAAACACCTCCGTAAAGGCTAAAGTCACACACTCGACCTCCTGCACCAACACCAACTTGGCCCGATGCTCCCGTGGAGATATAAACGCCCCAACGGCCGCTAGGCCAAGAAATGATGTCGATGGGCCCCGACCGGGGACGACATCTAAGCGCTGACCCCTTCGTGTTAGTTCAACCGGCGCCAAACGTCCACGGTGCCCCCTAGGCGCTTGAAGTAGCCACACACAATGCCAAACAGGCGTATACGGAGGTGGTTTTACCTCGGGCTTAAAAAATAAGCAAGCGATTTTGCCTCGGGCTTGAAAAATAAGCAAGCAACCCGGATCGGCAACCCGGGTTGGCAGAATCACCGCTGTGAACTACACAACATTACCTCTCACTGTGACACCATTCAGGCATTCAGCAACAGCAATTGAATAATCACCGCAAGCTTCAGCACTGAGTTCAACATCATAGGGGCATAATAGTTACACTATGCACAATTCTTTAGCAATTGCAATTCACGTTCAAAGATCTTATGCTTCTATATCAGCATCCAAAGGGAAGCCTGACAAACATTTCCACATCAAGCTGGAGATATTGGCTCCAATTAATAGTTCAGATAGCAAACAAGCAGATGAATGGTAGACCTATTTTTGGATCCCAACGCCTTTGATCCAAATTTGTGAATCTTGGAAGCATCAAGGAGACAGACCTATATACAGTGACTTCCAGTGAGTGAACTTGAATACACCAAGAAATTCCTCCTCGGCAACAACAGCTACATGATTGCCCAAAGTGCTGGCAGTGCTACATGAAGCAACAAACATCATATATTCCGCATTTGCCCCTTTTCTTCTCCATCGTGGAAAGTATATCACAGCAAGTGAAACCAGAATATATGTTAATCGCTACCAGTTCATTCTCTTGAATGTGATCCTATGAGCAGAGACTCAAGATTCTGCACAAAACAAAAGGACAACGGAAATTATCTAGTATCAGCAATGGTTCAATGATAGACAGATTGACATTATAGCGATAAAGTAAAATCACCTACCTTCACTGATTGACTAAGTTTTTCAAGCTTGTGTAGCAAGACACTGTCAGGAATTCTGCCCTTAGAGTCAAGGAGAGGATACCTTGGGGAAGCTTTGACCTGCACAAGTGCACATAGAACCTCATTTATTGGTTATGCAATCATCAAACATTTGAACTATTCAACCATGTTATTACAGAAGGTCAAACCTTCTAAATTGGTGATTAGACTATTAGACACTAATGGAAAAAGGCTACAAGGAACATGCCATTATACGCTGACTGCTCAACAAAAATCATAAATGTAGTGAACACTGTAAACAAGATACAAGAAGTGCAGTAGTGCCATGAAAAAACTTATGGAGAATTTTGATTTGTCATAATCTATTTGCGACAAGCCATCACAATTACCATAGTTTTGCTTTAGAGGGGTCAAAGTTGCATTTCCATGAGACAATAGGCCACAAGCATTTGCAGCACCACTAACATTTTACGGAATACATATGAAACCTTTTCTTATGTTCTACACGAAAACAAGAGCTCGAGAAAAAAAATGAAGTATGAAGCAGAAAAACTAATCTACTGTAGCTGCTTCTCAAGTAATTATATCAAGAAACTTTTCTCATAAAAGAAACACATATATAAATGTTAGGCCCTGATTGGAACACCTGCAGAAATGAATTGTTTCATGTGAAATTTCTGCAAAATTCCTGTTGAATTCTTGTGTTCCAAACAGGCCCTTAATACGGATTGTGAATTTGTGATGATCTCAAAGCAATTGTGACGCAAATTTACTATCATGCCTCCATGCTCCCGGATGAAGCTAAGTGAGAAATATGATAGACGAAGGTGCCTCCCAAGAGTAGTGATGAAAATTCAGTAGAGACAAACATATGACCTAGGCTGAAGCAATACCTTTGTGCTAGGAGAGTGAATACTAATTGGTATAGCATTAGAAGGGCCTTCCCCAGAATACATTCTGGGTTTCCAACTTTGGACTTCTTGGATTCTCTTGGAAGCTTCTTTGATTATAACCTTCACAGAATAATGAACAGTAACCACCAGCAATCAGGTAGGAACATATAGACATATGCTAATTTTATGACTGCCAATAGTCCAACATTGAAATACACTCCGTCACTATGGATATAGGATGGCATAACAGGCATAGAATAGACCTTTACACCGTCAGTTGTTAGCAATTACAAATAACAATTACCTTCCTCAGAAGATCTGGATTGTGGACGCCATGAAATTGCAGTTCGTCCACCGGAGCTGGTTTCCCATTGGCTATGCTTTCTACTCTAAATGTGTACAAGCTATAAGCAGATTGCAGATATCCTGCATATTTAGTTTTCAAAACCATAGAGACATACAGTTAAAAATGGTATTTTCACAAGTTCGTATTGAAGGTTCCGAAGGAATGAGATACAAACTATTAATAAGGGCAGAAATTCTCCTAAGTTGTAAATGACTAAAAATTATTACCATGTGCTTCATTGATGAATATAACTAGAAGTAGCAAACCCCGAGTAGATAACAGAATTCATAGCTTTACATGAATAAATTAACCATAATAGGGTAGAAGTGATTAGGAAGTAGATGTTTTCAAAAAACCTCATATCCAGCTTTAGTAAACTAAACTGAATGATTAGTGTGTCTCATAAAGAAGATTTGCATTATATGAAATTATGAATACTAGTAAAAATGAGAAGCTGTAGTCTTACTATTGCCAGGGAATTGAACATAAACAACAGGAATTAGAGTAGACAAGGAGTCACAAGTAAGCAATTGAATGGGTTTCTTCTATCCAGTCATCTACCTTGCTCTATTATAACATCAACAACCAAATGAAGTGGTACTTTTATCTCTTTCTTGACAATCCCCATGAATGGTAAGTACGAAGGCCTGCTAGCCTGCAAAAAATTTACAAGCATTCAACACTAAATCGACAACTCTAGCATAACCAACACAAACAGTACGGCAAGATTACCGATACCTTGTACACTATCTTATTTTCAGTCACATAGAGTTTACGAAACAAGATGTCCTTCTTCAGCACATATCTCTTGTACGGCAGGTAGAGAAGCATGAGCAGACCAACCCCCCATGCCAGAACAAGCACCACCGATATCACGACCCATATGATCGTGTCGTACTGCAAATAGTTTGGCATCAGCTCCTGAAACGAGGCTCGGTACAGAACCCTCACGGTGGCTTCGGCCTCCTCGTCGTTGGTCTCAAACGCGACATCTTCTACCAGGTGCTCGCCGGAGTCACTTCTCTGATGTAATGTCACAGCGCGGCCACTCAACATGCCTACCTACCTGTAGCCTACAGTATCAAGGAATAGAATAGATTAACCAACCAATTCTACAACTTCGTTCAAAGAAAGTCACTTCATAGCGGATTAATTTGGCTTCCTCCATTGAACAATTTGGAACAGTAGGCTCTGATGGTTAGGGGGGAATGGAATTACCTGGAGGTAAGCAGGAGCGGAGCTCAAAATCGGGTTGTGCAAGTGGGAGCGGGAGTTCAGGCCAAATCGTCGCCGCGGAAGCTGGAACCGATAGTCTCCGCAAAGATTTCCCTCGTCTTCCTCCTAAACTTCCGAGCCAGTTTATTCTCTCTCTCTCTCTGCTCCTCACGGAGCCAGTTTATTTTCTCCCATCGGTCCTTTTCTTTTTCCCGTACCGATGGCTAATCTCTTTCCGGTAGAAAAAGCTAGCCATCTTATATTACCAAACGAAAGTAATCTTTGTTATTGTATTTTTTATCATGTGATTTTAATTCATTACAGTTAAATTTTAAACTTTCAGAATTCAAAAACCAATTTATGATTTATTCTAACATTCGAATATCTGAATTATGGAATTTTTTTTTTTCAAAATATGAATTTCGAAACCAAAATATCAAAAATTTGAATCCTAAATTTTGGAATATTAAATTCGGACAATTTAAATTTGAAAATTCAAAATTTCAAGGTTGGGTTTCGAAAATCTTTTTTTTCTTTCTTTCAAATTTCGAATTCTAGATTTCAGATATCCAAATTCCGAGAATTAAATTTTATAAAACCAAAGTTTGAAAGTTTCAATTTTGAGTATCGAAATTTTAAATACTGAGAATTTAAACTCCAAAACTCAAATTCTAAAATTTTAAATTTAAAATTCTAAAATTTAAAATTTTAAAATCCAAAATTTGAACTTTTGAATCATAAAAATGAAATTCTAAATGTTGGAATTTTAAATTGTAAAATTCAAAATTTATAGATGTTAACCTTCATGGCTTGAAATTATGATAAAAACTAATCGTAGTTTCCTTCAAATCAACCAAACATTGGAATCTTATATTCTTGGTAATGTATTTACTAGTAACAGATTGAGGGGAATATTAGATTACAAAGGAATATGAGATTACACGTACCAAATGCACCCTAAGTGGCACACGCCATTATTAACGAAACTAGCTGTTCACAAACCGTATTACCAAAAATGGCACAACGAACGTACCGGTGACCAACACGCGTCCAATATTGTGCCTCCCGCGCTTAGATTTCATCCTCGCTGCATATCTGGTGCCCAGACTTGCCTCCTCCTGACATGTGCCCGCCACCACTCACCTGGCGCACGAACAGGCCTTGTCCGTGCGACCAGTGTCCGGACATGCCCTGTCCGCACACCCCTCGCTTGGATGCGGCTCTGCCCCCCCCCCTCGGGCGCCTGGACGTGCCATGTGGTTCTCCTCCGCGCTCAGACGCGCCTCAACCGCACATGTGGTGTGCGGACAAGGCACGTCCGGGCGTTGGTCGCATGGACAAGGCATGTCTGTGCGCCAGGTGAGCGGTGCTGGGCACGTGTCGGGAAGAGGCAAGTCCGGCACTAGATATGCGGCGGAGATAAAATCCGAGCATGGGAGGCACGGTATTGCACGTGTGTCGGTCATCGGCACGTCTGTTGTGCCATTTTTGATAATATGGTCCATGAACAGCCAGTTTTGTTAATAACGTTAATAAGGACACCAACAGTGTCATTTCTTGAGGAACCGTCGCTAGCAAGTTCAGTCCAAGCGATTATTTCGTAGACAAACTCAGAATCGTAAGAACAATGCAAGAACACAAGAACAAAATAGTAGATTGAACACAGAGATATAAGGGGACTTCTGGCTTCTCTTTATTGCTCTTCTATAAAAACTGTATACAATGGTTGGGGTCCTTCCTCCTTTATATAGGCTATTGGATGAATGAGAAGGCCAACGTGGGCCAGGGCTGCCAACCTGGGTCCGGTTTCTTAACACTCCCCCTTATGCACTCATCCAACATGTTCATGTCTCATCAAAACTCCGTAAAAACCCAGTGGAAAAAAATTTGAAGAAAGAGTACATGACACACGTTCTGCTGTGCTGCATGAATTGCCTTATTAAAAACCTTAGCCGAGAAACTTCAGAAAAACTTGTCAAGGGAAAAAGAGTACAATCCACCCTATTTCATTTAATCTCCAGGATTTACTCTTTAGGAACTCGATTTTAATGATCAAGCTTTAATAATGAGTTCGTGAAGATCCCCCCCTAAATTATGCACTTCTCTAAGTCTTATCATTCCAATTCCATGTAAACATCTTTCAAAACTAGACGCTGAAAGTGACTTAGTGAATAAATCTACAAGATTTTCACATGACTTAGTATGCAGTACTTTAATTTTGTTCATCTTTTGCAATTCATGAGCACATAAGAACTTGGGGTTGATATGCTTTGTGAGACGACTCTTCACATAACCCATCTGCACTTGTGCAACACAAGCTGCATTATCTTTATATATAATAGTAGGGGTTTGTGCGGTATTCAATCCACATGACTGCTGGACGTGGTGAATCATCCACCGAAGCCAAGCACATTCTCATGAGGCCTTGTACAGTGCTATTATTTCTGAGTGGTTCGTCAAAGTCGATACAAGACTCTGCTTAGACGATTTCTATGAAATTGCGGTTCCACCACGAGGAGTTCATAGCTTTGCTTATGATTTGGTACGTATCTTGGTCCAAGCAATTGCGGCATCTGCGTAGCCATTCATAGTTAGGTCTTGGCTCTTTCTGTACAATAGACCAAGTTCTTTGCTTCCTTGGAGGTATCGGTAGATGTCCTTTATTCCCTGCCAATGTATTTTAGTAGGTTTTGCACTATACCTTGCTAGTAGGTTCACGGCAAATGCAATGTCCGGTCAAGTATAGTTTGCTAAATACGTGAGTGCTCCTACTGCGTTCAAGTATGGTAATTCCAGTCCAAGGACTTCCTCCCCCTCTTCTCTAGGTCTGTACGGGTCTTTGTCTTGCTACAAAGATCTCCCGACCATTGGCACTTTCGAAGAGTATGCCTTTTTCAAAATCAAACATTTTCTAACACATTTTGAGTGTAGGTTGACTGATGCACTAATATCCCTTCAGGGGCATGCACAAGCTGCAAGCCTAGGCAATATTTGGTTCTACCCAAATCTTTTATTTCGAACTCTGATTCCAGGTATGAGCTTGCTTCCTTAATTTCTTCTAGGGTTCTGATAATATTCAGATCATCTTCATACACTGAGATTATACTAAATCCATCCTAGGATCGTCGTATAATTACACAGATACAATTATCATTATTCGTGTAGCCTTTCTTGCATAGAAAGTCGCTTCAAGCGATTATGCCACATCCTGTCTGATTGTTTAAGTCCGTACAGTGACTTTCTGAGTTGCACACTGTATAGATTTCTATTTGCTCTATCTTGGTTCGGGACAGGAATACCTTCAGGTACCTTCATATAAATGCCCGAATCCAAATTTACATAAAGGTATGCAGGTACCACATCCATCAATTTCATTTCTAAATTCAAGTTTTACTACCATTGAGATTAAATATCTAAAGGGTGGTTCCACCCATGACCGGGGAATAGGTTTCTTCATAATCAACTCCTGGACGTTGAGTGAAACCTTATGCAACGAGCCTTTCTTCATTATTTTTATTTCTCTTTCGAACAAATACCCACTTATACCCTACGGGGTGCACACAGGGAGGCCTGCGGCTTACAGGCCCAAACACCTCTCTTTTATTCAGAGATAATAATTCAGTTTCTATTGCCTTCTTCCAATCTTCCTGTCGACGTCTGGGACTCTCGTCACAGAACGGACAAACAAGAATATAAAAAGAAAAATGGAGATTACTATCCGTTCGCCAAGGGACTCAAAATGGTGAATGTGTATTGCAAATAGTATGCTCTGATTACAGGGAATATGGCTATGAATACACGTAGATTAGGGCTTGGATGTGAAATCTCTGTTACAAGGGCACATAGGCCAGGCTATTTAAAGCTTTACAAGCATCGGCAGTTGGTTGCAGTGGTGCCTCTTCGCGCCAATGGTTGCATCTTTTCATGCCAATCGTCGTGTCCCTTTGTGATGACTGTTATTACTAATATCTCCACGTGTAACTGTTATTAATCACACGTGGGTAACCGCTTCCTAGGACCTCCTCCACAGGGGGTGGCCCTGGAGAGGTCTTGGAGGAAACCATAGAGGAGGTCCAACTGGGCCTCCGGGAGAGTTTTCGGGAATGGTCAAAGGAAAGACTTTATAGGTCCACCTTCTAACTGCTTGATTGATCTTGGGCCCAAAAGATTAACTCAGGCCCAGTAAAAATCTAGCTTATCTATTAATAAGCACATAAAGATATACCCGGATAATTGACTAGTCAACAATCCTCGTCAGCTAGCCCCTCAACTTCAAGTGAAAATAACTTACTTGAAAAGGTTTTTGACCAGAACTGGACTTGGTCAAGAAGATAGTTTTACTTAAGTTGTAAATAACTATTCCCTTTAAGAAACAGGAGCATTAGTCATATTTATGAAAGCAATTCCCGAAGGGACGTTCATGCTTTATTCTTCAGCGATTTATTAGGAACAAACTCTAAAAAATCTTATTTGTTGAACTTCCATCTGGTTTATTTAATTCCACAGCATATTATTGATCTATAAGTAACCGTCTAGCGGAGCAGAACCTAAGAGAAATTCCTTCATAAACTTTCTATCTTTCCTGTCTCCACTTTATCGTAGAACACTTATTCTCAAACTCCTTTAGTTTGCGTAGATAGTATATCATAATAGTAGAGATCATGAAAAAGACAGACTTTATAGAATAAATTTGACTTTTTGAAAACCTTGATGTTATAATCTCTGGATTTTATGCTTCCTAGGTTTTCAAGAAGTCAATTCATTCTATGAAATCTCCAAGAAATTGGTGAAAAGAAAATTCTGATGATCAGGTGATCTTCTCTTGAGATGCATATTGAGGTAACTTCTACGTTTAAGTAGTTTTATGTCTTTTCACCCACGATGGATACGGGATGAAGATAACTTTAAGAAAAAGAAAAATAAAAAACTTTGCAACCACTTTTTCTTACACATCTTTGACACGCGGAACAACCTCCTTGACCAAACGTGACGTGTCTTGTCATCGCCAATCGAGGTGCAATTGTTACATCCTTGAGGTAGTGGGTTTTAAATGCACCAAGAGTATATATATATGGATCTTTTATATCTCCTCAGGCACGTTTTTACCCTAGTTGCTTTTCACTTTTCCTTTCCATCAAGTACCTTTCGTCCTCCATGAACCTTCGAAAAGAAGGATCCCTCAGTCCGCCATTGAACTAAAACAATGGTGGGATAGAAACCGTCAATGTTGACAACAAAGGAGCTTGAAGGACTGGAACAAGACGGGCATCTACCGGAGAAGGATCTCATCGAATGGCGTGCACCGGGGAGGGAGACTGAACCAAACCCTCTGGCCGGTTTCACGGTACTTTTCGTGCCTTACCTCCGGGCAGGTCTCCGCTTGCCTAACAGTGATTTCCTAATCGAAGTTCTTAATCATTATGGAATTGAATTGGTTCACCTTGTACCGAATTCAGTTTTGGTACCTAGTGTTTTTGCCCACATGTTTGAGATATTTTTAGGGATAGCTCCTAGTCTGCGTTTGTTTAGGTTTTACTACAAAATCATCCGCAACAAGAAAGGTGCTGGTGTTTTGGGCTCTTTTTATTTTAAATTTCAAGATGCCAGTAAGAGGGTGTTCCCCTTCTTGGCTACCAAAGATGCAAACCAGTCATGGAGCAAGGAATGGTTTTATTCCAAAGTTCCAAAAGAAAGTAGAATTACTTACAAACACAATGCACCATCGGAGTGGTCCACCAAAAACCGAGCTGCTGACAAGGAAATTAAGCTCTCAGAGGATGAGAAGAGAGTGGTGCTGGTGATCAGCAACCTGGTAGAAGGAGGTCTAATTGGACGAAAGATCGTTCACAACTTCCTCAAGAACAAGATTTTCCCCCTTCAGAAGAAAGAAATACTATCTTGCAATTGTGATGTCCCTGAAAATGGTAACATTTTACTCATCTTTTTACTCGAATTGAATTTCATAGTTAAAGTAAAGTAACTTTTTATTATATTGCAGCTCTCTCAAATGACGAGGTCATAGCTAGGACCTCAGTGCTGTTAAAGGATCGGGTTCTAGAAAAGGAACCAATCGGTGTAGAAGAGCGGCCCCCAAGCTTGATTGGGGCGACTTTATCACTTAGGAAAGATCACACAGTGGTAAGTATTCGTAGAAATTAACTAGACATAAGAAGTGAATTTGCTCATGTCTAATTTTTATGTTTCCGGATAGATGACATCAAAGAAACGTCCCATCTCAGATGTCAGTGCGAGCTCTTCTCCTTCTTTGGCAAAGAGTGCAAGGATTACTTCTAGACCTCCTGTTGCGCCAAAAAAAGATAAAAACCACTCCAATTTCCACTTTAGCTTCTCCAAGACCTCTTGCTTCAATTCCAACTCCTCAAAGATCTTCTACCTGAGAGGTATTAAAAACAAAAGTTAAGACTTCCATTTCTCGATATGTCTCTAACCCCCAGCCAATGTCCTCTATATCAACTTTCTTTGCTAGGGTGGTTTAGGGTGAAGGATCATTAGAAGAATCAGAAGAGGAGGTCCCTCTTCAGAGGGTTCCAAGGCCAAGGACCTCTCTAACCTTAGTTCCCTCCTTGTCAGAGCAAAGAAGAGAACCCACTTTTACTGTTAATGAGGATTTTATGTCGCTCTTTAACGAAAGTGGCTTCGAGATCGAGTAAGTTCTTCGGGACAATTGACTGCTCAAGAACAATTTTCGCCACCAATTATATTGACGACAGAGGAATCCCTGGCAGAAGAAATTCTGCTAATGGAAGGACCTCCTAGGATCACTGAGGAAGTGGTCCAAGACGCTCTGGCGGCAACTGCTGGGACGTCCCAAGGTGCACCGCTGGACATGGAGGTTGAGGTCCTCTCGAGAGGATCGAATGGAAGAGGTGGTCCATGAGACCATTGAAACTCAAGATGAAGGTGATTATACCTTGGTAAGTTTTTTTATCCTGATAATCTTTCCTTGAATTTATCAGTATAAACCTAACTCATAGAATGTCTTAGGAGCCGCAAAGTACCAGTACTGATCCATCTAGAGGAGTTTTTTGTTTGGTTCAACTGGATCAGCCTGAGGATGAGATTCCTCTGGAATGTTCGCCTCCTAGAACTAAGAAGAAAGATCTCCAGGACCTCATGGCATCTATCAAAAGGTGCTAGAGAGTCAATATTGACATGGTGGAGGAGATCAAAACTTTTGCAGAGGAAAAAGAGAAGTAAGTACAAGAAGTCATTATTCTATCGTAAGATTCTAATTTAAATAAATAACTTATGCATTTGTTTACCTCATAGGGAGTGTTTACTGGCGAAAGCCGGACAAGAAAATGCTAAGTCTGCATTCCAAGCTCTCAAATTAAAATTATCTGAGGTAGAGAAAAGATCCGAGGAGAGTGCGGTGGTCATGGCAGAGAAGACCGAAGAGATCAGTCTCTTGACCCGGAAGAATGAGAAGTTACAAGAGATCCTGAGCAGACATCTAAAGAAAGTCATGATCTCCTTGAACAGAACAAGATGCTCCTTAAGGAGAAAGAAGGTAAAAGACCTCTCTTTGTTTCTTATAGAGCATTTGATCTATTATATGCAATGCATGAGTTTTATTCTCTTTTTCCATTCTTTCTCAGAACTAGAAAAGGCAAAAGAGGATCTTCAGAAGGCCTCTTCTAACAAAAACCTTCGTATTGCCGTACAAGGGCTTGAAAAGAAGGTGGAAACCTTAATGAAGGCTGGCAAGGAAATTACCACAGTTATTGGAAACAGCTTTTCTCATATTTCAGCTTCTCTACGAGAGATCGCAGAACATCTGAAGGCTCCGGTAACTCCTCTTGCGACCAAGATGACTTTGGATGACCTTAGAAATGATACCTACACTCAAATTAAACATATTAAAAAAAAACATACATGCTATGAAGAATACCATATATCAATCTTTGACGAGGGCAATGAGTCAAGCTTTAAATCGAGTTTTATTGAAGATTGATCTCCTTTATGGGGATTCCGTTGATCTCCAGAAGCTTGTCCCTACGCCCAAGTTTAAGACAAAAGAAGCAGGTATTGCTGCTCAAGCCAAGATTACACCAGTGGTCGCAGAGATTATAAGGAACATTGAAGCTAGTGCTCCTGCCCTTCCCTCAAGTACTCATAGCTCAAGTGTTCAAAAATGACATTGTAATGATGCATATGTTTTGTTTTAAATTATATGAGATAATGAAAAGATTTTGTGTATGATAATTATGATTATTTATCGAAGATTGACTAACTTTGTCTTGCAAATTAAATTTTTGCAAATTGAAAGTCATATATTTTACTATGTGCAGCCCCCCACTTGGAACACTTTGTCCGGCAATGGGAGAAGTGTTTCGGGCGAACAATTTTGCTAAGATTAGTATATCTATTACAAAACCAATGATCTGAACCAGTGTGTATTCAGGAAGATGAAGTTGGACTGTTAAGCTTATATGCAATGAGAATTGGCTTACAGAAGAGGTCTCAGACAGTTGTCATTTCCTAAACGTATACCGATGGTCATTTGATGAGTAAAGACACTATGATCCATGAGCAAAATTGATCAACCGTAGGCACTTACAAAAGATGGTGATCATGTATGCGAAATGATACGAAAGATTTATGCTAAAAAATTCAATATATTAATGATAATAAAATAACAACAAAACTTATATAATATAGAAAAAAGATACTTATACATAGAATTTTCGAAGATGTTCAATGCTCCATGTGTTGGATAAAACATGACCATCCTCTATAGCTAATCTAACTGATCCTGGCCTAGTGACAGAGACTACAGTATATGGACCCTCCCATCTGAAGGACAACTTATTCAAGTTAGCTTGGTTCTGGATGCACCTCAAGACCAAGTCTCCCACATGAAGTGTTCTTGGATGAACCCTTCTATTAAAGTAGTGTCTTAGCCCTTGCAGATAGGTAGCCGATTTCAATAGTTCATGATCACGTCTTTCTTCTAGCATATTGACATCATCTTCACGTAAATCTCTCTGATTTACTTGATCTAGGAGGTCTGTACATGTGGAACCTAGCTGAATCTCACTAGATAGCACTGCTTCTGCACCATAGACTAGTGCGAATGGTGTTTCGCTAGTTGCTCTACTGGTTGTAATACGCAATGCCCATAAAACAGAAAAAAGTTCTTCCATCCAATTTTTTGAGCATGCCTTAAGGCGATTAAAAACTCTATTTTTAATACCTTGCATAATCTAACCATTGGCCCTTTCTACTGCTCCATTGCTCTGGGGATGTGCCACGGAAGCAAAGCAGATTTTAGTGCCAATTTCATCGCAATAATCATGAAACACATCACTAATGAATTGGCTCCCGTTGTTTGTGATAAGACGACTGGGTACTCCAAATCTCGTAACAATGTTTCGCACAAGAAATTTCTTTGCGCAGTCGTTATACGAACGACTGGCTTAGCTTATATCCACTTAGCGAATGTATCGATGGCCACAAACAAGAATTTATACCCATTGGGTGCTTACGGTAATGGTCCAACTATATCAATGCTCCAAGTCGAAAAAGGCCATGACAAGGGAATGGTCTGTAATTGGTAAGATGGTTGGTGCACTTGTCTAGCATGGAACTGATACTACTCACGTGTCTTAACAAGGTGCATGGCATCTTGTAGAGCGGTGGGCCAGTAATAGACTTGCCGAAAATCTTTACCAACTATTGTTCTATAGGATGCATGTGTACCACACAAGCCCCCATGGATTTCTTTTAGTAATTTTATCCCGGAGTCTTGGGATATGCAACACATAAGAACACCAGGTGCTCCCTTCCTATACAATGATCCCTCGACCAGCTTGTACATGCGTTCTCTTCGAATTAACCTATCCTTCTGTTCAGGATCATCGGGCAATGTCCCTGATGCAAGATAAGTGGTTAATAGTTTTATCCACTCCGCATCTTGCTCGATGACTCTGACCTCTGAGGTGGTCGAACTTGTTTCTATTGAAGGTTTTCTAAGATATTCAAGAAAAACACCTATTGGAACAGACGTTCGTGAGGAACCCAATTTCAATAACTGGTACGCTAAAGAGTTTTCCTTGTGCGGTATATGTTGGACTTCGAAGTCCTTGAAGTGTTTTTCCAACTTCCTCATTTCACCCAGGTACTGAGCCATTATCTTATCAGAACAGCTGTATTCCTTTGATACCTGGTTTACGACTAATTACGAATCTCCCTTCACTAAAATCCGATGGACTCCGAGGGATTTGGCTGCTCGAAGCCCAACTAGAAGTCCTTCATACTCTGCCACGTTATTAGTGGCAGGGAACAGAAACCGTATGACATATTGGAGTTGATCACCCTGTGGTGCTATCAACAAAACCCTAGCCCCCGAGCCTTTAAGCTCGCGGGAGCTATCAAAATACAGTGTCCAATGATTGTCCGGCCCTGGACTTCCTTGAGGTTGATCCTCGGTGTTCGTCCATTCAGCCACAAAATCAGCCAGGACTTGGCTTTTTATGGTTGTTCGTGCAGTAAAATGAAGATCGAATTCTCCAAGTTCTACTGCCCATTTGGCTATACGACCTGTTACTTCTTGGTTATGAAGTATATTTTCAAGAGGAAAAGACGAAGGTACTGTGATTTTGTGAGGTTGGAAATAATGTCTCAGTTTTCTGGAAGTCATTAGAAGAGCATAAATTAGCTTTTGGACCTCATGGTATCTCTCCTCCGGTCCGTGTAAGACCTCACTTACATAGTAGATTGGTCGTTGGGACCCTCCTCTGTCTGTAATAAGTACTACGCTAACCACATTTGGTGTTGCAGCTAAGTAAACTAGTAAAGGTTCACCTTTTAAAGGTGAAACTAATACTAGAGGATTTGAGAGATAAGCCTTTAAGCCTTCAAAGGCTTTGTCAACTTTTTCGGACCATTGAAACCCCTTATTACTCTTGTGGATCACCTTAAAGAAAGGTAAACCATGTTCTCCTGATCGAGAAATGAAACGACTAAGAGCCGCCATTCGACCAGTTAAGGTTTGGACCTCCTTCACTGTGGAAGGTGGTCGTAATTGTCCGATGGCTCGAATTTTCTCAGGATTGACTTCAATCCCACGAGAACAAACAAGGAAACCACACAATTTACCAGAACAAACCCTGAAAGTACACTTTTCAGGATTAAACTTTATTCCATGTTTATTTACATTTTCAAAGGTCTCTGTGAAATCCTTCAAATGGTAATTCTTAATACTACTTTTTACAATGAGGTCATCTACGTAGGCCTCTAAATTACGCCCGGTATTCTTGAACATTTTACGCATCAAAGCGGTACATGGCCCCTGACATTTTTTTAACCCAAACGACATCTTGACATAGCAGTAGACACCGAAGGGAGTGATGAAGGCAGTCTTTTCTTCATCTTCTTTCGCCATGCTGATATGATGGTATCCGGAATAAACATCAAGAAAACTCATCAATTCACAATCCACAGTAGAATCAAATAATTGATCAATGCGAGGCAAAGGGAAGTCATCCTTTGGGCAAGCAATATTTAAACTGGTAAAATCGACGCACATGTGCCACGTACTATTAGATTTCTTGATCAGGACCGGATTTGCAAGCCACTTGGGGTGATCAACCTCCCGAATTAAGCCAGCTTCAAGGAGCTTATCGAGCTCTACTCTGATAGCTACTTGACGATCTAAGACAAAATATCTCAGTCTTTGCTTGACTGGTTTTTTCTTAGATTGAATGGCTAGCCTGTGCTCGATCACCTCCCTTGGGACTCCAGGCATATCAGATGGCTTCCATGCAAAGACATCTGAGTTGGCTCGGAGGAAGGTGAGGAGCTCGTCTTCCTATTTCTCACTTAGTCCCGTGCCAATCTGGACTATCTTAGATTGGTCATCGGGGCTAAGTGGTACGACTTTCACCTCCTTATTGGGTTGAGGAGCGCCCTTGATCTTCGCGGACTTCCCTGTTTTATCCTCCAAAGTAAGATCTTTTAGAGGCAACTAATCAACAAGTTCTAATGACTTACGATCACATGAAAGTGCAACGGCCTGGTCACCTTACACCACAATCATGCCCTTTGGACCAGGGATCTTAATCTTCTGGTAGACGTGGTGTGTAGCTACCATAAACTTTGTTAGAGAAGGTCTTTCCAAAATAGCATTATAGGCAGACTCAAAATCAACCACTTCGAAAGTAATTAACTCAGTTCAAAAATTAGTAGCCATACCAAAGGTTACTGGTAAAACTACTTACCCTATTGGTCTAACCGACATACCTAGCACTATCCCATAGAAGGGACTTGTCATTGGTTTAATTTTAGAACGAGGAATTTGCATCTCATCTAAAATGTTTATGAATAACAAGTCTAAAGAACTACCACTATCTACTAATACTCTCCATACTCTGCAATTACTTATGGTAGGGGAAACTACTAGTGGTAATTTACGAGAAGTAGACATACCTTTAGGGACGTCCTCCTTAGTGAAGGTCAGGGAGTTCTCTGACCATTTAGGGTATTCTGGATGACCAGGTGGGATTTCAACGTTGTTGACGTCCCTCCATGCCGCCTTGTACTGCCGCTTAGAGGTGTAGGCGGCTGAACCCCTATAAATGATGTTGACGTGGTGATCCGTCCTTTGGAATGATATTTCCGTGTCCTTGTCATTACCTTGGACCTCTGGTAGTCCGCAATCTTCTAGTGGGACAAGCATTGGACCTTTCCCATCGTAGTAATCCTCCATCTGCTTCTGCCAAGTACGGCAGTTGCGGGGGTCATGGCCAGGAACATTATGCAATGAGCACCAGTGCTCATTGCTCCTGGACGTACTTGCAAATCGTGGGGCAGTTTGGTCATTTGAACGACCTCCTTGCCTCCTTTTGGTCCAAGGACCTTTGTTTTTGTTGGAGGGTGGTCACTGGTCAACTGCTGCGACCTCCCTGGTGGACTGCTTGGACCTCCCCTTTTCCTTCCTCGTGGGTTTTCCTCTGCTGCTCGTGGAGCCTTCGGACCTCTTGGATTTTATTTCTTTGATATCCTCGAGGCCTGGCTGAGGAGGGGTGGTCCCATTATCCACCATTTGATTCCACTTCACTGCCTCATTGGTATCGGAGTACTGATCTGCCATGTCAAAAAGTTCCGACATGGACCTAGGCGGGTTGATGTTGAGATCTTCTATGAACCTTCGATATCGCACCGCCTATTTAAAAGCTCAAATCACAGAGTCGTCAGAAATATTTGGGATAGTATTACGGACTTCTATAAAACGCTTTACCAATTGTCGTAGATTTTCCTCGGGGGTTTGGCGGAGCCGATGTAAATCATCCTCCTTTCCCGGTTTTGCATAACAACTTTTAAAGTTGTTTTGTAATGCATTACAAAGCATTTCCCAGTTATATATGGATCCTTCAGGTTGGTTGAATAACCAGGTCTTGGCGGAACCTTTTAAGACTGTGGGGATATAATTAGCCATTACCTTGTCATCGCCTCTAGCAGCTTAGATGGTGGTAGTGTAGACTTAGAGGAACTCCGACGGGTTTTGTGTTCCGTCGAAAGTCTCCATACTCCCTGGCTTGAATTTCTCTGGCTAGGTGACGTCCCTCAGTCCGGGGGAAAAATCTTTGCATCCTACATAGGATCCAATACATTGCCATGTATTACGATGATTATTATAACCAACAGGAGATCTGGGACATCTGCTACATCCCGGAAAACGGGTGTCACACTCACCTTGGTCTTGAACATGACGGCCGGGTGTATCATATGTTTGACTCTGCCTTTAGCGTGCAATTGAGGACCCCTCTAGGTGTGAGTTCATTTGGGAAAGCACAGTTGGCGATCAGGCAGAAATTTTATCCATCGCATCTTGTAGCTCCTATGCAATTGCACACATTACTTGCACTCCTTGCTCTGGAGTCAATCCTTCCAAAGGACGTGCGATGGCGCTTGCTAAATAGTGAACGCGCTCTACAGGGGAATCCTCCTGCATAGGGGTTAGTAAGGCATTTGGATCTCTTACCATCGTTGCCTGCGGCGATGGAGTATGCATCGCCGGTGGCGGCGCCCTCACTGAGAAGCTAGGGGCGTCTCGGTAGTAGAGGTCACGAACCTACGAGATGTGCGTTTGTGTGGTGGCATGTATCTCGGCTTGTCGGGCCTCTTCCTCTCATTGGAGGTGTTCTCGTTCATCCTGCTCCTGGCGTTGCCCTGATGCTCCAGGATTATCACTAGGATCGGGTTGATTATCACCGATGGCGACGACCTGACAATTGTCAGAACATGCGGAAGGGGTGAACATGCCCTCGTCCTCTGAGGAAGAGGACGAGTTGTATTGTAGGGTGAATAGAAGATTCTCCCCAGATGTTCTCTCCAGACCTTCCGTGTGGAGACTGCCAGCGAGATCATCACAGTTCGTTGGGCTCCAGGGACCTTTCGAATCTCCTCCTCCAAGGGAGACAGGCTCATGATAGTATTCGTCCACAGCAGTACATGTGGACGAAGGCACGGCCGGCGTGGAGCCAGCAGAGGCAAGAGGTTTGGCGGGCAACGATGCCTTAGCAATGGCCCCGGAGGAACCATGGGTGTTGCCAGACACGAGGACGAAATTTTCCTCCATGTCGTCATCGTAGTCGGAGATGTCGAGAATGCTTTCTTCTCTCTAAGCAGGCATGTTGTGATTCATCAGCAAAACACAAGACACATTACCAGAATTGAGTAGGCGAAGATGATGACAGCGCTCCCCACGGACGACGCCAGCTGTCGACGTCTGGGACTCTCGTCACAGAACGAACAAATAAGAATATAAAAAAGAAAAATGGAGATTACTATCTGTTCGCCAAGGGACTCAAAATGGTGAATGTGTATTGCAAAGAGTATGCTATGATTACAGGGAATATGACTATGCATACACGTGGATTAGGGCTTGGATGTGAAATCTCTATTACAAGGGCACATAGGCCGGGCTATTTATAGTTTTACAAGCGTCGGCAATTGGTAGCAGTGGTGCCTCTTCGCGCCAATAGTTGCATCTCTTCACGCCAATCGTCGCGTCCCTTTGTGATGACAATTATTGCTAATATCTCCATGTGTATCTGTTATTAATCATACGTGGGTAACCGCGTCCTAGGACCTCCTTCATGGGGGATGGTCCTGGAGAGGTCTTGGAGAGGTCCTGGAGGAAACCATAGAGGAGGTCCAACTGGGTCTCCGGGAGAGTTTTCGCGAACGGTCAAAGGAAAAACTTTATAGGCCCACCTTCTGGCTGCTTGATTGAACTTGGGCCCAAAAGATTAACTCAGACCCAGTAAAAATCTAGCTTATCTATTAGTAAGAAAATAAAGATATACCCGGATAATTGACTAGTCAACAATCCTCGTCACTTCCCAATATGATCTTTTCTTACATTCAGTGAGCGATGCAGGCTCTGGATCAAGATCCATGATTGTGACAATTTTCTTTGCAAAATAAATGTTGACATTGGTTGTTGTCTTATTCATTGATTCTCTCGTGGTTATATGGTTTATAGCTATTTTTTCATGGGACGATTTTTCTAATGCTTCTACTTGCTCACCGCTGCTTCCAATTACAGGGGCAGTCCCTTTAGTTTTCCAGCTCCGTGCTGTTATCTCCCTTTATGGGGATGTTCAATTCTGGTATACCTTTTCTGAAGGTGCCAAACTGGTGCCAGGTCCCAACTGGCTTCCCTTCTGGTTCTGGGGAACTTCGGTGATTGGTTGTGTCAAGTCCTTCTTATCCTTTTTCACTAGGCGTCCATGGTTACTTCGGATTCGAGGGGCTAGAATTCTCGTCCTTTCTAAGGCCTTAGGACGGGATTAGAGATACCTTCATCGGTATTTCAACCATCTCCGGTGCATTGCGTTCAGGCACATGTGACAAGGTCACGCTCTTCAAATCACTAAATTGGCCAGGCAGTTGATTCGCTAATGCTTGCAAATCAATTATCTTCTGGACGTCAATTATCTTCTGGATTGCAATTATCTTCTGAACTTCTCTATTTGCTTCACTAGTGCACGGGTCATGTGCATAGGCTTCGATTGTCTTTTGGACTTCCCGTGGCTTGCCACGCTATTTCCCGACATTTTTCATCAAGGGGTTGATTTTCTCCCTCTAATGATGGAAAACTAACCTCATCTAATATACTATCAGCGAATCGGGCATTATACAAATCTCCAGTCATAGGGTCCAAATACCGGATTATGGATGTTGTCTCATAACCAACGTATATTCCAGACTTTTGAAGAGGGCCCATTGCAGCTCGCTGCGGTGGTGGTATAGGTACATAAAAATTTCAACCAAACATGCGAAGATGAGAAATTTTCAGTGCTGGCCCTTGCGCTAGTTGCATAGGTGGATGGATGTTATATGCTGGTGATCTAAAATTAATGAGAGTTGCTATGTGCAGGACTGCGTGTCCCAAACATGTATTTGGTAAATTACAATTCTTTAAAGGTGGTCGAGCAATATATTAAATTCTTTTAATTAATTCCTCTGCTAGTCTATTCTGGATGTGGACATGCGGTACAGAATGCTCAACTTTAATTCCCATTACCATACAATACTCATCGAGTGCCTTCGAAGTAAATTCTCCGGCGTTATCCATTCTGGTGGACTTCACATGATGATCTGGGAAATTATTCTTAATTTTAATTATCTGCGAGATTAGCTTTTGCAAAAGCATGGTTTCTCGTAGACAATAAACATATATGCGACCATTCCGAGGAAGCATCGATGAGCATCATAAAATACCTAAATGACCCTGACAGGGGTTGTATAGGTCCGCAAATGTCTCCCTGGATACGGTTCAGGAATGCAGGGACTGCATCCTTCGCTTTCAGAGCAGAATGTCTAGTAATTAATTTCTAGGTTGCACATGCGGGGCACACAAAATCTTCCTGATTCGGGAAATTCTTTATATTGATATTATGTCCCTGTGAATTGTTAATTATATTTCCTATCATCCTAAGACCTAGGCGCATAATCTATCATGCCAGAGATAGAAAAGTTCAGAGCTTCTAAATACGATTTTCAAGGCAGTATAGGCTACGGGTGCCTTAATATTAGTGTAGTATAGCCCAGTTTCATATGAAGGGAGTTGTTTTAACACCCTTTTTTTCACTTTCCTCACGCTTTGTAATGAGCATGTATTCCTTACCATACTCTTCTTTAGTCTCTACGTGAAAACTGTTAGCGCGAATATCCTTGAGAGTTCTAGTTGATTTTGGGTATATCAAGGCTTCTTTAATGACCAAAGTTGTGCCCATTGGGGGTATAATTGTGGCTCTTCCTGAGCATATTATATAAGTATTGCTGCCCGCGATTGTCGTAAGTTTACCAGCATTCTTGCTGATCGACTGAAAGATTTCGTCTCTCTCAAGGTGATATTAATTGTGCCGCTATCCGCTAAGCACACTTCCTCCATAGGACGCTACACGCATTCTAATATAATGTACTTTATTAATATGCGGCCGGAAGCAAGCAATGCATAAATGAAATACTTCAGATATCAGAACATAACTTGCTATTATAAATACGGGAATATAAGCCTTGCATGACTCATCATAAGAATTTAATACTTTGCTCTCCTAAAGCTTACAACCATCATTCAAAGTTCCATCACAATCACAAACAGCAAGTGTCTATAAAAAGATCTAAGTGCAATGCGTGCACTAGATCGAATCAACGAAGTATGTAGAAACTTCTGCCTGAATCTGCTCCCTGGCGATCTTCTCCTCTTGGGCAACTACGGATGCGGCTAGGCTGTCCACATCCATGAGTGCAACTAATGGCTGTGAACTCTTTGTGCCTACAATGGCGAGAAGTGCCACATATTGTCCTTTGCCCTTCTTCTTAGACTAGAAAGTATCAATAACGTGCGACCCATGACCTTACCCTTCTTGCCCCTCTCCTTTGTGAGAGGTTTCCTCACCTTGTAGCTGCTAGCATTATCTTCATGGCCAATATTGCTACTAGGCGGCTGTGAGATGTAGTTCTTTCTTAGAACATCATCTTGAGCTTTCGCAACTTGCATGATGTCAATCAATTTGGCATACTTCTTGTAGTTGTCTTAACGATAGTTGCATGCGGATTACACCGCATTCGGGTGAAAGGTAGAAAGAGCCTTCTCAATCTTCTGCTCATCTGTGATTACCTTACCACAGAATTGAAGACTGGTACAAATTCTGGCCATGCTGGGTTAGCTCTTCGAACCCTGGTTCATGATGCCAGTCATGTTCATATTCTTGCAAAGAGTTAATAAGATTGCTGCTGGTAATCTGCATAAAATGGTTGCAAAATTCTCATAATACTCTACGAACTACCGGTTCGTGATCCCGTATTTTTCTATGCATTTATCATGACTTATTGCTATTTTCAGTGATTAAAAGTAATATAAACAATCACAGATAATCAAAACAGTAAATACAATACATAAATTGCATCGAAATAATAATAACAAAGTTAAACATGCTTCAAAAGTTCAAAAAATTATTCAAAAATTGAATTCCCGAGGCCTTTTTTTGCTGGAAAAATAATTTTCGGCGAATTCTGCAATTTCCAGGGGTTAAATCGCAAAATTTCAGTTCTGAGAAAAAAAAAATTCAAGCAATTTTCAAAAACTTCGAGGGGTTTTTCGCAAAATTTCCTTATTCGCGAAAAAATTCTCATAATTCCGATGGCCCTTTTGCAAAAGTTCCTTTTCTTTTTGGTTTTCTCCCCTTTTTTTTCCAAAAATCCTTTTCCCTTTTTTTTCTTTTCTTCCGGTGGGGTCGTGTTTCTCGGCCCATCCGGTCCATCCGGCCTTTTCTTTGGCCCAAAAAAATTCGGCCCGTTTGGCCAGTTCAAGACAGCCGACGGTGTAGGGTTTCCCTACCCCTGGTTCTTATGTGGCGCCAGCTCCATGGGACCCTGAGGAGGCGGCGGGGAGGCCAGCGGGGCATTGTCGCGCCGTAAACAACCCGGGACCCATCTGGTAAACCGGATTAATCCCACGATCAGTCGCTAGTCCGCACAGTTCAACAACGAAGTGATCATAGCCATACAACAGAACTATAGACGAAGCAGACAAATTAACAATAATATAAGCAAAGAACTTAAGGTCAAGGTTGTTACAGAGGTGCCACGTAGGGCTACAACAAAAGAGGTCACAGCGGAAAAAAAAGAACATGTGAAGGCCATTCGACATGCCCACATGCAATCGAGTGGAGGACGTCCCTAGCACGCCTGGTCGTCAAAGACCTCCTCTTCAAAGAGGTTGGAGCACCCTGGGAGGTCTTCTTCAGTTGCTGATCAACTAGAGGGCACAAGCCATGAGTACTTTGAATGTACTCAGCAAGTCGTAGGGAATTGTATGCAAATATTATTCATGCGAGTCTTGACAAAGTTGGCTTTATGGTTACTTTGCAGAAAGCAATATTGACTTGAAATACAGTAAGTAGATTGCAAAACACAAGTTGAAAGATTAGCACATAAGTAAACAAGTTTATTTGAAAACGACTCGTTACCACCCTGGTCACTGCCCAGACCACTCACGACCACCCTGGTCGTAAGCTTGACCACTCACGACCACCCTGGTCGTGAGCCAGACCACTCCAACAAGCTTTGAGAAAGATCTACCCCATGTGTGAAATCACTAGGCATGGCTATAACCGGGGACACGACTATTCGAATAGAATCTTTCCTTTGCAGAGGTTGTACAACTTTACCCACAAGACACGAACTCTCTAGTTTGTTTAGCACCCATTGATGTCCCTGCTCACTACCTTAGGTAAGCAGGTTAGAGCACGTGACAAGGCCTTTACAAGGTTCTGCTTTGACTCAGTTTCGCTCGCTAAGGTTTCGCCTTTCTGGGCCCCTCTTGCGCCAAGTGTGGGCGTATACCCAGGTCCTTCCACACTTCCACCAAAACGGAATCGAATCAAAGCATTGCCAATTAGTTGACCAAGTCCACCCCATCCTGGACATGTGTAAGATTGAGGAGGCCGACTAGAGGGGGGGTGAATAGGAGGTTTTAAAATTCTTTTGGCTAAAACCGATTTCTAATGCGGAAGCTAATACAAATACGGTTTTGCACAATTAAAACCTAGAACAACTAGGTTCAACTAAGTGTGCCAACAATACAAGTCTATTGATGAATATAGCAATTAAACAAGGACTTGTAAGCTATTCAATTCTAGCAAAGTGAATAGCACAAAGCAATGAATAACTATTGCATTCACACACAATGAATAAGCAATTTAATACAAGGTATATAAATTGAACAATGTAAAGCAAGCATTCATACACAATGAATGTAAATGCAATAGTAAGGCAAAAGAATGCAACCACAATTGACACGTCGATGTTTTACCGTGGTGATCGGAGACTTGCCGGTCTCCCCTAATCCATGTTGAGGGAAACCCAATCCAATTGGGCCGACTCCACAAATTAAGCCTTCCTCCGAGGTAAGTCCAAACCAATTAGACCGGCTCCAAACCGAGCCAACACCTCGCTCCACTAAGGTTGCTCTTTCCTCCACTCCGGAGATGGCGAGCACCACACCACTCACAAACCGCTCGGGTCTTCTCACAAGCTTCTTGAGAAGATCACCGACGCACGACGCCTCCACGCCATCTAGGTGTCGGCAAACACTAAGAGTAACAAGTCTCCAACGCTCACTTGAACCAATCAAGTGTTAAAGCTCGAATGGATACTAAATCCACTACCTAAGGCAACACATGCACTTAGGGTTTGCTCTCTAACCTCACTAAGTGCAACACATGCACAAAAGAGAATGAGAGGCTTGCTCTTTGCTCAATGGAATGTCTAGGGGCACCAGCAACCTCCCCTCACACGGCCAAGGTGGGTATTTATAGCCCACACATAAAAACTAGCCATTGGGGTGAAGTTTGCTGAAAAATCAGCAGATGCGGTCGTACCGACGGCCGACGGCCGGTCGTACCGCCCAGGCTCCAACGGCTATAAAAACTAGCCGTTGGACCATGTCCGGTCGTACCGCCAACCAAGGTCCGGTCGTACTGCGCTAATCGGTACAACCGTCCAAACACCTACGGTCATACCGCTCCACAAAGGAGCAACAAATGCGGCTAAGTCCCAAAAACATCTGTTCTGGAAAAATAGAACTGCCACATAGAAATCGGATCAACCGATGTGCGGTCATACCGCACCAAGAATCGGTCGAACCGTAGCGCGGTCGTACCGCCCACAACACGTCGGTACTACCGCTCCACAACAAAGCAACACAGCTCAAAATGCATCTCTTCTAGAAAAGATGAACCGCCAACAAACAATCGGAACAACCGGCCTACGGTCATACCGTTCAGTACACGCCGGTACTACCGTTCCTCAATCAGAGCAACACATGCTCGGCGAAAAGTGAGTAGTTTATTGTACAAGAATTTGGTATTATGCATGATCTTGATCGTCTGCAGATACATAACTCCGGTTCATCCGATTTTCCTGTGAAAACAACGGATTGCATTCGCTTCAACTCAAATTGCAAAACACATTTGCCAATTTGATGCATAATGCAAACAAGGGTTCAAGTGGGATTCTCAACAAGTTGCAAAACACATTTGCACACTTTTAGAATCACACCACAAGGAATAAGGTACATGGACTTACACTATTTGCAAAACACATTTGCAAACTTAAGTCACATGCTACAAGGGTTATCCATGAGTCACAACTATTTGCAAAACACATTCGCAAATATTGGCAACATGTTAAGATGAGCTAGAGCAAACACAATGAGCTATCAACACATGACAAACTTAAGCTACTAGTCAAAGACCCCTCTTGATAGTACGGCAACCTATACTAGCAATCCGGTCTCCCAACCAAACACCGAGACCGGTAAAAGACTAGGAACACATCCTTAGCCCTAGCTAGTCATACCTTTGCCTTGCACAACCACTTGAAGCTTGATGACGCACATCCTCACTTCAAGTCCGGGTCATTGACTCAAATACTCATCAACACATGATGAGTTCTTCACTTGACCTTCATCAACACATGATGAAGCTTCACTTCAGGATCTTGACTTGATGCTCATCAACACATGATAACATCCTCCATCCCGAGTCTTGATATGCATCAACACATGATGCACTCTTCACTTGGCCTCCATCAACTCATGATGGGTCTTCACTTGACTTGATGATCAACACATGATCATCTCTTCTTCTTGAACATCATCGACACACGATGATTTCCTTCACTTGACTTCCATCAACACATGATGGAAATCCTCTTGACTTTGATGACAGTCCACACATGATGTCATCCCAAGTCTTCATTATCATGGAACCTAACCTGCTTATCCAACTCATGGAGAATGTTAGTTCCACAATATGATTATCATTAATTACCACAACATACCATTAACTCATTAATGGTGGGACAAGATACCACAATATTTCCCTCTTTGGTAATTGATGATAACCACTTCAAGAACAAGTAATTAAATGTAGATTGATATGAGTATATAGGCACTACACAAGTTGTATATACTCATATGAATATATATAACTACACAAGTTATATATACTCAAAGGATATATGAGCACACATGTCTCATATACACACATGAATATATTAACTACACAAGTTAAATATATTCAAGGATATATGAACTACACAAGTCTCATATACACACATGAATATATTAACGACACAAGTTATATATATTCAAGGATATGTGAGTACACATAAACTACACAAGTTATGTTATACTCACATATAAGTATATTCAGACTACACAAGTCTTATATACTCACATGAATATATTAACTATGCAAGTTAAATATATTCAAAGATATATGAACTACACAAGTCTCATATATACTCATATGAATATTTTAACTATGCAAGTTAAATATATTCAAAAGATATGTTTCAAAGTAAAGATCCTAAATATATGTGGAAACATGAATATGGATCAATACTAATGAAACCTCAAAATATAGAATGAACTCCCCCTATATGTGTGCATACATGAATATGTAGAGGAAGCATATGCACATATTTAGGTTAATCTTTTGGTAGGGTTCAACCTATATTTTGGATCCGGGGAATGCAACAAGATATAAGAACTATAAAGTCGAATGCATACCTCTTTTGTTCTTGATATCCAAACGAGACTAATCATGAGATAGGGCAAATAGAAGAGTTAGTTTCACAAATAGATTTATCATTATAAATGCATACCTGTTTGGATTTTCCTTTTGTTTATCCAATGAATTGGATTTGTCATTAATCACATGCATGCCTTCATGATTATCACCTTTATATCCAAATAAGACTACACAATATGTATATCAATAAAAGTGTTAGTCCCACAATTAGATTTGTCATTAATCACCAAAACTCCATTAACACATAATGGTAGGTCTAGATCCTTCAACATGTGGTTGCACGGTATGGCCCGGATCGAACTCTTACAAGGTTAAGTCCTTAGTGGGTGCTCTGGCGAGACCTCCTCATCCCAGTGTGCTTCTTGTACCCCCTTTACTGCACGATCACTCGCCCGAGCAAAACATTTTGGGTTCAACCCAGCCAAATGACCACCCTAGTCATGGCACAACAAATTTTATTAATAACAACACATGCCAGGGCAACACCTGCCAAGACAACACATTCAAATAAAAACCAGCACTACCAAATAAGAACCAAAAGAGAAACACTAAAACAGAAACGGACTCTCGAGAGGAGGTCCTAAGGAGGATACGACTACTCAACGTGGTCATATAAGGGGCGCAACCACACAACGTGGTTGTAAAAGAGATACAACCATGTAACGTGGTCGTGAGAGCAAAAAGAGGACAAGGCTTGGAGGAACTCACCCAGAGAGAGAGAGAGAGAGAGAGAGAGAGAGAGAGAGAGAGAGAGAGAAAGACTAGAGAAGAATGGCGAACGGCGCAGGTGCTCCAGCGAAGTCTGTGGCGGCGAGGAGGTCGAAGACGGCGCAAACTCCAGTGACTCCTTGGTGACAAGGAGGCTTCAGCGGACTCCTTGGCGAACTTCAAGCACGGTGAAAACAAGAGGAGAGCAAGAGAGAACTGGGTGAAGAAAAGGTGATGATAGAGGGCGGTTCAGACTTTTACAGCCAGGGAAAAACAAGGGAGAGTCACTGAGACTCAGATATGCACATGCAAGGGTAGGTGGAGGAGAAGATGGGAGCAGGTCAGGGAAGAGACAAGAGAAGGAACAGGTACTGCAAAAAGCGAGAGCATTTAATGCGACGCAACAGCATTTAATGCGCAAGGACCTTTGCGTCAGAAGTGGCATAACGGGAAGAAGGAAAAAAGTGAACATAGCTGACAGGTGGGGCCAGTCAACTCGGAGAGGTGGTCCAACCAAAGGGGAGGTCAAGACCAAAGAGGAGGTCGTGACCCAGGGGAGGTCGCAGCCCAAAAGGGTGGTCTTTGCAAAAAGACCGAGAGGGTGGTCTTTGCAAAAAGATCAAAAGGATGGTCGCGGCACAAAAGGTGGTCGCGGCCCAAAAGGGTGGTCTTTGCAGAAAGACCGAGAAGGTGGTCTTTACAAAAAGACCAAAAGGGTGGTCGCGGCCTAAAAGGGTGGTCTTTGCAAAAAGACCAAAAGGGTGGTCGCGGCACAAAGCGAGATCGCGGCACAAGGGGTGCTCTTTGCAAAAAGACCAAGAGGGTGGTCTAAACCAAAAGGGAGGTCCAACGAGAAGGAGGTCCAAACAAGAGGTGTGGGGCGAAGAGAAGCGGGGCTGTCCGATTTTGATCGAGCTGTCCAAAACGAAGTGGACGTTCGGACTGGTTGAATGCGCTAACCAGATCGGGTCGTCCAACATAGACCGGACGGTTCAAAACAAAGTGGACATTCGGACTAGCCGAACGTGCCAACAGGATCGGGCCGTCCAACGCAGATCGGATGGTCCGTGACGAAGGAGACGCGGAGCAGGGCCGCGTGGGGAGAACGGAACAGACAGAGAAAATGAATTCAACACCAAAGAACTCCAATAAACTCAAGGCAAACCTAACTCGAATTAATTGAAGTTTGATTTAGTCATTTTAAACACTTTAATTCCAAAATCTCAAGTTAAGCTTTAGAACTTCAACAAAACCGAATGGTTTTTTTTATTTTGAAAACTCAGAAACTCGGAAAAACTTGGGACGTTACCGGTGGGGGAGGATGCTTGAGGCAACGCTTCCATAAAGTGAGGCGACGAGGCGCGCGGTGGTGCTTGCGCTTCAAGGTCTTACAGGTATGGAACCATGTGGCGAGCTCGAGTCGGCCGCGAGAGGCGAGGTGGCGGGCCGGGCCGCGGCGCCAAGGCAACGGCGTAGGGCGCTGGGGGGCAAGACGGAGTCCGTCTTGAGGTGCCGACTTCAAAGCGCGACCATGGCGCGAGTGGCACAGCCGTCTGAAAGGCCGGCCGATGACTTTAAGCGACGGCGGCCTATCGAGACACGCACAACCGGCGCCGCTCGGTTTGAGCGCCTCATGGCCTTGCGGGGCGATGGCGGTCTGAGTGTGGTTGTCGCGAGCCCGTCGGCTGAGGCGGCGAGATCGGGCGGCTTGGCGAACTGTCTTGTGGTGGTGCTAACCACCCCTTCCCTTTGCTTGATTGGATGCACCGTGGCGTCGGCCACTTAAGCCCGGCAGCAACCGTGGCCGTGTGGGGCGGTCTTGATCGCGATTCAAGGTGGCGTCGGCGTCGTGGCTATGCGTGCGGCTTCAGGCTGGCGCAGCGCGGTGCGGCTTCGGGTTGACCGCCATGCGCTTTTTTTGTTTGTTACTGTTCATGTAATGTGTGTACTGTTCATCCGAGTACTACTATTCATGCAATTATCGTTCATACATTTACCGATCGGCTTGGCCGGCAACTTCAAGTCGGCTCGCGGTAGATTAGAATGTATTTGCAATTCCCTATTTACGGTACAATTGACATCTACTTTTCTATACAATCTACCGATCTACATTGCACTGGCGACTTCAAGTCGGCTCATGATAGATTAGAGCGGATTTGCACCGTAGGTTACAATCTAGAAAGCCAAATTTGCATAATTGAAAGCAATCTAGAAAAAACGATTTGATCTACGAATGTCGTTCTTCGACAGTTACCTTTCGATCCGAGAAGAGTTGATCGTGCTGATAACGTGCTGAGGAACCGTCGCTGGCGAGTCCAGTCCGAAGGATTACCTCGTAGACAAACTTAGAATCGTAAGAATAATGCAAGAACACAAGAACAGAATAATAGATTGAACACAAAGATACAAGGTAACTTCAGGCTTTTCTTTATTACTCTTCTGTAAAACTGTATACAATGATTGAGATCCCCCTTCTTTATATAGGCTACTGAATGGATAAGAAGGCTAACATGGACAGGACTGCCAGTCTGGACCGATTTCTTTAACAACATTTAGTAAAAAAAAAAACTCGCAACGAGCTGGAGCGGAGACTAGACTGGTACGAACTATTCAACTGTTTTTGGGCCGAGCCGGTGAGGCCGGCAAGTTCGAGTGGGCTATCCATATTAAAAGGGTCAAATTTACATAGGCCGGCCCGTTCAAGAGGAGCAGTCCGGGCTCCCCGTGAGGCCCAACCTCGCGCGCCGCGCGGCACGCCTTCTCGGCCGAGCCGGACGCTGCAGGCTGCAGCACCAGCCTTCCGGCGCCGCGGCACGCCCAACGCGTGATCCCTCCTGCTTTGCTCGCTGCCGCGCCCGCGCGCCGCGCGAGCAGTGAGAAAGGCCGCAGGCGTTCTCGGCGGCACGCGGAGACCGAATGCTTAGGTTGCCGTGTCCCCTGCGATCTGCGCGGAGCCAACCAGAAATACGGAAATTCGCCCGGTTGGCGAGCGCCGACACGTACTGTTACGACTTGCGCACACGGAAGCTAAGCGTTCGGAAAATTTCAACACGGTGTGGTTGGAAGGCGCACATCAATTGTCCTTTTCTTTTCTTCTCTTAATATGCTTTTCCATGGTTTACTTTTTAAAACTTTTTAGAAGGAACGATCGATTTTTTAATTAGAAATTATCTCATTTTCCAACTTTTCTGCCCTCGCTTTCTCTTTGTTGCATGGGACGGGGTCATCAGAGAGACACTGTTAGTATTAACTTGCATTTTTTAGTAACAGAGACCGTATGATGCCCAACAGAAATGTGGGCTCTCTAATCACTGGACGTTCATCAAGAAGCACGTCCGTCTCTTCCAGTTACGCACACAGCTCATTGCAACTACATAAATTTTAATGGCATCTACCGGCAGCCACATAAATTGGACAGCAGCAGCAACATATACAAATTAGTAGAACACAAGACTCCATCGTCTTGCACAATTAGAGCCAACTGTTGGGCCACTGGCCTTCATAAATCACAACACTCCATTTTTAATTAAGAAAAGGGTACTACTTTCTGTTTGACCACTCCAATGTTCAAACTTCAAACATGTTAGTGCTAGCTAGTGACTTGAAGAGGAGTATATTTTGTTAGTATTTACAGGATTCTCTCATAGACTTGTGTTATGTGACGAGACCTCACATCACATGCGAGTTCTTTATCCTAGAAGCCGCAGGTAAGACAATATCATGAGTATGTTTGATGAAGCACTCTGCGCTTACAATAGTCCCCTGCACTGTACAGAAGTCTACTAAAAAGAGACCAAAGTGGATATGTGGTGCGGAATGTTTCGTCTCTCCAACTATGATGCAAGTCAAACCCCACGGAAAATACTGTACTAAATGTTGTCTACATTTCAGAGTAAACACACACACAATTACTAAAAAGAATCTCTGTGGTAACTGCTGTACCACTGCTACTACCGCCAAATTGAATAGATATAAATGACCACACTCACCCAGCAGCCGATCCACTTTCCCGTTTCGTCTCACTCGACAAGAGCATAAATTCACACTTGAAAATGATGACCCCATCTCCTCTCCTCTCAGGCGCCAATCTGGCCACCTCCCCACTACCTTTCCACAACGCAGCAACCAACTCCTCAAATCTCTCAGCACTTGGCTTGCATTGCAGGTTGCATCTATCGCGCGCACCTAAACAGACAAGCAAACCACCTGCTCTGTTCCTCTAGCTAGCGATAACCCCGTCTCCCTCACCATGAGACGACACGTTGCTGGTGGCGGTGCTTGTCCTCCATTGCCAGCCACGCTCTTGGTAGTGCTTCTGCTGGCGACCGAGCTGGCCACATTTACCTACGGCTGCAGAGCTTTCAAGGCGGACGTAGCGGTGGCGGCGGCTGCAGCGCGGAAGCACCGCGACACGGTGCTGCGGACGCCGCCGCCTGCGGCACCAGGTGCCGGCGAGGCGGGAGCAGTGTACGGTGAGTCCAAGAGGCTGGTTCCCCAGGGCCCCAATCCGCTGCACAACTAGCTTGACCTTCTCAGGTTCTGCTGCAAACCGTACGCGCGTGCCGAGGACTGCATTTAGCACTGCACCTTCTTCTTTATTATTATTTTCTTGTTTTCCTTGTGCTAAAGAGCACATATAGCATACACGGTGTTCAGTGTTGTAATTAGCTAGCAAAGTAGAGAACTCAGGGCAACACAAGATTGTTGTACCAGTGCCATGTGATGTTAAATAGGAGAATTAAAGGTTGGAAATTGAGCAGGTGGCTACTTTTGAAGATCATCCCCCCCCACCCACCCACCCCCGAAGTTGGTTAGGGAAGAAGAGGGCTCTTGTGCTGTTTGTTGTGGTTTTTGAGGGTCCTTGTGTCATTTTCGCTATGGTGATCAGAAAGCAATGTGAGATGGAGAACCAGGACAGGACTAAAAAGTTCTGGTGAGTTGTCGTCTCACCTTGCTATACTATTATGACTACCTTTTTGTTCTATTGCGTGCATGCTTCCCAAACTGCGAGTGAAATTTGTTTGGTATATCTGGCTTAGTAAACTATCCTTTGTAATATGTATGAGGGTGCAGACGTGCAGTGAATTGAGTGAAGTGTCCAGGAACAGCTATGAACTGGCAGTTCAAGGATACTTGTTCCAGTTTTGTACCAGTAGGAGTACTACTTATGAATGCAGTGAGAATTACATAGGTGAAGATATACACAGAGGAAGAAGCATCTCTTTGAGATATTAATGTTTGGACTCACTGAGATTGTACTGCTTTCAGATGTCTTGCAGATGTTTTCAAAACATCTCTTCAAAGACTGCACAGATGTATCTGACACACTGACACTCAGTAGATAAGTGGGTTGGCTCCACTGGCCACTCTCCTAGATCTTTGAAGAAGTAACCCAACGAACCAACGAAAGAAATCCAAATTTCAGGTAAGCAGTGCGTTCAATTGCTTCCCTCCCACACTTCAAGAAGTGAGCTGTTTGAAAGATGAGCAGCGAAGATCGCCAAAAAAGTTGGTAGGGGCAGCATTACTGAATTTAATAGGTAGAATTAAATATAGGACAACCATATACAGATCACAACTCACAGGAGATGGCGCATGGACGCTTTGCAGAAAAAGCCTTCTGCAGCTTCAATTTCCTCACAGAGAAGGTAAATAGGGTCGCTTCAGCATCAGGGATTTTTATTTTTCACGGACCAGACGAATTTTACATTGCAAGTAAGAACTAAAACGAGGAAGGCCAAGGTTATGATTACTCTCATCAGATACATGTCAGGGGAGCATTTGGTTCTGATGCTATTGTTTGAGGACCACAAAGAAAGATGCTACCGCAAGAGAATCCGTTCTTCTCTTGCAAAGTTACTCGTACCATTTAAACCCCCCAAAACTCCTACCATCAGTAAGCATTCAATTGAAAGACACTCAAAACCAGAGTAAAGAAGTAATTTCCTGCAATTGTAACCAGGCACCAGCCAAGTGAACAACAAGAACACAGTTCATCCATTTAAAACTGTTTTGAGTAATCACAGGCAGTATTATAATTTCCAGTATTAAGAAGGGATGCCATTATGACAATACAGGAATTGCGTCTATCTGTAGTTGAAATTCACGTATATTACTTCTGTTAAAATGATCAATGAAGCGAAATCAACTGAATTTCAGATTGTACTGCATAAACAGCTCAAGGCTTCAAGAACATGGCTTGTCATAGTATTGTGGTAAGCCTTCAAAGCATCTGCGTCTTCTCAATGAGATTGCTTCCATCCACCGAAGTCCTCGGGGAGACCACGCTGGTGAACATCCTGCATACAGAATGACCATTTTAGATTACTGAAAAGCAGCAGTGCATTTGTTTTCAGCGTATTGAAGCAAGGATATCAGGTATTGTCCAAACGGGCTTCATGACTGCAACTGAATGACTGATGCAAAATATTTACAAGCATTATGGCTACAAAGAGCAACTACAAACGGAAAATAATGAAAAAGGGAAGAAAATGATAAAGAAAATTGATTTCTATACCATCGAATAACTCTCTCTTTACCATATGTCACTGGGTTCCAATTTTCTTTACAGTATGCCATCGCTGTTAGCACTCCTTCTGACCCCTCCGTTAAGCCTGTCAAGTTTATCAAAAATGCCCAAATTGCCAATATACTCAGTGAGAGACCGAAAACGCGGCCCACGTGTCAGGACCGAACCGATTGCATAATAAAAGGCCGTCACCTGGCCGAACCTGTTGCCAGTCTTATCCCTCTTCTCTCCCCTCAAACCCACCATGAAGATACCCTCTTCTTCAAAACTCTAGATCCCCAAATCGAGCGCCCATGAGCGAGCTTGAAGGTGAGGCGGTCCGCCGCGGCGCCCCCCACCCCACCCCACGTCGTCGCGACTCCCTCCAGCGACGCGGCGACCCACGACGACACGGCTCCCCCAACCTATCAGTCTTTGAAAATTTCAGGTATCGACAATAGAAGAGGAGATGAATTCAGAGCTCAGTGAACACGTTTATTCAGAGTTGGCGCGAAGTCGACAGCCGAAGTAACGTTTCGCCGATTTCCACTTAACGCGCAGAGGGAAGCTAGCGACGGCTGGATCACTTCAAGGAGGATCTAGCGGTTGAGGAAGCACCCATATTTACTATTCTGTACTGTGGACATCATCTATTGTTGTTTTGTTGCCATTTACGTATTACTGCTATCAGCTGAACCATTTTACTCTTTTAAGCTTTGGATGCTCCTGTAACTTTGTGGGTATTTAGACCCGATGCAGTGGAAGGGAAAGCAGGTTGTTGGAGCATATTCTTAGTTCTTCCTTAGAGTAAAGTAGTTCTAGGGTTTTGCTTCTTCATTCCTCACTAATATCTCTCCAAAACATCATAGAAGTAGTGTTAGATTTCTTAAATCCTGACAAAGGTATCAGAGCTTCAGCACGATCTATCAAGTGTGGATCTGGATTTGTGAGGGTTAGCAGCGGAAGCCAAGTCGCTGCTGTAAAATTCCTGGAACAACCGAGATCTACAACTTGGGGCGAGTACTCTGTCTGTTCTAGTCGGGTTGGAAGGAGCGGCTGTGAAATACCATTCAGAATCAGGAAGAGCAAGGTGCGGTGAGGATCAATCGGAGGAATAGGTGAGAGGTTGGCTTTGGTGGTGAAATCCCTCGATCCGATCCGGAAAATCCAGGTGCATGGTAGTAAAGACTCGGTCACAAAGTAAGATGGCTGAAGAAGATGAAGCTTTTGATGTAAGATTTGAGGTGGCAGCGATCAGGGAAGAACTCGCTGATTTGAAGGGGCTGAGAACCGAGATGGTAGAAATCAAGTCATTCTTGAAAAGAATCTGTCCTACCAATGCAGATGAAGTCGATACGCGGAACACTACAGAGAAGGTGAGCAATGCTACACTTCTGAATTTTGGGAATGATACGCTTATGAGTCATACTGCTGTTGGAAATATGGGGAATGCTGGGAAGGTTACGAATAGAGTTGGAACCCCACCAGTCCATTTCTATATTGAACCCAATGTTGTCACGCATACTATTGCACCCATTTTCATTGCTGCGGTCAGGACAACAACTCAACCTGGAGTACAAGACCACAACCAAGGGATTCTATTGAATAACAATGGTGACCAGCAGAGTGTGGGAAATTGGAAAAACCAGCAGAGTGTGGGAAATTGGAAAAGTGATAACAATCATTATGGAATTAACTAGAACCATCCATTCATGAGTAATCACCAATACAATCCAATCATAGGGCAGCTCCTGAATCAGGGCTGCTTACCTCAGTGTTCAGGGGTATAGCTGCTGGGATCTCAAGGGTTTCGGCCACTCGGAAATGGTGGTACACACTCCCCTTATGCAGAAACAGTGATCAAGGGACCCAAGCTGGAAATCGCCTACTTCAATGGTGAAGATCCCATAGAATGGTTGAAGCAGTGTAAACAGTTCTATGGCTTATCTGGTACACCGTGTGAACAATGGGTGAATTTGGCGATAGCCTATTTGCAAGGTAGGGCCGCAAGGTGGTTCAAAGGAATTGGAATACCATGGCAGATAATCAATTAGAATCAGTTGTGTTCAATGGTGGTGGATCGCTTCTCGGAAGTTAATGCACATGATACAGTTGAGCAACTTTAGAACATAAGACAAGGAGGATCAAGTGTATCCCAGTATGTGGATCGATTTGAGGACTGTATGACTCTGGTAAAAAGGGATCATCCCTACCTACAGGAGGCATTTTTGATGAGCTACTTTATTGGGGGACTAAGAGAAGAGATTAAACATGACGTTAGTGGACAGAAACCGCAAGGTTTACTGGAATCTTATTAGTATGCAAGGGTATATGAGAAATCTATTGCAGCAAAAAGAACCAGTTACTCAGGAAGTTACAACAAAGACAGGAACAATCAAAGGGGAATACAACCAGTGATTGAGAAGGTATCTTTTAACAAAACTGGGAACAACAATGGAGAGAAAGACAGGAAAGCTTGTTGGTACTGTCAGGAACCATGGTTTGTAGGCCATAAATGCAAGGTCAAGAAGGCACTTTATGCACTATTGCTGAGGGAAGATGGGGAGGAAATGATAAATGAGGTGGAAGAAAATACTCAAGAAGAAGGTTATATCACAGCTGATGATAGCCAGAACAAGAGAGAGACCAAGAGTCAAAAGAGGAATTAATGCAAAGATCTCAGCATGCGGTTAAGGGAACCTCATGAATAGCTACCTTCTCTCTGATAGCGGTCAGTGGTGGAAGGAAGGTAATAGCTCTGGTAGACAGCGGAAGCACACAATCATTTATGAATTATGAATGGGGACTCAAAAGGGTGGTCAAATAAGCTATGTATCATCTAGAAAAGTTATTGTTGCTGGAGGAGGAGAGTTGAAGATGGATGCAGTATTGGAAAACCTCAAATACAAGATCCAAGGGGTACAATTCTAGAATTCATTCCAATTACTGAAATTGGGTAACTACGATATGATCTTAGGAGCTGATTGGATATATGAACATAGTCCCATCGTGCTCGATCTCAAGAAGAGACAACTATCAGTGTCAAAGTGAGGAAAAACGATTACCTTCAATGATTACACTGATCCTAGTGATAAGTGTTTGATCGATGCAGCTAAGCTGTATAAAATGACCAGGAAGGAAGGAATTGCTGTGTTGTCCAAGCAAAACTGATGCAAGAGAATGAGAAACTCTTCGAAGACAAAATTCCAGTAAGTATAGAAGGAATTGTAGATCAATACTCTGATGTTTTTGCTGAGCCATAAGGATTACCTCCAAAGAGACAATATGACCACTCCATACACCTAACAAATGAGGCTGAACCACCAAATATTCGACCATATCGAATCCCCCACCACCAGAAGGAAGCGATGGAGAATATTATCAATCAATTAATGGAGAACCAGGAAATCCGAAATAGCATGAGTCCCTATTCTTCACCGGCCATCATGGTGAGAAAGAAAGACGGTTCGTGGCACATGTGTGCCGATTATAGGAAATTGAATTCAATGACTATAAAGAACAAGTTTCCGATGTCGGTTATTGAAGATCTCTTGGATGAACTAAATGGATCTTGTATTTTCTCTAAGCTAGACTTGAGGTCTGGATACCACCAAATCCGAATGAATAAGGTTGATATTCCCAAAACAGCATTCAAAACCCATTTAGGACACTATGAATATTTGGTTATACCATTTGGATTGACGAACGCTCTCGCAATATTTCAAGCATTAATGAATACCATCTTCAGTGAACACTTGAGGAAATTCATTCTAGTTTTCTTTAACGACATTCTAATCTATAGTCGGTCAATGGAAGAACATGAAAGACACTTGAAAATAGTTATGGAAAATTTGAGGAGTAATCAGTTGTCAGCAAAAAGGAGTAAGTGTGTCTTTGTGGTTACTCAAGTAGAATATTTGGGACATGTTATTAGTGGAGCTGGGGTTGCTACTGATCAAAGAAAGATAACCGACATTCTTCACTGGCCAAAACCCAAAACCATTACTCAGCTCAGAGGGTTTCTAGGTCTGACTAGATACTATAGAAGGTTTGTTAAAGGATATGGACAACTTTGTAAACCTTTGTTTGAATTGCTAAAGAAAGATGCTTGGAATTGGCAGGAACATCACACAGTAGCATTTGAGAATCTGAAGAAAACCATGACTGAGTGTCTAGTGCTGGCTTTACCGGATTTCTCACAAGCTTTCACAGTAGATATCGACGCATGTGGTATTGGAATCGGAGGTGTACTCATGCAATCAAACAAACCAATAGCATTTTTCAGTAAAACACTTAGAGTCAAGGCATCAGTTCAGTCCATCTATGATAAGGAAGCAATGGCCATCCTAGAAGCACTTAAGAGATGGAGGCACTACTTCCTAGGCGTAAGTTAATCATAAAAACTGATCAACAAAGTTTGAAATATATTACAGATTAGAGGCTAACAGAAGGAATCCAACACAAACTTCTAATTAAACTATTAGAGTTTGATTACAAAGTGGAATATAAGAAAGGAAAGGAAAATATGGTGGCTGATGCACTCTCAAGGAGGGATGTGGTTCCTAAATAGGAGACAATATCATGCTCAGCTATAGTTACAGTATTACCCAAATGGATTCAAGATGTGAAGAAAAGCTATCTTGGAGATAATATCAGTCAGAAAATCATGGAAGAAGTACAACAAGGGATAAGGCAAGGAGGTGAATACACTATTGCAGATGGATTCATAAGATACAAAGTAATGAAGCTGCTCATACTGAATCATCAACTAAAGCTTTGCCGATTCCAAGGTAACATAGGACAACTTGTTAATCATGTAAATGAGAGCTATATTGTAACATAACATTAACACTCACTTAATCACTTTGCATTCTAATTCAGCACAAAGAGGCTAATTGCACACAGAAATTCTAAGCCGCGTAAGCCTACATCTACATCTGGCAACTCAATGAGGTATACATCAAACTTGTTGTTAGTTAAACACATTAAAGATGTGAAGGTGCCTTATTAATTCAAAATTTTCTTGCAAGTCAGCATCTAATAATGGCTCAAATCAACTCGAAGGTGCCTCAATGGCCCTTGTCCTAGTTGTGGAGACTACCACACCACCTGCCAATGGGAAGGGGGGAAAAGGCAAGAGGAAACCCACCGCCATGGCTGCACCAGACAACCCATCAATGGGGATTAGAAGCAACAAGAGAATAATCGCATGATTCCATAACCTTAGACATGATTTGTGCTTACTACTGTTGGATATTAGTTTGCTATAAATATGGACTTATAATGTGTTATGAGCTTCCTAGCTTAGTGCCTACTGTGGTGAGTATTTTGTTGTCAAAGTGGACTTCGTTGAATGTAGAATGGTAGTGTCCAATATGGTAACTTGGATGTGCTACCGTGTGAAAACTATGGTCTTCTAATGTCTCTATGCACTTATATGGACTTCTAATGTCTCTATGAACTTATATCATTATATGCACTTCTAATATCTCTATGCACTTATTTGGCATTTTTTGTTCATGTGATCTTATGCCAAATTTTGGATTTTTAATATTATGAACTTGTATGACATATCACCTTTTTATGAATTAGCTTGCTTGGTGGAGTGGAGTCTATACATTCTTACCTTACAGAAATTCATGATCCAATGTGAAAAACTAAGTTCATCAATACAATTGGATTCATAAAATAAAAAACAAACAAATTGTTGTCCCTTGCTGTTGTCTTATTGATGGCAAATAATATAACAACATTCATTTCACAGTGGCATGGAGTGAAATTCGAGGGCAAAATGGCCTTTTTCTCATGGTTTAACTGAGGGGTTTGGATAGAGTGCTAATGGCGATAGCATATTGTAAAGAAAATTTGGAACCGTATTGCGAAGATGGTGTTATTCAATGGCAAATCATGAAGAATGGAGTTATTCGATGATATAGAATCAATTTTCTCAAAATGATATTATCTGTCACTAATTACTATATATCAATTGCATTACCAAATGCAAGAGGTACAAATAAGAGAAGTAAGAAGCAGAAAAGACATGTTCCAATAATTCCTGGTTTGCATATCCACTGAATATATTTAAGGGAAATGGTTCCTTAGCTTTACTTTGTAATTGTATCCCAGCACCGATGTACAATTACATCTGAAATGGACTGCAACTATCGTCAAAATTGCATAAACCACTGCATCTTGCCGGCAATGGCATGACTTGACTCCACGGGCACCCACACGCCCTCCTGCACTATCAAATCGTCGCTGGCACCCAGTGCGCACCCCTTGAGCTTCTCCCCTTTGATATGTACTCCAACCACGGGGGTAGGTAATTTCTTGGAATCACTGAGATTTTTATATTTGGCATGTTTGCAAGTTGCAGTGGTAATTGATTTTTGGTTCTTTTGGTTGCAGTTGTAATAAGATGAAATGGGAGAATTGGGGCTGATGGGGGGCAAATGGAAGAATTGGGGCTGATGGGGGGCAATGCTCACGAAAATGTATTTGATTCTGTATGAGTGAATGGAAGCATGGATTTGAATGTTTTTTGTGCTATCCAAATGTATGTTCAAGAATTGGGACTTGAATGTATTATCCAAATGTATGCTCATGAAAATGTATCTGATTCTGTATGAGTGAATGGAAGCATGGAGTTGAATGTTTTTTGTGCTATCCAAATGTATGTTCAAGAATTGGGACTTGATTCTGTATGAGTGAACTTCCCAAATGTATGTTCAAGAATTGAGACTTGATTCTGTATGAGTGAACTTCTTATATTCTGAGTGAACTGAAGTTTCTCAAAACGATATTGTAGCTTGGTATTGTCAATGAATTGAGTGAACCAAAGTTTGACAAAAACCTGATATTGTAGATTTACTTTCTCATGTTGCATTTCTGATTGCATAGATCAAGATATTTGAAAATCATCCACCAATAAAACATCACATTCACTGCTATAAAGAAGAAGAAAATTCTGGAGAAGGAGAACTAACAATTAACCAAACCTTCAAAATTGGGTTTCGAAACCAATTACCATTCAGACTGGGCTGAAGTTTTGATTGGGAGTTCTTTGCATCAACTGCTCCAGGCATTATCTGGGCATTCACTGCTATAAAGCAATGGACAAAATCTGGGCAATATCTGGGCAAACAATGGACAAAATCTGGGCAATATCTGAAAGCAATGGATAAAAACTGGGCTGAAGTTTTGATTGGGCAATATCTGAAAGCAATGAACACATTGCTGACTTATCTGCTGATTCTTCGTTGATGTGGTATATTTTTGTTGGATGAAGAATTCATGACTAAAACTATTCATATCAGACAATTGTTCAGTCAAATCTTGAAACATATATGCTGATCCATTTATGAGTTGCCAAATCTTGAGCATGTAAAGGATGCAACTTGTGATTCAGATTAGCGAAATAAAAATTCTTATTCAAAATTCACAGGACCTATTCTTGAAAATGTCTAGTAAATAGAGGCAATGGAAGCAACATTGTGATTGCCTTGTCTGAACTTGATGATGGGATGAAATGGTATTGAGAAAGTATAGTTTAGCAATATGTACTGAGAAAAGAGCCACATATGATTAATCCATAACTGAATGATGGCATTCACTAACAGAGCCAGGTAAATTCTGGCTCTAAAGTTTCTGTAGGTTAAACCAAAAAGGATTCGTCTTCACAGAATTTATCATGTAGCAACAACTTGAGCATTTCCATTTTCACAGGTTCTACAAATTGTTCAGATAATTACTTGCTTACCGAAGTAGGAAGAATGGCATGCCATTGAATATGAGATTAGCATTTCAAAACATGAAGTGCAATTATATGAAATGTGGCCTCCGACTATGTCCAAAGGTACTAGAGATACATTCGGTGAGACCATGAGACACACAACAATGCTGTTATGCAAGAAAGTAAAACTCCAAAAATACAATGACTTTTGGATTTTTTTTTTGACCGAAACAATGACTTTTGGATTGTTTGACTAAAAATCCTAGTATGACACTTTCATCAAACCTAAGCTTTAGTTCATTGAGCAAGGATATTGAAACATCAGGTATTACAGTGATATTTTGAAACTACAGTAGATTCAGGAATCCAGAAACAGTGTGTACACAAATTCTGGATAAACATCCAGAATCCAGAAACATTACAAGACATACATCCACAATTCTACACTCCATTACTACAAGACAATCATCAATCACAATTTATCAGCAACACAGAAGCAGCTAGACAAAACCATGTATTACTCAATCAGAAATTCAACACTCAATTCAACAGTCAAATTCTCACAATCACAATTCAACAAGAACCAATACATCAGCATAACAAGTTCTTGTAGTTTACCATCTCATTTTCACATTCAAGCATGCCTAAAAGCCACTGCCATTTTTGCAAGCTGACAAGTTGAAATATGAATAGGACTACTACAAGATCCTGATGCTTAATACAAAGAGTCTGCAAATAACAATACTCGAGTACAAATTCATACATAGGACTACTTCAAATAAGAGGACTAATACAAATTCATACATAGGACTACTACAAATTCATACTTCCAATCGATCAAAATCTGAATCACAAGTTGAAATTTGAACTTCCAGTCGACGACCATCCATTTATGATTCATACATAGGACTTGTGATGAATTTGTAGCTCCCATTTTGGCTTTCTTCTTCAGATTTCAACTGGAGTACGCTTTTTCTTCTCCATGGGCGGCAACGTGTGGCTTTGATTGGAACAAGGCGCGGCAACTGGGGCCGGCGCAAAGGGGAGGGAGCTGGCGTGCAGGACACGGGCCTGGCGCAGGGGGGACCGACGAAGGGGAGGTGCGGCGTAGGGTGCTGGCAGCGTGGCAGCGAGGCGTAGGGTGGAGGTGCAGGGAGGAGGTGTGACCTAGGGCACCGGTGGAGGGGAGGTATGGTGCATGGGCGATGCAGGAGGGGCGGTGTGGCACAAGGGGCGAACCCTAGCGCCTCGTGGTGGGAGAGAGCTGGAAGAGGGGAGTGGGTGGCGAAATGGGAAAAAGAAATTGGGCGGGGGGTGGGGTTCGCAAAACATAGTTAAGTGGCGGCGGGTAGGAGACTCACTCGATCTTGGCCGCTGCTCTCGCGATGGATGGCGTGGATCGACCATGTGCATATGTCCATGAATTTGCTTATGTGCAGGAGATATGCTGCCAAAGTGGAACCTATCATTATCTGCGTCAATTGAATCATGGATGCCACAATGTAAGCACCTACTCTTTGAAAGAGATGCTTTCACAAATCTTGGCATCCAGTTGTGCACTTGAAGGCCCTCACACAGTCACGTGCGAGCGGTACCGCTTGCTGATTTACCATTAGAAAGGGGAACCTTGGTGGTTTGAAGGTTATGCACACACCATAGAAAGTAAAGGAGTGGATTCAAATTTGTTCTTGGTGTCATTAAAAACAAACCATGGTAAAAAATCAACGAATATAACAGGCCGGGGATAAGTCTAGATGATGTGGAATCAGTTGGCAGTCGGAATTTTGAAATGCTGACAGATTATGAAAGATACAATCTACCAAGGAACAAACTTTCATAATCTCAACTATCATTGCTTGCTCCAACCCATGATGGAACTAGATGGTGAAACAACATTTTTATATGTTGTATATTTGAGGGCTATTTGCTAATTTCTCATTTTGAGAAAAAGGTTAAATAGAAAGGAAAAGGAAAACGGAGAGGCTCCACTTGTCATAGGATTGAGGGGAGGATAAGGTCATGTGACCTATTCTCCAACCGAGAGGAAAGGGGGCTTCGGGGCTTTTTGCCCTTGGCTGATGGCGACGGTGTGGGCATCTCGGGAGCAATCTGATCCTTTGGCTCGTGTGAGTTCTGCGCTGTCCGTTGGCGGCTATAGAGGCTCCCCCTCCTCTCTTATGTCGGTTCTCCCTTTTTCTATCTTCACCCTGAAGAAACAATAGTGAGTTCCAATTCTTCTGAGTGCTTCTTCCTCTCCGATTTTGGTTTCAGTTTTTGGGAGGATTTAGAGCTTTTGTGCCGCTGTGGTAGATCTTACGCCGTCGGTGGTGAGCTCCTAATCTTCTTCCCTGCGCATCCTTTTGGTTTTTCTCTGTGCGCCCTTTTCCTTTATGGGTGTTCGGTGGAAAAGCCTACCTTATGCTCTCGGGTGGTTTGGTCTTTGACCAGTCGTGGGCTTGATCTCAGTGAGGAAGAAGAACCTCCATTCGGTTCTTCGTAATTGGTGCGCTCGGGTGCATTTTGGCCGGTGCATCTTGGTGGTTCTTGTGCGGCATCTCCTGTACCTCGGCTTTGTTTTTCGGTATGTCCCGAATTGCGAAGATTGGCATTGTATCTCCGTCAACCTTGCCGGGTATTCACGGCACAACGAGGCAATTGGTTTCTAAGAGCGCCATTTGGCATGCCTTGCCCAGTTCTTCTTGGTAGCTTTGAGTGCCATCCGCGTCGTGAGTATCATTGATTTCAATTTAGCATTACTGAGCATTGTGTGCTATCCTAGTTAATTATGTTTTGTAGTTTAATCTAGTACTAGGAGACATTGCAAGTAATGTTTGTGGGCTCGGTTATTGCTCGATGAGGATAATGTCTTATGCTGAAAATGGAATGATAGCTAGATCAGACTTGAGCTTTTAGTTTGCTTACTAGTGGTGTTTGATCCCTAGCAATTTTGTTACGTATCTTCAAAGAAATTTCGATTGCATGTGTGCATTCGAACATGATTAATATGTTCACCTTAATATGTTCACCTTTCTATGTTAGCCAATAACAGTTAAGGTTGTGATCTCCCTTTTGCATTGAGAGATATTTTATCTTTTGATAGCCAAAAGGCTTAAGTGCTACTAAAGGTGATCTCAATTTTGCACAGTGACATATTTGATACTTAGTTGGTTGGAAGTATAAAATTCTGCTTGTTGCTTATGAGATAACTCTTGACACATTAGTAAAGCATTCCTTTGAGCTCAAGGTCTGATTAATAGTTGTTATATCTAATTTGTGAAGAGTATAGACATTAGTGGCGAGGAGGCCAAGATTTCATCTTGAGCAGCCCGACATCTGAGAGCAAATAAAAAATATCAAATTTTAGCATTATGCTGATTTTAATTGTCCATGTGTTCTATGTTTTGAGTATATTATACTGTCTAAATGACATGGAGGATTTACATGCTTATATTTTAATTTTGTCATTTAAATGTTACTGGAAATATGCTTTAATTATTATTAATGCTGCTGGAATTAATTCTAAATATTTGCTAAAACCGCTTTATTTACAACAATTCAGAAAACCAATATTTCAATAAATGGCTTCCTCATCTGATGTCGTTAAGCCGAAAGTGTTTGACGGTGCCAACTTTAAATGTTGGCAGGCTAAAACTAAGTTATGGCTGATTGACCTTAGACTTTTCTGAGTCATTTCAAATCCTCCAATGTTTCCCATTGGAAACCGCTGAAATAATGCGGTGGGAGGATGCGAACAATTCGGTCTTAGCTCGTTTGTTAGCCATCTTATCCAACCGGCTGTTCGACGTATATGTTAACTTCAATAATGCTAAACTACTCTGGGACGAACTTGATGAGAAATATTCTGAAAGGGATAATGGGAATGAGTCTTTTATAACTGCTACCTACTTGAACTTTAAGATGGTAGAGGGGCGATCGGTGATGGAGCAGCTTCATGAGCTACAACTCTATATGCGTAACGTAAGTTAGTATGACTGCATCTTACCAGAGAAGTTTCAAGTTAATGTCATCTTGGCTAAGTTACCGCCCTCGTGGTGTGACTTTGTGACTGCTCGTAGGCATATAAAGGAGTGCTTGACTCTTAATGAGTTGTCAGCTGCTATTAATGTCGAAGAGCGAGCAAGAGCCAGTGACGGTACAGGAAAGACTCAAGTTCAGGCTCATCAGGTGGAGGTTAAGAGTGATGGAGGCTTTAGGAAACAGAAGGTCAAGATTCAACCCTAGAACAAAGCTTCAAGCAAAGAAAATGAAGAATAAGGAGGACATTGTCTGCTTTGTGTGCGAAGTGGTTTGTCATAAAGCCAACCATTGCTGCAATCGTAAAGGCAAGTGTCCTTCTCCTGGTCAGCACAAAGGTTGTAAGGCCGAAGTGAATGTCGCACTGGCTAGTTCCAGTTCTAAAGGGTATGTACCTCAGGCCTTTATCGCAAGTCCATCAATTGATTGGTGGATTGATACAGGTGCTACTAGACATATATGTGTCGATCAATCGTGTTTCTCTTCATTTCAGGGTGAAGGTGGTGGATCCGTTCTGATGGAGAATGGAGCCACTGCTACAGTACGTGGGATTGGACATGTTTGCTTGAAGCTCACTCTAGGCAAAACACTCATTGTGAAAGACGTGTTGTACGTGCCTGCAATGACTCGCAATCTCATGAGTGGGTCTACGCTGTGTAGGCAAAGAATAAAGCTTGTATTTGAGTCCAATAAGGTCGTGTTGACCAAATTTGGTAATTTTGTGGACAAAGGCTATGATAGTGGAGGCATGTTTCGCTTATCCATTCTTGATTTCAATAATACAAACATTGTTAATGTTTCTCATTGCAATAAAATTCATGATGTTTGGCATTCTCGTTTATGTCATGTTAACATTGAAGCCATTATGCAGTTAAGCAAAATGAGTATAATTCCAAGTTATAATTTTGAGAATGGTTCTAAGTGTGAAGTGTGTGTGCAAGCAAAGCAACCAAAAAACCTTTTCATAGCGTTGAAGGATGAAGTACCTCTCCACTTGAGCTAATCCATTCTGATCTTTGTGAAATGAATGGAATATTAACTAAATGTGGCAAACGATACTTTCTAACTCTCATAGATGATGCGACTCAGTATCTTAAGTCGAAACATGAAGCACTAGAACACTTTAAAATCTTTAAAGCTGAAGTGGAAAATCAACTAGAAAATAAAATCAAACGGTTAAGGTTGGACCGAGACGGTGAATACGTCCCTAATGAAATCTCTCAATTATGTGAGGAAAGTGGAATAATTCATGAAATTACTCCACCATACTCACCCCAATCGAATGGAATAGCCGAAAGAAAGAACCGAACTATTCGTGACTTGGTTAATGCCATGCTACAAAGTTCAGGTATGTTGGACTATTAGTGGGGTGAAGTAGTTCTCACAGCGAAATATGTCCTAAATAGGGTTCCACCTCGCAATCAGGAGGAAATACCTTATGAAGGATAGAAGGGAGAAAACCTAATTTATCATTTCTTCAAACTTGGGGATGCCTTGCAAAAGTGCATGTGACGTTACCGAAGAAAAGCAAGCTTGGTCCTAAGGCTGTTGATTGTGTCTTTCTAAGGTATGCTAAAAATAGCACGGCTTATAGATTTCTAGTAGTCAAATCCGAGGTGAGTGACATCACTACAAATGTAATGATTTAATCTCGTGATGCGACGTTCTTTGAACATGTGTTCCCTATGAGACCAAATAAAGTTATTAACCCTAATGATTCAAATGAACACTCTATTCTTTTTGGTGTGGATAACACCGCTCTAGAATTGGAGTTGAGGATGAGTAAGAGACAGAGGACTAAAAAGTCTTTAGGCGATGACTATATCACCTATGTCGTGAATGATGGATCACGAACCTTTTCAGAGGCATACGTATCCCTGGATGTGGATTACTGGAAGAAGGCAGTCCGTAGCGAGATGGAATCCATCATAGCTAACGGAACGTGGGAGGTTACAGACCTCCTATCTTTGGATACAAGCCAGTGGGCTGCAAATGGATCTTTAAAAGAAAGCGTAGACTTGATGGTACTATAGAAAAGTACAAGGCCCATTTAGTGGCTAAGGGTTTCACGCAAAAAGAAGGTGAAGACTATTTTGATACATACTCTCTTGTGTCTCATTTACCCACAATTCAGGTGCTTTTAGCACTAGCTACCGCATACAAACTCCAAGTACATCAAATGGATGTAAAGACTGCTTTCCTAAATGGAGAGTTGGATGAGGAGATTTATATGCAACAGCTCGATGGTTTTGTGGTTGAAGGGCAAGAGAGGAAAGTATGTCGATTGATTAAATCCTTGTATGGCCTAAAACAAGCTCCCAAGCAATGTCACGATAAATTTGATAGTACTATGACCTTGGTCGACTTTTGTGTAAACGGCGATAAATGTGTCTACTATCGGTTTAGTGGGGGGCGAAGGTGTCATTCTGTGTCTATACGTAGATGACATATTGCTTTTTGGGACCAACATGGAAGCAATCAACAAAACAAAATCTTTTCTCTCCCAGAATTTTGATATGAAAGATCTGGTGAAGCTGATGTTATCTTAAACATCAAGCTGATAAAGGGTGAGAATAAGATTACTTTTTCACAATCCCATTATGTGGACAAGATCCTAACCAGATTTGGATTCATGGACTGTAAGTTAGCGGGCACACCCTATGATCCAAATGTTAAGCTACATAGAAACACTGGACATGGAAAAGACCAACTTAAATATTGTCAAATAATTGGATCATTAATGTATCTAACTAGTGCAACAAGACCTGACATCTCATATGCTGTAAACAGATTGAGTCGTTATATGTCCAATCTAGGATATGATCATTGGATAACACTAGAGAGGGTACTTAGGTACCTAAAGGGGGACCACAAATTTGGGAATACATTATTTTAGCCATCCGACAGTGTTAGAAGGATTCAGTGATTCGAATTGGATCAGTGACTAGGATGACATAAAGGCTACAAGTGGCTATGTTTTCACTCTAGCAGGTGGGACTGTTTCGTGGAAGTCTTCTAAATAGACTATCCTTACACAGTCCACCATGGAGGCTGAGCTGGTAGCTCTAAACTCGCCGATGTAGAGGCAGAATGGATTAGAGAACTCCTTTCTGATCTATCCGTGCTGGAAAAGCCAATCCCAACTGTATTAACCTAATGCGATAACCAAACCATTCTGGTTAAGGCGAAGAGTAGGAAGGACAATATAAAGTCCTCAAAACATATAAAGAGGCGATTTAAGTCGGTAAAGCCTGCTAGAGAGATGGGTGTAATTTCTGTGGAATACATCCAATCTGAAAGGAACTTGGCAGATCCTTTCACCAAAGGATTGGCGCGGAAGACCATCCTTGCAGCGTCAAAGGGAATGAGGCTCATACCCTTGTAAATGCTCACATTGGTGGTAGTCTATCCTAGTAGATCGGAGATCCCGTGAACTAGGCTCTAGGATAGCAAACTGTGTGGGATTGGAGAGCACATTTAAGGGTCCCATTAGCTGTAGTGCTCTTTCTATATGGGAGGTTGAGCAATAGCTCTTAATGAATTCGATACCTTTTTGGCATCTAGAATCGTCCTACAAGATTCCCTAAAGAATTCACCTACTTGAGTATTATCGTGAGGTCGCGATTAAAGGAAGATAAGGGTATACTTTTCTAAGTACTCATAACCTAGATACGGGGATATGACCGTAATGTCCCAACCTGAGAGGGAAAAGGGCAAGCCGCCTAGTACAAAATGTAACTTAGGCAAAAAAATTCTCACACCAAGGCATTGGATCAAGGCGTAGTCCTCCTTTGTCTGTGCGGAGTCATAGTCCTTGTTGCTAGGCTTTGGGTTCAAACCCGCAAGGTACCCATCGTTGAACAACTGTATATTAAACAAGACATTGAGCATCTTTTATCAAATTGATAAATTAATGGGAACTGTTATATATTTGAGGGCTATTTGGTAATTTCTCATTTTGAGAAAAACGATTAAATAGAAAAGGAAAGGAAAATAGAGGGGGACAACTTGTCATAGGATTGAGGGGAGGATAAGGTCATGTGACCTATTCTCCAACCGAGAGGAAAGGGGGCTTTAGGGCTTTTTGCCCTCAGCTGATGGTGGCGGCGCGGGCATCTCGGGAGCAGTCGGATCCTTTGGCTCGTGCAAGTTTTGCGCTGTCCGTTGGTGGCTGTAGCTGCTCCTCCTCCTCTTCTTATGTCGATTCTCCCTTTTTCTATCTTCACCTCGAAGAAACAATAGTGAGTTCCAATTCTTCTGAGTGCTTCTTCCTCTCCGGTTTTGGTTTTGGTTTTTGGGAGGATTTAGAGATTTTGCACCACCGTGGTGGATCTTACGTCGTCGGTGGTGAGCGCCTAATCTTCTTCCCTACGCATCCTGCTGGTTTTTCTCTGTGTGCCCTTTTCCTCTGTGGGTGTTCGGTGCAAAACTTACCTTGTGCGCTCGGGTGGTTTGGTCTTTGACCAGCTGTTGGCTTGATCTCGGTGAGGAAGAAGAACCTCCATTCGGTTCTTGGTAACTGGTGCTCTCGAGTGCATTTTGGCCAGTGGATCTAGGTGGTTCTTGTGCTGCATCTCCTGTACCTCGGCTTCGTTTTTCGGTGTGTCCTGAATTGCGAAGATTGACATTGTATCTCCACCAACCTTGTCGGGTATTTGTAGCACGGCGAGGTAATTGGTTTTCTGAGACAGCGCCATTTGACGTGCCTTGCTCGATTCTTTTCGGTGGCTTTGAGTGCCATGCGCATCGTGAGTACCATTGATTTCAATTTAGCATTACTGATCATTGTGTGCTATGCTAGTTAATTATATTATGTAATTTAATCTAGTACTGGGAGACATTGCAAGTAATGTTTGTGGGCTCGGTTATTGCTCGATGAGGATATTGTCTTATGCTGAAAATGGAATGATAGCTAGATCAAACTTGAGCTTTTAGTTTGCTTACTAGTGTTGTTTGATCCCTAGCAATTTTGTTATGTATCTTTCAGTAGCTCGGTTGCATGTGTGCATTCTGAACATGATTAATATGTTCACCTTGGTGCTTCTGCTTCTCTGTTAGCCAATAACAATTAGGGTTGTGATCTCCCTTTTGCATTGAGAGATATTTTTATCTTCTGATAGCCAAAAGGCTTAAGTGTTGTTAAAGGTGATCTCAATTTTGCACAGTGACATATTTGATACTTAGTTGGCTGGAAGTATAAAATTCTGTTTATTGCTTATGAGATAACTCTTGATACATTAGTAAAGCATTCCTTTGAGTTCAAGGTCTGATTAATAGTTGTTATATCTAATTTGTGGAGAGTATAGACATTAGTGGCGAGGAGGCCAAGATTTCATCTTGAGCAACCCGACATATGAGAGCAAATAAACAAATATCAAATCTGAGCATTGTGCTAATTTTAATTGTCCACATGTTCTATATTTTGAGTATATTATCATGTTTAAATGATATGGAGGATTTACATGCCTATATGTTAATTTTGTCATTTAAATGTTACTGAAAATATGTTTTAATTATTATTAATGATGCTGAAATTAATTCTAAATATTTGCTAAAACTGCTTTATTTACAACATTATATGCCTATTTCGTTGCTGCGGGCTTTCCTAAAGAAAACGAAGCCTTGCATAGACTGCGAAAGCAAAAGAAATACTGAAGTCACGTCCTAAGTAGACGCGCTACTTGGCATAGCATAAGGACCAACTTATACTCTATGGATTCCTGTTACTAAAGGGATGATGTGCATGGTTCACTGACGATAAGGGCAAACAATAATTGCCTACAAATTGCGTCATTTTTGTATATATATGTAGCACAAAAAAATGCTAAGAGTTAAGACCAGATTCAAGGATTCAGTAAAAATATAAATGTAAGTTAGCTTTTTAGAAACTACCTCAGGAGTGAATGTAAGACCGACTTTGATTTCTCCACAGTAGTGTTCACCTTTCACAACATTATACGCTGTTGGTGGAATGCTCCCTTCCGTGTACACTGCTTCCAAAGGAATTCTGCAAGAGCCAGTTTAGTTGGGCACTGTAAACTTTGAGTCCCATAACATCATTGCAGCTTTGTAACAAAAATATAAGGGCCAGAAGTAAGAGTAGTAACTTCAAGACAGATGTTCTCTGCAAAGATTTTGAATAGTTTAATATAACAATAGTAATTGTAGGATTGTACACATGACAGACAAGATGTGCATACGTTGCTTCACCAACGAAGTCGTCTGCTGTGCCTGTATCACTGTCCAAAAGCTTGATCAACAGTTCTCTAGCTCTGTCAGACACGGTGAAGACAAAGCTTTCGTTCCATTCAGGGTTACTTCCTTTGCCTGCATGAGTGGATCATGTATACATGTTACAATTGCTAGAAAATTAAGGCACATAACATTAGCATCAAACAGTGCATCAGAGAGAATATCTGCGCTTGAAACGAATGCTACGAGGCAATAGCTGGAATTTTTTTGTCATTCGGCCGTTAAAGATATTTGAGCACCTAACTATAGAAATACCCCTCCCTTACATCTGCAATTGTTTGGGGAATTTTTTAAACTTCTACACCTGATTTCCACGGAATTTACACTCGATTTTGATTTCCACCTGATATTTGCCCTACTACTATACTGACAATTCGTTTCGTCACACTGTCAGTTGATTTGCATCATGTACAGTTCTTTTCCCGTGGTGTCTATTATTCTTGAAGCATATTATTACTAACTACCTGCGTCCTAGTATTCCACGTAACAGAATTTACACATGGCATTGCAATATTTCAGTATACTTCTGACAAACAAATTGTGGCATTTTTCGCTAGATCGCTAGAGCTACGGGCTAAACATATTTGTTTCGTAGTGCAAACAGTCAGGTTTGAAAAAAAAATGCATAATCACAACAGAGAAAAGAACTGCACTGTTTTGGGGGAAAAGGAACCAAATCAGTGAGGATATCTACCTGATGCAATGCTGCTCCTCTGCTCCTGTGAGCGGCATTTCAGAATTGCGTACGGATCCATGTTGCCTGCGGGCTCAAATTGCCAACAAGAAACTCATCTCCGGGATCTTTACCAATCTTCAAGAAAAAAAAGGGGCAAACAACCAACAAGTGCAGCTAATTTCTTTCACCGCTCTGATTGCCAACAGAAGTAAACATCCCGCTTCACAATTAGCAGTAAACATTTCATGACAACGTACAAGAAAGTTTGAATAACCATCCCACACAACAAAATCTAATGTTGAATTATACATAAATGCTTTTAAAGGTGAAAGCAATTGGCTAGTGCAGTCATTATAAGTCTCACAACCCACGTGTCATGGATTCAAATCACATAAAATCATCGTGGAAAATCTATACAAATAACCCACCCAATCTATGGTATATACAAATGTTGACCCTGAAATCTGCATGTTTTCCTCGGACCCTTTGCATGCATGGCGTTTCTATGCTTATCCTACTGATCGCTAACAGCCTAACAACCCACAATATCAATTCCCTACCTAGGCAGGCAACGCATAGGGCCGAAGCAGTGATCTAATGCGCTTCATCAATCGATCAATCAAGATTAGCAAAGCAATCAATGCATGACATATTCACATGGGGCTTGAACAACCCCGGAAAAACAAAATGAGTAGTAGCTGATGGATGCGTACACAGGTAATCGGTGTTCTCGAGGCCCTTGGCCCCGACGAGCAGCACCTCCAGCGTCCCGTGCACCATCTCCTCCTCCTCCCTGTTCCGTTCTTGCGAGCCCCTGTGGCGTGAACGCGTGATGAAATCGACGTGCAGATGCAGAGATCCGAATCCCAGGGCGCCCTCTATACGCGTTTGGGTTGGGCACCTGTCTGTCTCGCCTGCGTCCTCAGTCTTCACCCGAAGATGGGCGTGGCCGCGTGGCATGAGCGGGCGCACCGCCTGGAGCCGGCTAGTGGCTGCTGGCTCTGTCCGCCTGATTTCGCGCGAGGGGGTCTAAAAAACAAACGCCAGTTGAGGCTTCGGCGGAGTCGCGCGCGGCCGTGCGATGTGGCAGAACCGCAAAAGCGGAACCGTTGGAGAAGGATGGTTGCGAGTCGCGACACGATTCAAAACGTGGCCTCTTAGTTTTTTAAGTACATTCGATTTTGAGCCATCTAATTTTACCGTAATTTTACTTTGCACCACGCTTAACAAATCTTTTCTTTTTATATTACTTCTTCTTATCATGTGTTACACTTTGCACCATATCTTCCTATCATGTGTTGCACTTTGCAGCAAGGTAAGGATTTGATCGCCTACTTTGGTGCTCGCCGACGATGAATGATGGTGCGGGAGGTGGCGGCGAGGCACAGGATGGAGAGAAGGGAGGTAGAGGGGGCTAGGAAATAGATCGAAAGTCGAGAAAAACAACTGGAGCATCGCCGGTAACGGCCATAGCAACGGTGACGACGACAAAACTGCTCGCTCTCTTTATTTTTCGGGTTGCCACTACCTCGTTGGCCATGCCTTGCTACCGGCAAACTCCCTGCACGTCTTTAATGTTTCCCTCTAGCTGACAGGATGTTCCCTTGGTGCAAAGTGCAACACATAGTAAGAAGAGATGGTGCAATATGAAAAGATTTGTTAAGGTGATGCAAAGTGAAATCATGGTAAGATTACATGGTCTAAAGTGAAATTTACTCTTTTTTATCTTCGTGGTAGCGTTAGCTTGCTTGAAATCTCAAAATATGGGTACTTCGTCTCTCGGGACGCCCTACTTGCCATGAGATTTTTATGTGATTTTCTTATGGACATTGTGAGTAGGGCCGCAAAGGGAGCGGATAATTTTCATCTGTCTGACCGATCGAAGGTTTGTGGAGTGAATACGGAAGAGATAAATTGGCATTCGGCATTATCTGTATCCGACTCCGAGGAAAAAATACATAATAGGATATGGAATGAGCCATATTCGTCCGTATGTTAGGAAGTATGAGGAAAGCCTGTTGTGACTTGTAACAGCCCAAAATTTCATAAAGGCAAAATACGGGATTTTTTAAACATTTTATGTGAGAACTATTGTTGCACGTTTTGCTTGCCATTTCAAGTCGTAATTGGACTGCATCGTGTTTTCTTTTGAGGACTGCATTTTACTTTCTTATTTGGATTGTCATTCGGCATTTACTGCCGTCACTCAAAACCATCACAACCTCTACACTGTGTTGCCCATACCGTCAAATAGCACCAACCACTCCGACCATTCCCCCTGGTCAGGCTGTGTGCCTATATAATAGTTGCTCCAAGCCCCTTAGTGCCACTTTTCGCCACTCCAGTGTTAGCCTCCCTTTCTTCCTCCTCCAAGTGAACTTGAGCTCCCTTCAAGCTCAAGCACTCGCTTCGTCAAAATGACGTCACCTCACCGCCTTCGCCGTCGACACCATTGGGGCCGTCGTTGGCCTCGTACGTCCTCCCCTCCGACCAAGACATTTCAAGACGTCCCTAAAGGACCACCCACTACTTCCATAGAGCTACCGTGAAGATTGAAGACCACTCTCCTTCCTCAAGCCACTACCATAGCGCGGAGTTCCTCTCGCTGTCACGGTCCACCGTGGTCAGCTCAGCTTTGGCTAGTTCATTTTCCCCAGCTCAGTACCGGTACGTTTCTAATGGCTCGGATACTCCTCCTTGTTTGAACTACCCTGTTCTTTCACCAGTGTTTCTCTGGTTCTTTCTTTTGCTCTTCCACTGGCTTGTTCGATCGCGTTAAAGCAGTCGAACCTTTGCTTCTTTTGATTACTGTTGTATAATCGAAGACTTCTTTCATTCGACTACGCACGGTTAAAAGCCCTTTCCGCGACCTCCCCCGAGTCATAACCTTTCCGCGACCTCCCTAGGTCATAACCTTCCCACGACCTTCCACTAGTCATAGCACTCTCACAACCTCCCCTGGTCTTAACACTCCCACGACTTCCCCCTCTTTTGTCGTGACACTCCTTTGGTCACAACCACCCCTCGTGTTAACACCACCCTCTTGGTCTCTTTGCAAAGACCACCCTCCCGGTCTTTTGCAAAAACCACCCTCTTTGTCTTTTTACAAAGACCACCATCTCGGCTTTTTGCAAAGACCACCCCTCTTGGGCCACAACCTCCCTTTGGTCACGACCCCCCCTTTGTCGTTTTGTCGCGACCTCCCCTTTTGTCGTTTTCCCCGCGACCTCCACTGGTCACAGTACCCCTGCGACCCCCTGGTCACAGTACCCCCACGACCTCCCCTGGTCACAGTAAACTCCACGACCTCCCCTGGTCACAGTACCTCTGCGACCTCCCCTGGTCACAGTACCTCTGAGACCTCCCATGGTCACAGTACCTCCGCGACCTCCCCAGGTCACAGTAAACTCCGCGACCTCCCCTGGTCACAGTACTTCCACGACCTTCCACTAGTCATAACACCTCCGCGACCTTCCCTGGTTACAATACCTCCGGATGTGGGTGTTTACTTTCAAAGGGTTTCCTTTTATTGAATGTATTTGGATTTATTTGAGTTTATTGATTATTGATTTCAAATTGAGTTTCTCGGGGTTATTTGACTTTTGGTTATTTCCGCATATATAGAAGCCGAAGCGACTGAAGAACCTCTGGTTGATCCAGGACAAGATCCGCAGAATCTCGATCAAGGCAAGTCAACACTTTGATCATATTGCTAAGTTTTAACAAACTATGTTGGCCTAGCTCATAGTTAATGCCTTAACAACTAATTATGTATAAACTTCCCATCCTTGAATTTAGACATTATCCTTGGTCACCCTAGACTTAATGGATTACATACTAGCTGATAAGTCTGTATCTAAGTGTCATGCTTAGCCTTGTTTAGATACAATGTCATGAGTGCATTAAACTGCCCGACCACAATCATTAAAAATGTTTTGAAAGTGATTTGGGTCAGTCAAGGCTGGGAGCCTGGTTGGTATGTTGGACTAAAGAATATTTTCAAAATAAAGCAAAACCTGAAAACTATTTTCGACTCGGGTGGTTAGAAAGAGTGGCTGGTGCCGGGGGCATGAGAGAATGTTGGTATGTGGATGTACCACCCGAGTCAATTAAGGACCGAATCTTGGAATGACCTCTCGTGCAAAAACAGTGCAACCACAAGTCCATAATGGGTACGACCTGGCTAACTAATTTGCTCGCCTTGGCGTGGCTTCTCCACTAGTGGGTGTGTGGCGTGGGTAAGGGTAAGGGAGTCATAGGAAAACCACACGGCACAAGAGGGGGCCTCCGGGGAGCGTGGCTCTGGCGGTGAAACCTTAGCGGGTGGAGTTGCGTCGGGGTTGAGCATTGTAAAGGCCTTGTGGTAATCTCCCCTTGATTCACACGTCTAAGGAAACACGTGTATATATCAAGATGATTACCTCTTGCGGGTAAAGTGTGCGAACTCTGTAGAGCAAGAAAACTATCATGATAGTCGTGCTCACGGTCAAGAGCGGTGTTGAGAACTTGCTTGATATAGCTTTCGTTTTTACAAAACCATTTGTGATGAAAAGGGAAGGCTAGGGTGGGACCCCAAGGAATTGATAAAGGCCTGGTCGGGGACCAGTGATAAATATGGGATAGCCCGAGCATTGGGTGGATGGAGCCACTCAATGGTATAGGAGGTGGGACCTCCACTAATACTTTGTAAAATGGAAACTCATTTATGAAAACAGATTTGTTAAAAATGCTAAGTCTTAGGATTTTCTACTACTTATCTATTTCAACCTCAACTTTGTGCAAATAAAAGAACTATAAAACTTCCTTTGACTAACCCTGCATCTATATGGTTTGCATTGTGTGTTGGCTCGCGAGTACGGTTGTGTACTCAGGCTCGTCCAATATAATCTTTTCAGACCCAAGCGATCAAGACCCTTACGACTACTACTACCACTCGGAGGTAGCACCAGAAGATGATAAAGCTTAGGCCGGGACCCCCAGTCGCTTGCCTGTGGGCAGAGTGAATGGATCCACTCTGACGCTTTTTTGCTAGCACTTATCTTTGATCTTTGAACTCGGCGCTTGTAAGATTTCTATTTCATGACTATTTTGTAAAACAATTGGCCCCATGGCCTATTATGTATAAATATTTATGTGTTAAGTTGTGTGTTTGTATTTACTCAATTGTTCATACGAGCACTATCTCTACGAGCAATAGTCGCACTGAGCATGAACCGCGTTGAGTGTATTCATATCCTCAGGACTTCCTCCTCAGGACCTCCTGTATCCTTTTGTCGCATCTTCCGGACCTCCTCCTCAGGACCTCCTATACCCTTTTGTCGTATCCTCAGGACCTCCTCAGGACCTTCTGTAACCTTTTTGTCGTATCCTTAGGACCTCCTCATCAGGACCTCCTATACCCTTTTGTCATATCCTCAAGACCTCCTATACCCTTTTGTCATATCCGCAGGACCTCCTTCTCAAGACCTCCTGTACCCTTTTGTCACATCTTCAGGACCTCCTATACCCTTTTGTCGTATCCTTAGGACCTCCTGTAACCTTTTTGTCGTATCCTCAGGACCTCTTATACCCTTTTGTCATATCCCTAGGACCTCCTATCCCCTTTTGTCGTAATATCATGACCTCCTATATCCTTTGTCTCATCTTCAGGACCTCCTCAGGACCTCCTATACCCTTTTGTCGTATCCTCAGGATCTCCTCCTCAGGACCTCCTATGCTCTTATGTCGCATTCTCAGGACCTCCCCAGGACGTCTATACAGTGTTCCTCAGGACCTCCCAGGACGTCTCTACAGTACTCCCCAGGACCTCCTCAGAATGTCTCTACAGTACCCCTCAGGACCTCCTCCGGACGTCTCTACAGTGTTCCTCAGGACCTCCTTGGGACGACTCCAGGACCTCCTTGGGACGACTCCAGGACCTCCTTAGGATTCCTTCAGGACATCTTAGTGACCTTCAGGACCTCTTCAAGATCGCCTCAGAATTCCTTTTTCGATCAAGTTTGGTCGCAAATATGGACCTGACTGTAGGACTGCTTTAGCTTATTTGGTTATGGGAATGGTCCAAGAATGTATCTGTGTGTGCTATGTACTAATCCAGGGAACAGCACATCTTGACACAGAGGATTCCAAATCCCAAAATTTGGGGTCCGACATGACTTCACTTAGCAACAAGATAACAGATAGGTGGGTTGGTACATCTAAGCAAACAAGGGATACCGAGTGTTTTTCCTTCGACGTCTCAGCTATTAGTCTCTCCGTGTTCGCTCTGATTGCACCCCTACTATCTAATGTCCTGTGTAGACGTGCAAAAAAAAGCAGATAATTTCCGTCCGTTCGATTGGCCGAAGGCTCACGGAGCGAATACAAGATAGAGAAATGGATGTCCGACACTATATGTGTTCGACTTCGACTTTGAGAAAAAAAAACGAAATATGATATAAGATAGGCGATATCTGTTCGTATCCAGTCTTAACTAGGGCGGTAAACGAGCCGAGCTCGAGCGAGCCTAACCTTCTAGGCTTGAGCTCAATACAAGCTTGAGCTGAGCTCGAGAGAGCCTAAGTTAGGGCCCGATCTTGGACCTAGGCTCGAGCTCGGCTCGGCCCAAGCTCGAGTAGGTTCTAGTTCGACTCGAGTAAGCTCGGTAATAGTCAAAACCATACATCAATTTTTAACAATTAGAAAAACTCGAGTAGGCTCGACCTCGAGGGAAGCTCGGTAACAGTTAACATGCAACAATTTTTAACAAGTTAAGAAGACTATTCAGGCAATTTTCAACAAGATGGGAGGTCTATTCAAGAGAAGCTCGGTAATGGTTACATTCGAGCTCGGCTCGTTAAGACTCGCGAGCTTGAGATCAAACTTAAGCTCGAATCAAGCCTAGGTCGAGTCGAGCTTGAACAGTTGGCGAGCATAGAGTTTTTTAAAGACCTACTCTTAACCCCTAATTGTGAGTTTCCTCGTGTCCACGTCGGCAGCACACGTGTCCACATCGGCAGCACACGACGGTACCGCACGTCTCCGGCCTGGGCCCCGCGTCCCCAGCTTATCTGTCCACCTCACTCAGTCCCAACACTAACAGCTTCCTCCTCTTCCGTTGCATCACGCACCACACCAAATCCGCAACCACCTCCGTCTCCATCCGCGCCGATGGCCTCCCCGATCGCCGTCGCCGTCTCGGTCTCCGTTGCCACGCCCGCCGCATCCCTCCGCTTCGCCACCTCCGCCGTCGCCCCACCGCGTGGCTCCCTCTACGCCCTCCCGCCGTGCCGAGGCGTCCGCGGTGCTCCCCTCCTCCGCGCCGGCACCTGCTCCCGCGGCTCGTCCGTGGTGTGCGGGGCCCAGGGGCAGGACACCGCCATCCAAGGTACAGACGTGTGTGCGTGCGTAGGGTTAAGCCTCCTGCTCGCGTTGAATTCTTGTATCGATCTGGGGGTGAAATGGTGCTGATCTAGGTAGTACGTACTGGTGCGCCCTTTGGTTACTCGCGATTGGGATTAGCCGTTTAGGCAATTGGGAATTGGGATGGTGGTCTGCCATGTGGACGGAGCCTTATGGTGGAGTTAGGGCTTTCGGAGTTGTGTTGACTTTTGGGTTAGGATGTGGAACTGGTTTCCTAAATGAAGTTCTGTTGAGGTTTCCGGAGGAATAGGAGAGTGGCGCAACACAGTGTTAATGATATGATCTGTGATCATGAAGGTAGCGACTCGTTTGAGCTTATGCATAAATGGTTTATGCCTCTAACTAGCCAAATCAGAATTTTGGCACAGCCAAAATTTGGCAAAAATAACATTATTTGGATCATAGTCAACCAAATTTTGGTGCTAACAAAATTTTGTGAGCAATTTCCTCGCTCTCAATCCACGTTTGATGTTAGATTTTGTTGGCATTACCAGTTTTCTGTGTGTGTTATCAAATATTGATAGCAAACCAAACAGCGGCTAGTTTACGTTGGCGTCACCAATATTTGGCTTGGTTTGCAAACCAACGCATGTGTGTTTCCTTCATGCACATACAAGTATGCTGCATCGCCTGCTGCGTATTTGCGTGCAATATGAATCATGCAGGCGTGTGTGTACCAACGCACGTGTGTGTGTGTGTGTGTGGTGGTGGTGGTGGTGGGGGGTACGGAGCTCAGCAGGATAGGTACGTAGGCCCATGCATTTGTGAACAAATTGCAGATCACTTGCTCATAGCATGGCTATATATCCTCGTTAGGTTTCATCTGCATGTATGCAAAGGTGTGGAAGTTGCGTTATTCCTATTAACAGCACATTACATTGTTTTGTTGTACTCTGTAAGGAAAGTTAGAATCCATACATAGCTATTTATGACAGCAGTGCTAATACCGACATAGTGACATATGACGCCAAACATATTAGAATACATCATTTTTAATGATTGCACAATATGGGTATCAGGGCATATACATAGAGAACAAAAGTTCTATTTACTCTTAGTAGTAGGTACATATAATGAAATATCATTTTGTTCGGAGAGGAATTATCTAATTTTGTTGAGAGAGACACGTGATTGTTGATGCAGAGGTATCCAGATTTTAGAGCTCAAAAGAACGGAGAGAGGACATGGTGTATAAGAAGTACTGGAACCATGCTGGAATAGTGTGTGAGATGTTGCAGGAAAAAATGTTTCCATATTTCAAAAAATAGGATACTTGGGTATGTGTTAGATGTATGTCAAGCGGGTATTGGTATTAGCATTTGGGTATGTCATCCTGTACACACACAAGATTATCAAGAAACACTGGTGTAGCATAACCATAATTTTATGATTGTTACGGGTCCAGATTGTTGATTCTGCATCATTTTGTAGTAGTTATTTAGATGGATTTATGCTTTTACGAGTATGATGTTAGACATGCTTTTTCATATACGATGAAGTGGCTGCAGGAGGCCTACCACTAGTCATTTCATTAAGAAGACGGTAAAAGCATTAGGTTAGCTGTGAGTATGTTGTACTGATGAGCAAATACATTGTTTGCTATGATTTCTTGGCTAAATTTTGTTGTTTCTTTAAAATAATTGAATGTATTAGATTTTAAGCGTTGTTATTTGCTCATTCATAAACTTCATTAAGGATAAGGACTTACGTGCGATGGAATTAGGACCCCTACTTGCTTTCTCATAAATAATTTTTTTACACAAATTATAAAGAGATGTTGTAACAAAGCTGCTTTAAGTCAAGTGGAAAGCTATGGAAGCTAAATCTATGTCCAGCATGCAAATGCGCAGATGCCTTCTAATACTGGATATTTTCTTAACCAGTAAAGGAGGTTCCATTTTTGTTGTGTAACATCACCACCTATAGTTTCCTTACTAGGCATTATGATCAGCACTTCTCATCCCAAAAAACCGGAAGTAGACTCTAATGGATATGCAAGTTTGATTTCTAAATGCATGCTTCATACAGTGTTTCAATCTTCATGTAACGAATATACGTAGTGAAGCTTGGATAGTATTTCTGTTCTGTATGTGGAAAGTTAAGAGACTGCATATCATGTCTGAAAATGTGGATGCATTAATGTAATATATGTAGACGAACTGTCAAATTCTCAATCAGATCATGATTCTTACAACCATCAGGTCAAGGTTATCAAATAACGCACTATATTTGGGTGAATCACTTGTTCAACTGACAATATTTAGAATGATGGTAAAATCTCTTGATGCATGAAACCATACACGGTGTAAAAGGAAGCACTCACATGGTATGTTAATTTGGACAGATATATTTCGAAGAAAAAGTTAAGAAAAACATGCAAGGTGGAAACACGGAAAGACTAAAAGAACAGTTCTCCCTCCAGTAGAAAATTTACTTGATCATTCATATATTTCAAGGCACAGATGCACAGTGATAAATTTCTCCCAACTCACGCTTGTAGAAAATTTATACATTAACTTTGATTAGAATGCTTATGGTCATAGGCCTCTTTAACTTAATTGAATAGCTTTCATTGTATTCCTATTATATGGTGATTGCTGTGCTAAATTTCTCCCAACTCATGCTTGTAGAAAATTTATACATTAACTTTTATTAGAATGCTTATGGTCATAGGCCTCTTTAACTTCACTGAATAGCTTTCATTGTATTCCTATTTTATGGTGATTGCTGTGCTAACTAATATACTCTCAACCTCATTCTTTTGCAGTTCCTGATGTGACTAAGTCAACATGGCAATCGCTTGTTGTGGAGAGTGAGCTTCCGGTTCTTGTTGAGTTCTGGGCTTCGTGGTGCGGACCATGCAAAATGATAGATCCTGTCATTGGCAAACTTTCAAAGGAGTATGAAAGGAGCCTGAATTGCTACAAGCTCAACACTGATGAAAACCCCGACATAGCAACCCAGTTTGGCATCCGGAGCATCCCCACCATGCTGATATTCAAGAACGGTGAGAAGAAAGACACAGTGATTGGAGCTGTGCCGGAGAGCACCCTGGTCACCTGCATCGAGAAATATGTCGAGAGGTGAAATATCAAATTGCAGATTTTCTAGGCAGTTAGCCTTTAACTTTCATGCCTAGATGGATATATCGTCATCATTGAACCCCTATTTGGTAGTTGTATGTAGATAATAATGATATAACATCCAATAAATGCAATTCAAGGCTGAGAAGTCTTTTGGATGAAAGGCACAAAGGTTGCTTCTAGTCTAGCTTAAGTTTCCATTTTTCATTCGCTGTGTTGTATATACTATAAGTAGATCTGCCAAATGATATTCGATCTAATGGTCCTCAGAATCTCCATCTGATTTTGTTGGGCTGAATTAATGAATCAGAACCTGTGGCCGAATGTCATTGTCGTGATGATTTTGTGGATGAATGTTGGTCAGGCATGTGTGCATGGTTAAGCATAAATCTGTATCTGTTTGAGCTGGCCCGTGCATGCGGCAATCACCAATTATCAACCGGCGTCTAAGAAAAAGAAGTCGTGTTTGGACTTCTGAGGGCTTAATGGTCTGTTTGGCTGTTTGGCCGAGTGGAAGCTGACCCAATAAACAAAGTTTTGGTTATTATGGGATTTGCTTTGGGCCTTAGATTTCCTTCCGAGATTTGTGCTCAAATTCCTGTACTGTTCATCAAGCATCGGCCTAACCTCAGCAGGCAACAGTGGGCAATGACCATGATATTAGGCCCTTAGCCGCTAGAAGAAGAAGCAGCAGCAGCTTAATCTCCCATTCTCCCTCAAACAGAAAAGACTTAAGCTTCCAATAACTTCAAGTTTTCAGCGGAGGTGTTATATATAGCTTATCAAACGGTCTCTAAATAGGTCCTCACTTCAAACTAAGATACCCATAAGGTAAAAACACTGACGTCTGTCTGCTCCGTTTGGTATTATGGTGGATTATGATCATTCAGTGGAACTGTTTATATATATATTTCATATCTATGTGAGAGATCAACCATCGGATGGTATACCTTATTAAATATAACCTGATTTGCCAAACAGGGTGATACATTTTTCACAAGTGCTAGTGTGCTAACACAGCACAAGAACCGCAATGGAGGACGGAGCGCTTGCTCGGTTGGTTCGCGTTGCCGTCGAGCACGCAGCCCGCCTAGGCTCGATCCCAGGTCGCCTCACCGGTTAGGGTTTTTTCGGGATTTTTGAAACAATACACACACGTAGGTTCGTTCAATGGTCAAAACATATACGTACACTACGTGAGATCTAAACCTCCGCTCTAGATTAGATGTGTGTTAAGATCACACCCACGTATGTGTCAATTTGCGTGTAGTATGTGTGACATGAGTGTGTCAATCGTGTACTCTTAAAAAAAGCACAAGAACCGCAGAGTAGACCTTAGGCTTTTCTGCCAATCTGGTCCTGAGCTTCTCTGTACAGGAGCACTTCGAGCCTTTCTTTTCATTCCAGCCGGGTGAAGTGCAGGCAGCAGTGCGGGTCCCTATACGCACGGCCTGGCTGCACATGGAAATCAATCTGTTGTGAGGATCCGAAACGCGACTAGATCTTCCCGCTGTAGAGTTCAGACAAGAGAATAGTGATGGATTTTTTTTTAAATAATCTATTTTTATTCGGAAATACGTAAATAATACCGCTTAATTTTTTTTGAATAATCTCTAGTCGCCAGACGGTTGGGCGATTTTGATCAAGTCGCCCAAGAAGGGGCTTACATTGAAGGTTTCGAGGCATAGTCGCCGTCTGCGTCTCGGCGACTTAAGGTCGCCGCCGCACCGTATGGCGACATGGTGGCAGCTCAACCGAAGTCGCGATACTGTATGGCGACTTCGGCTATAAAATCACATCCACGTCGAACTGCGCTAAGTCGTGCAACGGATGAGCGATTACACGGTCATATAGAAAGCCGCCCAGTCCCTCATGGTTTCTTTCACCATTTCTCTCGGCGGACAAGCAGAGCAGATCCGTTGAGGAGGAGAGGAGCTTGCGAGGCGAGAGCTCGGGAGAGGGCGGTTTGCAGGAAAGGAGCTTGTTCCTCACGAAGAGAAGGTCTCGCTTTGTGGAAAGTGAGAACTACGATACCGGTTGTGGTTCCTTCAAAGATCTCAAGATGGGAGTAGTTGGGCACGCCCCGATGTCCGCTTAATCCATGATCGCCACCCCGGGATGATGAAGGCCATCCGACAACTTCAAGAAGACCCCAATGAGCCATTCCTGGCGGACACGAGAACAGATGGTGCATTCGCCATCCGGGGCCAACTTCTTCAAACAGCCAGCAAAGAACCTTTGATGAAACTTTTCAAGAGGCTTGCCATGCGAACCAAAGAACGTAAATTTGATGCATTGTGGCGAGATGTTGGACGAGCATACCAAGAAGCATGTCATCGAGAGAAACAAGCGCCCCTCATTCCCGGGAGGCACTGGCCGAGCGCCCACACCATCAAGGAGCTCGACCTCCCATTTGACGCGGAGGACCTCGAGGGACATCGGTGTTTCTCTCATTGGATTGAGGCCGAGCCATTGGAAAAGTGGTCCTTCATCGCACGACACGGACGGCGCAAGGTATGGCATAATGACCACTAACCTTGCGAGGTGTACAACTGGTTATTAGGGCCTCCGTTGTCGACCTCTTGTCGCCATTGTTGAAGGCGTTCGCATGGTACAATCGGATATTTCAGTGGAAAGACATGCAATGCGGCACTTCATGCGACCAACCCACAGACTTCTATTGCTCAAGATTAGTACATACATGCGTGCCAAGACCGAGAAGGCTCGATCGCACACGGTCTTCGTAATGGGCAACACTGAGCATCGATTCGACGTGATCCTCGAGACAGAGCCGGATTCGAACGGCTCGGTCTCTTGTTACCCATGAGGTATGCCTTGGAGACCATGTGAATGAACCTAGTTGCACATGCAACAAGCTAAAGCTTCTTCACAAGCCATGCTCTCATGTTCTCGCCAAGGTGTGGGACGATCCGCATGGACCCATTTAACTTTGTATCCGAGTACTTCATGAAGGAAAAGGTTCAAGCGAGGTGTGGTGCGGCGAGCTAAGAGGCTTCGAGGTTGTCGGTAACTTCTCCACATTGGATATTGCAAATAGGACTTGGGTTCCAGATCTAGACCTATTGAGAGTGGGAAGGGTTGTTTACAGAGTCGCCGATTCGAACGATATGGACGAAGGGGAAGCGTGCGCAGCGGGTAGACGTTGAATGCGCCGCCAGAAGGGCACACCGTCGAACTTGTAAGGCGCTCACGACACGAGGAACTTGTATTACATTTCCTACTCTGTTGTAACTTGTAGTTCAATCGAACTTTGGTTCTTGTAAGCAAATGCCGAACTAATTGTGTCGAATTGTACTTTGGTTCTTGTAAGCAACTACCCAACTGCTAGTATGTTTTATCTTAATTCTATCGGATAATATGGAATAGCTTGGTTTTCGAACTCGCTCATACATTGCATATTTCTTCGATGCATATAACTTAAAGCACGCGACACATCAATACAACATGTCAACTCAATAAAAGGCAACCGCAATAACGCGCCCACCATTTCGTTACATGCTTTAGGAGATTGAACATAAGGCAACCCACATAGAGTGTTCTCCGGTTGGCGCCCTTATTACGTAAGGTTTCATGCACGTGTACTTACATCCATCATACAATCGCAGACATGGGCGACTTCGACATACCAGCCGAAAAAGGCAACACAAAATCCGTACCGCGTTAGTTATGAAGAAGTTAAATCCTTCACGATGCACTTACATCATCGAATCGCAGGATATGGACGACTTACATTTCCTGACAAGGGAAGGAAGGCGGAGGAGTTCAACGCCGAGCTAGCAAGAAAGGGAAAATGGGTCACGCAGAGAGTGCATTACGTAGTAGTACCCCGTCATACCCCTCTTGTTTTTATTATCCCTAAAGGCATGTATACTTATATGGTCCGGATGCATGGTGTGTACCGTAGTAGTAGCGAGGATGGTACCCGAACCATCATGCCATGTCACGTGTAATGTGCTTCGTCGCGGACTTTAATGTACTTCTCGCGTGTCTGCTAAGCCATGCAAGCCTATATTATTTCAGATTTCAATATCACTTACCTATCTACTTACCATTCATTACTATCTGAATCGTCCTCACAAAATTCTTGTAAATTTGACTACAACAATATACTACTATCACAAAATGTTATTATAGATCCAAATGTTATTGCGAGTCGACATCCCTTCATATTCATACTGAAAATAAGAAACAGACCAACCAACGTTGTCACCACACTTTTATCTTTACAAAAATAACATCATATAATACGATTTGCTAAATACAATACCTACAAAATGTAATATCTATTTTAACACAATTGTTCCAATTGGGTTTACATAATTGTGAGTTTAGAGCTTAAATCACGGTTTGGCGATTTTAACTAAGTCGCCGCCTTGGTTGAGCACTAATAATCCGTTTGACGACTATACCCATGAGGCTCTAGTCGCCGCATAGAGATTATTTCTATTATTTCTGTATTTCCGAATAAAAAATAGATTATTTACAAAAAAAATTCGAATAGTGATCACAGGTCACAGAATAAGTTAACGCAAGCTGAGCCACCGCAATCAGACTGGTCTTTCTATGCGCTTTCTTCACCTCCCCCGAGGGACCGCGACGACGAGAATTGAAGCAGTGTTCCAACAGAGCAGCAGACACCTGCGCAAACAGTGTTCGATTTGTGTGTTTTGCGCTCTCCACCTTTGTGTAGTACACTTGTTAGTTGTTACTGATACCATTGAACTTTTTTTTCCCTCCGAGAATGTCACTTGTGAACTTCTCCTTGGCTTCGGATAGCTACAATTTGGGTTGGACCCGGCCTAATAATTCGTCGTGCAAGCGGGCACGCCGTGCATGAATGAATATCCTCCGCGACAGGCGATCGACCTGACAGAAACCAACCGATGTGGCGTTGGATGCGCACCGTATCGCCGCGCCGAACTGGGCCACGCAACGCAACCGTCGGGCCCCTCCCCTCCCCTCCCCTAGTGTAGCACCGTAGTAGGCAGGCACGACGTCGGTTTTGCACCGTTGGCATTAGGCTGGCTATTGTCTCTGCCACATTGGTCACGCGCGCACTCTCGCAGCTGCTGCGTTGCTGGCTGAATTATGCGGCTTCTGCGTGCCGATGGCCATGCTGCTGCCTGCTTGTGTTGGAGTTGATATGATCAAATGAACCATTGGCAGGGCAGGCAATCAGCTCATGTTATGAACATGTCTGCTCTGTGCCTCCATGCCTCCGCCCATCACGCATTTTTTTCCCCCTGGTTTCCCTGTGAGTCGAAGGTGAGAGAACCTCGGTAGTCAGTACATTACCCCACGTGACCACATGAGCTTCCTGCAGCTGAACAGAGGCCGATGGAAGTCCGACGACGGAAAGGTTCACTTGGACCGGTTCTTTTTGCAGTTCTGCTCGGAAAATTGGAGACGCCTTTTTTGCTTCGGTAGTTGTTGACTTGTGAGTCTTGTGACTTGTGATTAAGGATTATAGTACACGAAACAGACTGGTGCAATAATTCTGATAAAAGCTTCCAATGAACTGTTGGTGACACGACAATCATATCGCGATCATCATGAGTGCCGCTAGAAGTGGCAAACACCCAAGAAAGGCACAGACAGTTGGTCGTCTCGTCGTTGGACTGTGTGTGGAATGCACGCTTAGCATTGCCAAGTTGCAACGGGTTCGCTCGTGACAAGTGGCAAACAAGTTCAATAAAGTGCGACTGAAAATGCGGTGGTGCACGGGCTGTTGTGCGTGACGCGGCCATGGCGCTGTGCTGATCCCATTGGGCCTCCCAACCGGAACAACCCGGTCGCGTCGACCGGCAATGGTGGCGTCGAGCAAATGATGGCTCACAAGTCATAAGTCCTATCCTACGCTCCTCCGTGGGCAAGCAACTTTGTATCGAATTTCCGTGAATAATTGGCATCGGCGTCGATATGTTTGGAGGTCAAAATATTGGTTTAGTAGATTATGGGATTTACTATCAGGTTGTAGGCGGTCAGACTAGAGTGGCTAGCGGTCAGAGACGTGATCATGCACAGTAAGGTATGATGATCTTGTGGAATTGGTCAAAGTTATGAGATTCAGTATATATGTGTTACATGATTCATATTTTGATTAACATGGGTCAAGTTGTAAGGAACCTGTGCCCTGAATGATTTCTTAGTGTATTGTTGTGCAAGTGGTGTGGAGTCAACCACGGTCAACAGCGAGGATGATCGGGACTAGGCTAGGAGAACTGATTGAGAATGTCGGGTGAATGATTGGATGGACACAAGCACGACGCAAGATAGACAAGAACGACCGAACATAGAGTTCAGTGCAATGGGGTGCATCAAGTAGGTTAGGGGTCAGTGTAAGTGATATGGTGGTTTCGGTGAGCCGGATGGGAGAGATTTGTCGATATAAAGAGAGTCATTGATGAACCTACGTGTGACGAAGCATGTGATTGCTTCATATTGATTGGACTCGGCCTTAGAGAAGGATCAAGAAGTGGTATTTTAGTATCTTCGCCAAAATACCAGGTTGGTGACCTTAGAGAAACCGCGGCGTGAGACGGCGCAAAAGAGAGACGGTTTAGGCCAAGAGAAAACGAAGACCACTAAGAGACGGATTCGGGAGACTCAGATCGTCATCTGTTTTGATAAGCGTGCGTGAGTGTAGACCCGATTGTGTGTGGGCTTAACGGGTACCCATTAGTGTTTTCTCTCTAGATCTAGCCTCCACTATAAAAGAGAAGGGTGTAGGATTTGCACATTCAAGCCTTGAAAACCCTAATGTGTGATTTGGGGAAAGTTGAGGAAATAGAGCAAACTATGGTTTGAGCAAGATGGATTGAGAAATTGGGTGTTCAAGTGTGACCTTTTATCCTATATGGTGGAGTGGTTGTAAACCCATTGTTAGAAATCGATAGGCAAATAACAAAGTAGATGAAGAACAGAGAGACTGATTTTTACGTGGAAAACCTTTTCGGGAAAAAACCACGGACGCACGACAACGATCTTCACTATATCAAAAAAAGTGTTTACAAAATGCAGGGATTTTCTTGAGTCGTCAACTCTTTCTGTGCGGCTTACAAGGGGTATATATGGTGGCATAAAACTGACTCGAGTCGAAGACGGAAACAAATCCAAAAAAGAAGAATCCGTAATGCGGGGGGTGTAACAGCCCCAGTTTTAATGAACAATAATAAGGTGCTTTCCATAACATCACTGCCCATTTTTGAAACCTGGACATTTTGTTACAAACTAAAACCTTCCTCTTCTAGCCAAAGTCCAAAACTTGTTCGAAACGTTAAGAGAAAATACAAGTTAATACTTGTATTGAGACTGGGAAAATATTTTTCTTAAATCCTAGATGAATTATCTTGGCCAAAAATAATTTTTGTTAAACTTTTAAAGAGTATTTTGACCTTGAGAAGAATATTTGTCTTTAAATAAACCTATTCGGTTTAAATAAATTAATTATGTATTTTAAAATGAGAAACAGTGGTTTTCAAAATTTATTTGGGTTATATATCATCCCAGTAGCATCCTTGCAAAATTTCATATTTTTACAAATTTATTTGCTATTTTTAAAGCCCTGGTCAAACTTTTGAAGTTTTGAAATGGGTTGGTCAACTTGTCAGCCTAACCCTAGCCGTTTTGCACTGTAGCGACCGAGCCAGGTGGTTGGGTCCAACCCAGTGCAATTGGTCTGGCTCTGTCACATTCGGCACGAGCCCAATCCTCAAAAGAACGTGAGCCGTTGATTTCCCAGCTACTGATCGAGATCTGCAGAGCCGTGCGGGTCATCCAAGCATGTGAAGCAATATCCACTGTTGGATCTCCATCCAACCGCGCCCAGTTTTGGCTTTGAAACCAAAACGCGCCTCAGAACTCGCGGCCGTTAGATCTTAAACGAATGGGCTGGATCCATTGTGACTTTCGGACCGCCCTAAGGTCCCATGCAATCTCCGCCGTCGGATCCTTAATGAACCGCCTAGATCAGTGTGACGTTCGGACCGTCCGAACCCCACATCAATCTCCACCGTTGATTTCCGATCCAACCGCGCCATCCTTTTGGGTCTCAACTCAAAAGAGCACAATTATTGCTAGCCGTTGGATCTCAATCGTGCGGTGCCACTTCACATCGCATAAGACTAAGACATGTATCCTTGTGTGACCGTTAGATTGCGATCGAGCGGCCCATGTGGATTGTGACTTTCGGACCTCCCGAACATCCCGATCAATCTCAGCCATTCCTTTGCGATCAGACGGCCCATATAAAAAGTAACGATTAGATCTCATAACGTCCATAATAATCTCGACCGCCCATTTCTAATCGGACGGTTGATCTTCTTTTGAGCGTTTCGGGGGCGTGTGTTGCTGCGGCTGACAATGGAGCCCACCTATCAGCGACGCCTCTCTCTTCTTCCTCTCAACTGTGCGCCATCGCCGATTTCATCGCCGGAGCGGTGGCGTTACACAGTGATTTCACAAATGCTTTCTTAACACTTAGCATCAAATTGCCACCGCATCAACGCTAGAACCTTCTCGCTTGCTCCAGAGGGATTGATCACTATAAAAGCCCTAGTATTTCTTACTCACTGCCATTGTTGACCAAGGAGCTCTCTTCATCCATTTTCTTTTCCAGTGAAGCTCCTCTTGCTCTCACTTCTTGTCCATCCATAACCGTGCTTAATTCACTTGTAATGTGAATTTTGGCATCATTGCAGGTTGAGCTGTGAGCTTGTCCTCGGTTGACCCGAGCTTGTTGGAGCACCATCTCGGTGATTTCTTGCTCGGTGAGATACTCTTCATTCTTTCCCTGTCATATCTTGTATGGTGATCCAAATAGCTAAAGTCCTCCATTATTTTCGTTCTTGGTCAAACAGGTGAAGTGGTTTTCAAATTTCTCCTGTTTCGGCCAAAAATCAAATCTTTCTTCTCCAACTTTGCTCTGGTGAGCTATGTCCTTAATTCTTTCTATCCTAGTTTTCTTAAGTACCTCAGTAGCTCACTTGAATCACTCACTTATGCATATGATGCTCAAATCTTGTTATTACCGAAATGTTCTTTTTTTATAACTTTTCGGTCTTTCATATCGTTTCAAGCTTTTAAAGCTTTTCTAATTCAACCTCTAGTGTAGAAAGCCATTTCCTAAACCCTAGTGGCATAAGCAAAAGTAAATTTTGCTTAATATGCTTCTAAATCAATTTAAGCTCTAAAACCCTCCTCGGCTATTTTTGTCGGACAAACCGACAAGAAGCTGCACCTTAAATCCTTTTCTATAATCTTTGGTTAATGCTAACAAGGGTTAATCTAGGTTATTAACCCTTTCTAAAGATCAACCTTAGCTCCAGCAAAATTCTTTTGCTCAGGGTGTTTCCAAACCAACCAAAAGACTTCAAATCCTGTCTTTGCTGTTTTGTTGCCGGTCATGCCGACAACATACATAGCAAGGTCTTAATCCTCTATTTCTTACTAGTAAAGTTTATAAGTGATAAGTTAGGCTTTTAACTTTACTAATTTAGCTGTAACTTAAACCAAAAATAATATTTTACTCATAATGCATGAAGCAGCCAACTTTTCTTTTTGTCCTGTTTTCAGTTTTCCAAATCTGAAATTGTAGTTCTAGACTAAACTCTAAATTGTGACAGCTAGTATTAGCAGGAGCTAACTGTAGACTATTGTTCTTATTTAGATTAGGTGTAGCTTAAGCATGTTGCTAATTATGCATTAAGCTATTGATCATGCATTCTTTTTCTATATGCTGCTCTCTGCCATTTTCTCGTGTTCATTGGATTTTTGTGTTTTAGATTCTGGTTCTTCTGAAGTGGTTGAATCTATTATTGAACAACAAGAATCTGAACAAGAGGTTTACTATTACCAAGGCAAGCATCCTCTTTGCACTATGTTGATCCCAGAATTTTCATACTGTAGATTTCCAAAATACAGTGATACTGTTGCATGTTAATTTTCTAAAAGTAATTGTGTCTGTCAATAGTTAGTTACAACCTAATACTTGAGGCTTACCTTTAATCTGATCATACACTCAACTTAAAGTAGTGCTTCTATACTAAAATACTTATTCTAGGAATTGCTTAGCCATGCAGTCTGAAGAACAATAGTGTTTGTCAATCTCATTTTGTCAAACTTGGGATCATTAAATAAATCTTATTTATTTTGATTATTTGTTCAGTCTGTTTGAAACAGAAATGAAATCAAACTTTGTTTGATAAAACTAATTCTAGATCTGGACAAGTGGATGCTAGTGATGGTGCCTTAGTGCACGAGATTGAGAAATGTGGTTGTCTTGTCTGGGTCGATTAAGGACTGAACATTGACTGGACGATTCAAGCCCCAACGTACTTCCACACGTAGTGTATGTGTGTTGTTTGGTTAAGTAAGAATTTGATGCTATTGAGTTGGAAAACAGGGGGTAAGGACATATGTGTTTGATCTCATATCTGTATCATATGTTCTTAAAAGGGTGAGGGCGTATATACGTTCCATCACATGTACGTACCTTGAGGGCTCTGATTGCGATCTAATATGTGCAGCTAGCACAGCTCCACTTTCTGTCATTTAATTTTTGTCGATTGGGTCGGCATTCCCAGCACAACATGTGGGCCCCCGGTTGGTAGGTTCTATTAGTAACTTGAACTAAGCGGGATCAGTCGCACATGGGTAGTCCAGCTCAATAGTGTCAACTTGCCGAAAAATACTAAATCTTAGTTTACCCTACCAAGATACCAAAGGAGTGTGCTATTATTAGGAGGCTTACGGGCTAACTAAGTCGTGTGGGTAAAGATGTACACCCCTGCAGGGTTAAAACTATTCGAATAGCCGTGTCCACGGTTATGGACAACGCTTGAGTTGAATAGATCTTTGTATAGAATTTGAACTACAACTTTGTATGGTACTGTTTCGGCATGATAAGTGTTCATGTAATGTTTTGGTGTGGCTGTTAGTCACTTAAACTTTGTTATTATTCATGATTACATTTCCTTTTGTGTAATGTTTTGGTCCAAATTGATTTACAAAATTGCTTTGTCAAAACTTAGTAAGTGTAGGACTAAGATGTATCGCTTTGTGCAAAAATGACACCATTATAACCTTCATGTTGTTAACCTTAAGCATGTATGAATTCTAATCCTTTGAATAGGTTCTATCAAACACTTTCTTTTCATAGTTTGTGTAAGTCTTGCGAGTACTTTCTGTACTCAGGTGCTATAATCTCTTGTTGCAGGTGAGGATGGTTATTTATACGAGATGCCCGTTAGCGCCGATCAGGGTGACGCTAACGAGTGAAGCTAGTTCTAACTTCCACTCAATAGCCTGAGGGTGATGGGGGCCATTGGTGGTTTTTGTTGTTTAGTTTCGTTTCCGCTGTTAACTTTTGTTGTGACCAAAGTCACTTAGTATTGTATAACCAAACCGAATTATAACCTCTTGTGTATAATTATGTAAATATTTACCTTGTATGTATGATGCAATTTTGTCTAAAGGATATATGTGCAATAGTCTTTGAACGTGGGAACTATTGTGATACATATATTCGGGAACCTGAATATTGGATTTATACCTTGTTAAAAGTTATGCTTCTAGTATGATTTTTAATTAAGAACCGAATTGGTCTTAATCAAAAATTATGCTTTTAGTGTGATTTTTAATTCGGCATAAACTTGAATATGTTAGGGTCCCCACAGGGGGCTCTGCCCCCGCACCCCCTGGGCTACGTCATGGGCCTCCATATGGGCCAAATCTGTCAACGCGACACTCCGCGTCTCCAAACCTTGGCCTATTTAGAATTTGGATCACATATCAACAATCTCCACCTTGAGATGAATTCCCTCCTTGTAGCATATGAAAAAACTTCTCCAACAATAAATAACCACCGTGCGCTGAAAGTGTCTTGGACTAAACTTTAACACTAACCAAGCTTGAGCAAAGCTCAAACTTAGTAACTGGAACTGGTTTTATCATTGTATCAGCAGAATTATCATGAGTACTTATCTTGCATACCTTAACATTACCTTAAGCAATGACATCTCGAATATAATGATATATGACATCAATATGCTTTGTCCTTTCATGAAACATCTGATCCTTTGTAAGGCATATAGCACTTTGACAATCGCAAAACATAGTAATGCAAGAAGTATCTCCACAAAGCTCAGTGTATAAACCTCTCAACCATGTAGCTTCTTTGCATGCTTCAGAAATAGCCATATACTCTGCTTCAGTGGTATATAAAGCTACAGTGGCCTGCAAACTTGCTTTCTAACTCACAGCACAACCGCCAATGGTGAACACACAACCTGTAAGTGACCTCCTCTTGTCCAAATTACCAGCATAATCAAAATCCACATAACCAATAAGTCCATCTCTAGATTTTCCAAACTGCAAATAAGCATTAGATGTACCATGCAAGTATATGAAAATCCACTGAACCGCTTTCCAATGCTCTTTACCAGGATTAGCCATGAATCTACTAACAACACTTAGTGCATGTGATAAATTAGCATGAGAACATACCATGGCATACATAAGAGAACCAACTGCACTAGAATATAGAACTCTAGACATGTACTCAACATCATCATCTGACTGTGGACATAAAGTTGAAGACAATCTGAAATGTGCAGCTAATGGAGTACTCACTGGTTTAGCTTCATGCGTATCAAAGCGATGAAGGACCTTATCAATATATTCTGATTTAGGTATAATTTTCCAGAGGGCCTATCTCTGGATATCTCTATGCCAAGAATTTTCTTTGCTGCACCTAAATCCTTCATCTCAAATTCACCACTTAATTGCGCCTTTAACTTTGCTATCTCTGTTTTATGTTTTACTGCAATCAGCATGTCATCAACATATAGGGGCAAATATATAGCTGAACCATTGACAATTTTTAAATAAACACAGTTATCATAATCAGACCTCTTAAAACCTTGAGAAAGCATGAAGGTGTCAAATCTCTTATACCGCTTCCTAGGAGATTGTTTCAATTCATAAAGAGACTTCTTTAACTTACAAACAAGGTTCTCTTTTCTAGGAACAATGAAACCTTTAGGTTGATCCATATAGATATCTTCTTCTAACTCCCCATGTAAAAATACAGTTTTAACATCTAACTGCTAAAGCTCATAATCATGCATAGCAACTATACTGAGCAAAGTGCGAATTGAGCTATATTTAACAATAGGGGAAAACATCATTAAAGTCAATACATGGAATTTGGCTATAACCTTTGGCAACTAACCTTGCTTTATACCTTGTCTCATCATTTGGAGAAATACCTTCTTTTCTCTTAAAAAACCCACTTGCAACAGATGGGCTTCTTCTCTTTTGGTAACTTTACTAATTCCCAAGTGCCATTCTTTTCAAGTGACTCCATCTCATCATGTGTAGTAGTTATCCATTTATTACAATCAGTAAAGTTAATAACATCAGAGTATGATGAAGGTTCTGTATTACCTTCAATTTCTTCTATCACACTCAAAGCATAAGCAACAATATTAGCTTCTTCAATCAACCTCTTGGGTGGATTAATCTCCCTCTCAGGCCTGTCAACTGCAATGAACCGTTGTGGTGGCTACTCAACAATAGGAGGATCCTCAACAATAGGTGCATCATGACAACATTATTTTTCTTATCTGATGTGTCACCTGAACCAACAGAGTGCTCCACCTGAACACTTGAATTCTGCTCACTCTCAATAGGAACATTACTAGACAGTTTATCATGAAACATAGCAGATTCATTAAAGACAATGTTTCTGCTAATCACAACCTTATTTGTTTCAGGATTCCACAAATTGTATCCTTTAACACCGGATTTATAACAAAAAAGATGCACTTAACAGCTCTAGGCTCTAATTTTCTATTATCAACATGAGCATAAGAAGTACAACAAAAAACTCTCAATTCTGAATAATTTACTAGGGAACTAGATCATACCTCAATTGGAGTCTTCTTTTCAATTGCAATAGAGGGTGACCGATTAATAAGATAGCAAGCAGTGGAAGCGGCTTTAGCCCAAAAACGCCTATGCAAACCTGCATTTGACAACATGCAACGAGTCTTGGAAATGATAGTCCTGTTTATACGCTCAGCTACACCGTTTTGTTCAGGAGTATGGGAAATGGTTTAGTACCTAACAATGCCTTCAGTCTTGCAATATGATTCAAATTCATTAGAATAGAATTCCATTCCATTATCAGTGCGAAGCTTCTTTAACTTCTTTTCAGTTTGCCATTCAACCATAGTCTTCCACTCTTTAAATACTAAAAATGCTTCTGATTTATGCTTCAGGAAATAAGGCCACACTCTTCTAGTGTAATCATCAATAATTGTTAACATATAACGAGCACCTCTTAGTGATGGCTTGCAAGATGGTCCCCATAAATCAGAATGCACATAATCCAAAATACCTTCTGTAGTATGAACCGAGGTATCGAACTTCACCCTCTTGTGCCTGCCGAAGATGTAGTGCTCACAAAATTTCAGGTCGCCGATACTATATCTTTCCAAAAGTCCTCTCTTGGTTAATTCTGCCAAGTCAAGTTCACTCATATGCCCAAGACGCATATGCCAAAGATTAGTAGTATCAGAATCTGATAACCTTTTTGAAACAACAGTAGCATTACCTGTAACTGTCGTACCTCAATGATAATATAGGCCATTGGAAGCCTTTCTATCACCTTTCATTACAGCAAGAGAACCTTTGGTGACCTTAAGGACTCCACCTCCACCTGAATACTTGTAACCTTTATCATCAAGAACACTTAGCGAAATAAGATTTCTCTTCATATCCCGAAATGTATCAAACATTCGATAAGGTTCTGATGGTGTCATCAAACATCTCGATCCAAATAGAGCCAATGCCTGCTACCTTACATGCTGAATCATCACCCATAAAAAAAGAACCAACACTATTGACTAGCTCATAAGCGGTAAACCAATCTCTATTCGGGCACATATGAAAAGTGTAGGCAGTACCAAGAATCCATTCATCATTAGTTTCAGCACATCCAGCAAAAACAGAAACAACAAGCATCTCACCATCAGAACTACTATCACGAGCTATATTTTTTGTACCTTCATCTTCTGTTTTACCTTTCGGTTTGTATGTGTCGTTCCTTTTTTCTTTGTTCTGCAACTTGTAGCATTCAGATATGTCATGCCCACCTTTCTTGTAATATTTGCACAACTTGTACTTGCCTCTGGATTTCGACCGGTCCTTGTAGCCGTTCGAACTTTTGCCTCGAGATCCATTGTTTGAGTTCTTTTCCTTTTGCCTGCCACGAACAAACAAGCCTTCTGCTTGTGAACATGAACCTTTAAAAGACACCATCTGTTTCATCTTTTCCTTGGCATGCAAGGCTTCATAAACCTCATTGAGGGTTAGTGTATCACGACTATACAATATGGTATCTCTGAAATTTGAGTATGAACTAGGCAGAGAACACAAAAGAATTAAACCCAAATCTTCCTCGTCATATTTTACCTCCATTGACTCTAGGTTAGAGACAATCTCTTTAAATTTCTGAAAGATGATTCAACACATTACCTCCCTCTTGCAACTTGTGTAAGAACAATTTCTGCTTGAGATGCATCTTACTGGTGAGATCCTTTGTCATGCATATCTCTTCCAGCTTCAGCCATAGAGCACCGGTCGATGTGATTTTCAGCACCTCTTGCAGAATATTATTATGCAGGTGAAGTTGAAGCTAGGACAGTGATACGGTCCTTTCTCTTCTCTTCATCGGACCAAGTATTGGCTGCCTTCTTCCTGAACCCATCCAGTGCCTCATCCAGATCGGATTGCGCCAATAACGCCCGCATCTTGACCTACCACAGAGAGAATCGTGTGTCCCGATCCAGCAGCGGAAGATCATACTTCAATAACGCCATGTCGAACAAACCCTAGATTGAAACGGGCAACGAACGTGGCTCTGATACCACTAGTTAGAAATCGACAGGTAAATAACAAAGTAGATCAAGAACATGGAGACACCGATTTTTACATATAAAACCCTTTCGGGAAAAAACCATGGGCGCACGATGGCGATCTTCACTATATCAGAAAAAGTGTTTACAAAACACAGGGATTTCCTTGAGTCATCAACTCTTTCGTGCGGCTTACAAGGGGTATATATGATGGCATAAAACTGACTCGAGTCGAATACGAAAACAAATCCAAAAAAGAAGAATAATCCGTACCGCGGGGGCTCTTTCCCCCGCACCCCCCAAGCTACCATCGTGGACCTCAATATGGGCCAGGTCTGTCAACGCGACGCTCCGCGCCTCCAAACCTTGGTCTCTTTAGAATTCGGATCACATATCAACACCAACAAACCCTCTAATCAATCCAATCAAAGATCGCCCTAAGATGAATTCTATCTTGTTCTTGTTCTCTTTTTGATGATTCTAGAGTTTTGTATTCCAAGGGTTTTAGCTGGGTCTTTTGCTGTGATCTAGCTTGCTAGAACTTGTTGGATCTTATCTAAGGTCATCTTAACCATCTTCCACCTACGAGCAAGCTTTTGTCTCAAGTTTTGGTTTTCCCCTGTTTTTGTACCTTCTTGACCTCAATCAAGAAATTTATGCAACTGTTGCTTCGATCGTCTCGGTCGTCAATTGGAATAGGTTCCTAGCCTTCTTATTAGGTTATGTCTGAAATCTCAGGGCATTTTGATCACGGGATCAAAAGTCAGGTCAATTTGTGAATCCTTCGGACCGTTGTTCATCTTCAGACAGTCAGACTGACCAGACTGGTGGTTAGACCGGTAGAGGTTGTGCCAACTTGGGGTTTTTCGATTTCAACGTAAGACTTTCTCCGTGATCTTGTAGGTGGCTCCTATTCACCCTGGTTGCTAATTTGGTTCAACAGAATTGAAATAAATTCGATGATTGATATGATAAGGTCTCCCCTTGACATTACGTGTGCAGAAGAGTAGAATTTGTTATATAGGATGGGGAGTAGTCTACCTTGTTTCCACTTGCCTTGTTTCTTTTTCTCTCTGTTTGTTGCCTTCTGTAGCTCACAATTTGAGCCTTTCCTTTTCCTTTTCTTTTGCGAGCAACAATTCGCGCCTTTCTGATCATGTGTAGTACCAAAGGATTATCGTATGTTCAGTATATACTATTATGTAGATCGGATAAAACATGGTCTAAAATTTCATTTGCTTAACTTAATCATGATTTAAGTATAGCATCGTGATTTATCTGTCTCATGATGCTGAACCAGATGACTCAGTAAAAAATTGATTTTTTTGGCAGATTGAGCACTAGTCAAACCGGTTTTGCTAATTATCAAACAAAAATGTAAATTGAATTTTCTAGTCGTTAGATGTACTTAGAGAAATTATATATTGGTATGTTTTATATTGGTGCGATGGACGAACATTTATGGCGAATTTCACAGGACTACTACTATTTCGTCCTAATAGTCAAGGAACTACCACTTTTATGGCGAATTTCACGGACCTACCAATACTTCGGGCTAACTTTTCACAAAGGTAAAATTTAGTTAGTAACACTGCAAAGAGGAATAAATTGAAAAATAGTATTTAGTGTGAGAATAACGCGTGGACTATAAAACCATATATCACTGACACATCGATATTATTTTTTAAGTCATGAAATCTTTATAATGTTACTGAGCAAATAACCCCTTTCACAAAACTACAAACCTGTGGCTTGGAATGGAACCGACAACTTAGGCCCACCTTGCAGTGAGATGCATTGCAGTCACAAGGCCACATAAGCCTGTCACGTGGACCGAGGACATGGACTAGGACCCGTGGGTCGGCCAATCTAACGTGGCATAGTCGGGACGAGTGGGAGGGATTAAATATGTAACGTCCCAATTTTTTTTATGAAAAAATATTTCAAATTAATTAATTCAAAGTCTTGGACATTTTTTTTGAGTTTTTGCATTCATTTAAATCCAAATCTGGAATTCAAATCCAAATTCCATCGTATCAATTCTAAACTCGTCGCCAAATTCAAATTCAAATTCAAAATTTGTAATTTGAATTTTCCCATGAAACTTCTTAGGTCGGAATCCATTTCTTTTCTCACTCGACCCATTTCTTTTTTCATTTTCCTTTTTCTTCTTTCTTTCCTTGCTCTGCCTCTGCTGGCTTTGCTCTGCTAAGCTACGCCATGCGACCAACCGTGTTCCTGAGCCACGTCGCTCGCGCTAGCCTGTAATAGCCCAAATTTCAAATTTCAGCTGAAAATAAATTTTAATTATTTTTGTAGAATTTCTGAAATTTTAAAAAGCTTTTCTCTATTTATTTCAAAGTCAAAACAAATTTATTTGCAAAATTAAATACCAAATATAAGTTGGGAATATTTTATTTATGTCCAAAATGCCTTTGAGAATTTTTATGAATTTTCTCATAATTTTTTGATTTTATTCACTATTTTCTAAAGCCTTTTCAATTTACCAGATTTATCTTAATCAATCAATCAAAGAAAATCCCCAAATAGTTTTTGGGCCGAATTTAGCCCAGCCCGATCCAATCCTCACGCGTGCGACCGATTGACCCATTCTCCCAAGACGTTATCACTTCACCACTATGGGTCAGTCGATCTAAATTGAACTACCGATCTCGTGGCACTTTCGGACAATCCGATCGTCCAAATCAGTATGGACCGTCCGATCAAAATCGAACGGCCCAAACACCACCCGTTACTTTTCCATTCTTTGCTGTCGCCGATGTGTGGGGCCCACGCTACACTGTCGTCTTCCCCCCCTTTCCTTTTTTCTTCGCCGCGCCTTCCTTCTTTCGCCCGCGTCCGCCATTAGCGCGATTCGGAAAACCTTCCCAATCCGGCCGCATCTCCCGAAACTCCAAGCGCATTTAAAATGTCGCATCAAACCGCGCCCGTCACGGCCTCTCCCTTCCATCCCCGGCCCCAAATCCCTGTGATTTCGTCGATGACCTCACGTGACCTTCATGCGCCGCACGAAGCCTCGGCCGCGCCCGAGCCCTATATAAGGGAGCACCGGGACCGCCTTGGCCTCCTCACCTCAGTGTCGCCAACCACATAGCCTCTCTCTCCCTCAGTTAGCTGGATTTTGAAGATCTTCACCGCCAATCGAAGCTTCTTCAATCTTCGATTCCACCGCCGTCGAGCCCGCTCCACCCCCTTCGTTTACGCCTTCGGCTTCGCAACGTCGTCGCGAACCTTGTGCATGCAGTCACACGTCCTGAGAACCACCGGAACTCCTCCTTCGCCATTGACCTAGCATCGCTGCCGCCAAAACTCGTTGTCGACGGCCAAAGCACTGCGCCCCCTCGCATTAGAGGTAAGCACTAGATTCAGTGCATCGCCCTCGTTCGATTGGTACCACCCGCGAGGCTCGCCGTGGCGCGAAGTGCCGGCGAGCTTGAGTCCGTAGCGCAGCCAGTCGCTGGACCTACGTGGCATGTCCACGTAGGCGCCGCATCATTGCCACGCCAAAGACATGCGCCCAAGCGTCGGCCACGTGGTGACACACGCCACCGACAAAACAAGATACGCCTCTGTTTACTATTCCGTGAGCCGAGTCCACCATGGACTGTTGACCGTTCGTGGACTGCGTCTGTTGACTTCGGGCCCACTTGTCATAGACCGAAAAAGATTTCCTTTAGGAAAATAATTTGGCCACAAATTCGAAATTCCGGGAAATGATGTCATCATGCATAATAAATCGGATTTCCTTTAGAAAAATAATTCAAGAAATTCAATAAAATCTGATTTTAGGGTTTTCTTTAGATTTAAACTTCGAGGAGCTTGTATTTCTTCATACGAACTCCGTTTAGGTGATTCAAATTTCTAAATTTATATAAATTCAAGATCTAGCTAACTAAACTAAAGTTATTTGATTTGGAGCTAATTTGAATATTCATTTGAATTCATTTGTGTATTTTTTACATTTGTCGTATTTTCGCGTATAAATTTCGACGACTCCGGAGAGATTGACCCTTCTGAGGATTTAGAGTATCAGGACTTAGAGCAAGGCAAGTTATACCATTGATCATATTGATCCCACTGTTTTAAATTTATTTAATTCTATTTTTAAAATTGTTATTGCATGGATAATTTTATTCAGCTATTTTAATCCATGTTTAAATCCTTAGTTATTCCAATTCCTTTGTATAGCCAATTTTGATTATTGAATTATTATTTCCTTGTCACCATAGTCAATATAAAATTTGTGAATTATATGCTTAGTCAATACTTAGATCAGAATTTTGTATTTGGGAAGTCTTAGCCAAATTACTCAAACCTGATTTAAAATTGAGTCTATGGTATTGTTTTACCATAGAAAGTTTAGAAAATATTTTCACTTGAAAAAATAAATTAAAAATGGATTAGACTTGGGCATAATGGATGTTGGTATGGTGCAAGTTGATGCACAGGATCGATTCATTCCTATGATCGAGTCCAGGGTTGTGGATTGATGCCCAAGTCAGTTAAGGACTGGCCTTTGAGCGTATTTTGTTATGCCCCACCGTACCACCACATGTTCTGAATGGGCAAAACCAGGCCTAATAATTTGTAATACCTTACTATTATTTGTGCCATGTTGTTATGTGGGTGTCGGTTAGACAGTAGTCCCACTTGGCGCAAGAGGAGGTTCCGAAGGATGATTAGTCCAATAGAAGTGAAACCTTAGCGGACATAAATACTTTAGGGTAGAGCATTGTAAAAGTCTTGTGATAATTACTTAGTCACATGCCTTCAGAAGCGTGTATTGGCCGACATTAAAAGCAAGTTATCTCGTGTGGGTAAAGCTGTACACACTCTGCAGAGTAGAAAACTATTCGAATAGCCGTGTCCACAGTCATGGACATGCTGAGCAAAGCCACTCTAAGTTAGATTTTGTTTTTTTGTTTTAAAATGATTTTAGCAAATGATTTGAGGATGGTTAATCCTTGTGGTAAAATTGACCGGTTAGCCATGTGATAGGAGGGTATCCTTCACCATTCATTCATGGAAGCTATCCACTATAAAATGTCAATTTCAAATATGATTTTTGTTATAGATTAAAAATGGCCTTGGAAATTATTTTGAATATTTAAACTGAAAATGTTGCTTTATGCAAAATAGACCCTATTAGCCTCACTTATTTACTTATGCATGCATTATACTCTTTTGTTGGGTGTAACATGCGAGCACGGAAATTGTGCTCACTCTTGCTGAATAATATTTATTTAGGAGAAGGCTTCTACCAAGACGATGAGGATCCAGACGTTTAGATCTACACCCCCAGATGATTGCATGTAGTGCATCGTGTGGCTCACCTACTACTTATTTCTGCTGTGTTATTTCATTTGGCCTCAGCCCATTTTGTAATAAACTCTGATCAATATTAAATAAATGTGTGATATGACTGTGATGTCACTTTTGTACAATTGTGTACACTAGCTATCTTGGACTAGTGTATGAACACAGAGAATTCGTGATCCTTCGTTCCCAGGTTCGACAAAAGTGTTATCAGAGCCATATCAACTGTAGGTCGTGGCCTAGAAAGGATAAAACCCTTAAGGACTTATTTTGAAAACTAAAAATATTTTGGTATTTCTGGTGTCCTTCCTCAACCCTTCTCTTTAAAAATGGTTGCTAACTCATCACTCTCTCAAAAATTGTAGATGGTTGAAGTACCAAATGCTATTTCTCACGGGATCTTCGCTGGACACTGGGCTGCGGCTTTGTGAAAAGTGATGCAGCATCTGCATTTTTAGGAGAGACCCACGTACCAAGGGTACAAGTATGTGATGGGCGATCAGGGTCGTTGGAGGGTAGATGTGATACTCTACTCCAACCTGCAGCCAGACATGGAGTTTCACATCTTCGATGCGACGTGCCACCTTTCCAGAAGGCATCCAAGACGCTGCCAGGGAATGTCGGGACCCAAAATTACAATTCTGGACCCTCTGTGTTTAATGCACTAGTCCAGGATTACGCTAGTGCACACAGTATCAACAAAGATGAGTATCAATCCACACAAGCGAATAGTAACATAAACGAATAGTTTAATTAATAAATAATGGTTTGACCTTATGGTCGAGTTTACAATTATTAAGCCATACATGGCTAACAGAGAAATAAAGCAGCGGAAACAAAAACGGCATCGGTGTCCCATCGATTCACCACAGGCAACTGACTGGGATCTAGACCCCACGATCAGGCACCTTCGACAAACTCCTCCTCGAATGCTGGTGAAGACTCAGCGTGAGTACACACCATACTCGCAAGTCACACCACAGAAATGCAAGTATACATGCAGGCTTATTACAAGAGAATGACATTTTGTGGTTCTTTTGCAGAAATGCAACATTTGCAGTTAAATACAAATAATAGATTGAAAGCGAGTAAAACAAATAGACAATAATAATTTAACAATTTGATTTCACAAAGACACACACAGTCTAAATAGATTATTCACATAGCCATATGATTTAGGTCACACAGCTCCCTTCCCACACAGTTTTTTTTAAAGATCTACCCCTCGTGTGAAATCCCCGAGCATTGTCCATGACCGCGGACGCGGCTATTCGAATAGATTGTTTACACTCTGCAGAGTTTGTACACTTTACCCACAAGATACAACCAGTGTTGCAAGCACTAATCGTAACAAAGCATTTCAGAAACTTCATCTTAACATAGATGCTCCCGATGTGCTTATGTCACACCAAACCATACACAGTGTATGGTACAACACACACCGTTGGACAGGGAAGCGGCGAACCGTCCCGCGATGCGACTACGTGGTAGCACACACCTCCACCCTATTCACATAGCCTAACCTACCACCGAGCAAACAATGCCAAGAATTCAGATCTTACTATGCTAGGCCCGCCCCATAACAGTATGTGGTAAATGCAGAGGGCTCGATTCAATGGTGCACAAAGTTCAGTCCTTAAGTAACCGAGACAAGACTTCCATTCTTCTAACTAAGGCACACAGATAAATTTGACACACAGATTCATATTCCCATATCACATAGCCACCATGTCACACAGTTCCTTCCACTTGCCTCAGTCTAAACCTTTTTCCCACCCAGTTGATTCAAGTGCAACACATGCCACAAAGACACATAGTGCACACAGATTATTACAAAGTTACATAGTCACTTAGTCAAGTTAATAATTGCACTTTACATGAATAGGTGATTCATGGCATGGCTAAGCAATCTAATCGCATTAACCAACCCACGTTGGTGCTATAATATTTACCAACTAAATATCAACTAGGGTGACAAAGGATCAAGGCATAACAAGTTACACAAGGAAGGCATAACAGATTGGATTTAATAGCTAATCCCAAAAGCATTTAAATAATTACTTGAAATAAAATGCAATACATTGAATTAAAATAATATTTAGAAAACTATGATTCCAATATGGTCAAAGCATGACTTGCCTTGGAATAGATCTAGGAATTGATCTTGGTCTGGATGTGTTCCTTCTTCTTCAAATCTTCCCGAAGCGTCGAAGTCTACTCGTAAACGAAGCAAACAAACAAAATAAATAAATAAAAGAGGCAAAACAACTCCAAACAAAATAAATAAAAATCTCCATTAAATAGATCTTGATTTTATAGAAATTTAGAAATTTGAATGGGTGATTTGGAGTTAGGATGCAAAAGTTATGGGGTTTGGAAGTTTGAATCTAAAGAAAACCCTAAAATCGTAATTATATGAATTTCGAAATATTTCCCAACGAAAAATCAGAATATTGCGCAAGCATGACATCAACATGACGCCACAGGAATTTTGGAAAAGATAAATAAAAAAAACGACGTGTGGGACCCACACGTTAGTGACACTGACCTGTGGACCAAGTCCACCGAGCCTCGAGACTGGATCGAAATTTGGTGGCGGGCGCGATGTGGCATCGGGACGGCTACCACGTGGCGTCACGCCACGCACGCGCCACTTGGAGGCGGAGCGTTGAGTGGAGGCGACGTGGGATTGGCGGCGAGGCGGCGGCGACGGAACCGATGGTTCCGGCGAACGGCGGCGAGTCGACGGCGATGAGTGGTACAGGGAGGTAGAGGGTGACGCGGGGATCTCGAGGGTGTGCTCACTGGTGCTCAACGACGAGCAAGGCGGCAGGCGGCGAGGCTTTGGCGGAGGAGGAGGTACAGGCTCGACGGCGACAGGGCTAGAGAGCTCCTCTGGCGAAATGGAGGTGATCCCGGGGTTCCTCTAGATCGCGCGATGCCAACGGTGCAGGCGTCGAGGCTCCAGCGGCTTCGGGTGCGACGAGATTGCTCATCGGAGCAAGCGGCGGCGAGATTAGGTCTTCGAGCTCCTGCGGCGGCTCAAGGGCTCGGGAGGGGAGATTGGGTGAGGGGTCTTGGAAAGGGGGCTACGGCGATCCTCGGGGACCCATTTATCGCCTGAGGCGACCTCGGGGTGGCGAGCGGCGATCGAGATCAAGTGCTCAAACGATCGCGCGAGAGAAACGGGATTGAGACGATTTCAAGTTTGAATTTGAACCGAGGCGGTGCGGAAGAGATAAGGATGAAGTTTGGTGAAATCCGGATTTTAGTTAGCAAAACGACGCGGGGTGAGCTTCTAGAAGCTCTAATGGCGGACACGGTCGCGGAGCTGCTCGAGGAAGGAGGCCGTGTTGGAGACGACGACAACAGAAGCAGGCCCACGCGCGAGAGAGAGGCGCTAGGCGCTGATCCAAACGCCCGGCGATTGATCCAACGGCGGGAGGATGGGCCGCTGGGCTTGCACTTGAGAAAAGGGAATTGGTAGGGAGGTTCGCCCAAACACTATTTGGAGATTTTAAATAGCTTTTCCATTTTAGAAAATACTGAGAATTCAAATAAGCAATAGAAATTAGCAAATGAACTTGGAAAAATTCTAGAAAATTCTAGAAAATATATCCAAGCTCATAGAATCCAAATAAAATAGTTTTGACTATTGTTCATGTTGACTTTAGTCATATTAAATGGTTTTGTTACTCAAAGTCCAATATTAAGCTTTTAAATTAAATTCAAATAAATCCAAATGGTGAATTTTCTCTCTACCAACTATTCAAAGGATTTTTAAAGCTCAGAAAAATTGGGATGTTACAAACCTCCCCCCCCTTAAAGGAATCTCGTCTCGAGATTCAGGCTAGCTGGAGAAAAGGCTGGGGAACTCTGCTCTCAACTCTTCTTCACGCTCCCACGTGGCTTCACCTTCTGAGTGGTTGCTCCACTGCACCTTGCAAAAATGAACTGTCTTGCTTCTGGTCCGACGTTCTGTGAGATCCAAAATCTTGACCGGTTGTTCTTTGTAGGTGAGGTCTTCTTTCAGTTCAATTGACTCCAACGGGGCTTGTTCTTCTGGCACGCGAAAACACTTCTTCAACTGAGAGACGTGAAAAACATCATGTACTCCTGCTAGCGACTGCGGCAGCTCTAATTGATAAGCCACCTCTCCACGGCGATTCAAAATCTTGAACGGACCAACATATCGAGGGGCAAGCTTTCCTTTGGCATGAAACCTTTTCACACCTCTGAGGGGCGTAACTCGAAGGTAAACAAAATCTTCGGCTCGTCGAGATCACGGCAGCGATTATCCGCATAACTCTTCTGCCTTGACTGCGCTATCTTTAATCTCTCTCTGATAATGGACACTTGTTCTTCTGCTTCTTGAATGATATCTGGACCAAAGACAGTGACGCTCGGCGATTTCGACCAATTCAGCGGGTTCTCGCAGCACGACCATACAAAGCTTCAAACGACGACATTTGCAGACTGGCTTGATAACTATTGTTGTACGAGAATTTTGCATATGGTAAAATCTTATCCCAGCGGGTGGCATTAGCTAGAGCACAGGCTCTCAACATATCCTCCAATATCTGATTGGCCCTTTCGGTCTGCCCATCTGTCTGGGGGTGATATGCAGTACTGAAATTCAGATGAGTCCCTAAGGCTTCATACAAACTATGCCAAAAACGGGATGTGAACTGAGATCCTCGATCTGACACTATCTTCTTGGGCACACCATGCAAACTGACGATCCTGGACATATACAGCTCTGCCAAATGATCTCCTGAGTACGTGGTTTTGACTGGCAAGAAATGGGCAACTTTAGTCAGACGGTCCACTATTACCCAAATTGAGTCATAACCCGATTGAGTCTTGGGTAACCCGGTAAAGAAATCCATTCCGACTTCTTCCTACTTCCATTCTGGAATCTTCAACGGTTGCAACAGACCTGCTGGTCTCTGATGTTCCGCTTTGACCTTCTGGCACACGTCGCACAAGGCAACGAACTCTGCGACGTCTCGTTTCAGGTTGGGCCACCAAAACTTATTCTTAACATCCCGATACATCTTAGTACTACCAGGGTGAATCGAATACTTTGAGTCATGAGCCTCCTTCAAAATTAGCTGTCTCAAGCCATCAGCATCTGGCACGCAAATACGTCCATTGATCCACAGTATGTCCTGATCATCTATGGTGAAGTGCTTGAACTTCTCTTCTGCCATTTTCTTCTTGATGTCCGAAAACTCCGGATCTTTTGGCTGGGCCTCGCGAATCTGCTTTTCCAAGGTGGACTGTACTTCCAAACTAGCCACGAAACCTTCGGATACCACTTCTAGTTTCAGCTTCCGGAATTCCTCTTGGAGTTCTGAACAAACCTCTTTTACTTCCATCGCATTACAGTGACTCTTGCGGCTCAAGGCATCTGCGACTACATTGGCTTTACCAAGATGGTAATGGATTCCAAGATTATAATCCTTTATTAATTCTAGCCATCTTCTCTGTCTCATATTCAGATCCGACTGGGTGAAAATATATTTCAAACTTTTATGATCTGTGTAAATCTCGCAGCGATTACCAATGAGGTAATGACGCCAAATCTTTAAAGCGTGCACTACTGCAGCTAATTCCAGATCATGGGTAGGGTAATTCTCTTCATGCGGCCTTAACTATCTTGACGCATAAGCGACAACTCTCCCTTCTTGCATCAGGACACATCCTAATCCTTGACGCGAAGCGTCACAATAGATATCGAAGTCCTTGTGAATATTTGGTAAAATCAGCACTGGGGCGGAAGTCAAGCGCTTCTTCAACTCTTGAAAACTTTCTTCACAAGTTGGGGTCCAGGTAAACTTTTTCTCTTTCTTCAACAATTGCGTAAGAGGTCTAGCAATTGATGAGAATCCTTCAATGAAACGACGATAATATCCCGCTAATCCCAGGAAACTGCGAATCTGAGTGACAGTCTTGGGCTGTTCCTAATGTAATACTGCTTTAACTTTACTGGGGTCAACTGCTACTCCTGCGGCTGTCATCACATGACCAAGGAAATCAACTTTTTTTTCCAAAAATCGCACTTGCTAAACTTGGCATACAACCGATGCACCCCGAGCTTCTAGGACTAACCTCAAATGCTCAAAGATGCTCTTCTTCCGACTTGGAGTAAACCGAATATCATCGATGAATACAACTACTTAACTTGTCCAAATATTCCATGAATACCTTGTTCATCATGTTCATGAAATAGGCAGGGCATTAGTCGCACCAAAGGACATGACTAAGAACTCATAATGTCCGTACCGCGTTGAGAAAGCGGTCTTAGGTACATCCTTGGGACAAATTTTCAACTAATGGTAACCTGATCGCAGATCGATCTTCGAGAACACTCCGGCTCCTTTCATTTGATCAAACAGATCATCTATCCGGGGCAATGGGTACTTATTTTTTATGGTGACTTCATTGAGAGATCAGTAGTCGATGCACATTCTCATGCTTCCATCCTTCTTTTTGACGAACAAGACTGGCGCTCCCCATGGCGACGAACTAGGCCTCACAAAGCCTTTCTCCAAAAGCTCTTCTATATGCTTCTTCATCTCTGCTAGCTCATCAGCTGGCATCCGATAAGGTCTCTTTGAGATTGGCGCTGTTCCTGGCACTAGATCGATGACAAACTCGATGTCACGATTCGGTGGCATCCCTGGTAACTCTTCTGGAAACACATCTGGATACTCTCGGACAATGGGCACATCTTCCAAAGCAACGGTCTTCAGGTTATTGACTAGCAGATGTCCATTACGCACTGAGGTAGTTAGGAATTCTATCTTGTTTCCTTTGGTATCCTCGATTGTAACGGCTCTTCGGCCACAATCTAGCACGGCCTTGTGCTTAGTTAACCAATCCATGCCAAGAATGACATTTATGGTCTGGGTGTCAAGAACAATTAGGTTAGCTAGAAACTCAACTCCAACTATGAGTAACTTAGCTCCTAAACATCTCACTTTAGAACTTAGCTCTGCTCCAGGCGATTGGACTAGCAAAGTATGCTTAAGATGCATAACGTCCAATTTATTTTTAGTTGCAAAAACTCCAGAAACAAACGAATGCAAAGCTCCGTAATCAAAGTAATCGATGCAGTCTTGAATTTACTAGGAACTTACCCAAGACGACGCCCTGGTGCTTCTCGGCTCCTTCCAGAGTGACGTGGTTAACACGACCTCTGACAACTGACTGAGGTGTTCCTCCTGGTTGACTGATTCCCTAAGAAACTCCTGGCTTGTTCTGCACTGGGGTCTTGGCAGGTGTTGCTCCAAGGTTGAAGCGACCGAGTGATTGTTCCTTCGGGGCAATGATGATTGGTAGTGACTCGGTTGATGGCAATCAGAGCACACTGGGTTCATTCTCACTGTTGCTCCCTGGGATGGGGTTGACTGGTGTAGGGTTGCGAGAATTCTGAACAAAAGGACGAGGTGCTGAAGGCGGTGTAGGTGTCCTAAAAGAACTCTGCGGCTGGAAGCGATTGATCTGCTGTGGCACTATTCTTGCTCTCTGCTGTTGTGGCTGGGGACTTCCCTGCTGAGCCATCCTACGCTTGCGGTGGTCCTCCAGTTCCTTGCGTTTGTCCTCCATAACTAACGCCTTGTTGATCAACTCCTGAAAATCTGGGAAGGTGTGGGCAAGCAGGTTGACCTGTAGTCCTGAGTTCAATCCCTTCAAGAAACGACTCTGACGAGACTTGTCAGTAGCGACGTCCTCTGGAGCATAGCGAGCTAGCTGAGTAAACTTATTGAGTAATCAACATCGACATAGCCCCTTGCTTAAGAGCACGGAACTCATCTTTCTTTAAATCCATGATCCCTTCAGGTACATGATACTGGCGGAAAGCTGCGGAGAATTCTTCCCAAGTGATATTCTGCAGTGCCTCATGCACTGTGCAAAAATTCTCCCACCACTCAGCAGCTACGCCCTCCATCTGATGAGTGGCATACAAGACTTTCTCGTGATCGCTGTATTGGGTGATCAACAGCTTCCTCTCAATTACGCGAAGCCAATCATTAGCTTCTATTGGCGTGACGTGTCCAGAAAAAGTTGGCGGACGGGTCCTCATGAATTCAGCCAACTTGGATGGTCCTTGATGACCGTGAGCGACTGGGGCTCCTCCCTGATGATTGTTGTTGTTGTTTTTCATAGCCTGCATCTGGTTCATCATAGCATACATCATCTGCGTTTGTGCTGCCATAAAGGCTCCAAAGTTTTGCAAGTCAAGAGGTGGTGCTTGAGGTGGCACTGTCCCTGCGGGGATTTGGTCATTCTCTTCAGACGCTGGGGTGCCGGATCCACTTGCAGTGGTGTGACGAGTCTGAACCATCTGGTGAAGCTCCATAGGTTACATAAGGTAGCAAGCACAAGATGAGTTAAGAACTAAATAGGGGGATAGATTAAACCCAACAAACATAGCTCAAGAAACTCAAATGAAATAACTTTATTATTAGGGTTTTAGCATGGCTGCAACAAATGCCTAAGGGCTTTTGCAGCTCACACTTGCACACAAGGAAATAAGACGAACCTAAGCACATAAGCTACCGCCTAAAGGGCGACTCTGAAAGGGAAAACTGGCTAAGCCTGACTGAACTGGAACTTAAACCAACTACTCGAGAAAGCCTCCACAACCACGGCGGCGCTCCTGCCTGCTGTAGACTCGGAAGTAAGCTGGCATCCTTACAAACTGGTCCTGATGCCCCGGGACTGGTGCGGCAGGAGCAGGCGTGCTGGGGGCAGGTGTAACTGGCTCCTCCGGCTCTGCAGCTTCTGCTGGTTCTTCTGGCTCTGCAGCTTCTGCTGGGTCCTCTAGAATCTCTTCTGGATCTTCTTCTGGATTCTCCTCTTGATCTTCTCCTTCTTGATCTTCTCCTTCTTGATCATCTTCGAGCTCATGCTGACCGTATAGAGCTTGCTCTAAGACAGCGACTCTGTTCTCGGTTCTTTCCCATGCTTCATAGGAACACTCCAGCTCTGTGGCGACCAACGCCAGCGACTCCTCCTGAGCAGCTGTGAACTGGGCAAGGTGTACCACTGTGGCGTTGCCTTCCCCATTTGTAGAGGGAAAGTGAGCCGGGAGGTCCATTGCTGCAGATCTAGGATGGTAGCGGAAAACAGTGTTCTGTAGCTCTTGGGCGTAGATGTTGTAGACTCTGCGGATGGCCAAGCGTGATGACTCCTGGATTCCAAGCCCGAAGGTAGTCCTTCTGACTGAGATATCCAAAGGCTGGCTGCCTTTAGTGTTCCTCCTGGCGTAGACTGTCAGACGGCAGATCACACCACGATCTATCCCGTTGACCAGGTACTCGCTGCCGTGGTACATTGGGTAGTCGAAGCCTCCAAGTGTCTGTAGCAGCTTCCATAGCTCTGCGGCAAGTCCTCCGTTGCAATCTCCGAAGGTCTGAAGGTAAGGCATCTGTCAAGATGGTCAAGAGGCAGGAACCAAGTTAAAACCAGCGGGGAGAGGGAAAAATTTTAGCAATAGATGAGTCAAGAGAGGTATGAGAGGAGTTAAGCAATTCATTTAGTCTTGCAAGTTAAATTTTCCTTTTTAGAAAATAATTTGGACTCTCTAAGACAGCCGATCTAAGGGTATGACCTACAGTCAGTATGGCTCAGATACCACCTCTGTCGGGACCCAAAATTACAATTCTGGACCCTCTGTGTTTAATGCACTAGTCCAGGATCACGCCAGTGCACACAGTATCAACAAAGATGAGTATCAATCCACACAAGCGAATAGTAACATAAATGAATAGTTTGATTAATAAATAATGGTTTGACCTTATGGTCGAGTTTACAATTATTAAGCCACGCAGGGCTGACAGAGAAATAAAGCAATGAAACAAAACGGCAAAGGTTGTCCCATCGATTCACCACAGGCAACCGACTGGGATCTAGACCCCACGATCAGGCACCTTCGATAAACTCCTCGAATGCTGATGAAGACTCCTCCTCTTCTGCTTGATTTATTTTAAAGCAGGCGTGAGTACACACCATACTCGCAAGTCACACCACAGAAATGCAAGTATACATGCAGGCTTATTACAAGAGAATGGCATTTTGTGGTTCTTTTGTAGAAATGCAACATTTGCAGTTAAATACAAATAATAGATTGAAAACGAGTAAAACAAATAGACAATAATAATTTAACAATTTGATTTCACAAAGACACACACAGTCTAAATAGATTATTCACATAGCCATATGATTTAGGTCACACAGCTCCCTTCCCACACAGTTTTTTTAAAGATCTACCCCTCGTGTGAAATCCCCGAGCATTGTCCATGACCATGGACGCGGCTATTCGAATAGATTGTTTACACTCTGCAGAGTTTGTACACTTTACCCACAAGATACAACCAGTGTTGCAAGCACTAATCGTAACAAAGCATTTCAGAAACTTCATCTTAACATAGATGCTCCCGATGTGCTTATGTCACACCAAACCATACACAGTGTATGGTACAACACACACCGTTGGACAGGGAAGCGGCGAACCGTCCCGCGATGCGACTACGTGGTAGCACACACCTCCACCCTATTCACATAGCCTAACCTACCACCTGAGCAAACAATGCCAAGAATTCGTATCTTACTATGCTAGGCCCGTCCCATAACAAGGATGTGGTCATACAACAGGGCTCAGTTCAATGGCGCACAAAGTTCAGTTCTTAAGTGACCGAGGCAAGACTTCCATTGTTCTAACTAAGGCACACAGATAAATTTGACACACAGATTCATATTCCCATATCACATAGCCACCATGTCACACAGTTCCTTCCACTTGCCTCAGTCTAAACCTTTTTCCCACCCAGTTGATTCAAGTGCAACACATGCCACAAAGACACATAGTGCACACAGATTATTACAAAGTTACATAGTCACTTAGTCAAGTTAATAATTGCACTTTACATGAATAGGTGATTCGTGGCATGGCTAAGCAATCTAATCGCACTAACCAACTCACGTTGATGCTATAATATTTACCAACTAAATATCAACTAGGGTGACAAAGGATCAAGCCATAACAAGTTACACAAGGAAGGCACAACAGATTGGATTTAATAGCTAATCCCAAAAGCATTTAAATAATTACTTGAAATAAAATGCAATGCTTTGAATTAAAATAATATTTAGAAAACTATGATTCCAACATGGTCAAAGCATGACTTGCCTTGGAATAGATCTAGGAATTGATCTTGGTCTGGATGTGTTCCTTCTTCTTCAAATCTTCCCGAAGCGTCGAAGTCTACTCGCAAACGAAGCAAACAAACAAAATAAATAAATAAATAACAGAGGCAAAACAACTCCAAAAAAATAAATAAAAATCTCCATTAAATAGATCTTGATTTTATAGAAATTTAGAAATTTGAATGGACTGATTTGGAGTTAGGATGCAAAAGTTATGGGGTTTGGAAGTTTGAATCTAAAGAAAACCCTAAAATCAGAATTATATGAATTTCCCGAAATATTTCTCAACAGAAAAATCAGAATATTGCACAAGCATGACATCAGCATGACGCCAGCCCTGGGAATTTTGGAAAAGATAAATAAAAGAAAACTCGACGTAAGGGACCCACATCGCCGCTGACACTACCACGGTGGACCAAGTCCACCGAGCCTCTGGACCTGGATCGGGGCTGAGCTGGTGGGCGGGCACATGTGGCACTGACGCGGCGCCCACGTGGCTGTCACGCACGCGCCACGGAGGCGGGAGCGTTGAGGTGGAGGGTGACGTGGACGGCGGCGAGGGCGGCGGCGCATGGGAACCGATGGTTCCGGTGAACGGCGGTGAGTCGACGGCGATGAGTGGTGCAGGGAGGTAGAGGGTGACACGGGGATCTCGAGGGTGTGCTCACTGGTGCTGAAGGACGAGCGAAGGCGTGGCAGGCTTTGGCGGAGAGGAGGTACGGGCTCGACGGCGACGGGCTAGAGAGCTCCTCCGTGAAACGGAGGTGATCCGGGGTTCCTCTAGATCGCGATGCCGACAAGCAGGCAAAGGCCGAGGCTCGCGGCCGGGTGCGACGGATTGCTCGTCGGAGCAAGCGGCGGCGAGATTAGGTCTTCGAGCTCGCGCGGCTCAAGGGCTCTGGAGGAGATTGGGTAGGGTCTTGGAAAGGGGGCTACGGCGATCCTCGGGGACCCATTTATAGGCGCAGGGCGGCCTCGAGGTGGCGTAGCGGCGGTGGAGATCAAATTGCCCGAAACGATCGCGCGAGGAAATGGGGATTGAGACGATTTCGAAGTTTGAATTTGAACTGAGGTGGTGCGGAAGAGATAAGGATGAAGTTTGGTGAGGAAATCCGGGGATTTTAGTTAGCAAAAACGGACGAGGGGCGGAGCTTCTAGAAGCTCTAATGGCGGACACCGTAGCGGAGCTGCGCGAGGAAGGAGGCCGTGTTGGAGACGACGACACTGTAGCGGGCCCACGCGTCAGAGAGAGAGAGGGCGAGGCGCGCGTGCGGGCGTTGATCCAAACGTCCAGTGTTGATCCAACGGCGGGGAGGGATGGGCCGCTTGGGCATGCGCGCGGGAAAAGGGAATTAGGCCGGGAGATTCGGTCCAAACACTATTTGGAGATTTTAAATAGCTTTTGCATTTTAGAAAATACTGAGAATTCAAATAAGCAATAGAAATTAGCAAATGAACTTGGAAAAATTCTAGAAAATTCTAGAAAAATATCCAAGCTCATAGAATCCAAATAAAATAGTTTTGACTATTGTTCATGTTGACTTTAGTCATATTAAATGGTTTTGTTACTCAAAGTCCAATATTAAGCTTTTAAATTAAATTCAAATAAATCCAAATGGTGAATTTTCTCTCTACCAACTATTCAAAGGATTTTTAAAGCTCAGAAAAATTAGGATGTTACAGGGAAGCCGTTCGTCGACTTCACTACATCTACAATCATCGCTTCGACGGCATCGGATTTCATCACTACCCGATGCACACCCCCACCTAGCTCGGGAGTACCTTTCGCTCGGCCAGAGATGAAAACTTTCCAGAACTGACTCATCAGGTAGACCTGACTAACTCTATGGACCATGCCTACTGGCACACATTGGATGAGCTATGCACCACCCAGCAGAAGCTAGAAGCCGCAGAAGAGGAGCTGGCTCTTCACAGGGCAGGCGAGGCTAGTTCTACTGAGCCAGACTATTCCCCAGTTTCCCCTTAGAGGTTATCCTTAACTTGATCATTAGAACACGAATTATGAGCTACCAATATCCTTTGTGGTAGCCATAATCAAGTAATAAACTAAATTAATAAAGGAGCTATTTTAAAAATTAGTTCTTTGCCTTGTGTTTGCTTGAATCTTGGGCTATTTAGATTTATCCCCTTAGTGCTATCTTTCTTTCTCTCTTCTAAGTCTTTGGGAGAATCCAACAGATGGTGACTACCCGCACTGGAAGTGGCAACGCTAGAGGACAAGGGAATGAGAATGTTGATTATCAGGAGAACCTAGTTCAGCAACCACCACCACCACTGGCGGAATGACCTGATTGGCGCTAGATGATGGCCAATCAGACCCATCTAATCGACCTGCTGGCACAATCTCTCAACAGCAACCAGAATGCGCAGGCTGCAACAACTCATGCCCCACCTCCACCTCCACCAAGGGCAGCCATGTGTGCGTTTATGAGGATGCGTCCGCCAACCTTCTCTAGCAGCACAGAACCGATGGACGTAGATGATTGGCTTCGGGCCATTGGAAAGAAGCTAGACATTGCTCAGTGCACAGATCGTGAGAGGGTTCTGTTCGCCTCTCACCAGCTAAATGGACCTACTTTTGAGTGGTGGGACAACTTCAGTGTCTCGCATACCAACACTCAGGAAATCACCTGGAATGAGTTTCTGTGGGCCTTTCGCTGTGCACACATCCCCGCAGGAATGATAACTTTGAAGAACAAGGAATTTCGCTCACTTCGCCAAGGCAACCGCTCGGTGAGCGAGTATCTACACAAGTTTAATCAGTTTGCTCGCTACGTACCGGAAGACGTGGCCAAGGATGAAGATGGGCAGGAGCGATTCTTGGAAGGATTGAATGATCAACTCTCAGTCTGCCTGATCTCTCAAGACTTCACTAACTTTCAGCAGTTAGTGAACAAAGCTATCTGCCAAGAGGGCAAGCATCAAAAGATGGAGAACCGCAAGCGGAGGATGGCCGCTCAGAAGTTCAACTCCGGAGGTCTTCCCAAGCCCCGCTTCACTTAGCCTCAGCCACCTCAGCGTGGAAGGTTCCAGTCCTCTACATCCAAGGCCCTAGCACCAGCATAACACCCCAACACTTCCGGCTTCTACAACAGTTCATCCGGAGGCTAATTCTAGCAGAAGAACCCAACCTCCTCAGCAGCAGAAGTGACATGTTTTCACTGTAATGAGACGGGACATTATGCCAATAAATGCCCGAAAAAGCAGCAGGCCGTGGCCCCAGCCAGGTCAACTCTAGGAGCTCCAACCACTGGCAGCACCCCAAAGCCGACGGTTCAGTACATGAAGGGACGTGTTAACCACGTCACCGCAGAGGAAGCCTAGGCAGCACCAGATGCCATTCTTGGTACGTTCCTCATTAATTCGATACCAGCTTCAGTCTTATTTGATTCCAGAGCTTCACATTCTTTCATTTCGAATAAGTTTGTGGGAAAATATGGGTTACCTATCTCTCCCTTAATTAACCATATGATAATTCATTCTCCGGGCTCGGAAATGAGGACCAGTTTCCTATGCCCAAACCTTACCCTGGAAATATCTAGAGTATCTTTCTGGCAGACTTGATAGTCTTGCACTCTTAAGGTTTGGATGTGATTCTTGGAATGGACTGGCTAGCCAAGAATCAAGGACATATAGACTGTGCCAATAGGTCTATCACTCTCACCAATGAACAAGGAATTTCAGTAGAATTCGGACCCAAGACTTTTACAGGAGGAAGCTCCATCCTAACCAGCTTGAAGGAAGTAAGACTTGAAGATATACCAGTGGTGCAAGAGTACCTAGATGTCTTTCCTGAAGAGTTACCCGACATGCCACCAGATAGGGACATAATGTTCTTAATTGACTTAGTCCCAGGGACCGCTCCAATTTTGAAGCAACCCTACAGAATGCCAGCCAACGAGTTAGCAGAACTGAAGAAGCAAATTGAAGAGCTGTAGAGCAAAGGATATATTCAACCAAGTTCGTCACCTTGGGGAGCACCAGTACTATTTGTCAAGAAGAAAGACAATAGTGTGATGATGTGTGTGGACTACAGATCCCTCAATGAAGTAACCATCAAGAACAAGTACCTGTTACCCAGGATTGATGATCTGTTTTATTAGCTGAAAGAAGCAAGCGTCTTCTCGAAGATTGATCTAAGATCCAAATTTATCACCAATCAAGATCGCACGTAAGATATTCAAGATCGCCACCATCGATCCGGACTGCACGAGTTCTGATAATGTCTTTCGGTTTGACAAACGCCCCTACTTATTTCATGAATATGATGAACAAAGTGTTCATGGAATTCCTAGATAAGTTTGTGGTGGTTTTCATCGATGACATTCTCATCTACTCAAAAGATGAAGAAGAGCATGAGAAGCACCTTAGAATAATTTTGGAAAAACTCAGGGAACATCAGCTTTATGCCAAATTCAGCAAGAGTGAATTTTGGCTAAGTCAAGTGGCCTTCCTCAGACATATTATGTCAGCAAGAGGAGTTGCAGTAGACCCCGCCAAAGTCGAAGCCGTAATGGATTGGAAGCAACCCAAATCTGTCACGGAAGTGAGGAGTTTTCTCGGTCTAGCTGGGTATTACCACAGATTTATTGAAGGTTTCTCCAAAACCGCTAAACTCATGACTCAACTTCTAAAAAAGGAGAAGAAATTTGAATGGACAGATGCCTTTGAGAAAAGTTTTCAAGAGTTGAAGAAGTGGCTAGTTTCTGCACCCGTGCTAGTCTTACCGTATATCCATAAGGACTTCGAGATTTTCTGCGACGCATCCCGTCAGGGTCTTGGATGTGTGGTGATGCAGGAAGGAAAAGTCGTAGCTTATGCATCTCGTCAGCTGAGGCCACATAAAGGAAATTATCCGACTCATGAGCTAGAGTTAGCAATAATTGTGCATGCTTTGAAAATCTGGCAGTACTATCTTATTGGTAACCACTGTGAGATTTACACGGATCATGAGAGTTTGAAATACATCTTCACCCAGTCAGAGCTTAATCTCCGGCAAAGGAGATGGTTGGAAATGATAAAGGATTACGACCTTGGAATCCATTATCATTCAGACAAAGCGAATGTAGTAGCAGATGCCCTGAGCAGAAAGTCGTATTGTAACACCTTGTTGGTTCAAAAGAATTAGCCAGAATTATATGAAGAATTGAAGGAGTCGAACTTGGAGATTCTCAGCTAGGGCTATGTAAACGCTTTGGAAGTTCAATCAACCATTCAGAGTCAGATCAGAGAAAAACAGATAGAAGATGAAGACATCAAATAAATTAAGAAGAACATGAGAAGATGCAAGGCCCCAGGATTCTCGGAGGATGAGCAAGGTACAGTGTGGTTTGGAGACCACATCTATGTACCTAATCATCAGGAAATAAAACAGCTGATTTTGAAGGAGGCACATGAATCGCCTTATTCTATTTATCCCGGAAGCACCAAGATGTATTAGGATCTGAAGGAAAAATATTGGTGGGTCAGCATCAATCGAGAGATTACTGAGTTTGTTGCTCGTTGTGATGTATATCAGTGAGTCAAGGCCGAACATCAAAGACCCACTGGTTTGTTGCAACCATTACCAATTTCTGAATGGAAGTGGGAGGAAATTGGTATGGATTTCATCATTGGACTTCCTAGGACCCAATCAGGATATGACTCCATTTGGGTGATAATTGACCGGTTGACTAAAGTGGCTCACTTTATTCTAGTCAAGACCACCTATCGGAGCAATAAGTTAGCAGAGTTGTATATAGCCAGGATCATCTGTCAACATGGAGTACCTAAGAAGATAGTGTCCGACAAAGGTTCCCAGTTCACCTCCCGATTTTGGAAAAGTCTGCATAAAGCTTTGGGAACCGGACTCAATTTCAGCACAGCGTATCATCCCCAAACAGATGGCCAGATAGAGCATGTGAACCAGATTTTAGAAGACATGCTTCGAGCCTGTGCTATAGATTATGGTAAAAGTTGGGATCAAAACTTGCCATATGCAGAATTCTCGTACAACAATAGCTATCAAGCCAATTTACAGATGTCACCATTTGAAGCGTTGTATGGCAGAAAGTGTAGAACTCCTCTCCTTTGGGATCAAGTAGGAGAACATCAGTTCTTTGGACTGGAGTTGATCAAAGAAGCTGAAAGTAAGATAAAAGCAATAAAAGAACGCCTGAAAGTGGCCCAGTCCTGACAAAAGAGTTATGCTGATAACCGTCGGAGAGATTTGTCCTTTGAGATAGGAGATTTTGTCTATCTTAGAGTTACTCCACTCAGAGGAGTAAGAAGATTCCGGACAAAAGGAAAACTCGCACCTAGATTTGTTGGACCTTATAAGATTTTGGCAAGAAGAGGTGAAGTTGCTTACCAGTTAGAACTGTCGACATCTCTGTCTACAGTGCATGACATCTTCCATGTCTCCCAAGTAAAGAAGTGTCTTAGAGTGCCAACAGAAGAAACACCGCTTGAAAGCATTGACCTTCAGGAAGATCTCACCTATGTGGAGCATCCAATCAAGATTCTCGATGTGGCAGAACAAATCACCAGAAGCACGGTCATCCGCTCATGCAAAGTCCAGTGGAGTAATCACTTAGAAGAAGAGGCCACCTGGGAGCGAGAAGAAGATCTGAAAGCTGAGTATCCCCACCTTTTTGCTGACCAAGTCTGAATCTCGGGGTTGAGATTCCCTTTAAGGGGGATAGGTTTGTAACATCCCAAATTTCAAATTTCAGCTGAAAATAAAATTTAATTATTTTTGTAGAATTTTTGAAATTTTAAAAAGCTTTTCTCTATTTATTTCAGAGCCAAAACAAATTTATTTACAAAATTAAATACCAAATATAAGTTGGGAACATTTTATTTAAGTCCAAAATGCCTTTGTGAATTTCTGTGAATTTTCTTATAATTTTTGGATTTTATTTACTATTTTCTAAAGCCTTTTTGATTTACCAGATTTATCTTAATCAATAAATCAAAGAAAATCCCCAAATAGTTCTTGGGCCGAATTTAGCTCGGCTTGATCCAATCCTCACACGCGTGTGGCCCAGTCGACCCGTTCTCCCGCGCATTTTCACTTCAGCCACTATGGACCATCCGATCTAAATTGAACGGCCCGATCTTGGTGGCACTTCTAGATATTCCGATCGTCCAAATTCATGCGCCGCAAATCCCTGTGATTTTGTCGAAGACCTCGCGTGACCTTTGTGCGCCGCACAAAGCCTCTGTCACGCCCGAGCCCTATATAAGGGAGCACCGGGACCGCCTTGGCCTCCTCACCTCAGCGCCGCCATCCACATAGCCTCTCTTTCCCTCAGTTAGCTAGATTTTGAAGATCTTCGTCGCCAACCGAAGCTTCTTCAATCTTCGATTCCGCCGCCATCAAGCCCGCTCTGCCCCCCTTCGTTTACACCTTCGACTTCGCAACGTCGTCGCGAACCTCGTGCGCGCAATCAGACCTCCCAAGAACCACCGGAACTCCTCCTTTGCCATCGACCTAGCATCGCCGCCACTAAAGCTAGTCGCCGACGGCCAAAACACCGCGCCCCCTCGCATCTGAGGTAAGCACTAGATTCAGTGCGTAGCCCTTATTCGATTGGAAACAACCCAAGACTGTCACTTAGATTTGTAGTTTCTTAGGAATGGCAGGATATTATCGCCGTTTCATCGAAGGATTCTCAACGATTGCTAAGCCTCTTACGCAGTTGTTGAACAAAGAGAAAAGGTTCACTTGGACCCCAACTTGTGAGGGATGTTTTCAAGAGTTGAAAAAATGATTGACTTCAACACCAGTGCTAATTCTGCCAGATATTCGTAAGGATTTTGATATCTATTATGATGCTTTGTGTCAAGGATTAGGATGTGTCCTGATGCAAGAAGGAAGAGCTATCGCTTATGCGTTAAGGCAATTAAGGCCTCATGAAGAGAATTATCCCACCCATGATCTGGAATTAGCTACTGTAGTGCATGCTTTAAAGATTTGGCATCATAACCTCATCGGTAATCGTTGTGAAGTATATATACAGATCATAAGAGCTTGAAGTACATTTTCACTTAGTCCGATTTGAACATGAGACAGAGAAGATGGTTGGAGTTAATAAAGGACTACAATCTTGGAATCCATTACCATCCTGGTAAGACTAATGTAGTTGCAGATGTTTTAAGCCGTAAGAGCCACTGCAATGCTGTGGAAGTAAAAGAGCCTTGTTCAGAATTTCAAGAGGAATTTCAGAAGCTGAATCTAGAAGTTGTATCTGAAGGATTTATAGCCAGTCTAGAAGTACAGTCCACTTTGGAGAAACAGATTCATGAAGCTCAACCAAAGGATCCTGTATTATCAGATATCAAGCACAAAATGGCAGAAGGAAAGTTTAAAGACTTCACCAAAGATGATCAGGGTATACTGTGGATCAATAGACATAACTGCGTACCAGATATTGATGGTCTGAGATAGCTAATTTTGAAGGAAGCCCATGACTCAAAGTATTCGATTCACCCTGGTAGTACTAAGATGTATCAGGATGTTAAGAATAAGTTTTGGTGGCCAAATTTGAAGCGAGAAGTTACAGAGTTCGTTGCCTTGTGCGACGTGTGTTAGAAAGTAAAAGGTAACATCGAGACCAAAGAAGTTCATGGTAACCTCTCAAGATTCCAGAGTGGAAGTGGGAAGAGATCGGAATGGATTTCATTACCGGTTTACCTAGGACTCAATCGGGTTACGATTTAATTTGGGTAATAGTTGATCGTTTGACCAAAGTTGCCCATTTCTTGCCAGTCAAAACCACTTACTCGGGACATTGCCTTGCAGAGTTATATATGTCAAGAATTGTCAGTTTGCATGGTGTGTCTAAGAAGATAGAATCAGATCGAGGATCTCAGTTCACCTCTCGTTTTTGGCAAAGTTTGCATGAAGCTTTAGGGACTCATCTGAATTCCAGTATTGCTTATCATCCTCAAACAAATGGACAAACTGAAAAAGTTAATCAAATATTGGAAGATATGTTGAGAGCCCGTGCTCTAGCTAATGCTACCAGCTGGGATAAGAGTTTGCCGTATGCAGAATTCTCGTACAACAACAGTTATCAAGCTAGTTTGCAAATGTCACCGTTTGAAGCTTTGTATGGTCGTGCCTGCAGAACCCCGTTGAATTGGTCAGAAACAACTGAATGTTTGGTTTTTGGGCCAGATATTATTCAAGAAGTAGAAGAACAAGTGTCTATGATCAGAGATAGATTAAAGATAGCTCAGTCGAGACAGAAGAGTTATGCTGATAACCGTCGTCGGGATCTCAGCTTTGAACCAGAAGATTTTTTTTATCTTCGAGTTACGCCAATCCGAGGTGTAAAAAGGTTTCATGCCAAAGGGAAGCTTGCCCCTCGGTATGTTGGTCCGTTCAAGATTTTGGATCGCCGTGGAGAAGTAGCTTATCAGTTGGAGCTACCGCAGTCGTTCGCAGGAGTACATGATGTCTTTCATGTCTCTCAGTTGATGAAGTGTCTTCGTGTGCTAGAAAAGCAAGCCCCGCTGGAATCAATTGAGCTGAAAGAAGATCTCACTTACAAGGAGCAGCCAGTCAAGATTTTGGATGCCGCAGAACGTCAGGCCAGAAGCAAGACCGTTCGTTTTTGTAAAGTCCTGTAAAGACCTATCTCAGGAGCTCCTGAAAAGATCTCCCAGGACCTCTCTAGGAGGTCTAACAGGACCACCTGGAGGTCTGGGAGGTCCTCCAAGACCACCCGAGGAGGTCTCTCAGGGCCGCCAGGAGGTCTCCAGGACCTCCCTAGGAGGACTTGAGGTTCCACCTGGAGTTCCTCCGAGACCACCCGAAGGTCCTGATCTCTGTGCACCAGGAGCTAGTCCCTAGATCAGTAAGCTAGCTCGCACAGACTTACATTGGTGACATCACAACCATACAACAAGCACAAAAGATGAAGCAGATAAATTAACACATATTTATTAGCAAAAGACCTTACGGTCGAGGTTTTTACAAGGTTGCCCCTCGGGCTAACAACTCAAAAGAGAACCTGTAGCAGAAAACACAAAACACGTGAAGGCCATTCGGCAAGCCCACAAGCTACAGAGTGGAGGACGTCTCCTATGCGCAAGATCTTCAAAAGAGCTCCCCTCCAAAGGGCACAAGACTTCCTGGATCTCCCTCCTTTGCTGATTAAAACAGAGGGCACAAGCCATGAGTACTTTGAATGTACTCAGCAAGTCGTGGGGAAATAAGAATGCAAATAATATTTATGCACGACTTGACAATAGAGAGTTGTAGGGTTAGTTTGCAAAAAGCAATATTTGACAGTGAATATCATAAGTAGATTGCAAAGCTCAAGTTAAAAGAGATATACATAAATACATTTTGTTTTCAAAGGAGGTCGTGAGCACCCACTTACTCCCAAGACCACTCCCAAGGGCCTGGTCGCACCCTACGACCAGGACCACTCCCAAGGTACCAACCAAGGCCTCTCTGGAGCACCCACTCCAGAGAACCACAAGACCACCCTAGAGCTCCAAGACCACCCCAGAGCACCCACTCTAGAGCTCCCTAGACCACTCTAGGGCTCACAAGACCTCTTTTTGAAAGTCTACCCCTCGTTCGAAATCTCTGGGCATGTCCATAACCGAGGACGCGGCTATTCGAATAGATTTACACTCTGCAGAGGTTGTACAGCTTTACCCACATGAGATAATCTTCTTATACTGTCCGCCTACACACTTTCGAGGTGTGTGACTAAGAGATTATCACAAGGCCTTTACAAAGCTTTGATCTGGCTCGGAGCTGCCCGCTAAGGTTTCGCCATCCTAGGGTGCGTATAGCAGCCTGTGGCCCCCTCTTGCGCCAGCGAATCAGCACGCTCCACCACAACAGAACCGAACCATCTCATTGCTAATTATTTGGCCAGGTCCACTCCATCCTGGATATGTGGTTGCACGGTATGGCCCAAGTCAATGGCTTACAAGGTTAAGTCCTTAGTTGCTGCCCAAGCGAGACTTACCACAACCCAATATGACTCCACTGGGGACTAGCCCCGGAGCACCCACTACTCAACTTCATGCCTTCTCGCCCAAGCATAAAACAGTTTTGCGTTCAAGCCAGCCCAAGGACCACCCCGGTCCAGGCACACATCTTTTATTAGCAGTGGCATTGCCACGGTTCCATAGCTCATTAGACAAATTGATCATTGTTGAGTTCAACCTGGCCAGAGGACCACCCCAGTCCTGGCACACAAATTTTAGTTAAAGCGACAACAAATGTCGTGGCCTCACACAGGGCCACACTTCATTTTAATCAGCTACACGGGCCATTACAACACAAGCCACAACTAGTGCGCTGGGGGTAAACTAACATTGATGACACTTGGTGAGACCAACGTCTACTAAAGCATGTCTAAGCATAAAACGATACCCTAGGTTGGCAATATCAATAAGAGACCAACTAACAGTACCCATCCTAAGGTGTCCGAGGGAAACATATCAACATGTCTAGCACAAATATTCAAGGAGGCATAAACACAAGTAGGGAAGTAACTATGCCCAAAACCAGTTTTATACAACTAGCAATGCAAGTTTATTAAAACGAAATACTTTTGCAGAAATATGTTCAAGATGATCAAAGGTCCCACGACTTGCCTTTGTTGATGAGCAAAGCTTCGGTTGAGGTAACTAGATCCACGAACTCCTCAGCAACAACCCGGATCTACACGTTTGCAAAGAAGCCAAATAAATAAAGCAACTCCAAGAAATCCAAAAAGAGCTTAACTTAGAGCCGAAAGGAGAGGAGGTCCACTGAGGGGGAGGTCCGATTCCAAAGAGGTCCGAACCAGAGGATCTAAGAGAGCTCTCTAGAACAGAGAGAGATATATAAAGGGGGAAGTTAGAATGAAGAACATAGAGAAAAAGGTTGCTCTAGGTGCTCTATTTAAAGGAAGAGGAGAATAGGAGCACCATCAAAAGGAAGTGTCCAGATTCAAGGTGTTGGAGGCAAAGGCACACTGCCAGATGGTACGAAAAAGGACTAGAGTAGGTAAATGGGGAGACAAGAGAAGGAAAAAGTCAAGGTGGAGGTGGCATGATTTAATGCGCACAAACGTTTGCATTATAAATGATGTGACAAGAGGTAGAAAAGGTACTGATAGGGGTGACAAGTGGGTCACCAAAACCCCAAGGAGGAGGTCCTGTGGGAGTCAAAAAGGAGAAGGTGAGGTCGTGACCTATGAGGAGGTCGTGGTCCAAATGAGGGAGGTCTCAAGGGAAGATCTGACCGCAAAGGTGGTCTTTGCAAAAAGACCACGGGGAGATCTTGGGGACAAGGAGGCTCAAGGGAGGAGGAGGTCCAAAGGGAAAAGGAGGGCCGGAGAACTAGGGGAAAGTCCCTAAGACAAGGAGGTCTTAAGGATAGGGGTCCTAACCAAAAGGGAAGGTTGTGACCAAGAGGTGGTCGTAACCAACAGGGAGGTCTAAACCCAGAGGGGAGGTCTAAACCACAAGGCAGGTCTAAACACAAAGGGAAGGTCTAGACCTACAGAGAGGTCTAAACACAAAGGAAATCTAGGTCCCACAAGAGGTCTAAATCACAAGGAGATCTAAACCTCACAGGAGGTCTAAATCACAAGGAGATCTAAACCTCACAGGAGGTCTAAATCATAATGAGACCTAAACCTCACAGGAGATCTAAATCACAAAGAGACAGAGCCGAGGGAAACACGGGGCGAGCAGAGAAGGGGAGAGAGAACACTAGAGCTGAAGCAAATCTCCAAATAAAACCAAACTCAGAACAACCAGCAAGGAACAGGAATAAATAGCAAAGAACGGGCTCTCAGGAAAGGGGCTCGACTCGTTGGGAGGAGGTCCAATGGGTCGGGATGAGATCCAGCCACTAGGGTGGTCTTTGCAAAAAGACCAACAAAGACTGAGAGGGTGGTCTTTGCAAAAAGGACCCAAAAGGATGATCTTTGCAAAAAGACCAGGAGGGTGGTCCTTGCAAAAAGACCACGAGGAGAGGTCGCGTTAAAACGACAAAAGAGGAGGTCGCGGCCTCAAGGGGACGTCGCAGCAAAACGACAAAAAGGGGAGGTCGCAGCCTCAAGGGAAGGTCCTGACCACATGGGATGGTCATGACCGGGAGGGTGGTCTTTGCAAAAAGACCACAAGGGTGGTCTTTGCAAGAAAACCAACAGATCCTGAGGACGAGGAGGTCCCGACGGTCAGATTGAAACAAGGGAGCAAAGCGATAGCAAGGAAAACGCGGGGAAGGTTGGGACCGTCAGATCTCGATCAAACATGGCAAAGCTGTTGGAAATATGCCCTAGAGGCAATCATAGAGATGATTATATTTCATTATGTTCATGACATTAGATAATGTGTTATCTTGTTCCTAGAATAATATTATTAATATTGATTATCAAGTATGTGACTTGGTTGTGAAACTCTATATTTCTGCAATAATTATTCTCATACGATCCCTGGTCGTAAACATATGAGGACACATATGAATAGACTAGCATATGTATTGGTTGATGACTATGTTTCACGAGTCATAGATATGGAGATATCAAACCAATAATATGGACACATGTTAGAGAACATGATGTTGGATAAGACCCACCTTGAGGCACTATTGAGATTGTTATGAATCTATGTGTCATTAGTTGGTCTCAAGCAATGATGATATATAATCCTTAGAGCCGAGATCAAGATGGTTTCCTACATGTGTAAGAGCACTCTTAGGGGTTGCCAAACGCTACACCGTGAATCGGGTAGTTATAAAGGTAGCTTTGGGTATGCTCAAACATGGAGAGGAATGTGACCGGTCGGATATGGGATTTGCCCTCCTAACATAATAGGAGAGATGTCTGGGCCCTCGCAGATCGGATAAAGAAAGTGCATGACCATGCCACTAGTAGTCGAAATGTTCGACCACGTAAAGTTATCTCGACACTCGACGAGAAAGTATTGAATACCCATGGATGACACAACATCTCACCGGAGTTCAACCGCACATCGTGAGGCAAAGGGAGTATACACGAGTAGGTCGCCAGTGTCGAACAGCTACATACCGTCGTAAGCAAATACGAGCTAGTCGAGATCGGTCGAACGTAATCACAGAGTGGTCGTGAACTCGTCGTAAGGAGTTACGAATGGTAGTGACCACATACTAATCGGTCAGATATAGATAGGACCTGGTCGTAAGTGATGAAGACACGGTCATAGATCATATTGCATCAAGGTTCGTCCGATATAATTTGTGTGTATAGGGAATCGATATGTTCTCGCTAGGAGCCGCTTCGACTCGTGGTCGGAAAGGGTTTCCAGTCACAACCGAACTACACATGAACCTCTGTGGTCACACACTTAACGGTTGAACAAACCAAGACGAATACGATTCAGAACGTGTCCGGATAGGATCCGCCACGAGCACTATATAAGGAGGTGCATGAGGCTATTGGGAGAGAAGCGTGAAACACCACCAAAACCCTAGCCGCCATCTTCTTGAGAGCTCCACCGCGCGATTTGGTGCCGCACACCGACGCTCGGTTGTTCCTTCCTCGGACGTGTGGATACTGAGAGGCGCTTACTACGATTGTTGCGCTTTGAGGACGATCCGCGATCTTCATAAGGAACCGGAGACGTTCGGAGGAGACGATCGCTCGTGAGAACGTTGGACGATCGACTACGACCGCTTCATCGACGCGCTCTTCGTTGGACCAGACTGCTCCAATCCTTCTTCCGCTGCTCTGCGCGTCTGTTAGTAACGATCTGTGATCATCTACTTGCTTGGCATCCTAGTTCACGTGGTAGAAATTTTTGTTTGTAGCTATCGTAGCCTACCCCGTGACCCAACAAAAGCGATTGGGCCGTCTAACACAGATCGAACTATACAAAAGCGATAAAGGTCCTGGATCAAGCGGAAGGCTTGAATGGACACGAGGGAGGTCCCAACGGTTTAGATGAACACAAGGGAGGTCTCAACGGTTAGGATAAACACAAGGGAGATCCCGACGGTTAAGATGAACACAAGGGAGGTCTCAACGGTCAGGATAAACACAAGGGAGATCCCGACGGTTAAGATAAACACAAGGGAGGTCTCAACGGTCAGGATAAACACAAGGGAGATCCCGACGGTTAAGATGAACACAAGGGAGGTCTCAACGGTTAGGATAAACATAAGGGAGATCCCGACGGTTAAGATGAACACAAGGGAGGTCTCAACGGTCAGGATAAACACAAGGGAGATCACGACGGTTAAGATGAACACAAGGGAGGTCTCAACGGTCAAGATAAACACAAGGGAGATCCCGACGGTTAAGATGAACACAAGGGAGGTCTCAACAGTCAGGATAAACACAAAGGAGATCCCGACGGTTAAGATGAACACAAAGGAGGTCTCAACGGTCAGGATAAACACAAGGGAGATCCCGACGGTTAAGATGAACACAATGGAGGTCTCAACGGTCAGGATAAACACAAGGGAGATCTTGACGGTTAAGATGAACACAATGGAGGTCTCAACGGTCAAGATAAACACAAGGGAGATCCCGACGGTTAAGATGAACACAAGGGAGGTCCAAGGGAGCACCGGGGGGGGGTCCAGATGAACACGAGGAGGTTCAAATGAACATGAGGAGGTCCGAGAGAAAGGGAAAATCAACCCGAATTTAGAATTTTGAAGTTCAAGGATGTTTGAAACACACACCCGAGCTTGGAACACCTCGGGGGTGGTCGTGACCCAAAGGGGAGGTCAAAACCAAGGGATGATTCAAACGGACAAGGAGGTCTAGACCACAAGGAGGTCTAAACAGAGAAGGTGGTTTAGATCAAAAGGAGGTTTAGACCCTCTGAAGAGATTCAAACCAACAAAGAGGTCTGAAGGAGGTCTGGACTAAAGGAAAGTCCAAACAAAGGGAGGTCTGGACCCTCAGATTCAAACGAAGGGAGGTCGGGACCCTTAGATCCAAATGAAGGGAGGTCTGGACCCTTGGATCCAAACAAAGGGAGGTCTAGATAGAGGGGCATGTCCAAAGCAGAGAAACCAAACAAGAGGAAAGTCTAAAGCTCAGAAGGGGGTCTAAACCACAATGGGGAGTTTAAATGAGGTCCTGATCCAAAGGGTGATCTGGACTAGGAGGATGGTCTTTACAAACGACCCCCAAGGGTGACCAACAGGGTGATCTGAGCAAAAAGGGGAGGTCGTGACCATAAGAGGTGGTCTCGACCAAAAGGGGTGGTCTTCGCAAAAGACCAGAAGAAATGGTCTTTGCAAGAGACCACGAGGAGATCCAAGTGAGGAGATATAGAGGGCAAGGAGAGGCGCGGCTAAGCGGAGCTGACCGATACAGATCGGGCTGTACAAAAGAGAGAAGGACGTGGGCAGTGCAAAACGAAAGAGGAGATCTGGACAGAGAGGAATTCCAAAGGAAAAGCGAAGGTCCGAACAGACAAGAAGAAGGAGAGTAACACCAGAGACCAAGCAAATGCAAGAGGGAACCAACTTTGGATTAGTTGAAGTTTAGCTTAGTCATTTTAAACACCTCAATTTCTGAAATTCTTAGGTTAAGCTTTGAAACTTCTATTATGGAACCGTCTCTGATATGGCTGTCCTCAAGTTCTATGTTTTGAGCTTATATATTATCATGTATACATTTACATGACATGAAGAAATTACATGTTTATATAATATATATATATAGTAACTTCACCTCCAAACTAGATTTTTTTTGGAATTTACATAAGGCCAAACAGCGTGGCCAGTGACTTCTTACAAAGATTAAAAAAAGTAGAAACCTAAATAAACAAAGTTTTTCTAGTGGCAGAGGTAGGCTGCTATCTCCACCTTCAAAACTTCGTAGGCGGTGGCGTCGGTAATATCGTACGGTTCGTGATCAGCGAACGAAGCACGAAATACATCCACCTGCTAACGCGCTCATTCGAGTGTCTCCCAAAGACCCTCGGACTGTTGAATCAAGAAGAATTGAGCCCAAAGGCTCTCTTCCCTTGCTTGAGGGGTCTCGGCATGGTCGACTCGGTCGTCTGCCGCCTCGATTAAGCAGTCCAAGTGACGGCAAGCCTCTTGGAGACGTGCAACGTCGTTGTGGAGGACCACGTCGATGACGCGGTAAACTCGCTGGAAGTGGGAGATCACCCGTAAGACGCGGCGAAGGAGGATGTCAAGATGGCAGAAGGTGGTAGTCACCGGCTCCGGGAAATCCTCGGACAGAGGAGTGAAGACACTGTTGAAACAGTGTCTTTCCGCAAAGATCCGCCAACGCATCACGGAGAGGCGCCATCTGATCGGCGGGTAGGCCATCAAGGCCGGTGATAAGGAAACAGAAGAGGGAGCCATTTTTGCTAGCTTTAGAAGTAGAGTTATATATGTGGGGATGATCATCTTCAATGGCGGATGATCCTTTTTTATAAAACAAGAAATAAATTCGGCGCGTGAGACGAAGAGACGCATCGGGGAGCCGAAGCAACATTGATGCGATGAAGAGACGCATCGGCAACGAAGAAACTCATGACAAATTAAGAAGCTCACCGGGAGCTGAAGAGATATTATCACAGACGGTTATAATTAAAAACTGTCTGTGAAGTCTACAATTATCACAGACGGTTCGTGTTCAGAGCTGTCTGTGATACTTCACAAACGGTTTTCAATATGAACCGTCTGTGAAGCCTACAATTATCATAGACGGTTCGTGTTCAGAACCGTCTGTGATAACTCATAGACAGTTTTTAATATGAACCATCTGTCATATTACCTCTTCACAGATGGTTTTTAGCGTTAGTTTAGTAACCTGAGCGGTCTCTAAACCAAACCGCTGATTGATTAGATCTGAGACGGTTTTGGTCAACCGTCTGTAATGAGGCGTCTAGTATTAGCCTTTTTGTAATAGTGTCTTGACATTGCTACTCAGGTAGTAGGTTAGGCTGTGTTGCATGGGTGGAGGTGCGCTACCAAGTAGTTACATCGCGAGACGGTTCGCCGCTTCCTTGTCCAACAGTGTGTGTCGTACCAATCACTCTGTATAGTTTGGTATGACGGTTAAGCACACTGGGAGAGTGTCAATGCTTGAGATGAAGTTTCTGAAACGTTTTATTATGATTAGTGCTGGCTACACTAGTTGTATCGTGTGGGTAAAGTGTACAACCTCTGCAAAGTGTTAAATCAATCTATTCGAATAGCCACATCCGCGGTCATAGACATGCTCGGGGATTTCACAAGAGGGATAGATTTTCACAAAACCTTTGGGAAGGGAGCTGTGTGACCTAAGTTATATGGCTTTGTGAATAACTTGTTTAGGCTATGTGTCTTTGTGAAATCAAATTATTAAATTAATATTGTTATTTATTTTACTTTATGCTTTCAATCTATTATTCATATTCAAATTGCAAATGTTGCATTTCTGCAAAAGAACCACAGAAGCCATTCCTTTGGAATAAGCCATCATGTATAATTGCATTCCGCGGTATGACTTGCGAGTACGGTTGTGTACTCATGCTTGCTAAAATCAATCAACAGAAGTGGAGGATTCATCGCCTGCTTTCGAGGAGGAGTTCAACAAAGGTGATTGATCGTTAGGGTCTTGATCCCAATCGGCTGCCTGTGGCGAATTGATGGGATTCCGCTAAAGTTATCCGTTCCGCTGCTATTTAATTCACTGTCAGCCCTGCGTGGCTTAATAAGTGTAAACTCGACAATAAGGTCAAAACCATTATTTGTTAATCAAATTACTCGTTTATGCTATTAATCGTCTTGTGTAGATTGATATTCATCTATGTTGACACTGTGTACACTAGCGTGATCCTGTACTAGTGTATTATACACAGAGGGTCCAGAATTGCATATGGTCTTAACAAATTTGGGGGAAAAAATTCTGTATTTTGTGTACAAATACATAGGAGTAAGACACAAATACAATGGAAGTATTACAACTAGGGGCAACATGGTCTATTTGCCTCTAATCCTCCCTCATATGGTTTTTTGTAACATCCCAAAAATGCCTAAATGCAAAAATACGATATTTTTAAAACTTTTTGTATAATTATTTGTGCCATCTTATTTTCTCCTACATTTTTGTAAGTTATTTGACCTACTTTTCTTTTGTCGGCACAAGTAATGACAAACAAAAAATCTAAATGTAGAAACCCTAAGTACACAAGTAATGTACAATAGAAACCCTAGAATACTAGAAATACAAAACTAACTAAGAAAATCAAAGAATCAAATTCTGGAAACCCAAAATTCATTGAAACAAGAGATGATGAATAGCAGTCCAAACTTGGTAAATTTATGTTGGTAATAAAATAGGAAAAATCAATCAAAGCATGTATTACAAATGTCTTCACATCAAATAATAAAAGTACTTACAAAGAGAAGCTTAAAAGAATTTTTTGGGAAATATACAGGGAACCAAAAACCCTAGAAAAATATCACAAAAATATACACTGTGTCAAAACTCTCCCCTAAAATTTTCATAATTTTTCAAGCTATGTTTATACATCAAATAATTTCCTGAACCACTTAGCCAATTTTTAAAGAAATCTGGAATTAGAAATTCCTTTCATTTTCCTCGACCACTCGGCCCCACCTACAGCCTTCTACCTCCACGATTGCTTCCACGCAGCCGCAGCCTTCCCTTACATGGCCGCCACGGTGCCCTCTGCCCATGCCGTCGCTCCACCTCCGGTTCTCCGCCCCTGCCTACAAGTGGCCAGTGCCAAGCCGACCTTGCCCCTCTGAGCCATTCCTCCTTTCCCCCTTCTTCAATCGAGCAAACCAAGCACTGCGTGAGCTCTAGCTCCGAGCGCCAAGCCGTTGGCGTCATGCCCGCCGTTCCGGCCGTCCGGCTACCACCTCGCCCGCCGGCCACGTCCTGCTTTGTCCCGCACCACCACCATCAATACCCCTCCGTCGATTTGAAGTTCCCACCACCGGAACCCCGTGCGCTGGCTTCTCCGTCACCTCCGATCAAAACTGCCACCGGCACCGCCCTGCCCCGCCCATGGAACCCCCGATCAATTCGCCGCACCTAGAGCTTCGCCGTGGCTCCCTCGACCTTCTCCCATCACCCACCGGAGCCCTCCACCACCAGGGCGCCACCTCCACAACACACCCGTTGCGCCGCCGGGGATCACCGTCACCAGGCCGCCACAGGCATCCTCGTCCCTCTTCGTCGCCACCGGTGAGATCCCCTAGCTTCCCCCATGCTCATGCGCCGCTTAAACCCCTCTTTTCCTTCCAAAGGTCGGGCGCCCTTCTTGCTCCCTACTACGGCCGCTGCTCACCTTCTTGTGCCACCACAAGATCGCCAGAGCCGCAACCCCACCACCCATGGAACCCTCTTCGCTCCTTGGTTCCATTTTTGCTACTCCCGGCCGTCGCCATCGCCTCTATCTCTAGCAACATGCGCCGCCACCAAGCCGGCCACAACTCAGCTCCCTTCTGCTCTATGTGTGCTCCCTCTCTGTCACTAAACACTGGGACCCACTTGTAAGGCAACCCAATTAGTGCTAACTAATCTTGTGACTGATGATTGGAACCACTCAAATGCATTAACCAAATTGAAATTTGATGTTTGAAAGAAGTAACCAGTAGCACTACATTTCAAAATTGTCTGTCTGTTCTTTGTCTGTATGAGTTGAGCAAATGCCTGACAATTGTTTGATCAGTTAGGAGGTTAGGTAATAATTACAGTGAATAGTTAACTTGAAAATGGAGGTTAATTTAGAGGTTTACATGTATAATTAGAGTATGTTATTGATTCAGATAGTTATTTGATCACTCAAAAATTTACTAACAAATGTATCATTGAATTAGCTGAGTATTGTGATGACTAATTGGTGTCTCAAAGAATTACTTGACAAATTGGATAGTTGAACTAGTGAGTAGAATAATTAACAATACCCAACAAAACCCTTTTGACAAAATGTATGGTCAGAAAAGACAATCTAATAGTATTTAAAGGTAACAGTGGGACTAGTTCTAGTTAGCAGATCAGTTAATACTAGTCTTACAGATTAAGCATTTGTTATTTAGCTATTTAGAAGCTCTTAGTAGATTACTTAAGCTACTTCAGGTTCAAATGTCAAAACACAGTATAGTTAGAAAGCATCTGGCACTGGGCCTCATGTCATCAAGTAGTTAGGACATCTTAGTAGCAGTTATACCTTTGCTATGTCCATTAGTAGGTAGCTTAAGAGTCCAGTTAACACCAAGATACTTTGATAAAATGGATGAACGGAGAGATACTAGATAAAAATCTGAAAAGGCAATAAGCTAGTAAACCTCTTAAATGACTGTTAAATCACTCAACTATATTTTGACAAATGGTTAATTGATTTAGAGTGAAGTCCGGTTGGCCAACAGTCCAAATCATGAACATTTCCCTTAGTTGAATACATTTTTTAGATAATGGAAGAGTCAAACCCTCTTCCGGCCTCTGCATCAAGGATCTTTGCCACGACCCGCCCGGCACACTCGGAGGTCCTCAGACCTCTGGGAGGTCGAGAGGAACCCCAGACGCCCCGAGAGGACATCCCGCTAGGACCTCCAGACCTCCCGAGAGGTCCGATAGACCACCCGGAGGTCTGGGGTCCCGACCCGAGGAGGTCGTTGGACCTCAGACCTCCTCAAGCACCATGCACTACTCGAGGGAGGCCTGAGAGGAGCCAACCCGAGGAGGTCGTGGGGCTTGAGGACAAGCCTAAAGTCCACTACGATCCAAACTGGTCCCCAGGGATCATCGACCAATTCTCACAGCAAGCAAGTGACAACAAAAGCATTCACAGAACTTTATTAACAGCAAAAGGAGGTTTGATTACAATGGTTGCTTACAAGCTCCAGCAACCGAGAGCACACAAACGCAGCGGAAAACAAAAGACATGGTCCACCCATTACACCACAGGTGACTGGCTGGAGGGCACGGCCTAATTGATTAAAGTTTTCTCCCAGGTGATTTCTTGAGCGGGGTGGGATTGGGTAAAGTTTTCCCATCATTCCGAGGCCGGTCCTTGGAGTTGATGAGAGGCAAATAGAACTCTCTCTCTGTCTGTGCAGTGGATCATGTCTAGTTTTCTACTCACAACTCTGAGCCAGTCGTCAGCTTCTAGAGGTTCAGTGGTGCTGGAGAATGTAGGTGGCCTCATCCTCATAAACTCAGAAATGTTGGATCTAGGAGGAGGTAGAACATGTACAGGAGGCTGAGCTGCTGCTGCTGCTTGGAGGTTCTGAGTATTGGTGATGGACTGAGCTAATAGGTTGATCAACTGTGCTTGATTGGTCATCATTTGGTTCCAGTCTGGACCTTGGGGAGGAGGAGGAGGTGGTTGCCTTGACCGAGTCTCTGGATCATTCCTGTGGGCTCTACTTGGCCATCGGCGCGCCACTACCCCTTGTGGTCACCATCTGCTAGGGTCCAAGAGGTAAGAAAAGATAAGAGAACTAGGGGGTAAGGCTTAAGACTTAAAGCAACTAAACCCCTAATAACCCAAAAGCCGTAACTTCAAAGAATCAACCTCAACACTTTCTACGCGAGGCTTGCTGCCCTCAGGGCTGCAAGTAAAGAGGTCACGACATGGAGGGGTGGTCTTTTGTAAAGTAGCCCCAGAGGTAACCTTTACAAAAGAGCTGCCACTCATTGCCACGACAGGGAGGTCCTTAATGCTACCACAACAACTTAGATCGGTCCTATAGACATTCCAAGGAAAGAATTCCATTTAATTTTATAAAACGTTGAGGCAAGCAAAAAGATAAGGAGGAGATAGGGTGAGATATGACACAAAAGAGGGGTAAGAATAGATAGATGACTCAGGTAAGGAGAGAACGATTTTATTTCTCTGGTTTATTAAAACACATTTTGAACTCTTCCTAACAACTCTTCCTAACGGCCATTCTAGTAGGCTGCGTCCTGCAGTCAAGATGCTCTGATACCACTTGTCACGACTCGGCCGGGCACACCCGGAGGTCCTCAGACCTCTGGGACGCCCGAGAGGAACCCCGGGGCGTCGAGAGGTCCTCAGACCTCTGGGAGGTCCGCAAGGACTTCCCAGACGCCCCGAGAGGACATCCCGCTAGGACCTCCGGACCTCCCGAGAGGTCCGATAGACCACCCGAGGTCCGGGGTCCCGACCCAGGAGGTCGTTGGACCTCGAGACCTCCTCAAGCACCATGCACTACTCGAGGGAGGCCCGAGAGGAGCCAACCCGAGGAGGTCGTGGGGCTTGAGGACAAGCCTAAAGTCCATCTGCGATCCAGGCTGGTCCCGGGGATCATCGACCAATTCTCACTGACAAGCAAGTGACAACAAAAGCATCCACGTAACTTTATTAACAAAGAAAAGGAGGTTTGATTACAAGGGTTGCTTACAAGCTCCAAAGAACCGAGAGCACACAAACGCAATGAACACAAAAGACATGGTCCACTCATTACACCACAGGTGACTGGCTAGAGGGCACAGCCTAATTGAGTTAATCATCTTCATCATCATAGGAGTCTTCATCTGCTCAATTCAAGAATCAAGCAAGAGTGAGCACAACAACCGTGCTCGCAAGTTACACCCGTCAATTAATGTAATGACATGCATAGGGATATATAAAAGGACAAAGATATTAGGTTGATTTGCATAAAGCCAATTTTATTTCAAATACAAGTATTAAGTTCCAAAGCAGGATACAATAGATAAAATTCATTTTTGCAAATCTATTTTTAGTTGGATAACATTCATCATAAAAATGGTGAAGGATACCCTCCTGCACATGGCTTCCCGCCCAAAACCCAAATTGGTTAAGCCACCAAAACCAGTGCCAATATTCCTTTTGAAAACCAAAACCAAGAGCTAACTTTGTGTGACATTGCCAGCATGTCCATGACCGTGGACACGGCTATTCGAATAGATTTACACTCTGCAGAGGTTGCACACTTTACCCACATGACATGGATTCTCTAGTTTGCTTGGCATCCGTCGATACCACCTCACACTTCCTTTGGTGAGAGGTCTAGAGCACATGACAAGGCCTTTACAATACATTACTCCATCGCAGTCCACCCACATTAAGGTTTCACAGATCCCCCCCTTTGGATACAAACCCGCCGGGTTAATGGAGTGCCCCCTCTTATGCCAGGTGGGACTATAACTAGTCATAACATGACAAACCCACCGCATCCACAGGGTAAACTACGGTAGAGCTTTGCAAATTAATTAGCCAGATCCCACGCCCCACACTGGAGACATGCGGTTGCACAATTTTGGTATAGCCCATTATAGGCTTAGCAGGTGGTGTCTCAAAGACCGGTCCTTAACCGACTTGGGCGACAAACCTCAACCCTGGGGCATCGGATCACTCGACCCCCGTGCATAGACATGCACCAACCAAACAACCAGCATCGCCCAAGTCAAATCTATTTTTCATTTACTTTGCTTTTCAAACCTCCATGGCACACCAATGCCATGGCCATTTGTAAAACCTCCATGACACACCAATGTCATGGCCGAAATCCCCATGACACACCAATGCCATGGCCGAAATCATTTGAATAATTGATATTTTTGGTCAAAACTCCCCAAATCAAGATTTTGGTCTAAGCAATACTAAGCATTCCATTTTTCAAAGCTACGGGTCCTCACTATTGCAAGAACCAGGTTTTATCTAGGGTGACAATGAAGTTGATTTCAACATGGACAGTGGTCATACCTAGAAGTAGGCATAACTACGAATTTAAAGGTAGGCATTGAAATATCTTAGGGAATTAAGCATGCATACAACTTTGAAAACGATATAAGTAATTTGAAGTATTGGGTGCAACATGATCAAGAGTGTAACTTGCCTTGCTCAAAGTCTTGAGCTGCTCCCTCTCCCTCACTGAACTCGGGCTCCCCACGGTCTTGACAATCTACACGTGAAAACCAAATAACTCAAACAAAGTTCAAACAAGATCTAAAGAACTCCAAATAAGCTTAGATACAAAATCAACAGAGAGGATGGGAGATCGGGAGGAGGTCCAATGAGCTTGTTGGAGGAGGTCTTAGGATTCAAGAGAGAATGTCCAAGAACCGGTTGGAGGAGGTCCCGAGGGTGCTCAGTTGAGACAGAGAGGAGGAATGGAGAAGAAAGTGAGAAAGGAGGGCTTCCCAAACTATATATAGTGGAAGCCAATGCACATGACCCAGGATAGGGTCAATAGGAGTTAGTAAATAGGACAATGGGAGTAGGCATGGAATGTGACAATCGGTATGACATGAGTACTGCAAAGGTAGGAGCATTTAATGTGATACAACATGCATTAAATGCTGTGGAGACTTCCTTGCCCAAGGACTCAGTCAAAGGTAAAGAAAACTGGGTATGACTGCCCAACGGAGGCTGCCAGGACCCACGGAGGAGGTCCTGTAATGACCTTGAGGAGGTCTTGCAGTGAACAAGGGGAGATCCTCACCCACCAGGGAGGTCCTGACGGTTGGATCTCCAAAGGGGAGGTCCAAACGGCCAAGATTATGCGCACCAGAGGAGGTCCGCAAGAGCTGGGAGGAGGTCCTCACCCGCAAGGGAGGTCCTGACGGTTGGATCTCGAAAGGGGAGGTCCAAACGGCCAAGATTAAGCACAAACAGGGAGGTCTGCAAAGGTAAGAGGAGATCCTCACCCGCAAGGGAGGTCTAGAACCGTAGGATCAAATCCAGGGGAGGTCTGAACGGTTAGGATTTCCAAGGGGAGGTCCTAACGATCGGACCTGCCAAAAAGGGGAGGTCTGAATTGTGAGACCCCGACGTTTATTAGGCTCATAATACTTAGTCATCCAAATGACCCTAGTATTATCAACCAAATAAACCCGGTCTCGAGAGATGTATACTCCCCAGGATGCAGTATACATACCTCACACCAAAAGAATGTATCAATTCCATACAACACATAGAACATAAGCAACAAACCGAAGTTAATATTAATATGGAATAGATATTACAAAAGAGAGGCCCTTAGGCCAAATAGCAACAATTCTACAAAGATAACAATGAAGCAAAAGTGCCATAAAGATGGCTATAACACAAAGCCAATCGGTGTGCCTTAACCCCTAGGCATCTCGACCGACCGCCAAGCTAGTCGTCAAGAAAGCGCAACACGTAGCACAAAAGAGAGGCTCTTGGAGCTCTCCTTCTTCCTCTGCAACAAAAGCCACAAAAATTGCCACAACCACGGGCGGATGAGTACATAAAGTACTCCATAAGACTTACGTGTGAGATAACGAGTAACTATAAATAGCTACATGCAAGCTTTATTTAAGTGGATGAGGCTTTGGACTCATTTTAGCATAAAGCAACATTTATTTGCAATAACATAATAGATTGAAGGCAATTTGGCAAAGCATTTTTAAATGTTGAAGTAACAACGAGATAATAACATAATAACAACAACAAGAACAACACGAAGTGACTAACCCAAGTCACCACAACAATAGCATGAACTCCCGCTCATACCAACCATGTCAAGTTTTAATTAAAGGTTGTAGTCTAGTCTTGAACGACCTTACCAAGCATGTCCATAACCTAGGACGAGGCTATTGAATAGTTTTATCCTGCGCAGGTGTACCATCTGTACCCACACGTCGATCGCCTTTCCTTTAGGCACACTACCTTAGGTGTGCTTGCACGGCTAAGTCCTACGAGACATTTCCAATGGACAATGCTAATTCGAGTCGCACAACCCACGGGAGAAGGAGACATCACACAACCTTCCAGGAAGCTAATGCTCCCTCCCACATCACACACACATTTTATCTTTAAAACACACCAACCGAGCGACCCCAATTAACACCGCCAGAGTACTTAGTCAAGAGGGTTCCATATGCCCCTCGTGTGGTTAGTACATAAAATCGCTGGCTTAGTGACCCAAGTACTCGGTCCTTAGGGACCTGCATACCACCACATCCAAAACCACGCCATCCATCCAATATGCCCAAGTCTAAATCAATCTTTTATTTTCAGTTTTGATTTTACAAATTAATCAAAGCACAAGTGCTGGACATATAGGAGTAATAATCAGTTTTGAGTGATCAAGACCATCGACTAAGTCGATGATCGCCCATTTCTACCGAAAACTAAGCATGTCTAAGCAATTTACATCGAAACTACTAAGTGATAAGAGCTCATCCAACGAGCTCCCACCACAGCAAATAACCTAGGCTCATGGTAGTAGAGGATAAACAATTCCTACAGATTATGCAACTATAGGCTTGCTAGCTTACATTTAACACAAAGTAGCATGCATACATAGAAGTAAAACGATATATTAAGCTTTAAAGTAATGGGACAATGATGGAAATGATCAAACTGCTTGCCTTGTTGCTGGTGGTCACTTTGTTGCGGAGGGTCACTCTCGGGATCACCACAAATGTCGAAACCTAACGGAAAAGCGAGAAAGAACCGATAAGAACGACGAAAAACCAAAAAGACGCAACAGAGAACTTCTCCGAAAGCTATGAAAATTTTACAGCAGCAAGACAATGATTTATCATGAATTTAGCAACAAGAACCAATTGATTTGGATTCTTAATGCAAAAGATATGATGAAATCAATTCTGCTCAGCCTATTAATTAGAAATATGTTACTGTTCATCGCAAAATTTTCTAGAATAGAAGTGAAGCTGAAATTTTTACTGTAAAACCAGCACTTCATGAGATGAATAACACAATTGAGTTCATCTCATTTGGAGCTGTATTGCACTTTCTATAATTTTTCAAAAACAAGAACTTGAACAAAATTATAATGCACAAGTTCTCATTTTTATAACAGCAACAAGCTCAAAACTAATTTTCACAGTGAGTTCATTAATAGAGGAAACCAACAAAGTTGGTTTCACTCAAAAATAATCTACAGAGCATTAGTTATACATTTTACAAGTTAAGCATTGATTTAAGTGCACATTTTAAAGTTGGTTTTAAAATCTAATGGCAAAATGTGCTCTGGAGCTGAACTCAACTTACAATCATTTTTGGATTAAAGTCAAGTTCAAAACAGAGCTAACACAATTTGAATGACCTCATTTGGAATTAAAATGAAAGAGATATGAAATTCTAAAGTCTATACCTTATTTCAGGTTTAACTAAGACCTCCTTTGGAATTTCTAAAACTCACAAGGGTATGGGAGGACGTGAGCCACAGATCTCAGATCCAACGGCTCAAGACCTCCCAGAGAACTATCACACACGCCAAGACGTGAAGTCCAGAGGTCTGGACCTCTTAGCAACTCACATGCGCGAGGTGAGGGGAGGTCGTGGCCGTAGATGGGAAATCCAACGGACCACAACATAGAGAGGAGGTCCTAACGGACCAGATCTCGATCGAGGAGGTCCTCAACGGTGAGATCTTCCAAAGGAAGATCTAAACTACCAAGATCTCCCCAAGGAAGATCTACATCGTCAAGACCTCACGGGGAGGTCTGGGACGGTCCAGATGTTCCAGGGAGGTCCTCGATGGTTCAGATCGTCGAGGGAGGACCTTGACGGTCAAGATCTACCCGGGAGGTCATGAGCGGCCGAGATGGCCTCGGGAGGTCCTAAGGAGGTCTAACGCTGCAGACCTCCAGGAGGTCCGGACGGCCACGATGCGCAGTGGAGGTCTTGGACGCTCAGATCTCCTCGGAGGAGGTCATGGAGGTCGAGCTCGCGACCACGTGCTTGCGCACACGCACGTGTTTGGACAAGAGATTAATCGCGCGGGACAACAGGAGGTCGCGCTACCGGAGGTCTTAAATGCACGCAATAAAGGGTGGATTAAAGGCGGTTAAGACATCCAATGATTACAATGATTGGAACACATGATTAGCGCATTAAACATGGAGGATTTTGTCCTAAAACGACAACGACGCCGCCGTTGTGTCCGACAAAACCAGCGCAAAAGATGTGGTCATCGCCGGCGATGTAGACCTCGCCGGCGAGATCCAACGATACCGTTGGGTCCGCAATAACCATGCGCACCAAAGGACCTCCTCTCAGCGGCGGCGACGGTTTTGAACGCGCCGAGCCGAGAGGACAACGAAGGCAGATCTGGCCAAACGACAAAATGCAAAAAGGAGCTCAGCGCGACATTCAGCGTGTGCCAAAACTTAAGCTCCGCAACATGCATTCAGCGGGTGCAAAGCAACTAAAGGACTAACAGGAGGTACCGGTGGTCCTAAGGTCTTTGGGAGGTCGTGGAGGTGATGACCGAGTTGGGAAGACAATGAAGCCAGAGCTCACGGCACCGGCTCCAAGCTCAGCTTTGTCCACCTCTCAAAAATGCCCAAACAAAATAAGTTAGGGTTATTCCGGGAGGTTTGGGGAGCACAAAGTGAGCAAGGGTTGAAGAAGGAGCCACTGGAACCCTTGAGTCACCGAGGAGTTCCAAGGACTTCAACAATGGCAGCCACTAGAGAGGAGGTGAGTGAGTTAGGAGCTCACCAAACATTGGTATGACAGCTCCAAGTGTGTAAAGGAAGCCAACGGGAGCTCGAGTGGACACTTATAGCCTGAGGTGAAGGTTATGAGTGGGGCTAAGCTCCATGGTGAGCTTAGCCCACGGGTTGGTCCATGGGGTGGACATGACATAAAGTTGACAAGAGGCGGTGTCTTGACTGAAGATGAAAGTCGACTGCATTAAATGCGGTCAAGAAAGAGTCATTAAAGGTGCCTGAGGCTGGCGCGCGATTAACTCCACCGCTCGAGCACGCATGCATCGCCAGAGGAAGGAGAAGAACAGGAGGTCTTGGTGACCGTTGGATAAGACACGGGAGGTCCTAACCATCGGATCCAATTTTTGAACCGTTATGTTTTAAGTGGTGGGAGGAGGTCCCACCATACGATCAAGGATGGGGAGGTCGTGGCCCTCCGATTTCTTAATCGCGAAAACGCACGTGAGGAAAAGGGACGGGGAGGTCCAAGCGTTGGATCTCCATCCAGCGGTGTGGACCTCGGTGAGGACTTAATCGCACGCGATCAAAAGGACATGAGGGAGGTCATGGCCTTTGGATTTAAATCAAGGGCACCGACTGATGGGGAGGTCTCGATATGATGCATAGCAGCAAGGGAGGTCGGGACCGTTAGATTTAGATCTAAGGGTTCCGATCAAAAGAGGTGGAGGTCTGAGCTTGCGCAACGCACAAGGGAGGTCAGGCCTTTAGATTTAGATCTAAGGGCTCACGATCTCACGTCTTGCGCCGGGAGGTCAGTGCGCATGAGACAAAAAGGAGGTCGTGACCGTAGATTTTAATCTAACGGTGCACAACAAAAGATGGGGAGGTTGTGGCGCTTGATAGCAGGAGGTCGTGAGTCGTTGGATCTCGATCCAACGGCACGACCTTGGTTAGGTGGGAGGTTTGTTTAGTTTAGGTTGAGAGGAGGAGGTCGTGACCATGGATCTTGGATCCAAGGGCTATGACCTCACGCAGTGGGAGGACTGTTGAGTATGTTGAGGAGGAGGTCGTGGTGTTGGATTTGATCCAACGGCCACGACCTCAACAAATGGGATGACCTCATTGCGATGGTTTAACTGCTCGAGGAGGTCTTTGAGGTTTAACACACGGGAGGTCATGACCATGGATCAGCGATCCAACGGCAATGACCTCATGAGGTGGGAGGTCCTTGCGGTGTTGATCATGAGGAGGTCGTGGTGTTGGATTTAAATCCAACTACTGCGACTGATCAAGGTGGAGATGAGGTCTCACGAGGTGCAGACATGGTTGGGCTGGACCAACTTTGAATATGGCTAGCCCAAGGAGCAAAGTGTAGGCTTTTAAATTTAGTTTTTAACAAATTGAAACTTAACAGAATTATTTGAGATAGCAAATGAACTCCAAATTTGATGAAATTTTAACTGGAGCTTGCTGACAATGAGATCAACCTTGCATAAAATTTCCAGAGGTTATTATGTAATGCATTTTTCTCAGGAAATTCATGAAGGTTGTTTAAAGGATTGTTTTGCCTCCAAAAATTATCAACAAGTGTTATAACTCATGATATTGTTCAGAGGGTCCCATATCAGTTTTGGGACCAAGGAAAATATATTCCAAATGTTTGACACAAGATTTAAGATAATTGGAAAATGAGTTTGATTTTTGGTCAACAAGAGCTTTGTGTTTTTGAATTACACAACTCTTGGACAAGAATTACATAAGATTTTAGGGTTTTTCAAGATGTGAGAAAAAGTTTTAATTTCTACACATATAATTATACTTGATTAACCCTAATTATACATTTGGGATGTTACAAAATCTCTCCCCTTACAGAAATCTCGTCCGAGATTTGGCTCACTCGATGAAAGAAAGATGGATAGTCCGCACGCAGCGATCTTCTCTTTCCCAAGTAGCCTCATCCTCGTAATGGTTTGACCAATGAACTTTAAGGAACTTGATGGTCTTATTCCTTGTCCTTCGTTCAGACTCATCGAGTCTGTGAGCAGGTGCTCGCGATAGGTCAAATCGGGTTGGACATCGAGAGTTTCCAAGCGAGCTTCCTCGGTTGGAACACGGAGGCACTTCTTAAGTGGGACACATGAAAACATCATGTACCCCCTCAAGTGCAGTGGCAACTCCAACTTATAGGCAGCAGCTCCCTTCTTCTCGATAACGCGGTAGGGACCGACATATCGAGGAGCTAACTTGCCCTTGACGCCAAACGTTGATGGCCCTTCAAAGGAGAGACTTTGAGATAAACAAAGTCATTAGGCTCAAAACGTAACTCACGCCGACGGCGGTCCGCATAGCTCTTTTGCTCGATTGAGCAGGCGCAAGCGCCACGAAATAATTTGGACTTGGCGCTCGGCCTCATTGATTGAGTCCGCCAAAGAGAGGTCTCTCACCGGTCTCGACCAGTTCAACGGGTCCTACACTTTCTCCGTATAAGGCCTCAAATGGTGCCATGCCGAGGCGGCTTTGAAAGTCGTTGTTATAAGAAAACTTCGGCGAATGGCAAGCATTTCTCCCAATGCTTCCCATATGAAAGGACACAAGCACGAAGCATGTCTTCCAAAACTTGGTTGACCCTCTCGGCCCGACCATCGGTTTGGGGATGATATGCCGTCTTTGAAAGCAAGACGAGTGCCCATAGCCTCTTGCAAGCTATGCCAAAACGAGACATGAAAAGGATCCACGATCCGACACGATCGTCTTCGCACACCGTGCAAACTCACGATGCGGGCGATATAGAGTTCCGCCAAAAGACCTACCCGAAGTTCAGTCTTGACGGGAAGGAAATGTGCCACCTTAGTCAATCGATCGATGACGACCCAAATGGCATCATTCTTCTTCGGGGATGTGGGTAGACCGGTGATGAAGTCCATTCCGATCGAATCCCACTTCCACTCAGGAATTGGCAAAGGCTGAAGCAGTCCAGCAGGACGCTGATGCTCGGCCTTGACACGACGACACACGTCGCACTTCGCCAACGAACTTCGCATCTCCCTCTTCATTCGGGTCCACCAAAATCTCTGGCGGAGATCTTGATACATCTTTGTGGCCCCGGGATGAATGGATAAAGGCGAATCATGGGCTTCGCGGAGGATTAAATTCCGCAACTCCATGTCCTTTGGAACCACAAGGCGTTGCCCGAACCTCACGACGCCATGCTCATCCTCAGAGAAGCACTTGGTCGTTCCGTTCTTGACATTTGCCTTAATGTGGCTCACTCCAACATCCATTGCCGGCGGACTTGATCCGATCCACCAAGGTTGGTTGCACAACCAAGGCAAAGAAGAGAACCACGCTCAACTAAACCCAAGTTGAGACGCTGAAACTCTTCTAGAAGAAGCGGTGAAGCTCCTCGACAACAAGGCATGGCAATGCGCTTTGCGATTAAGCGATCGGCAACGACATTAGCCTTGCCCGGATGGTAGTGTATACCCATGTCATAATCCTTGATCAACTCCAACCATCTCCTTTGCCTGAGGTTCAGGTCAGGCTGGGTGAACAAATACTTAAGGCTCTTGTGATCCGAATACACTTCACAACGATTACCGATTAGGTAATGTCGCCAAATCTTAAGTGCATGAATCACAGAAGCCAACTCCAAGTCATGAGTAGGGTAGTTGAGTTCATGAGGTCTCAATTGCCTTGATGCATAGGCCACTACCTTGCCTTCTTGCATAAGGACACAACCGAGGCCTCGACGAGAAGCATCGCAAAAGATATCGAAGCTTCGATGGATATCAGGAAGAACAAGAACGGGAGCGGTGGTCAAAGCGCTTTTGAGTATTTGGAAACTTTCCTCACACTCGGCGGACCACACGAACTTCTTGTCCTTCTTGAGCAACTCCGTCATCGGCCAGCGATCTTGGAGAAGTTCTCGATAAGCGGCGATAATATCCCGCTAAGCCGAGAAAACTCCGCGACATCGGTGACCAAACAGTTGACTCCATGAAAGAACATCGCGACCTTGCTAGGATCAGCAGCTCGCCTCCGCTGAAAGAATATGGCCTAAGAAGGCCACTTCCTTCAACTGAATCGCGACTTGTGAACTTCGCGACAATTTGGTGCTCACGTAGCTTGCCTAACACAAGCTTCAGATGCTCGGCATGATCCTCATCGTTCTTGGAATAGATAAGAATATCATCGATGAAGACCACGACAAACTTATCCAAATACTCCATGAATACCGAATTCATGAGGTTCATGAACAAAGCAGAGCATTGGTTAAGCGAATGACATGACAAAGGTACTCATACAAGCCGAAGCGAGTAGAGAACGCCGTCTTTGGAATATCCTCGGGCGAATCTTAAACGATGATATCCCACTCTCAAATCAATCTTGGAGAAAACTCGAGCTCCGGTTAATTGATCGAAGAGATCGTCAATGCGGGCAATGGATACTTGTTCTTATCGTCACTTCATTAAGTGGGCGATAATCGACGACATCGCATAAAAGTACCATCCTTCTTCTTTACGAAGATTCTTTGGACAACCCCAAGGAGATGAGCTAGGCGAATGAAACCCTTCTCTTACAGCTCACTTAAGCGCTTCTTCAACTCCACCAACTCGTTCGGTGGCATCCGATAAGGCCTCTTTGAGATAGGGCGTGCACGGAGCCAACTCAATGACAAACTCGAGGTCTCGAGCGGGTGGCATCCCCGAAGATCGGCGGGAAAGACATCAACGAAGTCACAAACTGTTGGGACTTCGCTAATATCTAGAGCGGCTTCGCTTCAAGCGAAGAGATGAGGATCTAGCAACTTGGAGAAGCGAAACCTTTCATGGGAGGACTAGATAGAGAGATGAGCTTCCTGGCGCAATCGATTTGCCCCATGTGCTGGGACAACCAATCCATGCCAAGAATCACATCAAGACTCGCTGAATGGAGAAGGATAAGGTTTGCTAAGAAACCTACCCTTCGATCTCGATAGGGACATCCCTACACTCGGATTCACTCTCAACTCCGAACCAGAGAGCGAATGAGAAGGGACCGACAATGGAGAGAAAAGAAGCTCTCCGACAGCAAAGAAAAGACTCGTAAACAAAGGAATGAGATGCTCCTGAATCAAACAAAACAGTGGCGGGATGAGAGTTAACAGAAAGTGTACCTAGCACGACGTCGGGTGCCTCCTGAGCCTCCTCTGTGGTGATGGCGTTGACGCGACCACTACCCACGCCTTGGGTAGCCGGAACGATCTTCTGGTCCTGAGTGCGCCACCTCGGCCGCGCCCTCCATTAGGACGAGGGTCTCTGTCTTCTTAGGGCATTGGTTTGCATAATGCCCCTCCGATTGCATGAGAAGCATGTGACCCGGCGGCCGGGTTGCGGGGCTCTCACGACTCGCGGTGCACGGTGAGAGACACGGCTGCGAAGGGCGAGGAACGAGGCGAGTGACCTCGAGGCGCCAAGAGAGAGTGGTACCCCGAGGCGCCTCAAGCGGGACGGAGGGAACTGCCTCGATGACTTATGGGCCTCCCACTTGCGCTTGCAGAGTCCATAAGCTCGAGCCGCATGCTCACGACGATGGCCTTGTCGACCAAGGTCCGGAAATCGTGAAGTCGACAATGGATAGCTTGTCCTTCACTCCTCGGACAAGCCACGCTGAACTTGGCTCCTTAGCCATATCGGTGGCCACGTCCTCGGGAGCATAACGAGCTAGATGGTTGAACTCAGAGACATACTCCATGGTCGAAGCACGCCCTTGCTTGAGCGCAAGAAACTCCCCTTCTTGATCTCCATCAAGCCGGCAGGATATGAGCCCGACGGAAAGCAAGATCTGAAACTCCTCCCAAGAGACGGTGTGGTTCTGCGGGCTGCATGGCGAGAAAACTCTCCCACCATGACAAGGCTGCACCCTCCGGTGGTGCGATGCGAAGCAGCGCCTTCTCGTGCTCTCGCATCTGCAGCGATGCGGCTTACGCTCCACAAGACGGCCAATCGTCGCGATCCAAAGGGTCCTCGGACCGAAAAGGTAGGGGCTGAGTACGAAGAAACTCCGCGAGTCCTCCACGCGGTGATGGGCATTCACGCCCAGATCCACAAGCTCCTAAGTGCAGTGGTGGTGTTGCGCGATGGCGCCCGAGAGAACTCTCCGGTCATCCGCGGTTGCGCCGATCCAAGAAGAACCTCGGCCATGGTCGGAGGAGGAGGAAGCTCCTCGTCGGGACCAGGTGGCCGCCTTGACCTCTGACGAAAAGTCCGGTCATCTGTTACAATGAAATTTGGTTAGCAACTAGACCCAAAAACCAAGCCTTAAAAAAGCAAAAGCGATCGACTAGGGAATGGATCACCCCAACCGAAAGCCAAAATCAGCGGTTATTTAAACTTTAAAAAGCTTCTAAAAGACTCTAAAACAGCCAAGAAACACCAAGGAGGCTCAACTTCTCATCTCAACTAACCCGTATTGAATGAACGAGTAATTGGTCGAGAAGATTAAAAATCAGATCGTAAGATGAGATCTAAAACTATTAGAGAGCAAGGTTAATGCAGCGAAATAAGTGTTAGATACTTAGCTAACTAGTATCACATCTTACCCTTTTATTCCCACAAGTTTTAGTTGATTAACCTCTCATTATCTATCCTAATTAGACACCTTTGAGAGCTGTCCGAAATTTGAGCTGTCGGGAGGAGGTCCTCATCACCGACTCCAGAACTTCAAAACCTTGTAGTGGGCAGGTCACACTTCAATTTGGATCTCATTGGTTCTCCCAAAAACGCCAAGTGTTAATTGATAACAACTATTTTGTAGAAGGGAAGAGAGAGGAGACTTTTAAAACTCAAATTAGAGTGGGATGAGAAGAGAAAGCTAAGATAGGTAAGGAATAAAATCCGAGAAGGATCAAAACTCATTTGACATTTTGAACGGTTAGGTTTTCAAGGGAGGTCCTAACGGCGACCAAGCTTGCGTTACTAAAAGGATGGGTACTGAATTGTAGAGACTCGACGTTTATTAGGCTCATAATACTTAGTCATCCAAATGACCCTAGTATTATCAACCAAATAAACCCGGTCTCGAGAGATGTATACTCCCAGATGCAAGATATACATACCTCACACCAAAAGAATGTATCAATTCCATACAACACATAGAACATAAGCAACAAACCGAAGTTAATATTAATATGGAATAGATATTACAAAGAGAGGCCCTTAGGCCAAATAGCAACAATTCTACAAAGATAACAATGAAGCAAAAGTGCCATAAAGATGGCTATAACACAAAGCCAATCGGTGTGCCTTAACCCTAGGCATCTCGACCGACCGCCAAGCTAGTCGTCAAGAAAGCGCAACACGTAGCACAAAAGAGAGGCTCTTGGAGCTCTCCTTCTTCCTCTGCAACAAAAGCCACAAAAATTGCCACAACCACGGGCGATGAGTACATAAAGTACTCCGCAAGACTTACGTGTGAGATAACGAGAACTATAAATAGCTACATGCAAGCTTTATTTAAGTGGATGAGGCTTTGGACTCATTTTAGCATAAAGCAACATTTATTTGCAATAACATAATAGATTGAAGGCAATTTGGCAAAGCATTTTTAAATGTTGAAGTAACAACGAGATAATAACATAATAACAACAACAAGAACAACCTGGAAGTGACTAACCCAAGTCACCACAACAATAGCATGAACTCCCGCTCATACCAACCATGTCAAGTTTTAATTAAAGGTTGTAGTCTAGTCTTGAACGACCTTACCAAGCATGTCCATAACCTAGGACGAGGCTATTCAATAGTTTTATCCTGCGCAGGTGTACCACTGCACCCACACGCCGATCGCCTTTCCTTTAGGCACACTACCTTAGGTGTGCAAGCACGCTAAGTCCTACGAGACATTTCCAATGGACAATGCTAATTCTGAGTCGCACAACCCACGGGAGAAGGAGACATCACACAACCTTCCCGGAAGCTAATGCTCCTCCCACATCACACACACATTTTATCTTTAAAACACACCAACCGAGCGACCCCAATTAACACCCCAGAGTACTTAGTCAAGAGGGTTCCATATGCCCTCGTGTGGTTAGTACATAAAATCGCTTGGCTTAGTGACCCAAGTACTCGGTCCTTAGGGACCCAGCATACCACCACATCCAAAAACCACGCCATCCATCCAATATGCCCAAGTCTAAATCAATCTTTTATTTTCAGTTTTTGATTTTACAATTAATCAAAGCACAAGTGCTGGACATATAGGAGTAATAATCAGTTTTGAGTGATCAAGACCATCGACTAAGTCGATGATCGCCCATTCTACCGAAAACTAAGCATGTCTAAGCAATTTACATCGAAACTACTAAGTGATAAGAGCTCATCCAACGAGCTCCCACCACAGCAAATAACCTAGGCTCATGGTAGTAGAGGATAAACAATTCCTACAGATTATGCAACTATAGGCTTGCTAGCGACATTTAACACAAAGTAGCATGCATACATAGAAGTAAAACGATATATTAAGCTTTAAAGTAATGGGACAATGATGGAAATGATCAAACTGCTTGCCTTGTTGCTGGTGGTCACTTTGTTGCGGAGGGTCACTCTCGGGATCACCACAAATGTCGAAACCTAACGGAAAAGCGAGAAAGAACCGACAAGAACGAAAAAACCCAAAAGACGCAACAGAGAACTTCTCCAAAGCTATGAAAATTTTACAGCAGCAAGACAATGATTTATCATGAATTTAGCAACAAGAACCAATTGATTTGGATTCTTAATGCAAAAGATATGATGAAATCAATTCTGCTCAGCCTATTAATTAGAAATATGTTACTGTTCATCGCAAAATTTTCTAGAATAGAAGTGAAGCTGAAATTTTACTGTAAAACCAGCACTTCATGAGATGAATAACACAATTGAGTTCATCTCATTTGGAGCTGTATTGCACTTTCTATAATTTTTCAAAAACAAGAACTTGAACAAAATTATAATGCACAAGTTCTCATTTTTATAACAGCAACAAGCTCAAAACTAATTTTCACAGTGAGTTCATTAATAGAGGAAACCAACAAAGTTGGTTTCACTCAAAAAATAATCTACAGAGCATTAGTTATACATTTTACAAGTTAAGCATTGATTTAAGTGCACATTTTAAAGTTGGTTTTAAAATCTAATGGCAAACTGTGCTCTGGAGCTGAACTCAACTTACAATCATTTTTGGATTAAAGTCAAGTTCAAAACAGAGCTAACACAATTTGAATGACCTCATTTGGAATTAAAATGAAAGAGATATGAAATTCTAAAGTCTATACCTTATTTCAGGTTTAACTAAGACCTCACGGAATTTCTAAAACTCACAAGGGTATGGGAGGACGTGAGCCACAGATCTCAGATCCAACGGCTCAAGACCTCCCAGAGAACATCACACACGCCAAGACGTGAAGTCCAGAGGTCTGGACCTCTTAGCAACTCACATGCGCGAGGTGAGGGGGAGGTCGTGGCCGTAGATGGGAAATCCAACGGACCACAACATAGAGAGGAGGTCCGGAACGGACCAGATCTGATCGAGGGAGGTCCTCAACGGCTGAGATCTTCCAAAGGAAGATCTAAACTACCAAGATCTCCCCAAGGAAGATCTACATCGTCAAGACCTCACAGGGGAGGTCCTGGACGGTCCAGATGTTCCAAGGGAGGTCCTCGATGGTTCAGATCGTCCGAGGGAGGACCTTGACGGTCAAGATCTACCCGGGGAGGTCATGAACGGCCGAGATGGCCTCGGGAGGTCCTAAGCAGAGGTCTAACGTCCACAGCACCTCCAGGAGGTCCAGGACGGCCACGATTGCGCAAGGGGAGGTCTTGGACGCTCCAGATCTCCTCGGAGGAGGTCATGGAGGTCCAGAGCTCGCGACCACGTGCTTGCGCACACACACGTGTTTGGACAAGAGATTAATGCGCGGGACAACAGGAGGTCCGCTACCGGAGGTCTTAAATGCACGCAATAAAGGGTGGATTAAAGGCGGTTAAGACATCCAATGATTACAATGATTGGAACACATGATTAGCGCATTAAACATGGAGGATTTACGTCCTAAAACGACAACGACGCGCTGCCGTTGTCCGACAAAACCGAGAAAAAAGATGTGGTCATCGCCGGCGATGTAGACCTCGTGGCGAGATCCACGATACCGTTGGGTCCGCAATAACCATGCGCACCAAAGGACCTCCTCTCAACAGCGGCGACGGTTTTGAACGCCCATGAGCCGAGAGGACAACGAAGGCGATCTGGCCAAACGACAAAATGCAAAAAGGAGCTCGCGCGACATTCAGCGTGTGCCAAAACTTAAGCTCCGCAACATGCATTCAGCGGGTGCCAAGAACTAAAGGACTAACAGGAGGTACCGGAGGTCCTAAGGTCTTTGGGAGGTCGTGGAGGTGATGGCCGAGTTGGGAAGACAATGAAGCATGACTCACGGCACCGGCTCAAGCTCGGCTTTGTCCACCTCTGAAAAATGCCCAAACAAAATAAGTTAGGGTTATTCCGGGAGGTTTGGGGAGCACAAAGTGAGCAAGGGTTGAAGAAGGAGCCACTGGAACCCTTGAGTCACCGAGGAGTTCCAAGGACTTCAACAATGGCAGCCACTAGAGAGGAGGTGAGTGAGTTAGGAGCTCACCAAACATCGGTATGACAGCTCCAAGTGTGTAAAGGAAGCCAACGGGAGCTCGAGTGGACACTTATAGCCCGAGGTGAAGGTTATGAGTGGGGCTAAGCTCCATGGTGAGCTTAGCCCACAGGTTGGTCCATGGGGTGGACATGACATAAAGTTGACAAGCAGGCGGTCTGTCTTGACTGAAGATGAAAAGTCGACCAAGCATTAAATGCGGTCAACAAAGAGTCAAAAGGTGCACAGAGGCTGGCGGCGCGTAACTCCACCGCTCGTGAGCACGCACGCATGCGCCAGAGGAAGGAGAAGAACAGGGAGGTCTTGGTGACCGTTGGATAAGACCTGGGAGGTCCTAACCATCGGATCCAATTTTTGAACCGTTATGTTTTAAGTGGCTGGGAGGAGGTCCCGGCCACACGATCAAGGATGGGGAGGTCGTGGCCCTCCGATTTCCTTAATCGCGAAAACGCACGTGAGGAAAAGGGACAGGAGGTCCAAAGCGTTGGATCTCCATCCAACGGTGTGGACCTCCAGTGAGGACTTAACCGCACGCGATCAAAAGGACATGAGGGGAGGTCATGGCCTTTGGATTTAAATCCAAGGGCACCTTGACACGATGGGGAGGTCTCGATATGATGCATAGCAGCAAGGGAGGTCGGGACCGTTAGATTTAGATCTAAGGGTTCCGATCAAAAGAGGTGGAGGTCTGAGCTTGAACGCACAAGGGAGGTCTGGCCTTTAGATTTAGATCTAAGGGCTACGATCTCACGTCTTGGGAGGTCTCAGTGCGCATGAGACAAAGGAGGTCGTGGACCGTAGATTTTAATCTAACGGTGCACAACAAAAGATGGGGAGGTTGTGAGCGCTTGATAACGCAGGGAGGTCGTGAGCTGTTGGATCTGATCCAACGGCTACGACCTTGGTTAGGTGGGAGGTTTGTTTAGTTTAGGTTGAGAGGAGGAGGTCGTGACCATGGATCTTGGATCCAAGGGCTATGACCTCACGCAGGTGGGAGGACCTGATTGAGTATGTTGAGGAGGAGGTCGTGGCTGTTGGATTTGATCCAACAGCCACGACCTCAACAAGGGATGACCTCATTGCGATGGTTTAACAAACTCGAGGAGGTCTTTGAGGTTTAACACACGGGAGGTCATGACCATGGATCATCGATCCAAGCGGCAATGACCTCATGAGGTGGGAGGTCCTTGCGGTGTTGATCATGAGGAGGTCGTGGTGTTGGATTTAAATCCAAGCAGTGCGACCGATCAAGGTGGAGATGAGGTCTCACGAGGTGCAGACATGGTTGGCTGGACCACTTTGAATATGGCTAGCCCAAGGAACAAAGTGTAGGCTTTTAAATTTAGTTTTTAACACCTGAAACTTAACAGAATTATTTGAGATAGCAAATGAACTCCAAATTTGATGAAATTTTAACTAGAGCTTGCTGACAATGAGATCAACCTTGCATAAAATTTCCAGAGGTTATTATGCAATGCATTTTCTCAGGAAATTCATGAAGGTTGTTTAAAGGATTGTTTTGCCTCCAAAATTATCAACAAGTGTTATAACTCATGATATTGTTCAGAGGGGTCCCATATCAGTTTTTGGGACCAAGGAAAATATATTCCAAATGTTTGACACAAGATTTAAGATAATTGGAAAATGAGTTTGATTTTTGGTCAACAAGAGCTTTGTGTTTTTGAATTACACAACTCTTGGACAAGAATTACATAAGATTTTAGGGTTTTTCAAGATGTGAGAAAAAGTTTTAATTTCTACACATATAATTATACTTGATTAACCCTAATTATACATTTGGGATGTTACATGAATGGCCAAGATTTCCAAAGGGGAGGTCTTGACGGTCCAGATCCACAAGGAGGAGGTCTGGACGGTTAAGATCTCCAAGGGGGAGGTCTTAACGGTCCAGATTTACAAGGAGGAGGTCTGGACGGTTAAGATCTCCAAGGGGAAGGTCTTAACAGTCCAGATTTTCAAGGACGAGGTCTGGATGGTTAAGATCTCTAAGGGGAAGGTCTTAACGGTCCAGATTTACAAGGAGGGAGGTCTGGATGCTGGATTTCGATCGGACCGCCCAAAATGATTGGGACGCTCTGACCATTAGAACTAGCGTAGGATCTTAGCCTTAGAACTAAATCGGGTGGTCCAAAATGGTTGGGACGTTCGGACCGTCCGAACGTCACAACAAATCGGACCGTCCAACGAAGATCTAAGGGCTCAGAGGAGGTGGGACGTTCGGACCATCCGAACGTCTCACCAGGATCAAACCATCCAATGCAAATCGGACGACTCACAATCAATAGAGATGCAAATGGGCAAGGAGGATGTCCTGGAGGACCCGGGGAGGTCCAATAAAGGTAAGGGGAGGTCCTAGAGGACATGGAGAGGTCCTGAAGGACGCGGAGAGGTCCAATAAAGGTAAGGGGAGGTCCTAAGAAGCGGTAGTACCACATGGTGTGGGTGGTACTACCGGGCTGATACTGAAGGGAACCTCCAGAGAAGGTTTCAAGGCTTCAAGCGGCAAAGGACGTCCAAGAAAACACGAAAAGCTTCACAGGATTCCAAAGGAGCTCCGATGCACATGAGGGCGGCGAAGGCTTGGGGAGGTTGCAAGCCAGAGAAGACCCGAGAGGGAGAATCGGACCCATGGAGGTCCAAGCATTTGGGAGGTCTAGACCCAAGGAGGTCTAGACCAGGGGAGGACAACACACAGGAGGTCCGAACCTTTGGATCCAACAAAGGAGAGGTCTGGGCCATTAGATCTCAGACAAAGGGAGGTCTAGACCAGAGATGGGTAAAAGATGGACAGAGAAGGAAAGATCTTCAAAACTCCAACAAGTCAACAGACCAACAAGGAACCTTAGTTGTAGTTTGAGTTAGTCAACTTAAATCCGTTATGAAATTTCAGGTTAAGCTTTGAATTCTCATCAAAACAAAATGGTTCTTTTTATTTTGAAATTTTTTCAAAAAGACTCTGAAGATCAGGGTGTCACAGATGCACACAGCCCAATTTATTACAAATCTCCGAAATCCAAAGTATCCAACAAATTAAAGTGACTCGAAGCATTACAACCAAAAAACGACTGAACTTTAAATTCAATCATTACAAATTCTGTGACTACACCGCCACCCATGATTGTTGAAGATTTGCTTCGCCACCCATTCCAACCTGGCACTTCCGCTCAACATCAACTCCTTCTAGGTTGGTTTCTGCATAGTTGCCCATGCCCTCATCCAGTGCCCCACTCAATAAGATAACCTGCAAGGGATTATTGATAGCCTTTTTATCAAAAGCTGCATCATTCCGACATAGCCAAATAGACCAACATAAGGCACTGGCTCCAACAAGGAATTGTATTTTTAAATTATTTGGAATACCAGTTAACCAATTCCCAAACAAGTTGACTATATTTACCAGAGGAGATAAATTAAATACACATTGAACAGTCCACCAAACAAGACGTACAAAAGGACAATCAATAAAAAGATGCTGTATTGTTTCCTCTGAAACACAGAAACAACAATTTTTGCTTCCCCTCCAATTTCTTTTGAGCAGGTTATCTTTAGTTAAAACTACCCCTCTTTTGAGATACCAAAGGAATATTTTCACTTTTAAAGGAATTTTAAGTAACCAAAAAGAGTGCTTATTGGGGACTCGATAATTTCCAATTAGTGTCGCATCAAAAGTCTGTACTGAAAAAAGTCCAGACTTGTTTAATTTCCATCTAAAAATATCATTTTGAGAACTTAAATGAACATTAATAATTCTCAATAGTAACCCATTCCACGCATGTAACTTAGGTCTACGAAAAGAGATATTTAAAGGAGTCGAACTCAAAATATTTGCTATTGTATCATCCTTTTTCCTCACTATATGATAAAGGATTGGATATTGTCTTTTTAGAGGCGAGTCTCCTAACCAAATATCTTCCCAGAACCTAGTTTGCATTCCATTTTTAACCTGGAATGAACCATAACGAAATAAAAGATCTTTCATTTTCATTAGACCTGACCAAAAATGCAAAGTCCCAGGCTTATTAACCACCCGCATAAGACTCTTCTCATTCAAATATTTCTTAGTTAATAAAGTTTGCCAAATCCCTTCTTCATTAAGCAACTTAAAAAGCCATTTTCCTAGCAAACTTTTGTTTTTTATGTCTAAATTCTGAATTCCTAGACCACCCTACTCTTTGGGTGTACACATTAAACTCTATTTAGCAAGTCTATATTTTTTTTTATGATTGTCACTTTGCCAGTAAAATCTAGATCTATAAAAATCAAGTTTTTTGAGAACCTCTTTAGGAATCTCAAAAAAAAAAAAGACAACATAAACATAGGTAGGCTACTTAGTACTGAGTTAATAAGTACTACTCGACCACCTACAGACAAATTTTTTTCCTTTCCAACTGCTTAGCTTCTTTTCAACTCTATCTTCAACACTTTTTCAATCCCTATTTCTTAATTTTCTATAATGAATTGGAATCCCTAAGTATCTGAAAGGAAAGACACCCACTTCACAACCAAATAATTGCGTATACTGAGTTTCAACATCTTTGGCTTTGCCAAAACAAAAGAGTTCGCTCATGTGAAAATTAATCTTTAACCCTGATAAATGCTCAAAGACACAAAGAAGAAGCTTGAGATTTTTTGCTTGCTCTAAGTCATTATTCAAAAAAAGGATAGTATCGTTAGCATATTGTAATATTGACAACCCATCATCAATCAAATGAGGAACTATTCCCGATATAAGTCCCTCTTCTTTAGCTCTTGAAATAAAAAAGGCAAGCATATCTACTACGATATTAAAAAGAATAGGGGACATCGAGTCCCCTTGCCTAAGACCTTTCTGAGTTTGAAAAAAAGACCCTAAATCATCATTAACTTTTATTCCAACACTCCCTCCCTTAACAAAACTCTCCACCCAAGAACACCACTTAGCCAAAAAGCCTTTCATCCTCAAAGTTTGGAATAAAAACGGTCAATTTACTTTATCATAAGCTTTTTCAAAATCAAGCTTGAGCACAATCCCATCCAACTTTGCTTTGTGCAGTTCATGGACAGTTTCATGAAGGATAACAACTCCATCTAGAATATATCTCCCTTGCATGAAAACTGTCTGCGATGGTCTAACAACCTTATGCACGACGTTATTAATTCTATTAGTTGCCACTTTAGTAAACACTTTAAAACTAACATTTAGAAGACAAATAGGTCTATATTGCTATATTTGTTTAGCATCTACTTTTTTGGGAAGAAGCGTAATAATCCCAAAATTCAAGCTAAAAAGGTGCAAGGAGCAACTATGTAAATTGTGAAACATAGCCATCATATCATGCTTAATAACTTCCCAAAACACCTGATAAAACTCTGCTGGGAAACCATTAGGCCCAGGTGCTTTGTTATGCTCCATCTGAAAAATTGCTTCTTCCACCTCCTTCTCAGAGAAAGGCATGGTGAGAAGATTGTTTTCAAAATCAGAGACTTGAGGTATATCATTTCTAAAACCATCAATCATGGAAACATGATTACTTTCAGATGGTCCAAAAAGATCTTTGTAATAATTGGTGATATACATTTTTAATTGTACATCACCCCTAATTATCCCTTCATCCTGATCGAGCTGAAAAATGCTTTGCTTTCTATGTTCACCATTCGCAATCAAATGATAGAAACACATATTCCTATCTCCCTCCAAAAGGAATTTTGCTTTAGATCTTTGATACCACTTAATTTCTTCTTCTCTTAAAAGTTGTGCCAGTTCTCATTAGCAATTCTTTTAAGATTAAGGTCTTCATTGGACAAACTCAAAAGCTCAGATTTTTTATCTAGCTCATCAAGTATTAAGTTAAGCGCTACCTTTTCCTTTTTATAAGTTCCACTGCAATTTTTAGCCCAACCTCGAAGATATTGCCTAAGAGATCTAACTTTCCATTGCCATCTTTGTAAGGTAGTACCACCTCTATTTTCATTTTTCCACACATCTTTCACCATCTCCCTAAACCCGTCTCTACAAAACCAACCTATTTCAAATTTAAATAAAGATTGATTCCCTCTATGAGAGGCCGCTCCCGTATTTAAAAGCAATGGCGTGTGATCAGACAGAGACCGTTCAAGAGCGTTGACTGTGACCAATGGAAATTTTTGCTCCCAATCAGTGCTCATTAAAACTCTGTCTAGTTTTTCAAAGGTTGGGTTATTTAAAGAATTAGCCCAAGTAAACTGCCTACCAGATAAATCAATTTCCCGTAAATCCAGAGTATTAATCACAGCATTGAACAGAAAAGTTGAATGATTTGAAATGCTAGTGAAGCTCAATTGCAAAACCAACTATCAGATGCTAACAAGTATTATGACTGTCATTTAGGTCACCCAAAGGTATTAACAAATATGGAGTCTAATAGTTGAAGGAAGATACCTAGTAGCACTTTGGTTTAGAAGAAAATGTCATGTTGTAGGATGCAAGAACAGAAAGGAAAACCTATAGAGAATTTGAACTAACAATAAGCTTGGGACATTGCTATTACAAGTGGTTAGGAAGTATAGTGTTTTGATTAACCCTTAAAGATTGATCTCAAAAGAACACCATATTATGAAAAACAGCCCATACAACTGTTTAATAAACCCTAATATGTTAGTAAGTTAAATAATTAAGTGATTAGTAAGATAATAGCAATAGTAGCACTAGGTCAATGAGATAGTTAATAAAAGGTAGTAAGGCAATTTGAGATTTAAAAATCATTAGTATATTACTAAAACTAATTCTTGGAAGAAAGGGGCTTCAGCGGTCCTGCCACGTCGCCCCAAAAACTTTTAGCCGTCGGATGAACGCGTGACGGCCAGATCCAGCTGCCCACGTCGCTCGCCAGCTGCGCGCGTTCGCGAGTCTTCTTCTCGCCTTCTACTCGCTTATCCTCGGCCGCTCCTCCGTCTCTTTGCTTCGCCGCGCCCGCCACTGCGCCTCCCTCGCTCCTTTCCTTCTTCCTCTCCCCGCTCACTCCCTCACGCCGCCGCCCCTCCCCTCCGCGCAGCCGCTACTCCCCTCACTACTTCCTCCGCCGCTACCTCGCGCTGCCGCCCTTCCCTCTGTCAGGTAGCTCCTCCTCGCAAATATCTATCCGTCCATGGCGCCGCCTCCTCTCCAAGAACTCCTCCTCCATTTGCTTCCTCCGTCGCTGCCCGACCTTCACGCAACCCCCTCCCCTCGCTCCTGTCCTTCTTCCTTTCCCCACTCGCTCCGTCCACGCCGCCTCCCCTCCACTGGCCGTTCCTCCCCTCATTGCTTCTTCGCCGTTGCCTCGCGTCGCCGTGCAACCACTTTCGCTTGCTTGCCCGGCCTCCCCAGCCCCCTACATTTGTTTAGATCCTCGCCCCAATTTGCTTTCGCCTCCCCGCGCCGTCGTTTGGGTCCTTCCCTTGATTTGCTTTGTCGCCTCCCAGCTACCGTCGTATGATGGGTGAAGAAAGGTGGGTGTTGAATTTGCGATTTGATTCTTCTTAGGTTTCGAATCGATAGAAAGGGAAAAATTGATGGATTTTTTGGATCTATCAGCTAATTCTTGATGTCGGCACCGGGAGGAGCTCAGAACGTTTGGGTCCTTCCCGCCATTTATACGTCTCGTCCACCGCGCCGTCGTTTGAAATTTGAAGAAAGGTGAGTCTTGAATTAGCGATTTGATTCTTCTTAGGTTTGTAATCAATGGTAAAGGAAAAATTGATGGATTTTTTGCATCTATCAGCTGATTCTTGATGTCGGCACCGGGAGGAGCTCAGAACTATCACATCCATAGATGATCCACTTCCTGTGTGCTGAATCTATTGTTTTTACATTATTGTGTATTGTAATATCGCTTAGAGCTTGAACTCAGAACTATCACCACAAGATACAGAGTTTTGTCGATGATGTTGTATAATTTATGTGACTTCATTTAGTAATAATATATAATCTGCTTTCTATACTCTGAATCTTCTATTTTAGTTCCATTACTGTGTATTGTGCTATCGTTTATAGCTTGAGGTAATATAGCTGATCTCCTTAGAAGTATTGTGATCATACATCTAATCATATGATGCCTTTATCATACTCATCTTATTGTGATCCATGATACCGACCCTCTACAGAAAAGGTCAGAATCTGAACTCTTAAGCCAGTTTTAGTAGCCCAAACATCATTCTATTATTGCTTACAATCGCCGTTAGATTGTCTTTTTTATATATTGCTTAGATACGCCACTAGATTGTCTTTTGTATATAGATTGTCAGTTCATATTGTCACAGAAACTTTCTTTTTAACGATGAGGATATCTCCTGTGTATTGTTGTGCATCCTGCTTGCTTAGTCTTCCCTGCATTTTTAGATTGCTTGAGTAAAAAAAAGGTATACGTTATACAATTATAGCTTAGGATGATTTCTACATTTGTTCTTCACAATTTTTTTATATGTATAGATTATCTTACTATATATGTGTTTTCATTTCGAGGGGCAGTGAAATGGTCTGAGAAGCTGGTTCAGAGCATTACCTTCAGATATGGAAAATATTTTTTTGTACGGGGCACAATCACAAATGTGCTCTTTGCTTAACATGCGCCATTCACATATTTCAATAGTAAGTTCTTAGATTCAGCAAACATTGCGTCACTATTATATTTTCTAATTTTGTGCTTAGGTTTGTTATCAATCAGTGTATATTTACGCTATTATAATTGCCTCATGAGGTTTTCCTGTGCTGGACATGAGTAGAGACGTATCTTATTTCCTTAGTTTAAATAACCACGTTTGTCTGTTGAAACTTATTGTGATTGAATTGTATTTACGTTTTCTAGATTTCTAGGTGTCTTGAGACCGTGTTTACTTCCATATTGTGAACAGGTCACTCACGTTGATTGCTATCGCCAAAAAAAAGGAGTTCCATCAATGATGTTAGATGATTTATGTTGCTTCATCCATATATAATCCACTTCCTGTGTACTGAATCTGCTCTTTTAGTTACATTATTGTGTATTGTGCTATCACTTATAGCTTCAACTCAGCACTATCACCACAAAATACAAAGTTTCATCAATGATGTTATATAATTTATCCGCCTTCATCCATATAATATATAGTCAACTTCCTATATGCTAAATCGCTATCTTAGTTCTCATATCGTGTATTGTGCTATCATTTATAGCTTGAGGTAATGTAGTGATCTCTCATCTAATGTAAATATAATTTGAGTTGCTTGAGTAAACTTAGGTTACGTCTAAAGCTTCTATTTAGTTCTAACAATGGTTCTTCCTTATTGACAGCCTTTTCCTTAAATTAAAAACATATGAATCCATTATTTGATACAATACAAAAGACATCCCTCCATCGCGTAGCCTGTTCAAAAAAGCCTCTTTTCTAATCACACATCTACAAATCTGGCCATAGACATAAAGGTATGCAAAATAATTTTCGCTTTATCCTCGATAGCTTAGATAGTTTTGTACAGATGGTTTTCGTAGAGATTCCCTTACAAAATTCGATTTGTTACAAAAGTATTTTTGCTAGATAGACCTTATAAAAAAAACCCATCAGCTATGAGATTGACTTATCTTGGTTGACCTATGTGCTCATCTGCACTTATCTAGATTGACTATATTAATTATTATATTCTATTTGTTTCATCATGTACAAATGTTCCCTACAAGCACAATTTCTAAATTAGATTAGTGAGGTGACACCGCGAGCGAGATCGGACGGCTAACAATTTTTGGACGACGTGCCCAGGGCCGGAGGAGTCTCTACCGTTGTACGCCTCCTATTAGCTTCGTCAGGATTCATCCGTGTTTTCAACCACACCCTGACCCTTCAAATAACCTTTTTAGATATGTATTCTTCTTGGCTCTCTCTTACATATCTAATTATGTCTATCTGTTATGTATGTTCTATTACTGCCGTTCTATGTTTACACTGTTTGATCTATCTTTCTTGGTTGTAAAGATGCGCTGTCAAACACCTGCAATAAACTATGTGTAAAATATATATATATGTGTTCTTTTATATCACCGCTGCTATTACCTTACCCTTAGGTCTCAGTTACTTCTCATTGATGTCTACTACGCCATCAAGGTAACTACCTCTTCTCGATTTTAGAAATCCGCCTATCGTCATTCTATGTCACTAATCCACCATAGTTAGCTTCCTTCTCACTTATTTTTATATGGCTTCATAGCCACCTAACATGTTTCCTTTCGCGATCACATTGTCTCGATTACTCCTCATTGCTGTCTACTACACTCATCAAGGTAATTACCTCTTTCTGACTTTAGAAATCCTACCTATGAGTCATTCCATGTCACTAATCCACCATAGTTAGCTTCCCTTCTCACTTATTTTTTATATGGCTTCATAGCCACGTAACCTGTTGCCCTTTCGCGATCACGTTACGCTCATGTGTCTTACTGCCTCTCATCCTATTTCACATTGATACGCTTCTCACCTCTTTGCTACTGAGGTATGTATAAAAAAAACAAAAACAAGATTGCCAAACCATATTATCTAGACAACACCATTCCTCATATTTTTGTAATAGTATATATTTTTCATAGGACTTTCCACCTATACATATATCTGCCTCTAACGACTACATACATTACGTAATGGTGTATCAATTCAATTGTTAAGGGTCCCTCTTTGCCCTTAACCCGTTTCTATTTATAGGATTATTGATTGTTTGCGTATAGATTTTTACCACACCTTTTACCATCAGTTACTTGCCAATTTTTTCTTGGTGTGATTTTATCATTCGTGTTGCCTCACATTCATGTTTTTAAAAAATATATCAGTCAGAGCTAACGAATATATCAAGAAGAGCTACCAAATCTCATTTTTGCCTTACGTCTATTTCTAAGTTGTTTCATCCATAGGAAAATGTTCAAATTAGTTCGATGCAATGAATACCGTTCAGATTAGTTACACAGTCCTTTCTCATAAGCACTATTAACTCGCTGTACGTTTGTCACCTATGTAGCGTGCTTATTACCTATATCTAATTATTGTTTCCTACCAACATACATATCTCCTTGCTGCTCTACCGTTGTCCGCCTCCTATTAATTTCATCAGGATTCATCCGTGTTTCCATCCGCAACCAAACCCTTCGGACAACCTTTTTAGTATGTATTCTTCTCGACTCTCTCTTACATATCTATTTATGTCTATCTCATATGTATATTCTATTCTTGTCATTCTATGTTTACATTGTTTGATCTATCTTTCTTGGTTGCAAAAACGTGATATCAAGCACGTGCAATAAACTATATGTAAATATATATATATATATATATATATATATATATATATATATATATATATATATATATGTGTGTGTGTGTGTGTGTGTGTGTGTGTGTGTGTGTGTGTGTGTGTGTGTGTGTGTGTGTGTGTTCTTTTATATCGCTACTACTATTACCTAACCCTTAGGTCTCAATTACTCCTCATTCTCTGTCTACTACACTCATCCAGGTAATTACCAAACATCTCACAAAACGTTTCAGATTATACATAGTGTTTCATAAGTTTAACTCTTCATTTCCTACATTTTAATACTTGAACAAATTTAACTACAAAGATCTTCGTCACCGCCTACCCACACTGGAACAGAAGCACCCGCAAAGAAAACTCGCTCGGCTACCAAAAAATTACCGAGTGATGTCCTTACTCTACTTACCACCATAGCCTCGGTATACTTCTAATCCATTACATCGGAAAAAGAAAAACAAAAAAAAGTTCTAGCTAGTTACTTTATACGAGGCTTTACATCTGACTTTTTAAACGCCGCAACAATCGCCGCTTCGAGAATAGATTGTACTTAACAACTCGTGCTTTTATCCAACCATTTTAGCAACACTCTATTAGTATTTTACATTTCATCACGCAGAGCTGTGTTACTACTCTGTAGAACCTATTTTTAAACACTTTTACCTCACCTATAACCAAGGCGCCTTGGTTTATATGTACATATACTTTCACTACTTGCTTCCACTATTTTGTAAGCATACTACTTCCATTCTCTCCTTTGTAATCATTTGACTCACTTAAATCCATCCTTGAATACGGTTTATATATACATATCCTATCATCAATCTCCTGCTCTTCACGATGATGATGGAAATAATAACCGCACATAGCTACATTACAAACTACATAGCTATCTAATTTACCTCTTTTTAAAATCACTAATAGATTATCTGTCAATCCATTACCGCCCGCGCCATTTGGCGCGGGTGAACTTCTAGTACTTAGTCAATATCACTAATGCCTAGGTTAAAATGGAGGTCAACTAAAAATAATCTTAGTACATATTTTAGTTAAAGGTTAACCCAATATACTAGGTGTACCTTAGTATAAGCTTAGTCATGATTATGACTATAAAAATGGCACACTTAAAACATGGAACTTCCTCGGTAAATAGGAAGTAATAAATAAATAATCATGAGAGCATATGAGAGGATTGATTTTGACTGTATGATCATCGTGGGTGTATACATAGAATGCCTGGAGAGAGTGCTTGTGAGTACTAGGTGGCCTGTTAAGGAAGACAACATCACACAAACTCTAGTTGTCGTTCGTCGTCATCCGTTCTTAGTAGCAGAACCCTTCATGATCCGAAAACAAACCAGAGAGTTATACCTAACCGGATAATCTCCCCCATCTAAGTAACCCGTGAGGAATGTTCCTGTGAACATTCTCTCTCTCTCTCTCTCTCTCTCTCTCTCTCTCTCTCTCTCTCTCTCTCTCTCTCTTAGAATTATCTACTTTGGTCTGAAGAATTTCCTTCATACAAATTATCAGTGGATATATTTTGTCTGTAGTATTTCCTTCATCAACTTCTTTGGATATACTTTTGACTATAGTATTTCCTTCATCAATTTCCTCAATTATACTTCGACTGAAGTATTTCATTCATCAACTCTAGATGAGTGTGATTTGGTCTCATCTGAAGTAATCCGTCTTTCAAAGTATCATTAGATGTGTTTACTTCCATTCAAAGTATTTCCTTTTGTTTGTATGTATTTAGACTTATTGGATTTCATTTGGTTGTTTTCAGGCGCTCTTGGATTTAGTCATATTCTGCGTAGTTAGACTCTAGAGCTGTAATGGGACAACAATCCCAACAAGATCAAGGCGGGGATCATGATTATCATAATATTCAATAGGATGATTATCAACATGTTGAGCGGGATTATTATCAGAATGTCGAGAAGGGCAAATATCATAATATTGAGCCTTATTGGAATATTGAGCAAGACAAGTCAATACTTTGATCATATTGCACCTAATTGTTGCAATTATATTATTTTAAATTATGAAATTGCATTGCTATGTTTTAAACAATTATATTGGTCTAGCTCGTAGTTAATGCCTTAACAATAATTGTGTATAAACTTCCAATCCTTGAATTTAGACACTATCCTTGTCACCCTAGAATTAATGGTTAACATACTAGATATAAGTCTGTATCTAAGTATCAAGCTTAGCCTTGCTTAGATACATTGTCATTCGGGCATTAAGTTGCCCGACATCAATCAACACCTTAAAAATGAAGATGGGCAGTCGAGGCTGGGAGCCTGGCTGGTATGTTGGATTAAAGGTTAATTTGAAAACAAAAGAAAAACCTGAAAAACAGATTTCGACTTGGACGGCTAGAAAGAGTGGCTGGTGCCAGGTGCACGAGAGAGAGTTGGTATGTGGATGTACCGCCCAAGTCAATCAAGGACCGAATCTAGTAATGACCTCTCATATAAAACAGTGCAACCATAAGTCTGTAACACTTAAGATCTGGCTAACTAATTTGTCCGCCTCATCGTGATTTCACCAGTGGATGTGTGGAGTGTACAAAAGGCAAGAGAGTCACCGATCTGCACGGCGCCAATGGGAGACCTCCCGGGGGCACGGCCTAAAGAGGTGATACCTAACGGCGTGAAAGTGCAATAATGTGGGACATTGTAAAGGCCTTATGATAATCAACATTATCACTTGTGGGTAAAGTGTACGGACTTTACAGAGTAAGAAAACTATCTAGATAGCCGTGCTCATGGTTAAGAACGGTACTGAGAACTTGCTTGATATAGCTTTCCTTTTTAAAACCAATAGTGTGAGTGTGTGGAATGAAAATGATGGGTTTGAGCCCAATAGTTGGAAATGTTGATGTTGGAATCCAGAGAGTTGAGAAAACCTGGTCGGGGACCAGTGGTAAATACGGGATAGCCTGAACATTGAGTGGACGTACTCACTCAATGGTATAGGAGATGAAATCTCCACTAGTACTTTACAAACAAAAACTCTGTTTATAAAACTTGTATTGGTTAAAAATGCAAAGTCTCAGGATTTGCTATTACTTAATCTATTTCAATAAATGGCTCTGTGCAAAATAAAAGAACCATAAGCCTTTCCTTTGTTCAGCCTTGCATCTATAATAATTGCATTGTGTATTGGCTCGCGAGTACGGTTGTGTACTTATACTCGTTATTTATATTCTTTTAGTCAGTAAGCATAAAAAAAGACTTCAGGAACAATTATAAGCATTGAACAAGACTGAAGATCAAGAAGGCCAAGAACTAGGTCGTGAGCCCACAGTCGATTGCTGGTGGGCATATCGTGAGGGTTCCTCGCGTTATACTCTGAATCTGCTTCCGCTGCTGTTCTTTGAAAAGTATTTGGCCGGTTCGGCTAGTCAAAAGCCGTAAGATATATTTACACTTTGTTTAATATTATGCAATAACTTTACATTTTCGTGATGTATATTTGAAACAACAATGTAACTGTGTGTGCCAGCTACTGATCTAGGGAATGGTACAAATATACACAATAGGTCCCAAGTTCCAAATTTGGAGTCTAACATTTTTGGAGCCAACCTACCAGCAAAACGCTTTCAATACATAGCTCCAGATTCTCAGAAAAATGGATTATGAGAGAATCAAAAACAGATCTGGAAAATAAGAATGCAGAGCACTACCAAACGGGTCTAATCGTAGGTCTGTAAATTGGTCATAGAAGTGGTCCGTTGACTATTAGGATGAAATAGTAATGGGTTTGTAGAATTTACTTTTATATATAAAAAAAGGCATGACACTAAGCGTCTAAAAAAACAAAGAAGAAAAGCAGAGCAGCCGCTTTCCCTGGGCTACGAAACTACACCAGGAAGAAAAACAAACAAACAAAAAAATATCCTCTCGTCTCCTCTCCGCCCCGTCGCTCCCAGCAAAGGAAGCCGTCCACTTCCCACTTCGGTTCGGTCTCTGCACCGCCGTTCCATGCCTCGCCTCTCTTTTCTTCTTTATATCCCACATCCGCGGCTGACGTCGACGGCGCACCCGTCGACTCCTCATCTCTTTGTCTGCTTATTTATACGCAGTGTTCCTGCCCCCAAGTCTCCTCTGCACGGGGCTTGGAGAGAGAGAGAGGGAGGTGGACATCGGGAGTGCACTGCTAGCTCAGGTCAGCCCAGTGATTCCTGAGTCGTTAATTCCTCTGTGCTTATTGGTTCTTGGTGACGGGATGATGTGTGTGATTTTATGTTTTTTTCCCTAGAAAAGTAGTTAGTATTCCTTTATTTTTCATGGCTTATATCAGCAGTTCTGGTTTGGTTTCTTTGGTGCTATGCTTTGCATGGGGATGGAAAAGGTTCTATGGCTTATATCAGCAGTTTTGATGTGTGTGAGTGGATGTTTCTATGGGGATGGAAAAGGTTGTAGCTTTGTTGTTCTTAACTTGTTCCTTACTTCTTTCAATATTAGCTCTCTTAAGTATACTTCTAAATCTTTTCAAAAATAAAGATTTGTTCTTGACTTTATTACTTTAGTTCTATCCACGTTCCTCTACCTTGTCGGTGCAGTTGTTGACAGGATGTAACGACCATTTCTTTAGGAACACCAAACGTTGGTTAAGTACCATACTTGTTGGCAGATTGAAACTCTACATTTTCAATCGTCCTAGTTTCTTCATATGTTGTTTCTGTAGGCTGATCTTTTCATGAACTGTTTATCTCTAGGAAAGAAACCATGCCAATAGTTTCTCTGTTCTCGATTTTCGGGTCTGAGGATTCAATCAGGCGAATAAAGAGCTTGTTTGCCAATATTGTCATAATTTTAACTAGATCCAAATGATTGAAATCTGTGTAGGTTAAGTCAGCGTTTGGTATTGGTATTCGATCGCACTAAACAATTTGGTATTTTACCTTGATATTAATTAATTAGCGGTGTAAACCATCAAAACTTACTGAACCCGTATGCTTGGATATTTTTATTTGTTGCCTCGGGATTCCTTTAGGAATTTAGGATGCATGATGGTTTATCACATCACTTTTGATCAGTACTTGATGCCAAGGGTGTTCTCATTAGCCACAAAGACTTAATTGAACAACTCTAGAAAAACGACGTGCTTGGAGCTCTACTTCAATAGTCAACGAAGTGTGTATAATCTAATGTGACGGTGGCCCGATCTTCCGAAAAATACTGATATATCGATTGTGAAGAACACGACATTGATGATCCAAAGACTCCTACCAAAATGGATCGAACCCCTCGTAATCACTACACCACTGCTCCGATGGTTATAAACCGTGCCGAACGCGGTTGATCTCGCTAAGAAGGCTATCTCCTGCAAGCGAATCGAGAACACCAGCAAGAGAGTAGAAGATGCAATCTGAAATTGTATTGCGATTAATGGTTAAGCTCACAAAGTTGGGGTTCCTCAACCGAACGTGCAGCGAGACTGCTATGTAGAATACTCTAAAAAGAAACTCAAGGAAAACTAAAGGGGTGCGGTCTCCTTAAATAGCGGAGGAGCCGTACATAGCTAAGAACTAAGGGGGTGGTACTGTTCCCATGAGCAGTACCACCATGAATAGTGCGGCCCAAGGTGGGGGCGGCTAGGGGGATGGCCGGCCAGCATATGGGTCATATGGTCCAAATCAGCCCATTCATTACATAGCCTATGGACCAACAAGAAGTGACGTAGTACCAGGGCATGTAGATATAGTACGATGGCATGTAGACGCAGCTCGACTTCTCAAAATAGACGTAGCTCGGTCCAACTGGTGAATATGGCAGCACAGTAGTCGAAAATCCTATCGGAGAAGATGTGATTGAAGTAGAGGATGTCGTGCAGCGGGTCGAAGTAGTGATCGCATCCTTAGGGTTGATGTCCTCATCATATCACTTTCCTACAAAAGGTTAGTAGTAACAGGAGGCAAAGAAATATGCATATCTTCTAATGTATCTCTGTACGTCGCACGGTTTGGCAAAGTCACTCCTGGAATTAAGTCAATTTGGTGTTCAATCCCTCTAATATGTGACAGTCCCGGGGGTATTTCAGCAAGATCGGATTTGGTTGCAAGCATGACACAACCCTTTAATTTAATTCCCTTAGTTCTAGAACTAGGTGCCAACTTTTCATTTTTAGGTGAGAAAACGTTCTTCACTACTTGCTGATTTTCATATTCATGTTCACGTTCTTTCCTCTCATTTTCAGCTATCTTTTTATCACATTTCACAATTTCAGTAGGTGTCAAAGTTAGCAAAATTATTTTCTTTCCTTTGTGCATAAGAGAGTACTTATTACTTCTACCATAATGAGTTGCATCGGTATCAAATTCCTATGGACGTCCTAATAAAAGTGAGCAGGCTTGCATAGGCACTACGTCGAAATCAGCAACATCATGATAGGAACCAATGGAAAAATGCACTCTCGCAGAATGTGTTACCTTCACCTTATCGTTGTTGTTGAACCACTGAATGTGGTACGAGTGAGGATGCACACGTGTGGTCAAGCCAAACTTCTTGACCAACCCTGAATTCACCAAGTTATTACAGCTCCCACTATGATACGAACACGATAATCCTTGACAATGAGAAACATCTGAAACAAATTATGGCGTTGTAGCTTCTCCACTTGCTCTCTTTGAGTGCTCAATACTCACTGCACAATAAGGGTCCTATAATTCTCTATAGCAGCGGCACCTAAAATTTCCTTACCGTCGCTATCTGCCTCATGATCATCACCATTACCTTCAAGGTTAGCTACAAGAGCATATTCATCCTTAACATCACTAGCACTTACATAACCACCGTCTTCTGTTGCAATGTACGTTTGCTGACTTGGGCAATCTTTCATGACGTGGCTAATCCCTTTGCAACGGTGGCACACAATCCCCGTCGTACGACTCGTGGAAGCAACCGATGAAGAGCTCTGCGCTGGTGCCTGTACACTAGTAGATTTACTTGTCTCAGATGCACGTGACAATGGTGGCGGCACTGCTGAACGCGCCCTACTCACGGAGGGGGCAATAGACTGAAAAATAGGAGGTGGGGCTGTGTTGGCTTGTCCCGGCATCGGTCTCGATGTAGACGTACTTCCAAAGTTGTTCCTTGTCCCTTGTTGCCTACCCTGCAATTCCTGTTCTGCCAAACAAGTAAGCTGGAACAACCTATTGATATCAGTATACTCTTTGTAATCAACTATGTCCTGAATTTCACGCCTTAAGCCCCCATAAAAATGAGCCATTTTGTCCTCCTCATCCTCAACAACATCACAACGCGGCATGCCTATTTGTAGTTCTTGATAATATTCCTCGACAGATCGATTACCTTGATCTAAGCGCTGTAATTTCTTACGCATATCACGTTTAAAGCGAAGGAACAAATCTAGCATGCATAACTACCTTCAATCTATCCCATGTATCAGGTGTTAAGCCAGAATTAACTACTTGATTCCACCAAACGATAACAAAATCCTTAAATTCACTAGTAGCTTGCCTGACTCTATGCACTTTAGGAACTAGATGGGCATTAAATTTTTGTTCAACTGTCATCTCCCAATCTAGATAAATTTTAGTGTCATAAACACCCACAAAAGATGGTATGGCAAATTTAACTTTAGCAAACGAGTCATCATTAACACGAGCATTGTGGTGCTGAAAATTATTACCTCACATATCGTGATGGTTGTGATGTAGGTGGTGTCGTTGACGTGCATCTTGGGCAGCAAGAGCAGCGTCGGCATCGCGGTTTTGCCTCTCATTATCATCTCCCTCCTCAAGATCTTGGGCTGCATCGTGATCATACTCACGTCCATTGTTTGGTGGCCGATTCACCATTCTTTCAAGGCGTGTAGTGAGCACTGCAATACTATTATTGATTGAGCGTTGCAATGTAGCCGTAGTAGCTTGAAGCTTTCTGTCGATGTCCTCATTAATGGTAGTGCGTTGTTCATCCAAGAGCGTCATGAGCTCTCCCTTTACAACACACTCTTTCTCATCAGACGTCTCACCTGTCATGGTTAGTAGAAAACAAAAGATAATATAAAGGTATTATCCCTATCAACTACTAGGTGGTGGAAGGTGGAATCACACACTCTCAAGCGTCTTACCACATTCTTACAAGTGTTCTTACCAATGCAACAGGTGGTACAGCCGGTGGCTAGTTCGTGATACCGTGTAGAGTGTGGGTACGATTGCAAGAGGGGACCTGTTGTGATCAAGAGTAGGTGGAGCTCGGAAGGCACAATATGGTAGCAAAGGATTAGCAAAAACCGTAACCCAATTAGCAAAGTTGAATAAGGGTCCCAAGTACTTGTTACGGTTGCTGGTTTAAAAGTATCTCTAACCCTAGCACAACGCCGACTGATACCAAGGACCAAACACAAAGGATTCAAAGGATGCAAGCAAACCCGATTGCTTCTTTCTTTCTCTCTTTTTGCTTCTTTTTTTTTGCGAATGTAACCTTGACTCAAAACTCTTCAAAATCCTCTTCCGGGTCTAAAGAGGTATATGGGTCTCTCTCTCTCTAAACTTTGATTTTTTTTTATCGTGTTGCCAAAGTTAATGAACCCTTCTAGCAGCACGAAAACAACATCTCTTTTCTTTTTCTTTTCTTTTCTCTTTATTTTCTCTTTTCTTTTTCTCTTTTTTTTTTCTCTTTCACAAACTGAAATCCTTCTCTGGTACTTCGGCAAAACCAAATCCAAAACTCTCCTTGAAACTGAATTGGAAACCCAATCCAATCTATCTAGGGCTTCCCTTTTATGCCAAACTGAAATCAACTTGGAAACTGAACAGCAAGGATACCAATGGAGCTCTTGATCGGCCACGGCAACAAGATGTCCGTGAGTTATGGCTGCGGCAGCATGCGGCAGAAGGCAAAGTGGAAGGATGGTAGGATTGCTGCGGCGGGGAGGAAGGATGATGGTGGTGGCCACGACAGGGAGGAAGGCTGGCAGCGGCAGGGGATTGTGGTGGTGGTGATGTTGGTGGCCGTGGCAGGAAGGAAAGCTGGCAACGGTAGGGGGTCGTGGTGGTGGTGATGTTGGTGGCCACGGCAGGAAGGAAGGGGGCTACGGCACTGGGTGGTATTGGCGCAACAGGCGTTGGTGTTGGCGTGGCAGCGAAGGGTGACGACAAGAGACCAAGAACACGACTCTAAACCAGCAACACGACTTAGAAAAAGGACTCAAATTCAACAACGTGAATCGAAGAACGGGAATTGCAAAGGCACAAAGGGTGATGGGACAGCGGAAGAACACGGTGAACAAATTATTTTTGTGGGGCTAATTTTCTGGAGTTTTTAGGACGATGAACAACAACTAATCTAAAAGGGGAAGAATTGTGATTACCTAACGGGCAACCTTTGCTCTGATACCACCTAATGTGACGGCGGCCCGATCTTCCGAAAGGTACTGATATGTCGATTGTGGAGAGCACGACGTTGATGATCCAAAGGATCCGACCAAAACGGATCGAACCCCTCGCAATCACTACACCACTACTTTGATGGTTATCAACCGTGCCGAACGCGGTTGACCTCGCCAAGAAGGCTATCTCCGGCAGGTGAATCGAGAACACCAGCAAGAGAGTAGAAGATGCAATCTGAAATTGTATTTCGAATAATGATTAAGCTCACAAAGTTGGGGTTCCTCAATTGAACGTACGGCGAGACTGATATGCAGAATACTCTAAAAAGAAACACAAGGAAAACTAAAAGGGTGCGGCCTCCTTAAATAAGGGAGGGGGAGCCATACATAGTTAAGAACTAATAGAGTGGTACTATTCATATGATACTGTTCACATGAACAGTACCACCGTGAATAGTGCGGCCCAAGGTTGGGGGGAGGGGCGGCTAGGGGGATGGTCGGCCAGCATACGGGCCATATGGGCCAAGGGGGCGGCGGCTAGGGGGATGGTCGGCCAGCATATGGGCCATATGGTCCAAGTCAGCCCATTCATTACATAGCCCATGGACCAACAAGAGATGACGCAGCACCAGGGTATGTAGACATTGTACGATGGCATGTAGACGTAGCTCGGCTTGTTAGAGTAGATGTAGGTCGGTCCCACTGGTGAATATGGCAGTGCAGTAGCCGAAAGTCCTATCAGAGAAGATGTGGTTGAAGTAGAGGATCCCGTAGTGGTCGTATCCTTAGGGTTGATGTCCTCCTCATAATCATTATTAAAAGGAGAAGTACTGCATATGGACACTCTTGTTTTGTCAGCTTGTCTTCGCCGATCACTAGATATGCTTAAAAATGGTCTTTTGTTGTGTTCAGTCCCGTTGAATATGTGTCAAGTGCTCTAGGCTCTTGTTAGTTCATCAGTATTGTGATCCACATCAGTGCCCAGCTTTATCGTTGTTTTCGATTATTAGCCTGAAGAAAGAATTGATTGACAAGATTGACAAGTCAGTCTTTTTTATTAAAAAAAAATACTGTACATTTATCCTGTCAATTTAGCAAGATCAGGTTGAAGATTATGGTAGGGATGTGCGAGCTATCTTCTTCCTACCATTCGTTGTGCGGTCAATTCTGTTCCATTGGTCTTTTCTTGTTTCTTAATCAAGGAGTTAATCCAGTCAGTGTCTCAGTGACCTGGCGGCCTTGTCCAAAATCAAGTTTAGGAGCTACTGGCCACCCGTTACTCCGTTAAGAAGCAGATTATAAATGGCAGTTGCTTTCTCCTCTGCTTACCTGTCAAGGCAATTTCAGGTTCTCAATTACAAGTCTAGACTCTAGACACACTCCAAGTTAGGGAAATCGACTTGTCACTAATGACTAAGCCTGTTAACCTCCATGATGCAATGAAGGGAATGTCTGCGATTTGCTAACCACCCTACTGGATAAGAGCAGCATCATCAGATAAAAACAAAATGTAACATAAAATAGTTTGCAGCAAGAGTAGTGATGCTGAACACATTTATTCATGTCAGGCTACCATTGTCGCGTATTGATATGGTCCATACGGAGCATTACTTTACGTTTTCTCCGCTTATCTGAAGTATCTTGTTTAGCATGGGACCCTCTAAAGTCTGGATAGACTAATCAGGACTGAACAATATCTGAGCCTAAAAATCTCTGGACCCATCAATCCCATGGTTGCTCTTCCTGTGGTTTCATCTGTCCCTTTTGGTGACAGTATCTGCACATGAACCGGTACGGCAACACCACAATGGTGCAGTCACGTGTCCTGCTCTATTCTTCTCGTTCGTTGTGCTGCTCTAGTCTGACTAGTCATCTCACACGGTTTGATGACCTATCTTGAATCCTTGATTGGTGAGAGTTTGTTCAATGGCCTGCTTTTCTCTCTTGCCGAGCATTTTCTTTGGTCATTGGTAATGATCTGACCCTCTGGTTCGTTTCGCAGTGCTGCGAGCAATCGACAAGAGGACAGCAAGCAAGGCAGAGACAGCCGCGTAAACGCAGTTGAAGGTGCAAGAGCAAAATGGATCAGGTTTGCACGACTGGTGTCAGTGACAGGCCCGCGGTGGCCGGCAATGATCCGGCGAAGAGAGTCAGCGGGGACGTCCCAGCGGCGGCAGGCGGTGGCTGCTTCGACTGCAACATCTGCCTGGACTTCGCCGTGGAGCCGGTGGTCACCCTCTGCGGCCACCTCTACTGCTGGCCTTGCATCTACGAGTGGCTGCGCCACGACGCGGAAGCGGACACCAGCGGCGGCAGGGGCTCGAGGCGACCGTGCCCCGTGTGCAAGGCCTCGCTCACGCCGGACACGCTCGTGCCGCTCTACGGCCGTGGCGGCAGCTGCTCCAAGAGACCACGGCACGGCATGGCCACCATCCCGCACCGGCCGACCGCGCACCAGGAGGGCGTCGAGCGACAGAGCGCTCAAAGCAGTGACGACAGCGGCCACCGACACGAGAGCACGGAATCCGACCCGCGAGCTCGGTCACCACTGCACGCGCATCACCTTGCCAGTGCCGCGCGGTTCGACGTCCTCTACCCTCCACCGCTCGGGCGCGGCTTGAATATGATCCACTCGACAGCCGGAGGGGTGCTCGGGGGGCTGGCCGTGGCGGTGCTCCCGTCTGTGTTCCGTGGCCAGGTGCCGCCGCCGAGAGCGTACTACTCCAGCCCTTACCAACTTGCCGCCCTGCAAAACATGAGTCCGAGGCCGAGACTGCGGCACATGGAGGTGGAGAGGTGTCTGCATCAGATATCGTTCTTCCTGTGTGTGTTCGTGGTGCTGTGCCTGCTCTTATTCTGAAGCAGATGTTGCGCAACTTATGTACAAATAGCGTGTGGTGTACATAGTTAATGATGTGATAAAAGTTGCGATGATATGTGGGCACTCGAGACGAGACTCAGGCGGATCCTCCTTACTAACAGAGTAACAGGAATTGACGGAGTCCTGGCAAAACAGACATGATGCAAAGCGCTTCTGGGAATTGAGGGAACCTGTTTCAGAAATGCATACTCTCCTTTAAGGGATCAGATCACCATACTACACTAGAATAAGCAATCGCTGAAGCGTTAGAATTGTTACTGCAACATTTCTGCAAGATCATCATCTGAACTATCTCTTCATCTTTTGGCCACTAGCAAAGGAGCAATGAGCTCGAAATGTCTGCAATGTGCGGGCAAAAGAATGTCATGCACGGCAGCTTCCGTTTCAGAAATGCAAACTCTCCTTTAAGGGATCAGATCACCATACTACACTAGAATAAGCAATCGATGAAGCGTTAGAATTGTTACTGCAACATTTCTGGCAGATCATCATCTGAACTATCTCTTCATCTTTCGGCCACTAGCAAAGGAGCAATGGGCTCGAAATGTCTGCAATGTGCGGGCAAAAGAATGTCATGCACGGCAGCTTCCATTATTCATATTCCAAAACGAACAGAGCACCAAGATTCAAAATGGCACTTTATGGTATAGCTAGCAGCTATGAACATCTTCTTCTGTCAGTTTGTGTCGCGCCACCTATACGCATCAACCGACCCTCGCTGGTCTTCCAGCTGATTAATCCGGATGAGGATGGTCCCAGGGTTGCCTTCATCTTCAGTCCACTGGACTGATTTCTTCTCCAGATACTTCTTCACCTGCGAATGTTCAAATTCATCAGGTGAAGACATACAGCACAATCTATGTGCATGTGTTAGAAAAGTTAAGACTATGGTTTTGCTATTCACAACTATGCAGCTTACTTATTAATTGAGAGGTTATATATAAACATTGTTACATCGGTCTCATAGGCTACATTGGTCACATAGGACAAGAGAGAGAAAGTAGAATATACAACCTCTTCACCCTCCCCCCTTCCCTTCTCAAACTCAAGGTGGATCAGGAGAATCTGATGCACTGAGTTAAAGTAGATGAAGCTGATGATGTTCTCAAGTTTAAGGTTTAGTGAAGAAAAATCTGCAACTTGAAACTCTGAGAGAACATACTTGAGGGCGATAGTCGACTGCTGACAATGAGATCATGTGAAAGATACATCAACACCAATGTGTTTTGTTAGCTCATGTTTGACTGGATCACTAGCAATCTAAATGACACTTGTATTGCCACAAAAGTGATGTATGATTGTCACAATAGACACCTAGATCAATCAAGAGCCATCGAATCCAAATAATCTCTGAGGTGGTAGCAACAAGAGCTCGAAGCTCAGCCTCTGCACTAAAGCGTGACACCGCAGTCTGCTTCTTGGACTTCCAAGCAATGAGCGAAGTACCAAGAGAGATACAATAGCCAGTGATAGATCGGCGATTAGTAGGATCACTCACCCAAATGGAGTCAGAGTAAGTGTGAAGCTAAAGCTGACTCGAACTAGCATAGAACAGACGTCTAGACGCAGTCCCCCTCAAGTATATCAGCACACGAAGAACATGACCATAATGGACTGAGGTGGGAGCACTAACAAACTAGCTGAGTACAAGAACAATATGAGCCATGTCTGGCCTGGGGACAGTGAGATAAACAAGACTCCCAACGAACTGACAATAGCGAGAAGGATCTATCAGTGGAACACCATCTGTAGGTCGAAGCTGTAGGTGGAGCTCCATGGGGTGTGGCAGCATTGTTGTATCAGTCATACCAGAGTGAGCAAGTAGATCCTAAACATAGCGATGTTGAAAGAGGTAGTAGCCATCACTATCAGAATGAACCTCAATCCCCATAAAATAGCTCAATGGTCCCAAATCGGACATCATAAATTATTCACTCAATTTCTTCTTCACAAAGGCCACATAATCCATGTCGTCTCCTGTGATCAGCATATCATCTACATATAGCAGAAGCAAAGTACAAAACCACTGAGAAGTGTGAATAAATAAGGCAGGGTCATGCTCACTTGGAGTGAAACCAGCGGCTCGGATCACAAAACTGAAACACTCAAACTAAGCATAAGGAGCCTACTTGAGACCTTATAGAGCATGCTTGAGGCGACAAACATAGTCTGTAGGAGCCTCAACACTTGGGGTGGCTGCATATAGACCTCCTCATGTAGATCACCATGAAGAAAATCATTCTTGACATCCATATGAGATATAGTCCATGCGCATACCAGCCGCAACAGCAATAAGAGTACGGACTGTGGTCATATGAGCAACTAGAGCAAAAGTCCTATCATAATCTCGACCATAAGCCTACTAAAAACCTCTTACAACAAGACGAGCCTTGTATCGCTCTACTGACCCATCTGACTTGTTCTTTACTTTATACACCCACTTGCAAGTGATAGGAACAACTCCATATGGTAGCGGAACAAGATCCCAAGTGTCCATGCACTCTAATGTTGTGAGCTCTTCTGTCATAGCCAACTGCCACTCAGGTACACTAGTAGCCTCCTGATAGGTACTTGACTCAGCTACTGCACCTGCACAAGAAAACCCCCATCTCTCTGGTGCCTAAATAAAAGAACGATCACGTAGGGCATACCGTGACGTAGTAGAACGATCGCCAGAGTCGATGGTACTGGCCGAAGGGTCAAGTGGAGGAGAGGATGATTGAGGATCAGAAGAAACTCTCTGTCGGCGACTATAGTGAAAGGGAAAAGTGAAAGTGTCAGAAACTGGTGGAGCTGGTGGAGGAGACACGCTCGAAGGTGGAACTGGTGGAGAAGGTGTATTTGGAGAAGACAAGTCTGGTGAAAGAATGGGAGGTAGACACAAAAAGGAGGTGGAATCTGTGGAAGGAGTGTGATGTGTAGAAAGATGATAAAAGAAAGGTTGGCCCTCATCAAAGATCACATCACAAGAAATGCGAATGCGACGTGCTAAGGGATCATAGCAACGATATCCCTTATGCTTAGAACTATAACCTAGGAAAACACACTCAAAAGACTGAGCACTCAGCTTTGTGCACTCATGAGGTGCTCGAAGGACATAGCAGGCATGACACACTCAACCGACTGGGCACTCAGCTTTGTGCGCTCACGAGGTGCTGGAAGGACATAGCAAGCACAATCAAAGACATGAAGATGAGCATAACGAGAAGATACTCTATACAGGACCTTACCAGGACACTTGCCCTGAAGCTTGGAAGAGGGCTGGCGGTTAATGAGATAGATTGCCCTAGAGACTGCTTCCCCCCAAAAGTGAGAGGGAACAAAGGAGGAGATGAGAAGAGTATGAGCAATCTCAATGATGTGGCGGTGCTTGTGCTTAGCAACACCATTATGAGTATGAGCACCACGACACGAGAGCTGAGGAAGAGTACCCTCAGAAGAAAGGAACTAAAGAAAGACTGATGAAAGATAATATCCCCTAGAGTCAGAACGAAAAACACGAATAGAAGAAAAAAATTGTGTATGAAGCATCTTAACAAAATACTGATAAATGGAAATCAATTGAGAGCGACGTCTCATAAAATAGATCCAAGTATATCGAGAGTGATCATCGACAAATATGACATAATAATTATAACCACCCTTTGAAGCAAAAGGAGATGGACCCTATACATCTGAATACGCCAAATCAAAAGGTTCAGAAGACTAAGAGGTACTACTGTTTCCCCATCTTACAACCAGTACAATAAAAACTAGACTCAACAATGACATGACCTAAGGAGCCTTGGTGAACTAGGATGGTGAGGCGAGCTCCACAAAGATGACCAAGTCTATGATGCCACTTGCTAAAGGAAGGACTAACAGGAGACTGAGATGATGACATAGCAGAAAACACTGAGGCCTTCGACATACTAGTGGAAGGAAGATGTAAGGTGTCCAAGACATAGAGACCAGGAGAGACTCTACGGCAATGGCTAGAACCAATCACTCTTCTTCTCTGACGATCCTGAATGAAACAAGAAGAATCATCAAATCCAATTAAACAGTTCATATCAGTGAGTTGACTAATAGAAATAAGGTTCATAGATAGCTAAGGATAAAAAAGACATATTAGGAACAGAGAAGTGAGATGTAGAGAGAATGCCTTGATGGGTAATAGAGCAAGGTATACCATCAGCAGTGTGAACATATGCAGCATCAGTCACAGGCCTACGAACAACAAGCTGAGAGCTGCCAGATGTGACATGAAAAGAGGCACCCGAGTCCAGAACCCAAGGATGAAAAGCGCTAGGAGCAGAAGGTGCAATTGAGGTCATAGCAGACATTGATCTAGAAGTCACAGTAGGTGTGGGTGTGGTAACAGTGAATGCTCCAGTAAGTGCTCTCGGATGCCCAGTAGATGCTCCACGATGATGATCAGATGGATGTCTGGCATGATAATCAACAAGCTGGTCTGGATGTAATTTGAAGCACTTGTCAACAAGATGACCAGTTCTCTTGTAATGAGAACATACCACCACCCCTGTGGGTGTCGCTCTGATAGATCCAAACCGCTATGAGATACCCAGGACATCATGTGGTGGGGATCCTGAGGCAGGCACAAGCAAATGAAAACGAGTCCCCTCTGCATTCAAACTAGAGAGCACATTAGTGTAACACCCCAAAATTGGGACCTAAAAATTCCAAAGTTAAAAATACGAAATTTTAAAACTTTTTGATACACTTCGTCGATGTTCGAATTTTTGAGTTGTTAATTGAAACCTCAACCCCAAAAGTGCGGTCTGAGCCGAAGCCACTCAGCCCAGCCCGACTTCTTTTTCTTTTTCTTGTTCCTTTTCTTTCTTTTCGTTTCTTTTTTCTCTTTCTCTTTCTCTTTCTTCTTTCTTTTCCCTTTCCCTTTTCTTTTCTTTCCTTCTTTTCCCAGGCCCACCCGCCAGCCCTTCCTTCCTTCCTCTGCTTCCTTCGCCAGACATCCCTCCTAGCACCATGCCGCCCCCTTCTCCTCCCTGGCGTCATACCGTCTCCTAGTGGCAACACTGGCGCCACGCCACCTCCTGTCGCGCACATCGCTCAACTCCCGCCCCAGTCACATCACCTGTGCCTGCATCGTCCTCGCCCTAGCCACGTCCGAAAACCGCGCTCTCTCGCCACCTTCTCCGTGCCACCTCATCGTCCCGTGCCATGCCTCACACAGGCGCGACGTCGCAGCACACAGGAGCTGCTCGCAAGCCGCTCGCCCTTCTCGCCCCGAGCTTCACGAGAAATCGCATCCCCTTTTCGTCTATAAAGCCACACCGAGATGCGCCCTAGCCTCCCTATCCTTCTTCTTTCTTTCGCCCAAGCTCCTCCCCGAGCGATCTTCTTCCACCCCACTCTGCCCCGGCCGCCACACCTCCAAATCGCGCCGACCGCCCACTCTGCTCTGGCAGCCACCCTCGTACTGCCTTGCACCACCCCAGAAACCTCCAACCTTTCCTCCTCCCCCCCCCATTCACACCCCCCAAAGCTCGGATCGAGCTCAAGGTCGCGTCGTGCCGTCCGGCCGCCACACGTTCCTCGTCGTTTCGGTCGCACCAACGAGTCCCTCCACCATTTGCGCATGTCAAAAGGTGTTCCCGAACCCCCTCGGTGTTTCCTCTCAACCAATTGGAGGATCCCTCATCGGCAACACGTCGCGTCCACTTCTTCCCCGACTCTGGCCGAATGCCTCTACCACCGTCGCTATGACTTCTCCAACAAGCCCCTCTTCAATTCCCTACTACCGGAGCATCGCCTCCCCTCCCTTGTCCTCCCCCAACCTTCGTTTCGCACTCTCTATCACCCGCCCGCTGCCCCCATGTTGAACCAACCACGCCGCCGTCGGCTCCCACCGCCAACACGCCTCAGCTACTCCTCTCCGCCATCCACCGCTCCAATGAGTTCCTCTGCTCTCGTGGATGCTCATGCGCACCCTCTTTCTTCCCCTCTCCTCTCCATTGCCGCCCAGTATTCTCCCCACGCCCGGCCACGCCACGCGTGCGCTAGCTCAAGACTTGCCACCCGAGCCAAGCCAAGGCCACCACTACCCCCGAGGTCGCCTCACTCGGTCAGTTCCATTTTTGCCCTCTGTGGCAGCCATCGGCGGCCAGTGCCGCCCCCAGCGCCTCTGGCCTCCCCTGCTCTGTAGCCCCCTCTCTGTTTATCTCACTATGAGTGTATGGAGTGTATTACAGTAGGGGCCCACCATACTAAGTAACTAGTTAGCAGATAGAGTGAGCATATGATAGTGCCCCCCCCCCGGTCCTGTGACTAATTTAAGTAATTAGCCCAAAAGACATTAAAAGGTTAGTTAGTTTATAAATATTCAATTGATAGTAGTATTTTCGGATAGTAACAGTTAGTAGACAAATCAAGTAATTGTCTTGGATTTTCATATGAGACTAGTTCAATGTATTGTTGTGGTGTCCTGGGATAATAAAATGAAAGGCAAGCTCCATACGAGTTTTGTTATAAGGTTAATTAGGTTGTCATTACTATTTAGACTTAAAATGCGACATTAATCGGTGTCCTCTTAGAACCTAAGATGATGTAAGTCATGATTAGACACGTGCATACATATATGGTCAAACACTAGTAAACCCTGAATCATTGTCATAATCATCAAGATAATAATCAAGTACCATTAACATATAACTTTATGACTAGGAATACCCAAATGAATATAAGGTTGTATACTATAATCTAGCAATATCATGTCTAGGGCTAATCCTAGTATGGTAACCCTATGGTGAGGAACATAAGCTCACATATACTTAGGACCTAGAATAAGCAAAAGAGTAAAAGTATATGTATATGCATGTATGTCAATTGTCATATGGACCATGCTAGTAGTGGATAAAGCAACTAAGTGTGACCTCGACATTTAGAGTGAAGTAAAGTGTAATAGTGATAAACCTTAATGAAGGTTAGCGGTGACTATGATCTAGCTTCATGCTAGTGATAGTGATAGTAATCAAGATAATAGGGTCAATCTCTAAGAAAAGGCTAGTAGGCAAGAATTCATAGACCTTGTATGGTAGTTATCTACCTAACTAAGGGTAGTCGTTAGCAGATGGCAGAGCCAAATGTCAACCTAGTGTGATAGGTTACTTTAGTGTATACCAAGCCACACAAGTAATGAAGCTAACCAAAGTTCACCTCAAAGATGAACCCAAATCCGTAGACACCATTGAGGGTGTAAGGTTGATGCCTAGCCAATGCCTAGGAGTTCCAACTAAGGCTCGTGGAACTTCCTTGATAAATATAAAGTAATAAAAGAAGTCATTAAGTGAACTAGACCCCATGTATCGGTGAGACTTGTGTCTACCCAGAGCGAATCCTCACACTTACACGTAGGTCTCACCTGACTTTCATGGAACTTCATCGGTAAATAGGAAGTAATAACTAAAGAAACCATTGGATCAGCTAGACGCCATGTATGGATAGCGATGATACGTTCCCAAGTGGACGATAGTAATTCAACCACTGATCAACATCGTCTAGGCTCTAGCCATCACCTCTCGCTATCTGTTCCCAATAGGAGGATAGTTCGTGATTCGAAGGTGAATGAAAAGAGTCTTGCCTAACTAGGTGATCACTCCCACCTAGGTAACCGATGAGGAATATTCCTAGGAATATTCTCTCCCTCTTGTTGTGGTCCTAACTCCTTGTACCAGCGAACTCGCCGAGAGCTCAATCCCTCTCGCTCACACTTCGGATCAAATGGTTACCTAACCCTAAGTCTAGCGGTCAACCCAAAACCTCAACACTAGACCAAACGAGTAGAGTTTGGATCTATCTACTTTGGTCTGAAGTATTTACTTCATTCCTAACCTCTCTGGATGTTCTTTAGTTCGTCTGTAGTATTTTCTTCATCAACTTCCTTTGGATATACTTCTTCTAATGTATTTCCTTCATCAACTCCACCAAGTAGGATTAGATTCATATAAAGTACTTCCTTCTTACAGGATACCCTTGGGTATACTTGGTTTCGTTTAAGTATTTACTACTTCTAACACTATGGGTTTGATTGACTTTCATTTGAAGTGTTTTCTTGTTTACTTGCCTTTGGATTTATTGGATTTCATTTTATTGCTTCCAGACGTTCTTGGATTCGATCGTATTATGCGTAGATAGAATCTGAAGCTATGATGGAACAACAGTCCGAAACAGAACAAGAACAAGATTATCATAACATTGAGCAAGGCAAGTCAATACTTTGATCACTTTGTTCCTAAGTTTTAATGCAATTTATATTGTTTTACAATTATGAAATTGTATTGCTATGTTTTATACATGTATGTTGCTTTAGCTGATAGTTAATATCTGTTGGACCGAAAAGGCGACTAGAGGGGGGTGAATAGGAGCATGCTCACTTTTTCACAAAAATCATATTCAATACCAATCTCACTCCAATAGCTATGAAGCTATGAAGATCAATAAACAAGTACAGCGGAAGACTTGTATTGAATCCAATCTACATCAAAGCAAAAGACCAAAACACAAGGCTCAAACCCTACGGGCGGTCGGACCGGCTTGTTTTGCGCGGTCGGACCGGCGGGTGGTCTGACCGACGGCAAAATCACGGTCTGACCGCTAGGCGGTCTGACCGGCGTTGTAGGAGCGGTCTGACCGGACCTGATGATGAACAGCGCAAATCAGCCCGAAAACCAAAACTCAAATAGGTCTAACTTTTGATCTATAAGGCCAAACTTCACAAAACTTGAGACACACATTCTCTGAGATATTAGGAACCTATTCCAATCAAGGATCGCATAGATCCATGCCAAAGTCCTTATCTTTTTTCAATTTGAACGAAGGGTGCTCCAAAAACGAGTCAAAATCGAAATATGATCTAAAGACTTGCTCATGGGTGAATGATGATCAAGATGATCCTAGATGGGTTTCACATGTCACAGCAAGTTAGATCAAGGCAAGAAACCAAGCAAAAACTCGTGAATCAAAGAAGAACTCAAAATCACCAAATAGAGAGAAGGAAAGCAAATAGGCTCATCTTGAGGAAACATTCCTTGGATTGATTTTGATATGGCATTGGTTTATAGTCACCCCATCAAGGAGGACAAAGACTCAATACATGAGCACGAAATCAAATCCAACTCTCTAGAACCCTAACCTCCAACTATCATCTCCCTAAGCAAACTAGGGTTTCAAAACAAATGAAAGGGTTGAAGAGGTGCAGCCAGCACCCTCCTCTATTTATAGTGGAGGCCTAGACCTTCTAGAAGATTGAACCCTAATGGGCCCCCGTTAAGCCCACACACAAATGGGTCACACACACACACATTTTAAAGTGCCGCCTTCATCTCCTCTTGACCTAATTCGCTTCTCCACGCATCGTCTTGCGCTGCGGGTTGGCAAAAGGTCACCAAGGCGGTATTTGGTAAAATTACCAAAATACCCCTTCTCGATCTTTTTGCAAAGACCAAGTCCCATATTCGTGAAGCACTTCCATGCTTCGCCACATGTAGGTTGATCCAACGGTTCTCATCATGTCGGCAAGTCTCTCCCATCCAGCTCCCACCGAAAACACCATGGCACTTACACCGACCCCCGTGCCGCTTGATCCAACCCGTCGCACCGAACTGCCCGTTCGGTCACCTTTGTCCCTTATGCGCCATGCTTGACTCCACTGACCTCACTAGGCATCCCTAATCATTCTGGACCTCAACTCTCCAAGCTTAGTCCCAATCATCCTCGCCGTTGACCGTCATTGACCTCTAAGCACCCTGCACAACAATAGACAAAGAAATCGATTCCGGGAACAAGTTCTTCACAACTTGACCCACGTTAGTCAAAACATACATCATGCAACACATATGCACTGAAACCAATGAACTTGACCTAACCCAACAATCATCGCCACTTTTGGCCGATGAATAGTAGCAAAATCGGTCAGACCGTCATTCATAGGTTTGTCTAACCATGGCTTCGACGTGCGGTTTACAAGTTCGATCATTGCACGCGTAAACGCCGATCGACCGTGGCGGTCGACCACTGCACGCCTAACGCTAATCGACCAAGACTTGACCTAACAGCAAACTAAACTTTGACGAAAACGCGTGTTTTGACAAACCGTTAATGACATTGCCAATTGTAACATCATCCTAAGATCGTGCACATATTCCCATGATATCCACAATCTCCCCCTTGATGAACACATTGGCAATTTCCCACAAAAGCAAATTTTGATGTTTGAAAAGTAAAAACTCGACGTTTTCGCACAAAGGCACAATTTGGTCCAAATGCAAGAGAAAGCAATGGAAATGGCCAAGTTGGCTTCAGAATAGCATAGGCAAGTGAGATAAGGCAAAAGAAAGCGAGAAAGCTTCATTTTCCATAAAAGAGTCAAAATCTCACTTAAGGTCCATATGAAAGAATAATTGTTCAAATTGACCTTTGATCATTGTGAGGTTGCAAGAATTGCAATTCAAGTTCAGAAATGGCAATAAGATCATAAGAATGCAAATAAGAAACTCCCCCTCACTATGATCCTCAAATTTTAGAAAATCTCAAATTTTCAATTTTCTCCAAAAGGCTCTCATTTTCAAACATTTTTAATACATCTTCTCCCCCTTTGACAATGGAGTCATCAAGGAATCACGCCTTCCTCTCGTCTAGAGATAACAAATGCAGAATTGAGAAAAAAGCATAAGAAGGAGTATGCAAGAAATGCGATGGAGTGGCTTCATTTTTTATATTTTTAAATTTTGAGTACAAGAAGCTTTGGAGATTACCCAAAAGAACAAGCTAGCATTTCTAAGATTGCACAAGAGCATATCAAGCCTGAAGGCGCTAGCAAGATCATGTTAAGACATATATATCAAAGTTAAGCTCGAAGGCTCAATGTAAAGCAATGAATTTTATCAATTTAAGCAAAGCTTCAAATTTAGCAAGTTCATCAATAGGGATCATAAAATGATAATGGCCATGTCAAAATGTCAATGTGAGATCAAAAAGCTAACAATGACTACATTAAGAGATAAACAAGTCATGAATTGAATCATTTTGCTCAATTTTCTCAAACGCCCATTTTTCAACATTTTTCCATTTGCAATGAATATTGAAGTTGACTAATGGTCTAACTTAGTGAAGAAGATCCCGGACTAGGAGCCATCCACAAACTCTTCCTAAGCTTCAACCAGAAGTTGATTAAAGGTATATCTTAGTGAAGAAGATCCTGGACTGGGAGCCATCCACAAACTCTTCCTAAACTTCTACCAAGGTGACAAATCTTGAGGTTCAAGTCAGTTTTGATAAGCAGTCCCCATGAGATCGTCTGGATCATCAAACTATCTCCAAGTTCATGTCTATAACATGCAATCTCGTGAGAGTAGTTTGGCACATTTTAAGCACAAGACAATCTTGAAATTTGATTTTTCAATTTTCACAAGAGTAGTTTTAGATTCTCAGAAGAACAAGAAGCTCAAGTAATGATCAATTTTAGATTCAAGAGCTAACAAAGCAATTTTGACAAGGCCAATGTCACAAAAGGAGCACTAATTGCGCAAGTAGCTAAAATATCCACAAATTGTAATTTTTAGTTCAAGTTGTCTTAAAATTCTAGCTCATTTTAGCAAAGACTTAGCTACACATGTGAAAGAATGATAATTCTAGCAAGTCAAAGAACTAGACATGGCATTGAGCAAGAATTGAAATACTAGAGCTCAAAAGGGTAATAAGCAAAGCTTCATCAAATAAAAAGACAAGCAGTAAAGCTTATATTACAATGCATCTTTTTTGTGTTTTTCATATGAATGCCATATGATACAATGAGATGCAAGAAAAACTCAAAAAGCCTAAAAAGATCAACAAGTTCAAAAAGAAGATCAAGAAAAGATCAGATGAACAAGGAAGGATCAGAAAAGATCCAACTCCCCCTCAAACCAACCCATAGGGATAAATTACCCCTAACTCACTCCTCAAGGTGGCAAACCTTGTTGGGTCTAAAGGCTTGGTGAGGATATCTGCTAACTGAGCCTCGGACTCCACAAAATGCAGCACAATATCACCCTTCTCAACATGGTCTCTAAGGAAGTGATAGCGAATGTCTATGTGCTTGGTCCTAGAATGTTGCACTGGGTTTTTAGCAATGTTAATGGTAGAAGTGTTATCACAGAAAATAGGAACACTAGCAAAATTTAACCCAAAGTCCTTAAGAGTGGACACCATCCACAAAATCTGACTACAACAACTAGCAGCAGCTACATATCCAGCTTCAACAGTGGATTGTGCAACAGATGACTGCTTCCTAGAGGACCAAGAGACAAGAGAAGTGCCTAAGAAATGACAAATGCCAAAGGTACTCTCCTATCTAACCGATAGCCCGTAAACTTAGAATAAAAAACCCCGAATGGACAACGAAGAAGAGCAGGAAAACCAAATGCCATACTGGAGGGTAGAGTGTAGGTACCTGAAGATGCGCTTAACGGCTTGGCGATGTGAAGTCCTCGGAAACGCCTGAAACCTTGCACAGAGGCAGACCACAAAATGGATGTCCGGTCTTGAGGCCGTCAGGTAAAGGAGAGAGCCGATCATGCTACGGTACTCACGTTGATCCACGGCTTCTCCTTCCTCATCTGGATCCAAAGCAGTCGAAGTCGCCATGGGAGTGGCGATTGGCTTGCAGTCACCCATCTCGAAGCATGGTGTACTTTGTCTGATGGATGAAGATCCCTTCCTTGCATTGCTTGATTTGAAGCCCCATAAAGTAGTTGAGCTCTCCCATCATACTCATCTCAAATTCCCTGGACAAGGTCTCAGAAAAACTGAAAACAAGAGCATAAGAAGAACCACCAAAGATAATATCATCAACGTAAATCTGAACAAGCAGGAAGTCATTGCTATGCTTAAGAATGAAAAGAGTCTTATCTACTTTTCCCATTTCAAAATTATTCTTAAACAAGAAGGTCTTAAGTCTATCATATCAGGCTCTAGGGGCTTGCTTAAGACCATACAAGGCTTTGGATAGCTTAAAAACACGATCTGGGTGCTTGGGATTCTCAAAGCCAGGGGGTTGTCTAACATACACTTCCTCCTCTATAAAACCATTCAGAAGGCACTCTTAACATCCATTTGATGAAACCTAAATCCTTTAGATGCAAAGTAAATGTAATGGGTAATAGTCTGAATGGCTTCTAGTCTAGCTAAACAGAGCAAAGGTCTCATCAAAATCTAACCCCTCAACTTGGCTAAAGCCACGGATTCTACGCTAACCTAGCCTTATTTCTAACCGCAGAACCATCCTCATTTTGCTTATTCTCCGCGCTTTTTAACACCCAACGGGTTCCTATAACATTATGACCACTAGGGGTTCTACAAGGTTCCAGACGTGTGAAATCACTAGTTCAGCGCCTCCATGGGACATCGTCTGGTCGGTTCGCCTCGAAAGTAGACCTTAGGGCCGAGACCCGCGACTATATAGCAATGCGATGTCACCCTAAGCCCAGTTTGAGCTTCAAATTAATTAATCCTCTGTTTTTAATCATTTAGTTAATAAACTAATGAGTCTATGACATGTGGGATCGCCATAGATTTTATAAATAAAATCATGAAATAAAAATGAGTCAGCGACAAGTAGGGCCCACATGTAAGTTAATAAAATCCGAAAAAATGTAAAAATGAAAAAAATCATAATTAAGCCTCGAAAATACGCTTTGAAAGTCATCACCCTTTTATTTATTTTCGGGGTTTTCAATACGAACCGTGTGATGGACGAAGTTGGATGTACACCGAGAACCGTGTGAGTGAAGAGTACATTAATGGCGTGTGCTGCTTTTACAAGAGCTGCGAGGAGGATATGTTGAATAAGAGGCGGAATATATGTCTTGTCCATGCATTGATTGCGAGAATCGAAGATGTTTAACAACCGAGCGCGATCGAAGCACACTTGATTGAAGGGGTTTCAAAAGGGTTATACATGTTGGACGATCACGGTGAAGAGCATATTATACAGAAGTCAACGATATGCATATTATACTGAAGTCAACGATATGCCGAATGTCGATTGTGGTTCCGATTCGGATAAAGTTGCACGATGACAATCTAGATCGAGATGCTAGCGATGCGAAGGAAGCGTGATGAGAGGGAGTATGTTCAATTCCGGGCGTGATGGAGGACTCGGAGAAACCTTTGTTCGGGCTGCAAGTCGGAATACACAAGGTTGTCATCCGTGCTTAAGCCGCTGAAATTGAAGGCAAGCAGCGGTTGGTCCGACAAGAGTTTCACGGAGCTGTTAGGTCTCTTAGCGGACATGCTTCCGGAGGGAAATGAGTTGCCCAAAACCACCTACAAAGCCAAAAAGGTTCTTTGTCCATTGGGAATGGAAGTAGAAAGAATACATGCATGTCCGAACGACTGTATCCTCTACCGTAACGAGTATACAAACATGCATGTATGTCCGGTGTGCAACGCATCCCGATACAAGCGTAAGAAGCAATCAGATGACGACGAGGGAATCGAGGTGAAGAAAGGACCTCCTGCTAAGGTGGCGTGGTATCTTCTGTAATTCCCGTTTGAAGCGGTTTTGCGAACCCAAAGAATGCAAAAGCTAGCGTATTGGCACTTTCGAGGGCGTAAGAATGACGGAAAGTTAAGACACCTCGCTGATTCCGCCGGTGGAGAAACATCGATAGGAGGTTTGCGGACTTGGTCGCGAGCAAGGAATATAAGGTTTGGATTGAGTGCAGATGGAATGAATCCTTTCGTAATATGAGCGGCCGACATAGCACTTGGCCCGTGACGCTCTGTATCTACAACCTTCCTCCTTGGTTGTGTATGAAGCGGAAGTATATTTTGTTGTCGATACTTATCCAAGGGCCGAAGCAACCTGGGAATGATATTGATGTGTACCTAGCACCATTGATGGAAGATCTAAAAATCGTGGATTGAAGGAATGCATGGTATGGGATGCGTACAAGCGAGAGAACTTCACTTTACGTTCCTTGTTGTTACGCACCATAAATGATTATCCCGCCCTTGCTAATCTGTCGGGCGAGTACAAAAGGGCCAAAGCACAGTACTCTTTGCTTAGATGATACCGAGTGTGTGCTTTGAATCACTGCGCATAAAACCGTGTACATGCGTCATCGTAGGTTCCTTGGAGGGCTCACCCATACCGCAGATGAAGAAACAATTGACGGAGAGAAGGAGGACAATTCGGCTCCAAGGCATTTAAGCGGAAAAGAGGTCTATGATATGGTTAAGGATTTAGATGTTGTGCTTGGAAAGGGATGTAAATCGAGGACAAGTAAGAAGAACATGTGGAAGAAGAGATCAATATTTTGGGACTTACCTTATTGGGAGCACCTAGAAGTTCGCCCTTGCATCGGCGTCATGCATGTAGAAAAGAATGTATGTGACGACTTGATTGGTCTCTTCTTGAACATTCGTGACAAAACAAAAGATGGTGTCAGCATGCGGCTTGACTTGGTTGATATGGACATCGGACTGAGTTAGCACCAACAAGGACCGATAAAGGACGAACGTACCTTCCCCGCTTGTTACACTCTGTCCAAGGCGAGAGAACGAGCTGTGCGGTGCTTGCATGGCGTGAAAGTTCGTCGGTTACTCCGCCAACATGAAGAAACTTGTTTCGATAAAAGATTTGAAGTTAATTGGCATGAAGTCTCATGATTGTCATGTGTTGATGACACAAATGCTCCTGTTGCAATTAGAAGTATTTTGCCGATCAAGGTCAGAGACAATCATGAGGCGTGTTATTTTTTAACACAATTGCTCGAGAAGGTCATCGATCTCGAAGGACTAGATGCTCTGCAGGACGAGGTGGTGACGACACTATGTGATCTTGAGATGTATTTCCCTCCGTCGTTTTTCGATATCATGGTCCATCTCATTGTTCATATTGTGAGGAGATAAAGATGTGCGGGCCCGTGTTCCTCGTAGCATGTACCCGTTCGAGAGGTTCATAGAATTCTCAAGTCATATGTCTGAAATCGATCTCGGCGGAGCGGCATCGTCGAAGGTTATGCAATCGAAGAGGTCATTGAGTTACGCCGATTACATGGCTCGGTCGAACCGATGGGTGTGCCTCGATCTCGCCATGAGGGAGGCTCGAGGGTATCGGGACCATCGGAAGAAAGCAATCACTCCAAATATGGATCGTATGCTCAAGCCCATTTCAGCGTCTTGCAACACATGGTGAAGTGTCCCGTATATCGACCGGCTGGGGCGTGCTTGACAGCGAATCCGCTGCGGCGGATGTTTGGATCACGAGACAACACAACAGACGGTTCAACCAATGGTTGAAGGAGCGACTTGCTAGGAGCTCGTCAAGTGATATCTTGACATGGTTGGCAAAAGGGCCAACATTCTGAGTTGTAACATGGCGAGATCGACATAAATGGGTACACATTCTATACGCGAGCTCGGGATATAAAAGCACTAACGAGCAGCGGTGTCGCATAGATGCATTCAAGATGCCGATGGGGTTTGAGGAGCTCCTACTATGGGCAAATAGAGGAGATATGGGAGCTCGACTCGTGCTTTTCAAGATCCCCTATTTGGTGCCGTTGGGTCCATCTCCACGGTGAAGGTCGACAAATGCAGGCGTCACTACCGTGGACCTCGAGCGTGTCGGATACAAAGACGAACCATTCGTCTTGGCTAACCAAGTTGTTCAAGTCTTCTATGTTACCGACCGGCAAATAAGAAGCGCCACGTAGTTCTTCATGGAAAAAGGAGGATTGTCGGAGTTGAGAATGTAGTGGACGAGGAAGAATACAATCAATTTGACGAGTTGCCTCCTTTGGAAGCGGCATAAGGGTCGAGGAAGAAGAACATGGCGAAACTAGCTACATACTGGCGTCGATCATCATGAAGGGCTAATTTTTAAAGATTAATTGAACAATGTGTGTATATGTACTATATACATTTCGATGATCATGGTTAATTTTAGTTCATTTGAGTTAATTAATTGAGATTTGTCTTGTGAAATGGATGTGATTGTTTCTCAAATGAATGTGAATTGGATGTATATACATGTACTTGTTGTCTTTTACGCTTGTTTGAGAGGGCATGGCTAGCATTTCTGAGGCTAGCCAATAAACGAAACGATCTAGATATTAACCAATACAAAATAATATCACGAGCGGTTTGAACTACAGGAATCGTCTCACATGTATCACTGAGCGGTTGTTTATCAAATCCGTGCATGCTATATATATATCCTGAGCGGTTGTTTATTAACACCGCTCGTGATATCATCATATATCATGACGGTTCTAACTTAGAACCGCGATATATTACTATCGCGAGCGGTTCTAAATTAGAACCGTGCGTGATATCATATATCAGAGCGGTTGTTTATTAAAACCGTGCATGATTCATCAATATCACAGAGCGGTTGTTTATTAAAACCGTGCAGGATACATCATATATCACGAGCGGTTCTAAGTTAGAACCGGCCGTGATATAATGTATCCTGAGCAGTTCTAATTTAGAACCGTCTGTGATGTCCATCCCTATTTACATTAGGACTCTAGCTAGGGTTTGCGCGCCACTCTCAAGCGATTAAGTTTCTCAACTCCTCTCGCTCCTCCTCCCCGAGCCTCGCCGCCACCGTCCTCGGCGCCGCCTCCTCGAGTCAGCGCTCTCCTCCCGATCCGTCGCGCGCCTCCTCCTCCGGCCGTGCGCCTCCCCCGAGCCAGCCGAGCCTCCTCTTCTGACCTGCCCAGCCGCCCGCCTCCTCCTCCCCGAGCCAAGGCGCCTCCCCTTCAGCGCCGCCCTCTTTGCTCGTCTTGCTCCTGCTCGTCCTTCTCCTCGGCCTTAAAGGTAACCAATGCCGGAGTTCTGATCGACCCCATGCCCCTTTCCTAACTATTTCTATCAATAATCTGTCATGGTCCTTCATGATAATTGTACTTGTTTTAGGAATTTGTATTTGTTCTAGTCGATTATTCATATGGTATTTGTTTTGATCACGCTCTTTGGAATACATTGCAATGTGGTGTGTTGGGCTTGAGATGAATGCTCTGTGATGATAATAGTCTTGTCTTGAAATTGTTTTGATAATCGGGTTTGTACTTGAGCTCTAATTGGAATGCTTACTCTACATCGATAGCAATATCAAAATGTTAAATCTTAGCTTTATCTTGATTTCATTTGTTCACATGATGTTCTATTTCTTGTGAAGATGTCTTCCGCTCATTACGAGTCGTGCCGCCTCATGTGTCGATGATGCACCATCCTCTGGAACAATATCAACATGATGAAGAAGAGGAATATCGAAAAGGCCCGGGCGATTTACCATCCGCAGTCGTCGATCGGGACCCTATCAATCCTCGCCGGCGGCCGCATTAGGAGAATGGTCGGAATAGTTGCGAGGAGCAGGTCAAGATCACCTACGATTAAGTGGAAGGTGGTGCGGACCATTGAAAGCTTTGTCTTGGCGGAAATTCTTGCATCGTTCGAGATCCGGTAGAACTCACGGACTCCGTCTTGACGACGCAGCGTTGCTACAAGCGTGCAAAGCGTGGAAGAACTTCAAAACACGCTTGTCAAGAACTACGTGGAGAAGGATCTGCCGCCCTTCCACAAGTATCTATTATTGGAAGAGTCTGGGCGAGTTTGTGGCGAAGAAGGCGGCAGATGAATTTAAGAGTGAAAGTCGGCGCTACGGCCCTCGAGGCAAAAACAAGCACCCCTACGGACTCGGCACGTGCTGGGTATGCGGGTAAAACCCGATATGGAGGGATCGAGAGCAGCGAACAAGCGGTTTGAATCTCTCCTGCTATTTCGAGATCAGCGATGTCTTGGCAAGACGGTGGTTATTTGCGAGGTTAGCTATTACGCCCTCTGAAGTGTACTTTCCAAACCCGAAGACGGGAAGTGTCCCAACGCTGGTAAGATGTCGAACTACCTAGTTTGTAATTACTCCATAACTTCATAGGAAGTGAAATGACATGTCGGGCTATATTGCGGATAGCGTTGAGTGCACAATCTTCCCAAGGCTCATTCGAGCGAGATAGGAGAAAGATATACTCTCTGCTGACCCTAGGAAGCGATGTGAGCATCCAAGATTATAGAGGTATTTGGTGTTTTTGTTACATGGGAACAATGGTTCCAAGCGGACGGAGGATCGTGCAGGAGTAGGAGGAGAGCCAAAGCGAGCACGATGCAAAGCTACGAGAGGATCTTCGTGCATCCCTCGGAGATGAGCTCCTTGAAAAAATCGAGCGGAGGTCGTTGAAAAAGTCGATCAATCCTTTGAGGAAAGGATTAGATGCGTTCGAGCAAAAGCGACCAGAGACTTTTGAGGAAAGGATTAGGGATTGCAAATGCCAAGTCGGTTGGAAGCCCTGCCCTACTATATGCTAGCTAGCCCCCAAACATCAGGAGTAGGCTGCGCGTCCAACCTAACCCTACCACAATAGGTGATGTGATTTTCCGTCGATGACATCCGGTAATAATTATTATCTACGGAATGCTCAATCCATTCATAAGCTTTGTTGGAGTAGCTAATTTTGTACCGTTATATGCGTAGGTGGCTCTGAGTGCAAGCTCAAGTGAGATATGTCTCTGTTGCCCTAGATCTTTGCTTGGGGCGGTGTATCCATCGATGTCGGAGATTTGGTGCCAGTGCAAATCTAGCTCGGGTTTCTAAAAGTGAATGTGGGCGGTGTTTGTGCCAATTTGAGGCCGTCATTGAAAATTCCCCAAGCGATGAGGTCATGACTCTAGGGCAAGCCGTTGGAACATTCATCCGATGGCCCAAGGAGGACATCTGCTGGAGCTACTGCTCGGTGTCAACTTCACGGGAATGTCACCTGCGGCATCAAGTCCACGAGGACTTGTTGCCGGCTTCACCTTGACATGGCAAGGGCCCGGCGCATCACATGCATCTACACCTCGTGCTCGATCGACTCTTGTGAAGTCGACCTATACAAGCGGCGGCAAGGGCAAGGGAACCGTCGAAGGCGATCGAGTCTTCTCTCGATATCCCCTTCTTGCCGTTGGCGGAAATACAAGCCAGGCGAGCCGTTGCTCGAGAAGTTAGACAGCCCTACCCTAGAATTTGGATTGCGGAATTGCATGCATGGTACATGGAGCGATCCAACAAGCGGTTGATCAACGATGCTCGGGTGTCACCGTCAAGTTCAAGGAGCATCATTTTAACCACGTGTATCAAGGCGCTGTCTTCACGGTGACCTTCGACGACTTGTTACGTCTCTTCAACCTCGGCGAGCTCGGCGTCTCAATCATACGATCTTTGGACAACGTAAGTGTGTACAATCACGGTCAATGTTAGTGTAATATCGATAAATGTTATATATAACTCCTAGCTTTTGTATAATAGATACATGATCGTGAAGCGAAAGAAGAAATCACCGGTAGGTTTCCTCGACCCACACGTTGTCTCGAGCAAAGCATCACGGCGAATGCAACATTAAATCGAGAATTACGTTATAGATTTTTCATGGCTCACCGCAACAAGGAATTCATACTTTTGCCCTACAACGTAAGTAAGTAGTGTTGCACTCTGGCTATATAATGTTGATTTGTACTTTATAAGCAACACGAACTTAGGTTTAATGACCATCTTGACATACTGTGTAGGTTCCATTGGATTCTAATTGTAATTATACCAAAGCGAAATCGTAATATACCTAGATTCCCTCTGGAGGGCGATCACAACTTCACGGACTATCAGGAGTTTAATCATCGGTAAACACATTTCCTCCATAGAAACTCTATTGTAGTCTTTCCTTCCTTTGCAATGGCTAAGGCTAACTTCTTGGAGTCACGTGGGGTGTTCGGCGTGTTACATGCTAGAGGATGGAATATCAAGGGAAGAATGACGCAACATGATCAAACATTCCCGTACTTGCTAGCTAGTACACATTAATCCTATATAACACCGTAGCAATGCCTCTTGAACTAACCAATTCTATTTTTGCGGTGCCACCGGCGATCGCCAGGGCATAGCGTCTGTGGATACTATGTTTGCCACAACATGCAACTACTCGTCGGTTCGCGATCACCAATGATCCTCGGGTTTGTCAATCTTTCAACAATTATTTCATATATACTTACCAATTTATATAAGCCGAATTTAACCTTCATATCGACGGGTTGCAAACATATTTGGCTGCGTTGGAGCAGAGCGAGCTCATAAAAATTCGATCACACCTTGCGGCATTCTGAGCAGACGGTCATAAATCCAAATGGGAGTTTCCACGGTGTAGCATTGAACTTGATTGAGATAGATTGAACATAATGGTACATGTGTGTAAATTAATGTACATTAATGGTTAATTTTAGTTAATTGATTTGTGAATTGGATGTGTGCTTGTTTACGAAATGAATGCAATTTTGATGTGCTTACGAAATGTTTGTTTCTTTTAAAATTCTCTAACTCTTCATGCATGGCATTGACCCATGACCATTAGAATCGATAAAGCATGTGATATATCTGTAAAGGGGTTCAAAAGAAGCTACAAATGCATGTGAAATGAGAGAATAGACTGCAAAATGAGAGAATAGATCATGATACCTAGAGCGAGTGACTTGCTCATAAAGATTACCAATCATCTAATCCGGAGGGTGCCGCTTCGAATGTGCAAGGAGGCTGGGAGATAGCATCTCCTCAACCTCTGTGAGGTACTGGCGATGATGAAAATCAAAGAGAGCCTCAATTGGAGGTGAAGTAGTCGTAGCAGGTTCTGTAGCTTAGACAGGAACATCAGCAGTAGGTGAAGGAGCAATATCGAATTCATCCTCATCTTCTTCAACAAAAATGCTCTCTGTCACCTGTAAGTCACCTGAAACATTAGATCTAGCTCCAGGGCTAGTCTCATCAAAAGTGACATTGTATGTCTCTTGGACAATGTTAGTTTCAACATTAAAGACCCGACAACCCCTCGAATGAGTAGGATAACCCGGAAATAAACCATCACAAGTCCTTGATTCAAATTTATCTAGGATTCCTGTTTTGAAAATAAAACACTTGGATCCAAAGACTCGAAAGTGAGAGACAGAGGGTTTTCTACCAAAACAAAGCTCATAAGAAGTCTTGCCCAAAGACGGTCTCAAGAAGACACGGTTTGAAATATGGCAAGCTTTAGCAATAGCTTCGGCCCAAAACCTCCTCGGTGTGCTATACTCATATAGCATCGTCCTAGCCATCTAGACTAAGGTTCTGTTCTTCCTTTCCACAACGTCATTTTGTTAAGGGACGTGTGGAGAAGAGAACTGATGCTCAATACCGCGCTCAGCACAAAAAGAGGCAAAAGAAGCATTCTTGAACTCTGTGCCATTATCACTGCGGATCGCTCTCAAGGCACCAAGAAGTTCAGAAGCCAAACGAAGAACAAGATCATGATAATGATCAAAAGCCTCATCCTTCGAAGCAAGAAAGAACACTCAAGAGTATCTTGAAAAATCATCAACTATGACAAGGATATACCATTTGCCACCGACTGACCGAACCCTAGCAGGACCAACAGTATCCATGTGAAGAAATTGTCTTGGTCCGTCAGTCATGACCATAGTCAATGAAGGGTGTGAGGCGGCAACTTGCTTGCCATGCCTACAAGGTGCACATACAGCATCCTTGACGGTTTTGAGTTTAGGCAAACCTCTCATGAGATCAAGGACGCAAACTCGCGTCAGATGATCAAAACTAATATGCCCCAAACGTCGGTGCCAAAGCTAGATATCAAAGGAAGATGCAATTAAACATTTGAGAGATCCAGCAAGAGATTCAGAGAAATCAGCTCCAAAGATTCTACCAACTCTAGAAATCCCAAAAACAAACTCACCAGCAGAATCAAGCACATGACAGGCATTTTTCTTAAAACGAGTTTCGTAGTCATCATCAAGAAGTTGCGAAACAAAAAGCAAGTTGTACCTTAGCTTGTCCACAAGGGCGATGTCCTTCAAGATGAATCTATCATTCACCTTGATTGATCTCGTTCCTTCAATTCGCCCTTGTGTATCATCTCCAAAGGTGATGAAGTCATCACCCGTCGCCCGCATAAAGGAAGTGAACCATCTTGAGTCTCCGGTCATGTGGCGTGAATAGCCGGAGTCGATGAGCCACGTGTTCTTCCTCCTTCCGCGGCGATCCTGAAAATCAAGGCACAAAAGATCGATGTGTCTCAATACTGGGGTTAGTTAAACATGTCTTGGGAACCCGGTCTTTGAGACACACGTCTCATGAGTAGTCACGCAGCGAAGTGCTATCCTTGATTTTATTTGAAGTTCTGTTATGAGCAATGTTTACACAAACATGAGAAGCATCCTGTCTAGGAACCTTATGATGATGAGCATGTGAAACAAATCCTAGTCCAGGTTTCTTCCTTTCTAAATGACCATGTCTCATAAAAGCTCTAGGTTGATTAGATAAAATTCTAGCAATATTTTTCTTAGCGTTCTTCAAACTACGCCAACAGAACTCAACCAAATGTCCACTCTTCTTGCAATAGGTGCAATGGTATTTGGTACCATTGGGAGAAGCACCTTTTGACTCAAAAGAAGGTTGGACAAAACCTGCAGATTTAAAAATTATTTTTGCAGGTTGGGTTGTGAATTCAACTAAGCCATTTTACAAAACCTGAATGACATTAGGCTTGGATTTGTCCTGGGCAGAGTTGTATCCTAACCTTTGCTTCTTATAAGGAGTTTTAGACATGTCCAGAATCATGTTTAACTATTTCTTACCTTTAGAGAATTTTTCTAGTGTGTCCTTAAGGTAAGCATTTTCTTTTCCAAAGTTAACACATGATTCACAAGTCTTGGCCTTAATAGCTCTAACATGTTTCTCCTTAAGAAAAGTAACTTCAAGCTTATAGGCTGCACATGAGGCACAAGGTGTAGACAAAGTTGTGTCCTTAAGCTTAGCATATTTAGCTCTAACTACTTCTAGAATATCTTTAACTTCATGTTCACGTTCTAAGCAGAAAGAGCAAAAGCTAGATTTAACATTACCAGAGGCATCCAACTTGCTAGACTCTAAGCATTTTTCACAGGAAGCAGATTTAACATCAATTAGCTCAGTCCTAGCATTTTCAAGTTGGTGCAAAGCAATATCATGAGCAGATTGCAGTTTAGCGAATTCAGAGTGTAGAGCATGGCAAGATGAACATTCATCAGATTCAAGAGTCTTAGCATTTACAAGTTCTAAAGTCAAATTATCTACTTGTGACTCTATATCCTTGTTCCTAGCCATGGTAAACTCTAAGGCCTTATCCTGACTCATGAGTTGCTCAAACATGGTGTCGCATCTAGCAGAAAGAACATCATAGGAAGGAGGTACCTCATCGTTGTCATCGGCATCGACAGAGTCGGCCATGAAGCACATGCCAGTGAAGTCCTTGGCCTTCCCTTTCTTGTCTTGAGGGAGCTCCTCCTCCTTGTCCTCCTCGCTCCCGGAGTCCACATCGCTCATAGATTGCTCTCTAAAAGCGGCAAGGACCCGGTGAGCAGCCTTCATGAGCTTGGCAGCATCATACTTGGGCTTGCTCCCCTGAGGCTTCTTCCAGGCAGGCTTCTCATCCTTGCGGTTGCCCTTACCTTTCAGCTTGGGGCAGTTTGTCTGGATATGATATAGCTCTCACACTCATAGCACATCACAAGGCCACCTATCTTCTTGTTTCTAACATTGTTATAGGACTGTGTAACTTTCTTGGCTAAAAGAGCTAAATTAGCCTTAGGAAGACTCTCAAACTCTTCTTCTTGAATTGCAGGTAAACACGCAAGAGAAAATCCAGAAGAAGACTCAGAAGAACCATCATAAGTTCTTTTCAGAGGATCAGCTACCAAAGCCATGTTATCCTTCTTAGGAAGACTGTCTCTCTTGATCTCATGAGTCTTGAGCTTGCTATAAAGCAGCTCCAAAGTGAGACTAGAGAGATCGACGTTCTCCTCAATGGCAGTAGCCTTCATCTCCCACTCCTTGGTTGCAACGCCCTGTGTCATTACCCCAAGGGTAATCACACTTAGGCATACGGATTACTATTCGTTTGCCTAGTAGAACACTACTCCAACGAATAGTAAGCCATTTATTTGAGATAACGCAGAACAATAAAATAGAAACTAGGGCTACTTTATTACCACAAGAGCTACACAAGACTAGGGTGTTAGTAGTCTTTGGTGAAATAGCGAGAATCAATACAATTATTTAAATACAAAGGGAAAACACTTCCGCTATTCACCACTAGATTCCTCCAGAAAGTCACGTCGTCCCATGAGTCGAGGGTAGTGCCCATCTTGCCCTGATCCTAGTAATCAACACTCTCATCACTTGTGGCCTTCTTGGTACCTGCAAACCCCTCATCCCACTTGGGATAGATCTCGGCCGGACAAGGATCTAAGTAAATGGAGAGATAGCAAGAGTGAGTACTATAGTGTACTCAGCAAGCATCAATAGCTAAAAATGCAATTGATGAATCTACCATTCGTCCTTATCAAAATTCCTACTTCTTCTTTTATTCTGAAAGTAGTTTTCAAAACTTATGTTGGAATTTTACTTCTGAAGAGACTACTTGATTACCCGGAGAGAAGATAGACCCCTGGCGGTTCAGTAGACTCGATCCGAGATCGGCATGAATTCATGATTTGTTATAGCACTGCACAGGCTTGTACCACTTTACCCATAGTAATTCTGAACCCTAAATGAACTAGGTCCCCAGCATTTCCTTAGATGTGGGTTCGAGTTCAGAATACAGAACATTTTTCAGGTTACGTGATCAAGTCTCCACGCATTACTTTCCGTTGATGCTGATTTAATCACGTTGCTGACCTCATCATACACCGAGTTCCGGTAATGTTGGTTGAGGCGACCACCGTCCGTGCTCAACACTCCACCTTGGGGTGGCGCACTTCCGTGCCCAAAACACTCCAATGTGTCCCGTTGTGGAGAATCTTAATTACGTAAAGAGGTAACCTTTCCACCCGCCGAAACGGGAAAATGGTTGGTACTGAATTAAGGCTTCTGACCGAGTAAGAGTTCGGTTTGTCCTTATATTATAACCATCCGTAAAAAGGGACCCACCTCTTACCTCATAAATGCGTAAATCGCGTTCCCCGCCGGGCCCCTTTTACCAACCTAGTAATTCTCATTTCTTTTCCCTACGCATTCTCATTTCTTATCTTCATCTCATTTTCATCTTTCTTTCTTTCTTTGCATCTTCATCTCATTTATTCGATTTGATTTTTTGAGAAATAGTTTTGATGCAATACATATAAGATAGAGCAATATATGGTTTACATTTAATATAGCTATGTTAATGAACAAGGGAGTAGCTTGCCTGCGAAACTGTGGAAGAGATTGTCGCTGATGAAATCGATATTAACTATTCCTGTTGGTTCACCCGCTGTAATTTATACGATGGTACGAAATAATAAATACATAATTAAATACTTAGCAATAATATGCGCGACTATGTGCATACTAGTCGGATGATTCATTTTGTTAGCGGATCTTAATTTAATAACAGTTTCGAAACCCCATTAAGTTAGCACTCTCCCAGCACGGTCGTTTTACAGTTTATCGGCTCTAGGGTTAGGATGGTTGACATTCACATTTTATTGGATGAAAAGAAATTACTATACATAATTGCATATTACTAGGTCTAACAAATTTTATTTGCGAACCAACATTTATTGGATTTTATTTAAGCACAGAAGCAAAACTCCAACTTTCTAAATGAACACAAAGTTAATTATCCTAGTTATTCTAATTTGTCTAAACGATTTGCTAACGTGTCAAATTAATGGTGAAATGCTCAAAAGCTCACATTTTAATCTTAATTTCTAACTCTAATTCTAACCCTAATCTATTTCTACTCCATTTCAAATCCCTAATTCTCCCAACCAGCCACACGCACACACTCCACCTTGCCCATCTTCTTCAACCGGCCACTACCACCAAATCCCCCTATTCCAATCGGCCGACACAACCATGGAGACCCCATCTCTTGCTCCTTCTCCCTCAAAACCCCCTCTCTATTCCTCCTCCTCCTCCTCCACCATGAAGCCGCCCTTTTTCTCTGGCGCCACCTCCCTGAGGCACCGCCGCCGATCCGCCTGGTGCCGCCGTCGTTTCCCCACGGCCTCCTCTCTCCCGGTCGGCTCCTCTTGATGCCGCCACCGCTCTCTACCACCGCCTCCTCTCGCCCTCCGGTTCGGCGCGGCACTGGGCTAGCCTTGGCACTCAGCACGCCTCCACGAGCGTCGCTGCCTGGTGGCCGGCAAATTGTTCTTCGCCATCACGCCCACCAGGCCCATGGTCACGGCACCTCGGCTTCGCCTTGCGCCCTGCCTCACCTCTGGCTCTCAGCCGAGCCCTGGCCGGTTTCTTACCTCCCCTAACCCCCACTTCTTGCTAAACAGATTTTTAGGCTTTAGTTGATTTAATTCTTATGCTTACTGATGCTTAGTTGTTGATGCTCATGCATGATGCTGGTGGTTTGGCTGCTATGTGGTTATGCATAAGGGATGTGATGGTGGTGGTTTTGGTTGTGGCTAACCCTGAGGTAACAACCCCCCCCCCCTTTCCTCTCTGATCCTTGCTCTGTGATGCGATGAGTTGAGAGCTAGTTGTTAGTGCTACCATGAAATCTAGTAATATGTGTGAATGATGTGGATGTGTGGTGCATACAGAGGTGAACTGAGGTTACCTCTGGTGGGGATTTGAGGTGGGGGAAGAGATGGCAGTGCTGACTTGTGTTGGTGCTCCCTTCTTCTCCTGCCGTGGGTGGCTGGCAAGCTATGATGACGAGAAGGCTGAGCTTGCCTTGGGTCCCTTGCTGCCTTGATGCCTTGCTTCTCCTCCTACTTGTGCTCTGGTGTTGGGGAAGCTCTTGGCCATGCTTCTTCTTCCTTTCGGCTATGAAGTGTATGTGGCTTATGTGAGGGGAAGTGGCATACTGAGGATGCCTTTGGCTACTTGGCTTGAGCTGTGTTTGTGTGAGGTCTTATGAAGAGAGAAGGGGATGGGAGCTTATCCAGGGGAGATGTATTGCTGAGGAGGGTGGCTTCGGCTGGGTTATCCTTTGCCTGTGCTTATCCCTAGCCTGTGCTCTGGGTTATCTTCTTCCTATGCAAGATTTTTCTCTAGGGTTGCTCTTATCCCTTAGCACTGTGTATTTCCCTTTTTACCATTTCCTATTCTTTTTATTACTTTGGTCCTATCCCCTAGTCTTCCTTTTGCCTTTGCTTAATCTCCCTAATTCCTAATTACCAAGCTCCTATTTACCCTATTCTTATCCACTACTGCACTCCACTGTGATGTAGTCTTGAGCTTCTAGGGGCATTGGTAATGAGAAATGGTGGTGCCAAAGGCTATGTAAACTCATGTGCAGCTGCTTGTGCTTTTATGTTTTTGGTGCTACGCTATGGCCCTTGCCTTGTCTCTATTGCCCTCTCATAAAACTATTGAGACAAGGACTCGTTGGTCCATTTATTACTAGATGAGGATGCATTTTTTAATGGGTTTGTGTTGCCTTCAGCTGGGATGGAATGAGGATAATGATACATGTGGGTTTATGCTGGCTGTACCACATGAGTATTAATGGTGCTGGTTTCGGTATACCCGATGATGCTTTGGCTGAGGGTTGGGTTTAATGGAATGTGAAATATGGGCTTGTGGGACCCTATGATGCTCCAAAGTGAGGGTAGGATTTAATGGGATGTGCCGTGTGGGATTATATGCGATCATGTAATGCAAAAGGTGAGTGTTGGATTCTCTCGATCTTGGGATGAGGAGACCCTGAAGTAAATGGTGCCTATTGACTTTGGTTGATATGGGAATCCTATTGTACTTCAGGAAATTCTGACGCAACCTCTCCCCCTTCTAACTAGCTATTATTGCCTTCTTTTTGTTTGGCTAACTGTTTTTTAAGCTTTTTGGTTGCATGGGACGAGAGAGGCAAAGGATGACGGAATGAGATGGCAAGAAAGGATTCGACGAGATGAATGCAACAGCATGAATTGTAATTTAATTTTCTTTTGTAATTAACATTGTAATTGTTTTGTAAAATTAATCTTGTATCCATTATTGGGTTGTAAAATAAATTTTGTAACAAGAATCTGGTTTGTAATATTTTAATTCTGCTTTGTAAACGGACTGTTATAAAATCTTGGAGGTTGAAACTTTTTGTATATTCTTTGTTGTTTTGAATTGTTGATAGCAAAAATTTATACAATCAAGCGTGTTAATTATGTGTTGATCACTGTTTGATGGATTTTTAATTAACGTTAATTATAGATTACTATCGTTTAGTTTAACTTAATTACGCGGGTTCTCACATTGGTGTTGATTGCAGCCAAGAGGTGGGTGGCATTCTCAGATTGAGTGTACTCAATGTCAACAGCTCTCATCTGATTGATCACCTTGTTAAAGCGAGTAAAAACGTCATCGATGCTCTCGTCAGGATGCATCTCGAATTTGTTATACTCTCGCTTGTAGACCGTCTGGCGCACTTGTTTGATCTGGGATGATCCCTCATGGTAAGTTTCGAGGGTGTACCAAATCTAATGTGCGGTCTCAAGGTTGCAGATCCTATCGTACTCCTATCTACCAAACCCAGCATATAGGAGATTCTTAGCCTTATGGTTGTTTGCCAAGAGGGCTGCTGAAGCCAGCGAAGCAACCTTGGGCAAAACGAGCGGAGCTCGAATAACCTCCCATATAGCTTGTCCTTCGCTCTGAAGGAAGACTCGCATGCGATTCTTCCAATAGGCATAGTCGAGCCCATCAAAGATATGCGGCTTGGTCGAGTACTTATCCATCACCAAGTTCAGTGACCGATTAAGATCAAGATTGAACTAACCGGCTCTGATACCACTTGTTGGACCGAAAAGGCGACTAGAGGGGGATGAATAGGAGCACGCTCACTTTTTCACAAAGATCAGATTCAACACCAATCTCACTCCAATAGCTATGAAGCTATGAAGATTAATAAACAAGTACAGTGGAAGACTTGTACTGAATCCAATCTACCCCAAAGCAAAAGACCAAAACACAAGCCTCAAACCCTATGGGCGGTTGACGGGCTTGTTTTCTTGTGATCGGACCCGCAGTGGTCGGACCGATGAGAAAATCATGATCGATCGGGTCCGATCGACCGGCGTAGGAGCAAAGATGATCGGACTCGATGATGAGCAGCAAGAATCGGCGAAAACCAAAACTCAAATTGGTCTAACTTTTGATCTATAAGGCCAAACTCCACAAAACTTGAGACACACATTCTCTGAGATATTAGGAACCTATTCCAATTAAGGATCATGTAGATCCATGCCAAAGTTCCTATCTTTTTCAATTTGAACGAAGGGTGCTTCAAAAACTAGTCAAAATCGAAATAAGATCTAAAGACTTGCTCGTGGGTGAATGATGATCAAGATGATCCTAGATGGGTTTCCACATGTCACAGCAAGTTAGATCAAGGCAAGAAACCAAGCAAAAAATCGTGAATCAAAGAAGGACTCAAAATCACCAAATAGAGAGAAGGAAAGCAAATAGACTCATCTTGAGGAAACATTCCTTGGATTGATTTTGATATGGTATTGGTTTACAGTCACCCCATCAAGGAGGACAAAGACTCAATACATGAGCACGAAATCAAATACAACTCTCTAGAACCCTAACCTCCAACTATCCTCTCCCTAAGCAAACTAGGGTTTCAAAACAAATAAAATGGTTGAAGAGGTGCAGCCAGCACCCTCCTCTATTTATAGTGGAGGTCTAGACCTTCTAGAAGATTGAACCGTAATGGGCCCCCGTTAAGCCCACACACAAATGGGTCACACACGCACACATTTTAAAGCACCGTCTTTATCTCCTCTTGACCTAATCCGCTTCACCTTGCACCATCTTGCACCGTGGGTTGGCAAAAGGTCACCAAGATGGTATTTGGTAAAATTACCAAAATATCCCTCCTCGATCTTTTTGCAAAGACCGAGTCCCATCTTTGTGAAGCACTTCCATACTTCGCCACGTGTAGGTTGATCCAACGGCTCTCATCATGTCGGCAAGTCTCTCCCATCTGGCTCCCACCGAAATCACCATGGCACTTGCACCGACCCCCGAGCCACTTGATCCAACCCGTCGCACCGAACTGCCCGTTCGGTCACCTTTGTCGCCATGCTTGACTTCATTGACCTCACCCGGCATCCCCGATCGTTCTGGACCTCAGCTCTCCAAGCTTAGTCCTGATCATCCTCGCCATTGACCGTCATTGACCTCCAAGCACCTTGCACAACAATAGACAAAGAAATCGATTCCGGGAATAAGTTCTTCACAACTTGACCCACATTAGTCAAAACATGCATCATGCAATACATATGCACTGAAACCAATGAACTTGACCTAACCCAACAATCATCGCCACTTTTGGACGATGAACAGTAGCAAAATCAGTCAGACCGCGATTCATTGGCTGGTCTAATCTGCCGCCGATCTTCTCATTGTTTATAAGCCGTTGGCTCAATGGCCGCCGTCTCGATCACAAGACCTAACGCCGGTTCGACCGCTAGCCGGCTCGACCACATGCCAACGCCGGGTCCGACCAAGACTTGACCTAACAAAGAAACCAAACTTTGACGAAAACGCGTGTTTCGACAAACCGTTAACGACATTGCCAATTGTAACATCATCATAAGATTGTGCACATATCCCCATGATATCCACAATATCTTAACTAATAACTGTGTATAAATTTTCAATCCTTGAACTTGGACATTATCCTTTGTCTCCCTAGATTAATGGAATACCTGATAGCTACCAAATATATACTTAAGGGCCATGCTTGGCTTGGCGTAGTGACATTGACATGCGGGATAGTAAATTGCCCCGACATCACTAAAACATTTGAAAATAGATTTGGGCAGCCGAGGTTGGGACTTGGCTAGTATGTGGAACTAGAAAAGTATTTTAAAGCAAAAGGAAAACAAAAAACAGATCTCGACTTGGGCAGCTGGAAAGCGTGGCGAGTGCTAGAAAGAGCACGACATAGTGGGTATAGGAAATTACCGCCCAAGTCAATAAAGGATCGGGTTCTTATGATGACCTCTCATGTAAAAACAATACAACCACAAGTCTAGAATGGGTACGACCTGGCTGACTAATTTGTTCGCATCTGCGTGGCTTCGTCATTGGTGGGTGTGTGGGTGGGTAGAGGATAATGAAGCCACTAGAACTACACAGCGCAAATGGGAGACCTCCCGGGGCAAGGCCCAAGGAGGTGATATCTAGCGTTGTAGGGTTGCGTTGAGGTGGGACATTGTAAATGCCTTGTGATAATGAACTTAGTCGCACACCTATAGAAGTGTGCCAGGGACATTATAAGTTGATTGTCTCTTATGGGTAAAGTGTGTGAACTCTGCAAAGTCTGAAAACTATCTAGATAGCCGTGCCCACGGTCATGGGCTATGTCGAGAACTTGCTTGAATTAGCTTTAATTTTTATAAAACAATTTGTGGGAGGAAATAAAAAGTTGGGATGAAGCCCAGAGGTTTGAGATGGCCTGGTTGAGAACCGGTGAGAATTACGGGATGTGACCCGAGAAAGAACATGAGCATTGGGTGGATGGAGCCACTCAATGGTATAGGGGGTTGGAACCTCCACTAGTACTTTACAACAAAACTCAGTTTATCAAAACTTGTGTTAAGTTAAAATGCTAGGTCCTAGGAATTGTGACTAACTATTCTAATTGAAACTTAGCTTTGTGCAAATAAAAGAACCATGAACCTCCCTTTGATTAGCCTTGCATGTATAATAATTGCATTCTGTGTGTTGGCTCGCAAGTATGGTTGTGTACTCATGCTCACTCGTACATAATATTCAGAGCCATTGGATCAAGACCCCTATGCCTACTTCGTGGCATCAGGACCGGATGGTGAAGACAATGGAGGAGCTTAGGCCAAGACCCCTAGTCACTTACATGTGGGTAGAGTGAATGGATCCACCCCCTTTTTCTTTTGCTTCCACTTAGAGGTGTTCATGGACGGCCTGACCTGAGCCCGAGGCAGTCTAGGCCGGGCTTGGGACTGCGTTTTCAGCCCGAAAGCCCGAAAAATTCAATTAAAAAAATATGAAAAACTATTTTTAAATTCTGAAAATGAATTAGATATTATTATTTTATTTCGAAAAATGATTAAAATAATATTTTTAAATGAAAACCTCAACTTTCAGGCTAGGCTGAGCTGGGCTCGGGCCTGCCTATTTCAGACTGGGCTTTTCAAGCCCGGCCCGGCCCGGCGTTTGAACAGGTCTACTTCCGCTCATATCCCCACTTTTTGTATTAAAAGCACTATGTGTACTATATTGGCCTGCTTGACCCCTTTTGTAAGACAGTTGGTTTTATGGCCCGTTTATGTAATAAAGTAATGTTATTGTAATATGAATGCGATGTATGTGAATGAACCAACGATGTATCTGTGTGTTCTATCTACTGATCCATGGAATGGCACAATTTAACACAGTGGATCTGTTACAAATTTGGGGTCCAACACTCAGTCAAAGTCGGTAGAGTGCGGTAATTGAGTAACTGAGTACGAACAGGCTCAAACTCTGATCGAAGCCCCATCATAAACTGATACATGAGCGTCTACTGAGCATACTTATCTTTGGCAACACAAGACTAGCAAGCAACAGTAGCCTTTAGTGCCATAGACTCTAGAGGGCCAGTGATATGAGTGAAAGCACTGTAATACTCCTCCACTAACTGATCCAGCTGCTGCTGAATACTAGGAAGGTTCTTGAGCAATGTGAAGTGAAGAGCACCAATAGACTGAACATATCTCTTCTCAAAGTATGTCCACATCTGTTTAGCTGAAGTATGATACTCTAGACTCATCTCAAAGAAACATCAACACTTAGAACAAGGTCAATCATGACACGACCATCCTCTTTCTGCCAAGCATTTACTGTCTCAACATCAACCTTCTTCAGATCAAAAGGATCGTCAATCGAATAAGAGGCCAAACCATAACCCCTAAGAGTTGTCTTGACTGAGAAGGCCCATGATCGGTAATTCAACCCATATAGCTTGATGTCTGTGAACACAGGAAATGACCTACCCCCCAAACATTGAGTTAAATTTTGCCATCTTGATGGACCACAACCACACGACAGTAAGCAACAGTAATACTAATAAGTGAGTATCAATAGTAGCAAGCAGCAAGCATCAAAAACTAGAAGTAGCATCAATACGAGCAGCAGATTCAACAATCAGTACCACATAGTAGTCAACAGCCAAGAGTACTAAGAACGAGCCACAGAGCAGTCAACGGCCAAAAGTACTAAGAAGGAGGTCACCGAAGTACTCGAGTTGGGAGTAGACTGCGGTGTCGTGCGGTTCCAGGTGAGCTACAAATCGCACCGGATCTGGTGATCGATGGTGCGCCGAATCCAGGCTGAATCGGCGAGGAGGCGGCATACCACTGGATCTGGTGATCGATGGTGCGCACGACGAAGAAAAGCTCGTGTGGTCCCGGGCGAGGAGGCGATGGAAGCAGAGGATCGATCTCTAGATCCCGCCGAATCTGGTGATCGATGGTGCGCATGACGAAGACGAGCTCGTGCCGATGGCGGTGAAGAAGAGCTCGTGAGGTCGAGGTCGGATGGGCGAGATCCGGATGCGCCGGATTTGGTAAGGTGAAGACGGAGGTGAGCAAGCTCTTGAGGGGAGGCGGCGACGGCAGAGCACGAAGGCAAGGTAGGGAGCGCAGCTTGGGGCCCGCCGACCCGCGGTGGAGGAGCAACGAGCCAACGACGATGGCGGCAACTCAAGAAAATAGAATTAGGGTTGGAGATTGCTCTAATACCATGTTAGAAAAGCTAAGATAGGATTTTGCTATTCACAACTGTACAGCTTATTCATTAGTTGAGATAGGCGTGGTGGCACGATTAGGCCACGCCAGTGACCATGGCGTGACAGACTAGTACTACAAAGCTAGGAGCCATGGCGTGATAGGACTTAGCATCAGAAGTAGGGGACTGGGCTTGCAACGCCTCTGGAATTGCCCAAGCACTAGCGTGGAGACACGGATAGGCCACACCAGTGCCCATGGTGTGACAGGACCCACCCCCAGAAAGGACCAAACACTCCCTTGTCAACTTTTCAGACCGATAAGACCACACTCTACCGCGCCAACTACTCACATGGAAATAACCACACTCTGCCACCAGCTTTTCAGATCGATATGACAACACTCTAGCTCACCAGCTTTTCATAACAAAAAGACCACACTCTGCCGTGCCAACTTTTCATAGGGACATGACAATACTCTGTCTCGCCAGCTTTTCAGATCAAAAACACAACACACTTTGACACAAACTAGTCAGACATAAATGACCACACTGTCCCACGCAACCTATTCAAACAGAAGTAATAACACAATGCGACGCTACCTTTTTAGAATTGAACACACTCAGCCACGCCACCTTTTCACACGGTTTCTTGTTTGTTCTCCCTCCACCATGAGCATTGCACCTATATCGCTTATAAAAAGAGGTGGAAGAGATCTGGGGGAGAACACTATACAACCACACCCAAGAAGGAAATGTCGAACTCGTCGGCGAACTTCTATGCGAAGATGCTATGGAAACACAAGTGGCTTGCTGAGAGGGCTAAACCCTACCTGGATAATTCTATTAAAGATTCATCAGTACCATCAGAGTTCCCACGCCCGCAATATGTATGCGAACTACCGGCTAAGATCATCTAGTACACACACTCAGGATGGCCGCTCAGACGTACTACACGTGCGGCCACCACCTTGTAAGCGTATCTTGCACACACAAAGATTTTTCATATCTTACGTCCCATTCCATAAATCTCTTACTACACCTGCGCATAATGGTAGCCAGAGATGCAATACAACTTCTACCAATGGATCGACAGACCGGACATGTACAATAGGGCGTTCATCCAGTAGAAGTACAGGTTGAACTATGCGATGCGAACCGAGATCTTCAAACGCTGGACACCTTACGTACTCGACCCAACTGAAAAGGCATCAAACGAGCCCAAGAAAGCAGGGGTGGTGGTGGAAGACACCCGAACAGGAAGATGAGTACGATGGGGCCAAGCGCGCAACAGACAAGGGGAAGGCTCCTACAAGTGAGACCGTCGACCGTACTAGCGCTCCCCATCACCCGGGCGCACTCCGGATCAAAGAGATAAGTTATGTTCAATATGCATCATAATTATTAATTTGGCCCGACGTTGTGTTATCCTAACATCATTCAAGTGTCCAGCTCGTCTCGCAGGACATGGCTGACTTCGAGACTAGCGACCGCCGCCGCGGGCAGTAAGGAGACAAGGGGAAGGGAGCGATGGGCCACCAAAACTAATGATCTTTATTTCAATCGACTTTATTTTCATTCCAAAAAGGCACACATGTATCGTAAGTGTATTTCGGTTTATTGACTCGTGCATGATGTCGTTCCTTACGCACGTAATCAAACCATGCACGCCATGTAATTTGCAACTGCACTATAAAGTCTATTTTCAATTCGCGACTGCATTGTAAAGTCGACTTCAAATCTCGTTCTCTTTTGCATTCAATTCTTGGTGTACCAAAGCAGGCCACAACATAAAAATAAAGGTCCATAAGGCATGTTCCGAAAAAAATAGGCACTAAATGTTCTTCGACCCCTAAGTGACGACGAGCACCACCAATCATTGCAACAAGATGTGATGTGGCTGGCTATTCATCCATCTCTTCATTCAAACTAAGAACATCACAGGTTTGTAAAAAGATCTACTGCCTAGGATTGTGCATTCAGTTAGCACCGTTCAAATCTTGCTATCTCAAATCGGTTTTTTTTACCAGATGTCCATGCAAAACCAAATGCTAAATACGATGTACATGGGCACATAAAACAGTGAACTTGTGCATGAAAATTTCATCTTTCCTGCCAAATGGTCTACGTATCTTTTGCAACAATCGTAAGATTTCTTATTCTAGAAACCCCTTCAAAAAAATAGCCACCACTATCACACCACGAGAGTTGGCGTGACAAAGCAGGTTTGTCACGCCATGCTTGCAGGCGTGACAACGACCACGCATGTCCTCTACGCTGGCATGACGTGCGCATGAGGGCTTATGTGGTAGGTTTGGTCGTGCGGAGGTAGGTGACGTGATAACATGGTTTGACCAGGCTACGAGTTATGATGTGACCAAAAGGGTAAGAATTTATAATAAAGTTAGTTAACTTAAAAATATTATTAAAAAAGATTAAAATAATAATAAAATTCCAAGTTGGCAGGTTTTGGCTTGGACATTAGTAAATATTCGCATACTAAATATTCCAAATTATTCCAATTTTTTGTTGCAATTAAAATGATGACCAATTCGCTTAGCCATGAGCAGTTTTTTTGGGTAAGGGTGAGGCTCTCGATCAAATAGGCACCCACATTTCAGTGAGAAGATCAGTGGGTATTATTTTAAAAAAAAGAAAATGAGTGTTGTAAATGGATCTGCTGCAGTCCCTCAGCAGCACGCACGCATGCCAGTTGATCCGCAGCTGTCGCGCGCTGAATGTTTGGTAGATATGGAGCCTTTGTCGTTCCGTGCACCCTGTTACACTGGGTTATTCAAGCGCGAGTCAGGGAAGTACTTCTGGGGTGATTGCGCTAGTCCTTGGAAGTCAAAATCAATGAACCTCCGCTGAAGTTCAGTACAAATAACGTGACACTGGGATTGTGAATCACTGCGATTTGATGTGATTCTGATGCATCCATTCAGAAACATGAAAGGCGTCTTTGGCGTGTAGACTTCGCTGCTGGAGTAAGACAAGGCAAATGACTTGGTTTACTTCCATAACTCGTGTAACACCACCCCCCGGCCCCCCCTGCTTGGCATGATAACTTCACTCCTTCGACACAGCAAGGGAAAAGTGCAGCCGGAAAGAGATGAACAAGCATATTTGCAGCGTTGTTCCCTGTTTCTTCTGAACATTCTAGGGTAGGTGACACTGATGCAAAACAAATCACAAAAAACGTATCATTGGAGTAATCGAAACTGTGGGCAATGTATTGATGGAACTTTAAGATGAAAGTCAGCAACTGCTTGGCTTTTCTTAGAATAATTTCAAACAATATGACTTGCGATGAGCACACATGGATGGAATTGGCAGAACATAGTAGCATCAATGCATCATACAGTACATGGAACTCACCCCATTGGAATGAAATCACGAGCATTAGTCCAGTATAACTTCACCCTAGTAAAGCAGGAGAGCACCTTGTATAGCAACTAAAATGTGGCTGGAAACTTCTCTATTCCACTTTCAAGTGCAATACATAGTTGGTGAACTACTACAGTGGTATAATCCGAGCTTGCATAATTTTCAATTGGTGCCATGCTTACAGTTTAGATAGTTACAATGATACAACACAGCGGCGGTGTCTAGTTTGGTTGAAACAAAGTTAATATCGAGTAATGTTTCCCACTGCATACAAGCCCAATAAATCCATGTTTATCGCTCAAATGACCACATGTGCACAGAAAATGTAATCTGAAACAAACTACTCTAAAAACATAAATCTAGGTATCTTTTTTCGGTGCCTTTCTCTTCATCCGGCTAAAAGGACCAACAGTCTGGTCCATGATGTACATGTATATCACCTGGCTCCAAGATTTGTACGATTTCAAGTTGTTGTAGTACTCTGGTGCGATTTCCTTTACCTTGTGCAGCCTGGTTCCTGGAATTCTCGGGAAATCATGGTGCTCATTGTGGTATCCCACATGCCACGTCATCAGATTCAGAGGCCCATAATACGAATAAGTCTCCTGGTCTGGATTGAAGACATAGTGCTCTGAGATGAAGTGACCAGCCATAGGATGCATGCCACCACCAACAAATGTTGAGAGTATCAGATAAGCAAGTGATTTCCAACCAAAGAAGTACACCAAGCTGGCATCAAGCGCAATCTGGATTACTAGATTGGTGAATTCCCACAAACCAGGAGGTTTCGGCTTGAGAAACAGTGGTCTGAGAGCATAGAAGAAGAGCTGGAACACAACCCAGATAGATTTGCTTAAGGCATTCCTTACGGCATGTGCCTCTGCCTGGCTGGGGATATCCATATCAACTCCATCAACACCTTGGAAACGGTGGTGCTCCAAGTGGTACTTCTGGAACGTAATGGACATGGGGACACCAATGGGGAGGTTAGCAAATATACCTAACCAGCGGTTGTAGGATGGGGTTGTGAATGCAAGGTTGTGGCTGAGCTCGTGGATTGCAAGGAAAAGATTGTGGTTCAGAAAGGAGCCAAAAAAATATGCAACTGTCAGTATCTTCAACCAGCCAGCATCTCGGAGGAACGTAGCAGTCCATAGCTGAAGCGAGACAACTGCAGAGATCTGCAACAAAGTCGAGACGAATTGAAATTATATAAGCAGCAATTAAATGATACAAGAATGCTTTAAATAAAGATCATAAGATACACTTTTGAATGGAGAAGTTAGTATTCTACAATCAATTTCATAAGATCGCAGTTGTTTTGAATTTCCAGGGGAGGCATGTGATGAGGACATCAACCCTAAGGATGCAACCACTACTTCGACCCACTGCACTGCATCCTCTATTTCAACCACATCTTCTCCAATTGGACTTTCGCCTACTTCAATTCCATATTTCCGAATTGGGCCTCCGGCTGATCCAACTACTACTCCTCCAATTGGGTTGAGCTACTTCTACTCCTACAAGCCGAGCTACTTCTATTTCACCGGGTCGTACTACGTCTACATGATATGGTGCTGCGTCACCTATTGTTGACCCATGAGCTATGTAATGTATTGGCCGACTTGGCCCATATAGTGGCCGGCAACCCTAGGCAGCCCCACTTTGGGCACCCCACCTGAGAGTTCGAGTCTAACTCCTCTCTGTGGCCGCACCCCCCTATCTCCTAGCTATGTGCGGCTGCCTCCTCTATTTAAGGTGGCCGCACCTGTCTAGTCTCCATGGATTTCGTTTAGTTAAAAGTTAGCTACATTGCAACCTCGTGTATTGGCTTGTATTGACTAGATCAACCATAATACCACTTCGGAATCCCACCTTATTGAGTACTTTAATCCTATTTGCAATTTCAGATTGCTTATTATCTTGTTCTTGCTTGTTCTTCGATTGCATGCAGGAATAGACCTTCGTGGTCATGTCGATCGTGCTTCTTCGTGTATTGGCTTATATCGACTAGACCAACCATAATACTTCTTTGGAATCCCACCTTATTGAGTGCTTTAATCCTATTTGCAATTTTAAATTGCTTATTGTCTTGTTCTTGCTTGTTCTTCGATTGCATGCAGGAATAGACCTTCGTGGTCAGATCGATCGTGCTTCTAGCAAGGTTGATAGCAATCTCGGAGTTAGTTCAGCGATTGCCGGTCATATTGGTTGTGTACGATTGGTAGCCAAATTGTGAGAGTCATCTCCTCAAATCGAATTATCCCTCTCATCGCAAGATCGGGACACCCATTGTCGCATAACACCCAAAGTGAGATAATGGAAGGCCAATGCCAATAGAACCATGCGAATATGAGATAGGAGTGCACCTCTTTTGCATATGAAGCAGAGGACAAGATAACCTGGTTCTTACATAAATGAAAGCAACAATGCATGGAAGGATACCTTGGATGTGTGAGTTTAATGTCCAGGTTGCTCTTTATACAAAGGGAAAATTGGTTTAGTAACATCACTTTCGATCGTCTTTATAGAAATGGCATCGCTTTGGCAACGCACTGCAAAATGACACCACAAAGACTCTGAAATCTTGAAAATAACATTGTTGTCATATTTTCCGTCCGTCTTTAACAGCAAGCATGTATGATGCGAGAGGATACAATTTTAAAGCCCATTTTACCCCCCTCTCCAGCTCGACGGCAACGCTTCTCCCACTCTCTCTCCAACTTGACGGTGCCGATGCCGCTCCCCTCCTCACTGCTGGCAGCCTCCTCCCCACCCACCCCGGTGCCCCCTCCTCCACCACCAGTGTCGCTCCCCTCCTCTGCCACTTTTCATTGAGAGAGAGAGAGAAATTGAGGGAGAACAGAGGGGAAACAGAGCACCAGGGGCGGCGGCTCGATTCGGCGGTGGAGGCGGGTTGATGGGCAAAATGGAACGGCGACGTCTCGGGGAGGCGATGGGAGGCGGCGTACACGGGAAAGGCGACTCAAAGACAAAGTGATGATAGCGACAGCATAGGCCCAATAGCTTCCTTCAGGAGGTGGCGTAAGCACAGGAATGGCGTCGACGAAGGGGTCACGCCAGGTGACTCAAGGAGGCCGGGGTGGTCCGAGGAGGCGGGACGACGACGGTCGGCAAAGGGGAGGAAGGGGCAGCAGTGGGTTGGATGAATGGAGATGGGGAAACGGTGTAGGAAGCTCAGGAACGCATGGTAACGCACAAGAATTGGCAAGTGCCTCACCAGAGAGGAAGATCGAGGTGGTGCGGTGTGGCGGCCAGCGGCGGGGAAGAAGGCTCGTGCGGCGGCGGTGCAGCTCCAGAGGCGGTGAGAGTTGGAGGGGTGGTGGTGGGGTGTTGATGGCACGCAGTAAAGGTGGTGGCGCGACGTGTGCGGAGGGGACGATGGTGAGGGCCAGAGAACAGGCGGCATGACGTTGGCGTCTGGCATAGGCAGAGGAAGAAGAAAGAAAGAAGATGGGCCAGTGGGCCAGGGAAAGAAAGGAAATGGCTTGGCCCAAAGCAACAGTAAAATGGTTCCACCACGACACCATTTTCGGGAGGGCATACATGTCTTTTTTACCTCTCTAATGTCTCCTAACATCTGTCAGACTGATGGCAGTGTTATTTTCAAGATTTCAGAGTCTTCGTGGTGTCATTTTGCAGTGCATTGCCAAAGCGATGTCATTTCTCTAAATACGACCGAAAGCAATGTTACTGAACCAATTTCCCCTTATACAAAATAGGGTCAGGTGCTAATACGACGGTTTGGGTTCCTCAGGCATCTCAATCTCACCAGAACCCCATGAAATCATGCAATTAGACACCATGGAGAGTCTGGAACCTGAAAGCCTCCAAAAGGGCAGAGCATTATACTACTAAGTGCACCTACTACTTAGTACAAGATTCTTATAGGCCAAAATTGTGAGGAGAAGCACTGACATGTTGGAAGCTTTTATATCTGCCAATGATAATACATTAACACGGCACTTGGTGCCTGTATTGATAGCATGAGCTATGTAGGGATCATTCTGGAGATTTGAAATAATACGTTGTGCACACTAGGTCAGGCAGTAGCAAATAAGACAAGGACTTGCTGTTTGAAACAGGGGATTTTACTCCTGCTTGACCCAGGCTTTCAACCTAGGCCCAGCACTTGGGACTCCCAAGTCACCAGTCACCACCACCAACCCATCCTGGTAGATGCAAAGAACACAAGTTGAAGAAACCAAAGAAATATTTGCATATTAACGGCTAAGCTTAAGGAAGCTTTAAATGGTGCATTGGAGTAAATAAGCAATACAACTGGAAAGTGGAAACCATACTACATTTGGGTTGGGGCAGTAACTAGAAATATTTGGTGGTCCAGATCTATGAATGCCTTCAAAGGAAGTGAGTCGGTGCCTAATAATATGTGGCAGCTATTTCAAGGTTCTGCAGATTTCTGAGGCCAGTAGAACTGTTTTAGTTAGCACCTGTCATCTGAGCAAGGCTCTACATCATCAACTGTAGCAATTCAACGGAATTAGCACCTTAATGGCTTGATCTACGAAATTGGTGGCTAAATTTTCCTCTAGAATACCTTGAGTTAGTCATAGAACTTTGAGCATATATTCATTCCATCACACCAATAGATAAATTGAATTTTTGACTGTATATCCTAAACTAAACATCACTGTGAGTGACATGACTAAAGGAAATGTAACTACCCATCTTTAAACATGGAAGATTGCGCTAAAGTGAACTACTGCACGCGAACAGAAGAATTAGGGATGTAACGCAATAGATCAGACGCAGGAAAGCTTGGAAAAGTAGAAACACAAAAATCCATCAAGGGATCGTCAGAACTCAAGTGGGCATACAGGCAAGTAAAATGGCAATGCCTTATCAAAATGTACGGGGGAAAAGCACATGCAAGCAAAACGTAAAACACAAATCCATTGTATACGCAGTAAAAGTGTTTGCTTCTCGATTCAGAGACTAGGAAAGGTTCAGCTTTGATCAATCGAAAGCAGCACCGGATCCACACTGGCCGCAAGCATCATGACAACGTGACGGAACAAAAATCCAACTATGCCAAAGTAAAACACCACGAAGAGCACATAATTTAGCAATTGCAACACACATTGCATCAAAATTCACTGAAATTATACAGGTTGTTGTAAAAAAAAAAGATATGCGTAGCAAGGAACAGATCGCGACAGCACCTTGAGGAAGGCCAGCGGGTCTGGGCCGAAGAGCTCCTTGATCTGGGGGTACTTGGCCAGGATCTCCCGGCGCCGCGACGCGTGCGGCTCGTCCGTGTACGACCAGAAGAAATCCGTCGCCATCACCACCTCCTCCTCCCCCCGGTCACCCCTCGCCGCGCCCATTACTTGACCCCCGCAGCCGCAGGCTCCAACAACAACGGCGCCGTCCACCTCCACCCCGGAGACAGCGGCAGTGCCGGGACAGGACGGGGATAGCGAGTCAATCTATTGCAATGGCTCGTCGTTTTGATTGATTTGGTGGCTGGGGCTCCAATTTCCCGGATACGGTGGGCTGCCTCCAAAGATAGGAGGTTTCCCTATTCCGGGGAGGCGGAAGGGAGGAGCACCAGAACGGCAGCACATGCGCTCGGGATAGTTGCGGCGCGGGGACTGGAACTTGGAAGACAGGGGAGGCGCGGGTGTCATGGGGCCCGCGTGTCGGTGGCAGGCGAGACGGGGATTGGATACCAGTCGTTGGATCATGTATAGATCATCTGATCCGTCCGTATCGGCTGGCTTCTGCCCGTGGAGGCGTAGGAATTTTTTTAATAATCAAGTTTTATTCAGAATTACAGAAATAATACTATCTTATTTTTTAAGAAATAATCATCAGTCGCTGTACCGTTAGACGACTTACAGCTAGTCACCCAATAGTAGAGCGACTGGATATAGTCACCCAACGACAGAGAGCCAAGTGTTGCAGCCGTTCGGTAGTTGAGCGACTTGACTAAGTCGCGCAATGGTTGAGCGACTTATATCAAGTCACGCGAACCACTGGGTGATTTTAAGTAGCACCTGTCCTATTTAATAAATTCGATTGGAATAATTGTGTAGGAATAAATGTTACATTTTGTAAGTATTACATTTAGCAAATCTTGTTGTAGGATTTTTTTTTTTGAAATAAAAGGGTGGTGGTAAGGTTGGTTCGTCCATTTGTTGTTTTCGTAGAATGTGAAGGGTACAAAATTTATCAGACTCGCAATAATATCTTATGATCGTCGTATGTTGTTGTAGTGCTCTAAATTTCTGAAGAATTTTGTGAGGACGATAGAGGTGGCAATGATTCATAAGTACGAAGGTAAGTGATATTGCGATGCGTCAGGAAATTCATACACAGTGGAAAACTTTAGAGAAACGGTGCAACGATAACAACATGACAGTTGATCCGACAAGGGGTTACATGGCAAGCAGGCTAAGGAACCAAGGACGGTGCAGGCATGCCTTTAGGGAATTAGAAATACATGGGACATATGGATGAAGAGGGTCAGACTACTGCGTAGACCGGGGCCATTTGCTCTTCCTTGCGAGCTTGACGTTGTACTCCTCGCTGGCCGCCTTGGCCTCGACCGTCATTTCCCTTTTTTCTCACGCTCCCTGCGCCTGCACGCCTCGAGATGGGCCTGCGTCTCCCGCCAGATACGCTGGTTGTGCTCTTCGATGTGGCGCTCCTTTCGCGGTCCATGTTGGCATCCCACTCATCGCAGTCGAGAGTCCATTGGTCGTGTGGGTGGATCTCTAGGTCGATCCACTTGCGATAGCCACATAGCGGATCCAGGGACTACGGGTAGACAGGAGAGGTTGTTAGTGCGGACTTTGAAAGAGAAATGGTAGGGAAACATACTACTACCTATCCTTACCGGCTGCCGATAGCAGCTCATGTCCCAACGATGGTCGGGATAGTCGCTGGAGTAGTTCACGCAACCCTAGTAATGCATGCCTAGGCTTAGCCGGTGCTTGGACTTGAAGAACTTGCATCTGTCCTTGCACCAACAGAGGGGCGGCGTCTCCCCCTCGGGTGGGTGTTGCAGTGAATGCTCGGTTGGGATGTTGTGGTAGGGGTTGCTGCTACGGGGGCGGCGTCATTGCGGGGAGGTGGCCTCCCGGCATGCTCCCTTTGTTCCTCCTGGGCCGCATACTCCCTTTGTATTCGCGGATCTCCTCCCAGTGCTTGTCCATCTGAGCGAGATTGTGTTGAAGTTTAAATGCAGGAGAACCCGACGTGGAAGGGGTAGTACGTATATGACGAGTTGGCATCACAGACATGACCGAATTGTAATTCGCTTGAAGGAAATTACAGACGCTGGGCAATGCCCCAAAAACTGACTTGTCGGGTCACGTTGTCCTGAAAAGCAGGCTCGTCGGGTCACGTTATCCTAAAAAGTAGGCTCGTCGGGTCACGTCGTCCTGAAAAGCTAACTAGTCGGGTCACGTCATTCTGAAAAGCTGGCTCATCGGGTCACATTGTCCTGAAAAGCTAGCTTGTCGGGTCACATCGCCCTAAAAAACTGACTCGTCAAGTCACGTCGTCCTGAAAAGCTGACTCGTCGGGTCACCTCCTGCTTTGTAGAGAGTGGTCACTTCCCACTTTGCAGAGAGTGAATGGTGATGTTTTCCTTTGCAGAGAGTGGTCACGTGGCGCGCTGCCGAGCGAGGTCACGTCGTGCATTTCAATTAAGATGAGATATTGACACTTAAATAAAGTTAAAATTTGCAATTACAATACAATTAGTTTCACAGTGCTTACAACAACTAAAGTACCGACTTAAGTACAAGTTACAACATGCTAACAGTTCTAATCTTAGTACCACTACGCACCCAACAAGAAGCAAGGTCAAGACTTCATGCCTAAGGTGTTCCTACGTGTCGGCAGGCGCCTTGCAAGTTCTCACAGTGTGGCCTTCCTAGCGGCGGCCGCCGCAACATCTACCTGCCGCTCCAGCTTCCCCTTCGTCCATATCGTTCCTAATGCGACGACTCTGCCGACGGCCCTCCCCCCCCCTCCTTCAACAAGTCAAGATCCGGAATCCAAGTTCTCTGTGTAGTATTCAATGTGGCGAAGTTGCCCAGAACCCTGAAACCTCTTAGCTCGTCGCACCACGCCTGCTGCACCATCTCATTCATGAAGTACTCCGATATGAAGTTCGATAGGTCCATGTGGATGGTCCCACACGCGGTGAGGACATGAGGGCATGACTTGTGAAGGAGCTTTGACTTGTTGCATGTGCAGCTAGGTTCATTTACATGGTTTATAAGGCATACCTCGTGGGTAACAAGAAACCGAGCTGTCCCAAATCCGACTCTGTCTTGAAGGACCACGTCGAAACGATGCTCCCTATTGCCATTACGAAGACTGTGTGTGACTGAGCCTTCTCGGTCTTGGCCTGCATGTACGCTGTAATCTTCAAGCAGTACGGTGTATGTGGGTTGGTTGTATGAAGTGCCGTATTTGCATACCTTTCCCTGAAATATCCGATTGTACCGAACAGAACACTTTTCACAATAGCGACGAGGGCTGAGAACGGAGGCCCCTAATAACCCAGTTGTACACCTCGGCAAGGTTAGTGGTCATTATGTCGTACCTTTCACCGTCCTTGTCGTGCAGGAAGGACCACTTCTCCAATGGCTTGGCCTCAATCCAATGGGAGAAGCACCCGATGTCCCTCGACGTCCTTCGCGTCAAATAGGGAGGGTCGAGCTCCCGTAGTGGTGTGAGACGTTCGGGTTGTGCCCCCCCCCTAGGAATGAGCGGACGCTTGTTCCTCTCGACGACACGCTTCCTGGTGTGCTTCTCCAACATCTCCCACAACGCATCAAATTTACGCTGCTGGTTCTGCATAGTAAGCCTCTTGAACAGCTTCATCAATGGTTGCTGCCTGAACTGTTTGAAAAAGTTGGCCCCCAGATGGCGAATGCACCATCTATTCCTCATGTTTGGCCAAGAGAATGGCTCATTGGGGTCTTACTGAAGTTTTCGGATGGCCTTCATCATCCTGGGGTGGTGATCATGGATTATGCAGACATCAGGACGTGCCCCAACTACTCCCTCCTTCAGATGTCGAAGAAACCACAACCAACTGTCGAAATTCTCACTTTCGACGAAAGCGATGGCTAAGGGCAGAATTTTATTGTTGCCATCAACGTCAATTGATGTTAGAATCATGCCCTTGTATTTTCTAGTTAGAAATGTCCCGTCCACTGAGATCACGAACAACATGTATCTGAATGCATCGATGTAGGGACCAAATGCTAAGAAGGCCCTCTGCAATATCAGAAAACCAAGCGGTGGTCTTTTGGATGGCTTTTCCTTCACAGCAATGTATGTGCCCGAGTTTCTGTCTTGCAGCACCTGGAGCATATGAGGAAGGTTGTCGTGAGACGCCTCGAAAGAACCGAACCTCCTTTCCAAAGCCTTCTGCTTAGCATGCCATGCCTTCGCGTAGCTAATCTTGTACTTGAATTTCTGCTTGATAGCCATCATGATGTGCTTAGCCTCCAGGTCCGTCTTCTTCACTATCTCTCCGTACATCACATTGGCTATGAAGGTGGATGTTAGATTGCGATGCCTCGGCAAAACACTACTGAGCAAGTAGGAGTGCGCCTCCACCTTGGAGACGATCTAGTGAGTCTCGTACTTGGGTCTCCGTGCGTGCACACGCCAAGGACACCCCACCGCCGCACCATGGTGTCTTGCTCCGCTCGATTTGAGGACACGAAACGTCTGCTGCATGGACAATGCCCATAGCTTAATGGCATCCTGCAGTGATCCCTTGTCAGCAAACATTGCACAAAGCCGAACCACTGTCTTATGGTACTTCCACGGTGATTCGTGCTCGTCGTGCATAGCCAGACCCTCAACGTCCACCCTATTCCATTCCTGCGGGATGGGACCTTTGTCCCCCTAGAAGAGTCATCGCCATCCTCTTCTAAAGCTTCCTCCTCTGCCCGAGCTGTGAAGTCATCGATCTCCATCTGATGCACTATGTTGTTGACATGCTCCCCATCTGACCGCGCCAGCACTGGCCGAAAGCGCAGCGGCCAGGCGATATTCCTCTTCGTCTCAAAGAACATGGGTCACTACCTCCTCTTCTACTCAAGAACATCGGCACCGTGTGTTCTTCATGAACCACACGCCGCTACCGAAGCCGCTCCCACCAACCCGATGATAACCGCTTCGGTAGGACCTCTCGACGACTCCTTCGACATGGTTGCACAAGTAGCACTTTTCGTAGCCACGGCCTCTGACCTTCCAAATCCATGCAACCGTAATCCCTTCCATGCAACCGTGTGCATCAGTCTGATCAACTCCCACCGAATGTGCGTGGCAGACCGACTCCAAAGCCCATGTACGACGACACTCCACACCTCGGAGTTCAAGGAGAAGCTTTCGGTGAGCCAACGTAGGACATCTCTGATACGGGCATTCTCCACGTCCGGGTGTACCATACTAACTTGCTGGAAACCACTTAGGTCAACACCGTATGAACCTTCACGAACTGTACCAATATCGTAATGCACTTTCAATCTTGTGGGCTCCGACATGACTGATTTATCACTGCAAATATTTCAAACATTGCAACCACCGATTTCTCAAGATGCATTCCCTAAATACGTGCTAAACTAACAAGTAGCTACACGTCGCCTACATTCGCCGAGAACAAGAACAAACAAGACTATTACCTTCACTCAAAGACCTTCTCTTCTTATCAACGAGCTTCTTGACGTCTCGATCTCCTATGCTTCTCCCTCTCCCTACCTTCTCCTACTCTTCACTCCCCCTATCCTTCTATCCCTCCCCTTTTCTCCTCTCCCGATCTGCTCTAGTTGTTTGCCGAGAGAAATGGCGAAAGAAACCATAACGAGACCGAGTCTAGCTTTTTATACAACCTTCTAGTCGCTCAACCGTTGGACGACTTGACAGCAAGTACTGGCCCAACGGTTGAGCGACACCTGGACTAGCCGCTCAACCGTTAGACAACTTGGCAGCTAGCAGTGGGCCACCTTTTGCTGCCACATCGTCCAACGGTTCAGCGACTAGGTCACCGTCTAGTCGCTCAACTGTTGGACGATTTGGCAACAAGTACTGGCCCAATGGTTGAGCGACACGTGGACTAGTCGCTCAACCGTTTGATGACTTGGTAGCTAGCAGTGGGTCACGAACAATTGGTAAGTAATCTATGAATAAGTTATAGTACAATGCTAAAGGGAATGTATAGACAACCATGTCATAGTAACTACGAAGTAGAATACGTAAACACACAATACAAGCTATAGAACAATGCTAGAGGGAATGCATAGACAATCATGTCATGGTAACTATGAAGTAGAATACGTAAACACATATAAAAGTATACAGAGTATAATGAAGACCCCCACTGGCCACCCGCTACACCACCCGCAAAGACTCCTCCGCTGCCGCCACGCCCCACACCCCTGTCTCAAGACACCAACACGCCCGCTTGGGCTTCCGAAGCGCGGGGTGCCGGGGCCCAGATAGGGAAAGGTGCTCAGGAGCCCTGCTGATCCGTGCTCTCAAGGTCTCGAGGGTCAACTCCACCTGTGCCTGCGTGCCCACTGGGGGTCCGCTAAGCTGCGACCCAGAAAGAACCTCGACGGGTGCAGGCTCAGCTGCTCCCCTGACCTCCTCGGGGTAATCGGCGTAGAAGGCGTCCACGACCCCTCATGGGCGTCGTCATGCGGGGGGAGCTCAACTCCCGGCTGGAGTAGGAAACTTGCAAGACAAATAATGTTAATCCCTACAGTATATCGATGATCACAAACCTGAAGAGAGGAAACGTACCTTCGTCGAGGGCCATGCGCGCGAAAGGGTCATACCCGCCGTACTGTCCATAGGGTCGGGGAAGAAAGGATACTGACCTGGCGCTCTCGGGTAAGTGTCCTGGAACGACGACGGTGGTAGTGGCGGTGCGTACCCATGTGCCCACCCGGACCCTCCAGCCTACCAAAGGCGTTAGCGCAGCGGGCACGTGGACGTGCCCTCAAAGCCTCTTGACTGGGTCAGAATGTCTTTGGCCTCAACAGAGAGCGCCGACGTGGCCACCTTGTGGACCGTCCTACACGACGTCAGGGTCACGGCGCGCTTCGTTGCACTGTAGACCCGACGGACAAACTGCAGTAGCTCATTGCGCGTCACCTCCGCACCAATGGCAACCCTGTCCAGGATCGACCGGGAGCCCCTGGCCATCCCGACGGTGATGTCCATCCACAAGGAGTATATGAAAGCGTCAAACTTATAATTGAGGCAACCGTACTCAAATATTTTTAAACACGATAGTACGTACTACGAGGTGCATGTTCCGCGCGAAGTGTACAGGGTACGCGTCGGTCGGTGCTGGTACGCAAGCGGGGGGAGGGTCGACGACATGCACCAGCCTGGTGCGTGTCTGCAGGGTGTACCAACGAAGGTACTTGTCGTACGCGCTGGGGTCGTACGGGGCATCCTCCTACACGCAGTCCTTGAGGGTGTTCTCCCACTGTGCTACCCACAGCTCCATCTTCGTCGGCCATTGCATTCTGGTGCCACCCCTTCTACTACGCCTGTGAAACATACCACTACGATTAGAAGCCATCGTAACAAAACTGGCAAAAACATATACGAACATGTATTGTGTGTAACTCACACGTGGGTCGAGTCAGGCACCTTCGTCCCGACAGAAACTAGAACAACCTGGTGGAGGCCGAACTACCGCATCACCCTGTACACCGCGTAGTCCTCGACAAACATGTTGAAGACGAGCTTCTTTTGTGTTTGCCAATACGCTAGTCGCGCCAGCACAGTGAGGACAGCCCCCCGGGAGCACGATCCTCCGTCTCCTAATCAGAGTACGGCTCCCAGCGCACGTCGTCAGCGGTGAGGCAGTCCAGCTGCTCCACGAGTTGCTCATACACATGTGTGCATACTGTGCTTACAAGCCAGAACAGTGGTTATAAAGGATGACCCGTAATACGACTCAAGTAAAGATAGAGAGAAGTACATATCCGTCTACAGCACCAAAGAGACCCTATGGTCGGCCGGTCCACCGCGTCCCCATGGTACATGTTCGCGCCGTACGGACTAGAGTCTACCAGCATGGGCCGTCCGAGAGAGAAGAGCTCGAACGACCACAGCTGCAGTAGGAGGGGCAGCCTGTGAGGATAGATGCCGGATTCGTCCTACAGCACGCATCGCACATGCCGCGGTACATCGCGAAAAGTACGTCGATCCTCACGGTGATCAGAGCTCATCGCCGCTTGGCGATGGTTCTTTGCGTACTTACGAGGCGGTGTCGACGGAGTCACCATGGTCTGCCGGTAAACAAGACTCAAATTAAAAGCCACAACAGGTACGCCTCGAGGTGCCGCGACACCTGATTGGCAGTGGACTCCGGGACCATCCGCTCTACCTACGCACAAACGAATAATTAGTAAGCCCATCATATGGCTAGGATAGTGCATCGCTAAACATGGAAAATAGGTAGCATACGTACTCGAAACTGTGAAAGCCACCGCAGGGGCAGGCCATGCCGTTGTCGCTCCGGAAAGTCGTAGTATGGTGGAGCGGCCTCCGCCGCAAGAACTCCCTGAAACCTGCCCAGTAGGGCGTCGCACCATTCGACAGGCACGTCCAGTGGGAATACAGGGGCTCCCGCGATAGGCAGGCCAAGTAGCAACGCGACATCGTGCAGAGTGGGGCCCATCTCCCTGAATGGGAGGTGGAAGGTGTGCGTCTCGGGCCGCCATCGGTCTACCAGAGCTGTCAGGAGCGACCGGTCGAACGGGAACCGTCGTGAACGCTCTGGACCGGCCTGGACCTCCCCATTGTCCTCGACTGGAGCGCCATCCTCTTCGGTGGCCTCCACCATCCGCGCAAGAGGTAGAAGACTGGCATAGCTCAGCCTGCAAAGCACGAAGAAGTAACTACATAGCGAGCATATGACACAAAAGAAGTGGCACAGCTTACGGACAAACCTGTTTATCCAACGTGGGTCCAGTCTCTAAACCCGCCGGTGTCCGCGACTGAAGCACCCCCAAGTCACCAAGATTGTCCCGCGGAACCGGACACGGGACACGATGGTTTCACAAGAAGGTCAAGGCCGATCGGCGGCCCAAAGAGTCGAATGACAGTCCGAACCACTAGGGTCGTGAGCTATACCTGCAAATCAATTTCCAGTTAGCAATTACGACACAATTAGTGGGTTCAATTACTTATAGCGTAGCTCCAAAAATTCTGTAAATTAAATTGCATTCTTCCATAAGTCTAGTGATTTTTTTTTCATAACCTATCATGATTTCATATGCAAACCTACGACTACGCTATTTACAACTATTAATAATATACATGGACCCTGTCCAGCTGAGTTGCCCGGTATGCACAGACACCACTATTTTCTAACAAAATATTATGTAATGACTATAAAGTTTTTAATAATATGTTCACAAATAATTAAAACTTATTAACCGATGTTACCAATTGTTATCATCAACATTCTATAAAATTAAGTTGTTTTCGCAACTAAATGTGTGAAGTAGTAGTCCGATTGGGAAAAAAATGCAACTAATTATATATAAACATGATGTATCATCTGAATACAATATTTACAATGCCTTGTTTACCCAACCCTAACATTCACTCAGCCGATAATTGCTTAATAGCCTAATCTTTACCATTATTTCATTTGCTAACAATATATCAATACAATTGATGTTGCTTGCTAACCTATCATGATTAAAATATACGTATAAAAAATAATACTAGAGACTCACCGTCGTCGTCGTCGTCGATACGAACACACTTTCTTTCCCCCTCTCACTCTTCCTCTCCTCTCTTTTCCTCTCTCTCTCTTCCTCTCTTTCTCTCCTCTCTTCTCGCGTCGCTTTCTGGTAATAAATGGGGACTGCTCACGGTTGGCCACGCACGCGGCAATATAAGCGCCCTAGTCGCCCAACGTTTGGGCGACTAGGGGCCAGCGTTTAGCGATAGGTGTCTTAGTCGTCCAACCATTCGGTGACTAGGATTCAGTCGCGCTACCGTATGACGATTTAGAGGCGAAACGTTCAGTCGCCCCACGGTTAAGCGACTTGGACATTTGTAGCTCATCCGTTAAGCGACTATCTCAAGTCGTCTAATCGTGGAGCGATATATAATTATTTCTGACAAAAAACAGATAGTATTATTTCTACAATTCTAAATAAAAAATAGATTATTAAAAAAAATCGAGGCGTAGAGCCATGTCGCGGACTCGCGGTGCACATGCGAGCTTCGCCCGTGAGGTTTTGTTAAAGCGGCATAGGCATGCAAACGTCCAGAGGAAAGTTTTTGGTTTTTTGGATGGTGGCATAGAAAGTGCGAACAAAACGACAGAACTACGCCGGCGCAAGTTGGTGCCACGGTACCATATCTACTATGTTCGTTCAAATGAACTCCTGAATGTGTCAGATGCTAAATCAGGAAAAAATAAGGATGAGCTTAAACCGTTAAATGACTAAACTAATTTATAACAAGGATAATTTTGTATTATTGTGCAATCAAATTCATAGTTTTATACATGAATAAAAGCAAATCAAAAATAGAAAAATACAATAAAGGTATCTCGCTAGTCGCTAATAGAAAGTGCATCACCAAAACATGTAAATATGGTTCCAGTAGACAATAACCTGTACATCAAAATTAGAAAAAGTAATGATACAATAGTAAATTATACTTAAATGATCATAAACATTCAAAATAAAAGAATCATGCCACTAAGACGTTAGCTTGAATCACGACTTTCACGAGGCAATCATTCTGCGATTTTTCATGCTTTGGAAGGATCTTATGATTGTATGTCTATTATTGCAAACCTATGAATTAATTGCTAATTGAGTATATACTACACTATATCAAACTTACTAACAAATTGGTAATTGAGCAACAAGTATATACCAAATACCAGCACAAGCATAGATTAGATATGTTCAGCAGCCCACCTTCACGGGACCACGGCTCCAAACAGCCTCCAGGCTCCAAATCGCTTCCTCTCCTTATACTCTTCCTCGGTTCCTCCTCGACGGCTCGGCCACGCCCAAATCGCCCATGTGGCCACGCCTCCTACCTCCTCTTGCCAAATTAATCGCTCCCAAATCAGCTGGCCCCAGTGCCCTTCGCCCCCTCCTCCTCCTCTGGGCTCCCGGCTCTGGCTCCCACGCCCAGCCGCCCCACGCTGCCATGCACGTATGCGGCAGACACGGCACGCCGCACGCCCACGGACCGACTCGGGCCCTTGGCATCGTCTCCTTCGGCTCCGGGCTCCCCCCTCCCTCACGCACGTGGCACGCCCACCCGGCTCCCTGCCTAGCTGCCTCGGCCTCCCTCCTCCGGCTTGGCGGCGACGTAGCGTTGCGGAGACGCGGACCGCGGTGGGCCGGTGAACGCTGCTACAGAACTATGAGTTAAGGTGTCCTGTGTGTATCTTCCGGCAGAGAAAAAAAATCAACGGTTTAGATTAATTTATTTTCTAGATACGGAAAGCTCGAGCTTTGTGCTACTACATACAATACAGTACCCGGCTTTAACCTCACTTGTGCTTCTCTGTCTACGAAAGAAATTCATAGCATATGTACCGTGAATGGATGGATGTTGAAATTACACAAACATGTATGGACGAGCACGGCCATAATTACACACATTATCCACTTTCAACTTCAAAAGATATACAATCAACACGAGCTTACACATTTCCATGAGGGCCGCCGCTATAGACCAGCCATACCATAAGGGAGAAGGGATTGAAAAGTGTACCCTCTCCCAATCGGAACTAAATTGTGAAAACAAAGAAGTTGCAAAATGTGAGTTTCCAGAGAGAGAGAGAGAGATTGCATAATGTCAAAAATAACCAATGCGATTGCAGGCTGCATCATATGACTTTGGGTTCTATTTAAGAGAACTTATAGCCTTAAAAAAAGGGCACTTAGAATATTCCACTAAAAGTCGATTTCTCTAAGAAGGTGCTAAAGAGGGCCTTCAACTTTACAAAAAAGGTTAAGCTTTGCTAAGGAGACTTTAAGCTTAAGATGATCTTCAGCTAATAATTAAATCTCCTTTATACCCATGATTCGTTGATGTTGAAATTTAAACATTGGTCTCCACCATAGAAACTGGTAATTTCTCGATTAAGATATCGTAGTTAACATAGCTCTTTATTAGCCACAAAATGATACACAAGAAACTATAGCAATGAGCTTAACAATTTGCCGTTACCTACCGCAAGAGCGATGCAGAGATAAAATTGCTTTTGTAAGACAATTCGATTTAGTGAGCTTGAAATTTTTAGTCACAAAGGGATACACAAGAGACTATGGTGTGACCTTAATAATTTATCATTATGCAAGAGCAATATGGATATAAATTGCTTTTATAAGATAAGTCGATCTTAAGTACACTCTTGCATTGATACATTGGTAATACGGACAAGCAACACAAGATCAAACTTCACGGTGCATAAGGAACAAGATACAACCAGTGCAATATAATCGTACAAAACACATAAGTATACAGCAAACTGTAGACCGAAATGATCCACACCTTCGGTTGCTGGCTTTCCAGCCGCTCTTCACCGGAGTGTCCCATTTTCACATAACCACACGGGATCCCAGCCTCTAGGAAGCATGCGGTCGAGCAAACGCGCAGCAATCACGCTCTCTCTCCACTTCGGAGAGGGCTACCTGGGCCCACCCTTTGAGCCCAAATACCAGCCCATGCACTATCTCATAGTACCACTATACTGCAGCTACATACAAATGCAAGCACAAACAAATCCAACAAGATGCGTTATGGTTGTGGGCCTCCATTGCTAGCCCAACCGGCTATCCCGGGCCGACGAAACGCGGGCCCGGCCGGCGTCCTCTATGCGAAGTTGAGGCGGGAGGTGTAGGTGGCCTTGGGAGTCCAGTTCTTGGGGATGACGCCCTGGGCCGAGAGGGTCTGCTTGGTGGTCAGGGTTGTCAGCCTCACGGAGAAGGGCCCGACGAGTGGGCCCGGGGTGAGGCTCCAGGTGGCGCCCCAGACGTGCTTCATCTCCTGCCACTGTGCTGAGTTTGCCTGCAGCCATGGAGGACTTGCAAATTAGTAGTACTCCAGATCAGTAATAAAGTGAAGACTTGAAATGAACTCTGTCGTTTCCTTGTGTTCACTGCCAAAATCACAAATGTGCTTTAGAATGCAGGGCTGGAGTCTGATATCTAACAAGCAGAAAATGTTAGCCAGTGCGCTGGTGGCTGTGGAGTAGAGTGGGACTCTGCCTCTGGTAGTGTTGAGTGAGAGACCGAAAGGCAAGTGCATGTGTTATCTTTAGTCCTCGTACGGAGGAAGACTGTGTGAAAAGTTGTGGCATCATTGGACAAGCAGGGTAGACAGCAAGGGCACCACACATTCACATTATAGGGCCGGAAAAGGTACGGCTTCTCTGGAAGAATGAACAGGGCACGTGTTTTGGGCTGCCAACTCAAATGCTAGCTGCCCAGAGATTGATAGATAATATGTATGCCGATTGGAATCAGTCGGTCCTAGGGATTAACCGTTGCTGTGGAATTTTTGTACAGCGTATATGTAGTGGTAAACATCAAACATCTGACTTGTGCAGTGCTATTAGACTTGCAGGCAACTACCAAGCTAAACCTTTGGGTTTATTGTTTTAGCTAGCCGCGGTGCTATTTTCTCTGTGAACATGTGATTCTAGAACCCTAGATTTGTGAACAAAGCAGATCAGAAGTTTGCTCCAAACACAAAAGGGGGAGCTACAAGCCTAGAACAGATGGCTAGTTGCGGCCCATGTTGCCTATCCATCCGGGAAACCATCGTCCATGTTCCCCGATCACATGTTCCCCAATCACATGTGAAAAGAGGGATCCACTCACATGCATGCACTGCCGCGCTGCCCACGGAAAGCCCTTACATTGCACCGCGCCATTTCAGCCTTTCAGTATTCCACCCTCCAAGAGTCCAAGAGTCCAAGTGTACTAGTATACCACTACCCTAAAAGGCCTAAACCATTTCCGTGCCACCACTAAGGCAGTTAAAGATCAGGTGAAAAGCGCAATTATTCTGCCGGTTTATCGTATGATTCCTACCTAAGGGCAAAGGCAACGCAAAGGTGCATGGTCAAGACCTGAAGACACGGCGAGAGAGGGAGCTTTTGCTACCTGCTTTAGCTGCATGGATCCAATGTCGCCGTCTCCGTCCTCGAACTCCACCAGAAGCGAGAGCCAGAAGCTCGTCGAGCCCTCGTTCACGTGGAACGCGATGTTCTTCCCCCGGTACTTGCACGCCGTCCTGAAATACGACGCACGTTGCATGCACTCATCAGCTATCAAGCTAAACTACTGTAATGATTTATTTCGTCTATGAATGTGACAAGTGTGAACTCTGTGGCATTGATATCCTCTTGGAGTGCAGAGTGTCCGGACCAGTGAAATTTTTCTCAGCGAAATTTTTCGCCTGTAAAATCCAAACTAGCTCTGAAAATTTCGGTTTTGGTGAATTTTGTAAAAAAAAATTTGAATTTTCTTGAATTTTGTTCGAATTTGATTTTTTTTTTAAAGTCCCAAAATTTCAAAAAAATTAAAAATTTCGGCCGAAATTTCCGATTTTTCGGTTACCGGTCTTACTAGTCCCCCTGTTAAAAAAATTCAACCGAAAATTTTTTTACTGGTCCAGACTAGCTCTGGGGAGTGAATGGAGAAGGCATGACCACCGGGGAGTCGTGACAAGAGAACTGCTGCATGGCACATCCAAGATCCCATTACTGCAGAGGCATGTGTACCTCATGGTCCTCAGTACCTAGTCAGATCTGACAGTGTTGCACATTTAAGCCTTCACATTTCTAACCTTTGTGTCCACTCTACGCAGTACCAGTGCCAGCCGGGAAAAATACAGTACTGCAGATATTTTTTGACAGAGTTCAAGTGGCTGCATTTTTAGTAACGTCAGACGGAAGGTAGTGTGGTAAAGGGAGTTTGTCTGCTAGCCAGTGCTGTTTGACCACAAATTAACCGCAACGCCGTGCTTTACATCTCTATGGTAAATGGTAAATTAAGTATAGCAAGTTGCTGTGCATGCTCACCTGCGGTACACAAGGGAGATCTCGCCTCGGTTGCGCAGCTGCCCGCCGTGGCCGGCCACTGCCAGCCTGCTGAACGCGGCGCCGCTGAGGTCGAAGTGCGTGCGGCCTAAGGAGCAGTACCCGCCGGGGCACTCGTCGGTGACGATGACGGTCACTGCGCGGCGCGAGCAGATGCTGGCGTCGAGGCACTTGACCTTGTAGCACGCGCCGCAGCCCTCGCCGCCCTTGAACAGCACCGGGCTCACCGCGCCCACGCGCGCCTTCATCGGCACCACGTCCACCAGCGTCCCGTACCCGCACGCGCCGCCTGGAACACACGTACAGGGACGTGCGTATAGATTACTTTTACTACTCCATTTTTACTGTTACAACTTGCAACCGGCTGGTCCCAAGGTACAAAGACAAGACCAGGATGGCATGCATGCACGTGCAATGAACCGTTTATTAACCAGGGGTGCTACTGCTAGAAAAGAAAGAAGCGGTCCTGAGTGGTCAGATATAGTAACAGCACTAGCCAAAACGGCAAAAGAACATATATCTGTGGAGGCATTGAAATGCAAATGGCTGTATATGTTATGGACAGGAACAGCAGTCCCGTTGTGAAGATAATCCACTGTGTTAGTGAGTGTGAATGCTGGTGGTACTCTCGCGGTGAAAGAACAAACCTAACGTAAGTTCAGTATTGTGAGATACCAGATGTTCACTTTGCAATTCATATCTATCATAGCAGACGGTGCAAATCTTGACTTTTCGGTTTTTCTCCGGCCGTATGCCCATTTGTCTGTGTCAGGCGCGGAAAATATACTGGCTGTGTCGGTCGACTTAAGACTGGTTTCTACTGAGATTTTGGTTGTTGGTTCCTGGTAAAAGCGGCGAGTTAAGGACCCGGCCGGCACAGTGGCACGGCCTCGGCTCCACGCTCGCGTGCCGGCCACAATCGTACACACGAATCTTAAAGTTGCCGGGCGCCTCTTTGACAGCTTGACACTTGTGCTGTAATGTGCACGTGGGCCCGCCAAAATTCCCTGTGGATCCTCAAGGGATGTATGCCGAGGTGGCACCAAAAATGTGCCAACGGCTAGAAGTATTTTCTTAGGGAAAAACGGTAGCCATACGATGCGGATTCAACAGTTAGTTATCATGCTTAATTTCTAGTAGTAAATGTAGTCACTAACGGAGAAAAGAACAAAACCCCCGATGCATCAATGGTGGGGTGCACTCTACTTTCTACAAGGTACAGACGACAGAGGCCGCCATTGTTGAGGATTTGCAAAACGTTAAACTCACTTGCTCTGATGCTCTTAACAATTAGAAACCAAGGCTTTGCGAAACGTTGAACTTGCATTCTCTTAAATATTAATTAGAAACAAAGGGTGTGTGAGAGTTACAGGAAGACAGGGTTTAGGAGAGGTTACCGTCGCTGCCGTCGCCGTCGGGGCTGCCATACCAGGTCGCGGTGGCCGGATGCCACTGTGGGTCGACCACCTTGTGCGCCGCGCCAGCCTCCCCGGCATCGAAGAGGAACGCAGCAGAAAGGAGAGAGGTGAGGAGCACAAAGCGGATCAAGAAGGGAGCAAAAGAGCTTGAGGAGGCGGCGGCGGCCATTGTGAAGAGCGCAGCTGCTACTGTCGCTATTACCGCCTTGTGTCGGAGCAGCAGTACTTCTCTTTCTGGGTCGCTTTTAAGCCTTCGAGAACCCCCAGTCTCCGATGTATGACCAGAGCTCAGAGCTGCTCTCTGCATAAATGGCACGAAAGAGACACTGGGGATGTACGAGTAGAGTACTAGCTGGTGGCTGGATTTATAATGTGGACAGCGGTAGAAAAAATTTTAGGTAGTGGTAGCTTTTGTGCGCGACTGCTTGATATGGGTACCCCAGTTCGTCCGTTTTCGGTTGCCACTATAATGAGAGAGCTTGACTTTTTGCCACAAGATTCAGGGTGGCCTTGGTTATTGTCGTGCACAAGTACTTAATTCAACTGTTAGAAGATTGCGAATACGTATTTTTTAAACATTTTTTATGTGTAAAGTTCCACTCTCATGACCGGTTGTAATCAGTAGTAGATCCAGATTTTTTTGGCTTTTGGACTTATTGGCTAGTGTTTATAGAATTTCCATGTTACAGTTAAGTTAGTTCTTTTATAATCTCTGTGGAACTACAATTTCATCCTAACGTACTTTTCACTGGGAATGAACTTGTGCTACTGTATCAAGCTTACTGCTAGGCTCAATCATTACTTTTAGCATGCAAATTATTTTCATTGTCAATTGTCATGTATATACTCCAATAGAATTTCAAGCTGCAAAAAGGTAGTATACATGAGTGTTTGGATGAGAGGCTTAAGGAGAGTTCTGGTGTTAACAACAAAATGTTGTGTGTCGTATCACTTAAACATCGCGAAATGTATATTTTGTTCGAGATATTGGCACAAAGTTACTTATTATTCTACCTACCGAATCAGTAAGATTTGAATCATTAAATTGTACCACCACAAATCTCTCTTTTGAGACGAATTTATATCGTAGATCTTAATCAGGACCCTTCACAAAAGAAAGCTTGTTTACGCTAAAAGTTTGCTCAACTCAACCATCATGTATTCTAAACATATCACGCAACACGGCTGCAGCTCTGAATCACCTTTAACTCCAAATTAAAACCCTCAAACCCACATGAATTAATTCTCTGATAACCTTTCAGGAGAGCAACATGCCGGCGGGCTACCTCCTAGCTGTCTGGATCGAGAATGGTAGGCCAAGGAACCCCCAAATCTGAGCGAAAGGAACGCAAGTAGGCAACGACGGCAGCAAAAACTGAGCGTGGAGATAGTGTGGATGGTGGCGATTGGCGAAGCCGAATCGTGGATACGGCCAGAGCCGCACTGTTTTATCCTCTCCCCTGTCGCCCATCTTGTCCCCCTTCCCATGTGCGCGCGTTCCGATCCGGCCGGGCGCGCGGACGAGATCACCGAGGCCGTAGCTAGCTCCCGTCGATCGCTTGCCCCGTCGTGCCGTTGCGCGGCTAGCCCGTCCTTCCTGGCTGGGCCGACAATTTTACGCGCGCGCCCGGCCGTATCGGTGGGGTTGCTTCGCCCGACCGTTGCCGTCTTGCGGCACGTACCGAGGCGCACACGAACGCTCCCGTCCCGAGTGACGGGGCGATTTTGGTTTCTGACGGTGCCGATGACATGTGGGTCGCAGCGTCGCGGTGCGGGCGATCGGGTTGGTTTTCCGCGACGTTTGGGTACGTACGTAGGTGGGGCCTTCGGGAACGTGGAGGAGCGCAGGGGCTTGGGGGTTAGTTGGTGGGTCGAAATCATAAGGAGCGGTTTTTGTTGGTTGCGTTGCATCTTGCATCAGCTATCAGGCGACCGGAGAACCCGACCATAAACAGTGCAGCTAGCTGTACGGGGGATTAGTGGAGTGAAGTGGGTAAAGGTACATTTGCCTCCGCAGGACGACTGTGTGAGGAAGCACAGTGTACTACGATCGATGGAAATAACTTCCCTAGCTAGGAAGCTCCAGCGCATGCTACTTCGGTTGCAGTTTGCTCCTTGCGATGGTAATGGTACAAAACTAAACTACCGATACTGGTCGTGGAGGTAAGTAGTGTCTAGGAGTTTTGCTACCACCACAAAATGCATTCGATCTTTTGGGCATTTCCTCCTTAAAGTTTTCACTCGATGATTCTTAGGGGCTACCTTAATTTTTATAATATTTGCTTTTTTTCTTTGGCTTTATTGGATAAGGTACGTGCAATCGCCATGGGGTCAAGGCGGTTGATTTCCTGTTTATATTCTGTCTTTGTATCGTATGATGATCCATGCGGTAGGTAAGGATTATAATTCTCACTCCATTGAGTTTGATTACATTTGGTAACTATGAAAGGCTAGGCTAGTTCTTTTACCTGGTAGCATTGTACCGCCTTGAGGTCCTTCGGCCTTAGCTTGTGGTAGAAACAAACAAGATACCGCTACTATGATCTGTAATCTCAACGAAGCACAAGCACCACATGTTCTGGGACCAGGCTATAAATTTGATTGGATGCTGTTCGTTCGATCTGAAGAAAATGTTGAAGTACTAGTATAACTCTTCACAATTACGCAGATGGCGGTTAGTGCATGCGAGTGACTTGCTGTCAGAGTTTTCAGAAGGAACTAGCACAGCGAAGGATCGATCCTCCCCCGGCCCACATTATTAAGAGCTCAGAGCTTCTCGAAGTGCCACATCGTCTCTCCATGTTTGCAATGCCACTGAGCTTTAGTTCATGGTTGCATGTTAAAGAGGGAGGCGTAAATACAGCTCGGCAGCGTTGTTCGTTGCTACTTCAGTACTCCGTTGATTAAATTCGCCAAGAACGACGTGGAGTGCATGTAATTAGGTTAAACGCGAACCAGAGAGCTTTCTTAGAGCAGACGCTACAGAAATAAGGGTCCACCGCGCGCGTGAATAATCCGTCCATTTTTTGCAGTACTCGATACTGTGTTCTTTTTCCGGGCAGCTAGCTCGATCGTATCGATCCCATGCCTCCACGTGAAACCAAATCAATAATGTACTACTACGAGTGGTTCGATCGAGCAATATATGCTCTGTTTCCCAGCACTGCGACTGAGGCTTCTGACCATGGAGGGATCTGGTTCTGCGTTTGTTCTTCGTGTTCAACCAGAATGCAATGGTTTTGGTGTGAATTCTGACAAGTTTTAACAGCAGCTGGACTATTTGCGTGAGCCGAGTTTTGTTGGCGCAAGCAGTGGAGGGTCAAAGGGACAGAGAGTGGTCAGGGGCTGTTCCTTTTTCTAGGCGGGAAAGAGCGGCGGTGACGAACGGGGACAGCGGCTTTACGTGCCCCGCCTCCGTGTTATCATGCCTGTTCGGAGTGGCAGTGGCAGGGACCGCCGTATCAGTGCTTTACGTATAGGTTAGGACGCAATTTGACCGTCTGGCATCCCTCCGTTCAAAAGGAGGTGCGGCGTGTTCACTTTCGTAGCTCCTGCGTGGCTGCATACTCTCTGTCAGGATCTAAAAACACAATTCTGATCTCTCTGTGTATACTACACTAGTTTAGAATCACGCGTTAGTGTACACAGTAGCAACATTGATGAAATATTATTTCTATATACAAGGATGACTAATAAATAGGCAAATAACAATAAATATCAGAGTAAAGATCTTAAAGTCAAAACTTATAATTAATATCTCACAAGACGGATAGCTCAATTAAATATCAGAGTAAAAGAGTAAAGATGTTAAGGTCAAAACTTATAATTAATCAATATCCGTGTGGTGTCGATGATTCGGTCCATATATACTTCGAAAGCCTGGTAACGAGATGGTGACGAGCGTGTTGAATTAGGCCCGTTTCCAAACGGGGCCTTAAAGTGTTTCCCGGGCCATAATTGTGGCTCGTAGAATTGTCGATGAGTTGGACCAAGGAGTACTGGCTGGGCCAATGCCAAATGCTTATCGGCTTTATTATTCTAGTCCATAGGCTACTAACAAGAAGAAACAAAACTAGCCTGTGGGTCGAATTAACCTTCGGTCTAGTGAAACAAACTTACCTTCAATTCGAAATTGACAGAAACTGGAATCTACAACTCTCGTAGCACGGCCGCATGGGGTACCTCTGGCTATACATACGCAGACTATAGTGATCACATACAGTTCACACGTCATTTGAATAGCACTTAGGACGGAGATGCTCCCGGAGCAAAGCAAGCACATCGGCGAAGCTCACGACTCCGACTAGCCCGCCGCTGATCTCATCGACGACCCAGACGTACCCGACTCGATGTGCGAGGGCCTGGGCCATGACGGCCACCAGCGAGCTCCCGGCATGGCATGCCACCACGTCCTCCGTCGACCGCCACCGGAAGGTTCCCGACGACACTCTCCTCGCGCGTTGAGCACGCCCCAGCGGTGACTCCTCGTCGGACGATGTTGACGACGACGACGGCGAAAAGGGAACGAGGCAGCGTCCGCCGTGTACGCGGCGGCGTCCATGAGGTCGCACATGGCATCGAGGCCTCTGTGATCTGTCCTTGAGCTGGGCTCTGATGGAGCGAAGCAAGAATTCGGGCGGTGACAAAGAGCAGTCCATATACGTCATGATGTCGCCAGCAATGAGCGCGGCGAATGCTGCAGACACCGACTCGACGTCGCACGAGTCAAGCACACCAGGGCAGATCTCGCCGACCAGTGCGTTGTGTTGAAAGAGTGTACAATAGTTTAATTCCAGATTTTATTATGAGATAAAGATTATATAAAATTAGAGATGCATAAAATGATACAAACAGCAGGCAACTCATTGTACTTATAAATATACTCAATAGTCGACCAACTTACAGATTGTAATAGAAAAGGGTGGTCATACGACCAATTTATAGTTGGATTCAATGAAGAAAAGGAAGCAGTGTAGACTTGAAGCAGAGCAGGTTGTTGATGATACAGCGTAGCGAGCGGTCGCGCAGATGCGCTGTCCAGAAACCTTATTGGAGCTCCGTGTAGGTGAACTCTGTGACAAAGGTTCAGATATACCCGCTAATCCTCCTTCCCGGTGTACACCGAAGAGAAGGAACGGCTTGGTTCGACAGCACAACCCTTCAGCACAAGAGAACAGAGAGGAAGAAGATAGGAAAAATGGAGGTATTCAAAATCACCGCAGGTCTGGACGTCTCCAGATCCTATTTAAGGTCGAGTCCATTACTCTCTAATAACTAAACAATAAAACACATAATAAACTACTAGTAACTTCTAATTCAAAACCAATTAATAATAATTAAGTAGTGTTTAATATATCCTGATTACACACTGGTCTACAGTTTCGACCAGTGTATTTCAATCACACTGGTCTATAGATCCGATCACTATTTCTACCACTATGTTATGACCACACTGGTCTTGGATTTTTCGATCACTGAGTTTCGACCACACTGGTCTTTGGTTTCGACCATTCAATTTCGACTACTGAATTTCAACCACACTGGTCTTTGATTTCAACCACTGAGTTTCGACCACACTGGTCTTTGGTTTCAACCACTCAGTTTCGACCAATCAGTTTTTTTGGTTTCGACCACTCAGTTTCAACTACTGATATTGAAAAATACGGTCAGCAAAAAAAAAAGACTAAACCATGCATGCTTTGGAATTTCAGGAATGAATGAGCCTTTACACATAAGGGCCTAATTCTAACAATCCCCCACCAATTCCAAAGCAGGCATAAAAAAGAATGATAAAGACTATTGTGCTGAAGTGTTATTAATATACTAGTGTTTCAGTGTAAGTCTCATACGGGTTGAACTTGCACCTAGAATAACAAGATTCATCTTGTCACAGCTGATGAATGTACTAAGCCTTGAATTCACAGCTTTTCGTGATTAAATTTCACTTGAAATCTTAATTGATACTAGGCTGTCAAAGAACCAAATCTAAACGAAACATTATTTGGTCATGCTCCCTTATCTGCTCACGAGCTTTCTAGAGAATGCCCCTATTATCATGAACTGCGACCTCACAGTTGAACCCAAGTAGATGTATTTATTCTAGGTAACCTGTAGGCTAATACATTTTTTCCTTATTGGACACTAGAATACATTAAGACTTTAAGCCATCCTTCCATACAGTTGAGAGTACTGTGTCTATTAGGATACGTGTACAATTTTTTTTTATTAAAATGTACTCTCTTATTCAAATATCAACTTGTTTTTTTTTCTATTACCTAAGTCACGGGATCTCCGATCAAGAAGGTATGTGTTACTGTTGGATTGTAACTCCAATATTGAGCCTCATCCCTATGTCCATAGACGCAACGACGTATATAATTCACAGTAATCACTCAGGAGCTCCTTAGTTTCTGACAGATTTTAGCCTATGTTTCACATGTCTGGAGGACTTCATGTCATCCTTAGTATTTGTAACATTAATCAACACTGTTTGATTATCACAGTATATTAGGATTGCCGGTATTAGTTTCTCAACCAGTGGCAAGTCCATAGAAGCTCTCTAAGCCATTCAGCCTCAACAGTGGCTATGTCTAGTGCTACAAGTTCTGCTTCCATGGTTGACCTTGTCAATATGGTATATTTATACGACCTCCATAAAACTGCAGCACCTGCTAGGGTAAAAACATAACCACTTGCAGCTTTGATCTCATCTGCATCAAAGATCCAATTTGAATCACTATATCCTTCTAATACAGATGGATACCCAGTATAGTGAATTCCATATGAGGTTGTGCCTCTCAAGAAGCGCAACACTCTCTCAAGTGCCTCCCAGTGATCATCTTTGGGGTTAGAAGTAAACCGACTTAATTTGCTCACAACAAATTATAAGTCCGGTCTTGTAGCACCAGATAGATACATAAGGGACCCAATAATTTGTGAATATCTCAATTGATATTTGCCTAATCCCTTATTCTTTCGAAGCTTAACACTAGCATCATAAAGTGTTGGGGAAATCTTACAGTTTTTAAAACTGAATCGGCTCAATATTTTTCCAGCATAATGGGATTGGTTTAAAGTGACCACATCCTCATTTTCGGTCAATTTAATATTCAAAATAACATCTGCCTCTCCTAGGTCTTTCATATCAAAGCATCTAGATAAGAAAGATTTGACCTCGTCAATAACAATAGTGCTTGTCCCAAATATAAGTATGTTATCGACACACAAACACATAATCACTCCTTGACCCCCACCATAATGATAATACACACATTTATCTGCCTCATTCATAGCAAAACCAGCAGATGTTAAAGTTTATCAAACTTCTCATGCCATTGTTTATGTGCGGCTATACAAGGATTTGATTAATTTGCACACCTTATTTTCCTGACTAGAAATAACAAAATCATCTTGTTGCTCCATATAGATCTCTTCCTCCAACTCTCTATTAAGGAAAGCTGTCTTTACATCCATTTGATGGATGTGTAGACCATGTGAAGCAGCTAATGTAATGAGCAGTCGAATAGTGGTTAATCTGGCAACAGGAGAGTAAGTATCAAAATAATCTTCACCTTCTTTCTGGGTATAACCCTTGGCCACAAGTCTTACCTTATACTTATCAATAGTACCATCATGCCTCATTTTCTTTTTAAAGATCCACTTGCATCCAACAGGTTTACACCCGATGGGACGATCAGTGATCTCTCAAGTCCCATTAGCCATGATGGAATCCATCTTGCTATGGACTGCCTCTTTCCAATACTCAGCATCAAGTAATGCATAAGCCTCTGAAAGAGTGTTTGACATATCATCCATGAGGTATACAATAAAGTTTTCACCAAAGGTTTTCTCAACCCTTTGTCGCTTGCTCTTGCGAGTAGCCTCTTCGACTAAATTGTTATCCTCCTCAGGAATATCACAATCTGGTGGTATTTCACTCATTGGTTCAGAGATGGTGGGAGGAACAAAATTACTATTAATTATAGTTTGATTATCCTCAGTTCGAGAAGTACTGCATGTAGTTCTCATATGATAAATATCCTCAAAAAATGAAGCATCTCTCGACTCCATTATCGTGTTAACAATAATCTTAGGAGTTTATAATTTTACTACTAAAAATCTAAAGACCGTGCTGTTATGAGCATATCCTAGTAAGACACGATCGACTATTTTAGGTCCAACCTTTCTCTTTTTCTACAATGGTATATTGACTTTTGCCAAACACCCACAAGTTCGTAAAAAATTAACATTGGGTTTTCTTTCCTTCCATCCCTCATACGGAGTAATCTCACACATTTTAGTGATTACTCTGTTTAGGACGAAAGTTGCTGTTAAAATAGCTTCCCCCCACCATATCTTAGGCATACCGACACTCTCCAATATGGTATTTACCAAGTCTATTAGTGTCCGATTTTTTTTCTCAGCCACCCCGTTTGATTGGGGTTAGTATGGTGGTGTAACTTCATGAACTATTCCATGTTCAGAACAGAATTGAGAGAATTCATGAGAGATATACTCTCCTCCACGATCAGACCTTAGTCTTTTAATCTTCTTTTCTAGTTGATTCTTAACCTCGGCCTTATAAATTTTAAAGTAATTTAAAGCTTCATCTTTTGTTTTCAGTAGATACACATAACAATATCGTGATGCATTATTAATAAGAGTTAGAAAATATCTTTTGCCTTCTTTTATCAATAATCCATTCATCTCACATAGATCGGAATGGACAAGATATAATGGTGCCAAGTTCTTTTCCTCTTGTAACCCCTTAAAGGATCTTCAAGGTTGTTTTGCTTGCACACAAGTTTGGTACTTTTATCTTTTGACAATTTCACATTTTGGAATTCAATCTAATCTGGACATTCTAACAATACTATCAAAACTAATATGACAAAAATGAGAATGCCATATATTGGCCTCACATTTATTCAAACCAGTTGTAACATTCAGATTATAACAATACTCTAAAGTACTTATGTGGAACAAGCCTCCGCTCTCATAGCCTTTATCAACAAAGTTTCCAAACTTAGACAATACAATTTTATTTGACTCAAACACTAGGTTATAATCATCCCTGCATAGGTGAGAACCACTAACAATATTCTTGTTTATTGTTGGTGCATGCTGCATGTTCTTTAAGTGAACAATCTTTCTTGAAGTAAGCCTTAGATCCACCGTACCAACACCAAGAACAGAAGCATGCAACCCGTTCCCAATTATGACGGAGGAAGCCCTGGCTGCCTGATAAGAAGAAAACAAGGAAATATCAGAACATACGTGAATATTAGGTCCAGTATCAACCCACCAATCAGTGGATTGACATGCTGAAAATACAACAGGTGAATTACCATACCCTCCTATTGAGGCCTCGCCTATGATCACATTGGCAACATTTTTCTTTGGCTATACACCATCCTTGCTCTTGTGGAAATGACAATCTTTCGCCATATGACTGTTTTTCCCACACACAAAGTAGGTGATGCTCCTCATGTCCTTCTTCTCAGTTTTCTTCTTAAAGATAGTTGTCTTTTTTGGTTTAAAACCTTTGTTATTCTTGCCATATCTCTTCTCTATGGCATTTGTATTGATCTGATTGTTCTGACTGGAAGTGCTTGGTGCATCTTTTGTTCTTACCTTTTCTTCCACATCAAGGATAGCAATGAGATCCTCAATAAATATCTCTTCCCTCTTGTGCTTTAAGCCAGTGACAAAATCCCGCCATGAAGCAGGAAGTTTGGCAACAATGCCCGTAGCCACAAACTTAGGAGGCAAAGTGCAACCCAAATGCACAATTTCTCCGATCAGTAGCTGAAGCTCATGAGCATGTCCAACTATCGACTTTGCATCATCCATGCTGTAGTCGAAGATCTGCTCGCACATATAGAGCCAACGATCAACCTCAGTTTCGGCATATTTGTGATCTAGTGCATCCCACAAGTCCGTGGTAGATTTAAAGTCCATGTACACATCATAGAGTTGGTCGACCAGTATGGTTAGAATACATCCAAGGGTTGTATTGTTATCTGTGTCAAACCGCTTGGTCTGTTCAATCGTAATTGGATACCGTGGATAGATCACCCACCACAACCCCAAAGACATGAGCCAAAACTTGACATATGTCTGCCATCTACGAAAGTTCTGATCAGAAAACATCTCAGGTTTCATAGCATCAGAAACACCAGCCATTACTAAATCATAAAAAATATCTGCAATAAGGTTTCTAGATTGTTGAAAAAGTGGACAAGTTTAATTCCAAATTTTATTATGAGGCAAAGAAAACATAAAACTAGAGATACATAAAATGATAATAACAGCACACAACTCATTGTACTTCTAAACATACTTAATAGTCAAATTGTAATAGAAAAGGGTGGTCATACGACCAACTTACAGTTGGGTTTGATGAAGAAAATGAAGCAGTGTAGACTTGAAGCAGAGCAGGTCGCCAATGATGCAGCGCAGCGAGCGGTCGTACAGATGCGCTACCTAGAAATCTTATTGCCGCCCCGTGCAGGTGAACTCTGCGACAAATGTTCGGAGATACCCGCTCACCCTCCTTCCCAGTGCACGCCGAGTAGAATGGATGGCTTGGTTCGACAACATAACCCTTCAGCATACGAGAATAGAGAGGAAGAAGATAGGAAAAATGGAGGTGTTCAAAATCACCGCAGGTCTGGACATCTCCAAATCTTATTTGAGGTCGAGCCCATTACTCTCTAGTAACTGAATAATAAAGCACATATATATATTAAATCAGCAGTAACTGCTAATTCAAAACCAATTAATGATAATTAAGCAGTGTTTAACAGATCCCAGTTACACATTGGTCTACAGCTTCGACGAATGTATTTCGACCACATTGGTCTATAGATCCAACCACTATTTCGACCACTGTGTTATGATCACACTGGTCTATGATTTCGACCACTAAGTTTTGACCATACCGTTCTTAGATTTTTTTGACCACACTGGCCTTTGGTTTCAACCACTCAGTTTCAACCACACTGGTCTTTGGTTTCGACCACACTGATCTTTGGTTTCGATCACTCGGTTTCGACCACTGATATTGAAAAGCACGGTCAGTAAAAAAAGACTAAACCACATATGGTTTAAAATTTCAGGAATGAACGAGCCTTTACACATTAGGGATGTCGTCAGCGACCACAGCAACGGCAGTGCCGTCCCCGGTGGATCTCCGCAGGAGCGAGATGATGTCGAGCGCGTCGCCATCGGCGTGGATGGCGTGCACGTCATGGTGGATGAGGCCGAGGAGGCAGCGGTGAGCGCGGTGATGCTTCTTGCGGACGCGCGCGTGGAATGGAACGAGCAGGCTGTGGGAGTTGTTGGTCAGCAGCACGTCAATGGCGTCAAAAATGGGCTACAGAGTTGGGCCAAACAGGTTAATCCTTTGTTGTACCATAACATTCCACGGCTGAGAAAGACAGTTCCGAACAAAAGAAAAATAAAAAAGCGACGGCGGCGGCTGTCACGTAGCTTGTGTGTGTGTCCACTCGGAGGGTGACGCCGTGATCACCAACAGCGGCCGCGAGCGCAGAGACGGGCCGGCCGAGCGCGGACGCGGACGCGGGGTCGCTGAGGTTGTCCGTCTCGCCGAAGAAGTAGCCGAGAATGTCCGCGACGCTGATCTTGACGGACACGGTCGTCGTCTTCTTGGCGCGGGAGGGTTCGGCGTCGACGAAGACGAAGGGATCGGCCTCGGCGCGGAGCGCGGCGAGCGCTGCCACGACGGGCGTGGACGGCGGCAGCATACGCACTCCCGGCTTGCCGATGCAGAGGTCGGAGATGACGTGGGACAGAAGGCTCGCCGCTATGCACGCACGTACGTACGTCCTACGTCCTGATATGCATCGGTACATTCAAAAAATTCTAAAACCCGTAGAGAGTATATATATGGTGGTCACCATTATACAAAACTTTAGACTTATATAAAGTGTACTCCCCTATTAAAATTTTTCTAACTCCGCTACACACAACCCACCAGGGAACGGATGACTGCTAGACTGCAGAGTCTATGTACTTGCGGGAGAGGGCGGTGCAAATGAGTAGTTTGTTCGAGAGCTGATGTGTAGAGAAGGCTATTTACACGCAGAGCGGATGTGCGGATGTGGTGTGCGGTCAGATGTAATTTTATAACGGTATTTGGGATGCTAATATTTGGCATGTAGTAGCACATATGTTAACTGTATCAATCTTTAATGTTGTTCTTCAATTAGAAAGGCCTAAGTTATGCCATTGCATTCGGAGTAACAATATTTTACTCCCCATGCAGCCCATCAAAATCGAGGTTAATTCTATCACGTAAAACTGTCAGACACGATTGCTCAGGCGTCATATATACCAAAAACTTCTTTCAACCATGTGGTCTCATACATGCTACTATGCTAGTAGTACTGCTCCAATTTGTTCTGTCTCATACTGCCATACAGGCTAGGACAGGAGTAGTACTGTTTCAATTTGTTTTGCCTTCTTCAAGCAAGTGGCTGTAAAAGGCGCACATGGTTGGACTTGTTATTTTAAGATTTGCCACGAGGCCCACGACCGATGCCATGTTAAATTCAGAGAAAGATGCGCCCTGTCCCCATACAACACATAAGATCCAAATCTGAATTGCAAATATACAGATTTAGAAATCGCGGACAGAAAATTTTGAGAAAAAAAGCGCAGCTACTGAGAAAAAAAGCGCAGCTACTACTCGGGGACGCAGCCAGCACGTCGACGAGCCGTGCAAGAACAGCTGTTGACGCGCCGTACCTATCGAGAGGGCCGATGGCAGATCACATGGCGGCAGTTGAGGCCGTATCGATACGCGACGAGAGATGGCGGCGCCGCAAGATGCCTCCATCGGTTCGGTTCGTGCCTCCTTTGTATCACCTTCCGTGGAACTTCGTGATCGCAGCTCACGTGGTATTCTATGCTCGCAAGAGGAGATAATGAGCCCTGCGTTTCCCTTGTCTAGTTCTTTCGTACACAGACAATGGGTAAGTGCAAACAACGCCATTTTGTTCAACGGTTCATGCTGGAAGGGAGATTGAATGATAGATGAACTAGCAGCAAGGAGATGAAGTGCAAGAGAAATTTTACCAACAATCAAAACAGAGTCAGAGAGCAACCCATTTGTCAAAGGGGAGAAAAAAAAGAGCATCGCATCCTGAAACTTCTTTCTTTTGGGCTATATCTGCAAGCAATATTGTAATTGAGCCATCTTAGCCCATGGGCAAGGAGTCGAGGACCCATACAGGTTGGCTCGGAAAGGATACTCTCCTTACGGCCCTTTGATTGATTTTTTGGGGCCCCTTCTGTTAATCTAGTCAATCAAAGTCCCCATTTTTGCTAACCCATTTTGTAAGACCATGTGATGGTTCCCATGTGTTCCACATGTTGTGGTAACGAGTAATTGACAAGTTGGATGTGATAGAATTGGAGTTTGATGTTTGCTTTGGAAAGGTTAGAAAGATTCGGAGTCCTTTTGTGCTTGAATAGGCCGGGTGATCTGAGTAGGGCGGATCACCCGAGTGGGACAGATGATCCGGGTCAATCGGACCATTGGGTCGGATCATTGATCCACAGAATATCCAAGGTGAAGTCAATGCGAGTCGGATCATCCGGGTTAGCAGGATCATGGGTCGGTTCAATTTTCCAGCAAACACTCTTTTTTTAATGTTTAGAGTGGTTTCAAAGTGTTCGGTCAGTCCGGTGGCCATGATGCCTTAACATCTTTTGTAGAGGACTTCAAGATGGGTATATTGATGATTGTTTTGGGCTAATGGTGTGTTGTATATGATGAGATTATGCTATGCAATGTTTTGCTTGTGTTATTGTGCATGTAGGTGCATATAGAGAAAAGTTGGCGAAATGGCAAGCATTGATGGCTTAGCTTTGGGCCTTTGCATACATATTGTGAAACACATGTTAAGGCTATGTGAGACATGGTTGAGCTACCCATGGTGGACTTGAGTGGATGGGCATGACGATGCTTGAGATGAGATGTGTGGGGTGCACGTGGTGCATTGTGAGCCATGAGATGGCTTTGTGGCATGGTGATGCTTCAGGAGCGAAGCATTGAGGTATGTATTCTGTACTCATGAATTGTGTCAATTGGTGATTATGTGTATTGTGCGAAGCTACGTGAGGTATGCTTATTTGTAATGGTTGTAGGACTTCGGAGCTACGTCATGCTGAGGCGGACAGGACCGGGACTAAGCTAGGAGACCTTATGTTCAGAGTGGTCAAGGGATCGGTACTAAGTTAGGAGAGCTTATGTTGGGACCCAAAAATGCAATTCTGGACCCTTTGTGTATAATGCTCTTGTCCAGGATAACGCTAGTGCACATAGTGTTAACATAGGGAATATCGATCCACACAAGACGAAATAATAGAATAAACGAGTAATTTGAATAACAAATAACTATTGTGACCTTATGGTCGAGTTTACATTTATTAAGCCTCGTAGGGATGGCAATAATTACATAAGCAGCAGCAGAACAAAATAAACTTCAGCGGAAACTCATCGATTCGCCACAAGCAACCGACTAGAATCAAGACCTAGCGATCAGCACCTTCGTAGAACTCCTCCTCAAAAGTAAGTGATGACTCCTCCACTTTTGTTGATTGATTATAGCAAGCATGAGTACACAACCGTACTCGCAAGTCATATCACATAATGCAATTTATAAATGACGGCTTATTCCAAAGAAAATGGCTTCTGTAATTCTTTTGCACAAAAACAATATTTGCAATTGAACATGAATAATAGATTAAAACACAATTTAAAACAAATAAATAATATTAAGTTAACAATTGTTTTCACAAAGGATGCAAAGTCTAATCAAATTATTCACACAGCCATATGACTTAGATCACAGAGCTCCCTTTCCAAAGGTTTTATGAAAATCTAACCCTCGTGTGAAATCCCCGAGCATGTCCATGACCGTGAACACGGCTATTTAAATAGATTGATTAACACTTTGTAGAGGTTGTACACTTTATCCACATGATATAACAAGTGTAGCAAGCACTAATCATAACAAAACGTTTTAGAAACTTTATTTCAACAATTGACACTCCCGATATGTTTTACTGACGACACTAAATCCCACACAGGAAATTAGTCCATCACACATCGTTGGACTTGGAAGCGGCAAACCGTCCATCGATGTGAATCGCCACGGAGGCAGAAACACACATCCACCCTAGCACGAGCTTAACCTACTACCTAAGTAGTCAATGTCGAGATTGCATAACTTACTAAGTTAGGTCCGTCCCATACCAGGCATGTTGTCGTACAGTTGTGGCTCAGTTCAATGGCGCACAAAGTTAAGTCCTTAATTGACCAAGGCAAGAATTCCAATTTCTAACTAAGCAATCATTCTTTTTCAAATCCCAATCACTGAGCTCCACCATGTCACATAGTTTTTCCACCACTTGCCTCAGTCTAAATCTTTTCCCACCCTGTTGGTTTAGTGCAACACATGCCATCAATGAGTAATAGCACATAGCGTACACAGTTTTATCACAAAGTTTCATAGTCACTTAGTCAAATTCATATTTGCAACTCACATGAACTAATGACTCGTTGCATGGCTAAGCAATCTACTCGTATCTAACCAACCCACGTTGGTGCTACGATAATACCAACTAAATATTTACCAAGCTAGGGTGACAAAAGATCATGACATAACAATAGACAAAGTGGATATAAACAAATAGGATAAATAACCAAACCCAAAAGCATTTAAATAAATACTTAAAGTAAATGCAATAGTTTGAATCAACGTAGTTTTAGAAAACTAGGTTCAACATGATCAAAGGTACAACTTGCCTTAGAATAGATCTTGGTACTGGTCTTAGTCTTGGTGAACTCCTCCTTCTTCAAAATTCCCTGAAGTATCAACGTCTACTCGCAAACGAAGCAAATAAACAAAATAAATAAATCATAGAGAGAAACCAAACTCCAAAAATTAAATAAAAATCTTAGTAAAATAGATCTCGAATTTATATAAATTTAAAATTTTGAATGGGCTCAATCGGAGTTTGGATAAAGAAGATATGGCTTCTTGAAGATCTAAACCTAAGAAAATACTAAAAAACGAATTTCTGGAATTATTCTGAATTATTTTTCTACTGAAAAACCGGAATATGATGCAAGCTGATGTCAGCCCTGGAATTTCAAAATTAAAATAAATCCCGAGAAAAAGTAACAGAGGCTAACGGTGGGCCCAGGGTCTATAGACCCGGTCCACGAAACCGGTCTATTAGTCCATGGGTTTACGAGTCTATGGAATAGTCAACTGACATGTGCGGCCACGAGTCAGAGACTTGGCTCACAGTGGAACAGATCCACATGGGGTTGGATCTAGGATTTGGTGATTGTGCCACGCACGCACGCACATGGCACTGATGAGGATGCCATGTACGCGACACGTAGGCGCGGAGGCTGACATGGCTGCTGATATGGTTGGACACGTCAGCTTCAACGACGGTGAAGGCTCGGGTCCCCATGGTTCCGACAAACGGTGGAGCTTCACCGGACGTGAGTGGTACCAACGTGACGAGGACGCTACTGCGAACCCGTTGGTGTGCTTACTGGTGGTCGGAGGCGACGGTGGTGGCCGACGGCGAGCTTCAAACGGAGAAGAAGGTTTGGGTGTTGTTGGACTTGAGCTCCAACAAGGTACTGGCAACACGGATGGGTTCACAAGGTAGCCCTTACGACAACAGACCCGGCAGCGACGATGGCGGTGCAATTTGGAGAAAGCAAACGGCGGTGGCAAAACCCTAAACTCCGATTGCTGCGGCGCTAGGGCTTAAGAGGCAAAATTGGTCGAGCATTTGAGGTGCGGGGCAACGGCGATCCTAGGGGTCCTATTTATAGGGTTCGGGCAAGGCTAGGGTGGTGTATCAGCGATGGAGTCCGTTTCGGAGCCGAGAAATCGGGATTTGAACACGATTCGATCGAGATAGATGCCAAAAACGGTTGCAGGAGGATAAGATGATTTAGAAATCGTATCGCCGAAGGATTTTTCGGTTGGATATGTTGTTGTCAGACGGAGCTTCTAGAAGCAGCAATGGCGTTTGGGACGAACACGCACGCGAGAGAGACAAAGGCGAGCTAGGAGACGACACAGTGGGACCCACCGGTCAGCGAGACGAGGGCTGCACGCGTGCGCAGGGAAGGAAAGGCCATGTGGGCTGGGCCGGAGGACAAAGGAAATGGGCCAAGCTTAAGGAGATTCGGCCCAAAGGCTATTTATGATATTTTAAATGCATTTTCCTTTTTAGAAAATACAAAAAATGCAAATGGCAATTAGAAAATAATAAATGAGCTCGAAAAAATTCTAGAAAATATATTCAAGCGCATAGAATCCAAATAAAATATTTTACAATTGTTGATGTTGACATTAAACATATTAAATTGTTTTGATATTGAAAGTCCATATTGAGCTTTGAATTAAATTTCAAATAAACTTCTGGGTGAATTTTCCAACTACTAAACTATTCAAAAGATTTTTTAAGCTTAGAAAATTGGGATGTTACAAACCTCCCCCCTTAAAGGATTCTCGACCCCGAGATTCAGGCTAGCTAGAGAAAAGGCTAGGGAACTCGGCTTTAAGCTTTTCTTCATGCTCCCACGTTGCTTCTCCTTCTGAGTAGTTGTTCCACTAGACTTTGCAAAAATGAACGATCATTCTTTTGGTCCTACGCTCTGCGACATCCAAACTTTTGACTAGTTGCTCTTTATAAGTGAGATCTTCTTTTAACTCGATTGAATCCAAGGGGGTTTGTTTTGTCAGTACACGGAGACACTTCTTCAACTGAGATATATGAAACACATCACACACTCCTGATAACGACTACGGCAGTTCAAGCTGATAAGCAACTTCTCCACAACGATCCAAAATTCTGAACGGACCAACATATCTAGAGGCAAGCTTTCCTTTGGCATGAAACCTTTTGACACCTCTCAGCAGAGTAACACGAAGATATACAAAATCTTCTGGTTCAAAGCTGAGGTCACGACAACGATTATCAACATAGCTCTTCTACCTAGACTGGGCTATCTTTAATCTCTCCCTGATTATAGACACTTGGTCTTCTACTTCTTGAATAATATCCGGTCCGAATACCTTCCGCTCGGCTGTTTCTGACCAATTCAGAGGGGTTCTGTATGCACGATCATACAAAGCTTCAAATGGTGACATTTGCAGACTGACTTGGTAACTATTGTTATACAAGAATTCTGCATACGGCAAGCTCTTGTCCTAACTAGTGGCATTAGCTAGAGCACAAGCTCTCAACATATCTTCTAATATTTTGTTTACTCTTTTAGTCTGTCCATTTGTCTGAGGATGATACGCAGTACTGAAATTCATATGAGTCCCCAAGGTTTCATGCAAACTTTGCCAAAAATGAGAGGTGAACTGAGATCCTCTATCTGACACTATCTTCTTGGGCACACTATGCAAACTGATAATTGTTGACATATATAACTCTGCAAGGCGATGTCCTATGTAGGTGGTTTTGACTGGCAAGAAATAGGCAACCTTCGTCAAACGATCCACTATTACCCAGATCGAATCATAACCCGATCGAGTCCTGGGCAAACCAGTAATGAAATCCATTCCGATTTCTTCCTATTTTCACTCTGGAATCTTCAACGGTTGCAACAAACCGCTGGTCTCTAATGTTTTACCTTTACTTTCTGACATACGTCACACAAAGCAACGAACTCGCGACTTCTTGTTTCAGATTTGGCCACCAAAATTTATTCTTAGCATCCTGGTACATCTTAGTGCTTCTAGGGTGAATAGAATACTTTGAGTCGTGGGCCTCTTTTAAGATTAGTTGTCTTAAATCATCAACATCTGGCACGTAGATACGTCCATTAATCCACAATATATCTTGATCGTCTTTGGTGAAGTCCTTGAATTTTCCTTCTGCCATTTTGAGCTTGATGTCCTTAATCTTAGGATCATTTGCTTGGGCAGCATGAATCTGCTTCTCTTGAGTAGACTGCACTTCTAGACTGGCCACGAATCTTTTGGATACAACTTCCAACCTTAACTTATGAAATTCCTCATGAAGTTCCAAGCAATTCTCTTTTACTTCCAAGGTATTGTAATAGCTCTTGCGACTTAACGCATTTGCAACAACATTAGCTTTACTAGGGTGGTAGTGGATTCCAAGGTATAATCCTTTATTAACTCCAACCATCTCCTTTGCCTCATGTTCCAATCAGACTGAGTGAAAATATACTTCAAACTCTTATGATATGTGTATGTCTCACAACGATTACCGATGAGGTAATGATACCAAATCTTTAAAGCATACACAACGACAGCTAATTCCAAATCATGGGTAGGGTAATTTACCTCATGAGCTCTCAATTGCCTTGACGCATAAGCGACAGCTCTTTCTTCTTGCATCAGAACGCATCCTAATCCTTGACGCGAAGCATCACAATATATATCGAAATCTTTCCGGGTATCTAGTAGAATTAGCACTGGGGCTAAAGTCAAACGCTTCTTCAATTCTTGAAACCTTTCCTCATATGCTGAGGTCCAAGTGAACTTTTTCTCCTTCATCAATTACGTAAGAGGCTTAGCAATCGTCAAGAATCCTTCAATGAAACGATGGTAATAACCCGCCATTCCCAAGAAACTATGAATCTAAGTTACTGTCTTGGGTTGCTCCCAATGTAGTACTACTTTAACTTTGCCAAGGTCAATGGCTACTCCTTCGGCTGTCATCACATGACTAAGAAAATCAACTTCCTTTCTCTAGAAATCACACTTGCTAAACTTAGCATATAATTGATGCTCTCTAAGTTTCCCTAGGATTAACCCCAGGTGTTCAACATGTTCTTCTTCTGTCTTGTAATAAACCAAAATGTCATCAATCAACACAACTACAAGCTTGTCAAAATATTCTATGAATATTTTATTCATCATGTTCATGAAGCATGCAGGGGCATTAGTCGGACCAAAGGACATAACTAAGAACTCATAGTGTCCATACCGCGTCGAGAAAGCGGTCTTCGGTATATCATTCGGACAAATCTTCAACTGATGGTAACCTGATCGCAGGTCGATCTTTGAGAATACTCTGGCTCCCTTTATCTGATCAAACAAATTATCGATTTGGGGCAGTGGATACTTGTTCTTGATCGTGACTTCGTTAAAAGCACGATAATCGATGCACATTCTCATGCTTCCATCCTTCTTTTTGACAAACAAAACTGGTGCTCCCCACGGCGACGAACTAGGTCTCACATAACCTTTCTCAAGAAGTTCTTCTATTTGTTTTTTTTATCTCTACTAACTCATCGATTAGCATCCGATAAGGTCTCTTCAAAATTGGTGATGTTCCCGGCACTAGATCGATGACAAATTCAATGCCACGGTCTGGTGGCATTCCTAGCAATTTCTCTAGAAACACATCTAGATATTCTTTGACAATAGGTACATCTTCCAAAAAACCATCTTCAGGCTATTAACTAATAGATGTCCATCTCGCACTGAGGTGGCTAGAAACTCCACCTTCTTTCCATTGGTATCCTCGATTGTTACGGCTCTTCGGCCACAATCTAGCACATCTTTGTGCTTTGATAGCCAATCCATGCCAAGGATGACGTCTAAGGTTTGGGTGTCTAAGACGATGTGGTTGGCTAGAAACTCATCTCTAGCTATGAGTAACTTAGCTCCTAAACATCCCACTCCATAGCTTAACTCTGCTCCAAACGATTGGACTAGCAGAATATGCTTAAGATGCATAACTTCCAAATTATTCTTGGTTGCATAAACTTGGGAAACAAACGAATGCGAAGCTCCAGAATCAAACAAAACTAATGCAGGTACTGAGTTAACCAAAAACTTACCCAGTACGATGTGGTGCTTCCTAGACTCCTTCCAAAGTGACGTGGTTGGCACGGCCTCTGACCACAGATTGTGGTGCTCCTCCGGATTGACCGCAACTTGAGAGGCTCCTTGGTTGTTGCTTGATGTTGGCGTCTTGGTTGGTGTAGCTCCAAGGTTGAAGCGTACTGGAGTCACTGTTCCCTTTGAGGACAATGGTTGGCGAAGTGTCCTGGCTGACGGTAGGTATAGCAAACTCTAGCTCCACTCTGCTGATTGCCCCCAGGATCGGGGTTGACTGGTGTAGGGTTGCGAAAAATCTGAGTAGCTGGACGAGGTGGTGAAGCTAGTGCAGTCGTTCTGAAAGAGTTCTGCGATGGAAAACAAGTGAACTTTTGGGGAATTGTTCTTGCTTTCTGCTGAGCTTGATAACTCCCTTGCTGAGCCATTCCGCGCTTGCGGTTGTCCTCTAACTCTTTGCGCTTATCCTCAAGGATCAAAGTTTTATTGATCAGCTCTTGAAATTTTGAAAAGGTATGGATGATCAGACTGACTTGCAATGCAGTATTTAATCCCTTCAGAAAATGACTCTGACGAGTCTTATCAGTGGCGACATCTTCCGCGGTGTAGCGGACAAGCTAAGAGAATTTGTTGAGATAGTTGGTCACTGACATGCCTCCTTGCTAGAGGGCACAAAATTCATCCTTCTTCAGATCAATAATTCCTTCTGGCACATGATACTGGCGAAAAGCTATTGAAAACTCTTCCCAGGTAATGTTCTGTGGTGACTCATGTGCGGCACAGAAGTTTTCCCACCATTTGGCAGCAATGCCTTCCATCTGATGGGTGGCGTATAGAACCTTCTCATGATCACTGTATTAGGTGATTAGCAGCTTCCTTTCGATGACACGAAGCCAGTCATCGGCTTCCACCAGTGAGACATTCCTAGAGAAAGTTGGTGGACGGGTTCTCATGAACTCAGCTTGCTTGGACGGTCCATGATGGCTATGAGTGACTTGGTGCTGCATTGTTGTTGTTGTTGTTGTTGTTGTTATGATTATTGTTCATATTTTGAACCTGGTTCATCATCGTGTACATTATTTGCATTTGAGCTGCCATGAATGCTCCAAAGTTTCGCAAATCAATTGGGGGTGCTTGTGGCGGAACTGCTCCCACTGGTGTCTGCTCATTTTCCTCTGACCCAGGGGTTCCCGATCCACAGGCAGTAGCATGACGAGTTTGAACCATTTGGCGAAGGCTCCATGGGTTAGATAAGGTAGCAAGCACAAGATAAGTTAAGAACTAATCAAGGGGTAGATTAAAGTCAACAAACACAGCTTCAAGAAATCAACTGAAATACTTATATTAATAGGGGTCTTAGTATGGCTGCAACAAATGCCTAAGGGCCTTTGCAACTCATACTCGCACACAAGAAAAACAAACAAACCTAACACACAAACTACCGCCTAAAGGGTGACCCTCCTAGTCTTAAACTGACACGGCTCAAACACACTAAGCTTCAACTGACTTAACCTAAACCTAAGCAAACTTAGTCGATGAGATAATCTCCACAGCCACGACAGTGCTCCCATCTACTGTAGACCTGGAACTGCGCGGGCATCCTTGCGAACTGGTCTTGGTGCCTCAGGACTGGTGTAGCAGGAACAGGCATCCCTGGTGTAGGCATAACCGGCTCCTTCGGTGCTTCGGGCACTGCTGGCTCCTCGGCCTCTTCCGGGTCTTCCTATTCATGATCTTCCTCGTGCTCATGCTGACCGTAGAGAGCATCTTCTAATGTGGCGATCCTTTCTTCTGCTATCTGCAGAGTCTCGTAGATGCACTCCAACTCCGTGGGAGCCAACTCCAGGAATTCCTTCTAAGCAGCAGCAAACTAGGCCAGATGCACCACGGTGGCATTGCGTTCTCCATCTGTAGACGGGTATCGTGCAGGAAGGTCCACTACGGAGGCACAGGATGATAGTGGAAGACTGTATCCTAAGGGTGAAAACGGATCGGATAGTTTTCGACCGATCTGGATGGAAACGGATTCGGATTATCTCGGATCAAAAACGAATTCGGATTTTTTTTGTCGAAAACGGAAACGAATACAGTAGGCATGCTATCCGATGGATACAGATACGGATTATCCAGATAAGATGAAGTCCAGATATCTGGATTTCGGCCCAAAAGAGAAAAGGAGATTTTAATTGATTTCCGAATTTCAAAAATGCAACAAATCAAATAGCCTTTTAGAAAATAGCAAATAGATTAAAAAATTCTAGAAAAAATTATAGAAATTCCTTGAATTATTTTGAACTTAATAAAATTAATTCCAACTTAAAGTTGGTTCTTATTTTTGCACATAAATTATTTTTAATTTCTAAAAAATAAGAAAAGCCCTTTTAAAACCGAGAAAATTCAAGAAATTAATTAAATTTTCCTTTTATTTAAATCCTATAAAATCCAAGAAAACTCAATAATTTTTTGATATTAAAAACTAGGAAATTTAAAACTAACTTCATTTTATTATTTTTCTTTTTAACAAAGAAAACTCTTTTAAATCTCGAAAATCCAATAAAATAATAACTTTATTAATTTTATTTTTGGTAACATACTTTGGGATTTATAGTCATTTGCGTATAGATTAACCATCCGGTGATCAATGTTAGTTAGTGTGAACTAAGTTTTATATATGTATGTGATGAACTAAGTGCGAATGCTTGATGACTTGTGACTTTGTGAGTTATAATTTATGAGCTAAATATGGTAAACTAAGTGTTATGTTTATGATGAACTAGTTAATGCAACTTGCTAGTGCCAATATTATGTGTGGTTACTGAAAATATGAACAATTCATGAATGTTTGCATCAAATAAACTAGTTATGTGTTTTCGTTAATTTTTGGCATACAATTTAAGAGGTTTTCATGTTCCGAAAAATATCTGCGATCGTATTCGTTTCGATTCGTATTCACTCTGTATTCGTATTCGATATTATTCGTATCTGTATTTGTATCCGGGGTATTCGTATTCTTATCTGTATCCGGGAAAAAAATATGAAAACAAATATGGTAGAGCCATTATCCGTCCGTATCCGATCCGTTTTCACCGCTACTGTATCCTGAAGCTCGCGAGTGTAGATGTTGTAGATTCTCAAGATAGCAAGGCGCGAAGACTTCTGAATTCCCTTTGAAAAGACCATCCTCCGAATAGAGATGTTCAGAGGACGGCTAGCCTTTGTGTCCTTTCGAGCATAGATGGTTAAACGACAAAGCACTCCACGGCTTCGGTCGTTCACCACCTAGTCGGTGCCCTTGTACATCGGTCGGTCGAATCCTCCGAGCTCTTGCAAAAGCTTCCATAGTTCTGCAGCAAGTCCTCCCTTGCACTCACCATAGTTCTGGAAACGCAGCATCTGCTAAGATACACAAGAGGGTAAGAGTCAATTTAAAACAGTGGGGAGAGGAAAAAATAAGCATTAGTTGAGTCAAGAAACACATGAGAGGAGTTAAGAAATTCCACTAAACTTGCAAGCTAATTTTGCTTTAGAAAATAGTTTGGACACTCTAAAGACGACCGATCTAACTAAGGTCAAGACCTACAGTTAGTATGGCTCTGATACCACCTCTGTCGGGACCCAAAAATACAATTCTGGACCCTCTGTGTATAATGCACTAGTCCAGGATCACGCTAGTGCACACAGTGTCAACACAGGGGAATATCGATCCACACAAGATGAAATAATAGAATAACCGAGTAATTTGAATAACAAATAACTGTTGTGACCTTATGGTCGAGTTTACATTTATTAAGCCTCGCAAGGCTGGCAATAATTAAATTAGCAGCAGCGGAAACCCATCGATTCGCCACAGGCAACCGGCTGGGATCAAGACCTAGCGATTAGCACCTTTATAGAACTCCTCAAAAGCGGTGATGAATCCTCCACTTCTGATGATTGATTATAGCAAGCATGAGTACACAACCGTACTCGCAAGTCATACCATAGAATGCAATTTATAAATGATGGCTTATTCTAAAGAAAATGGCTTCTGTGGTTCTTTTGCATAAAAGCAATATTTGCAATTGAATATGAATAATAGATTAAAACATAATTTAAAACAAATAAACAATATTAAGTTAATAGTTGTTTTCACAAGGGACACAAAGTCTAATCAAATTATTCACACAGCCATATGACTTAGATCACACAGCTCCCTTCCAAATGTTTTATGAAAATCTAACCCTCGTGTGAAATCCCCGAGCATGTCCATGACCGCAGATGCGGCTATTCGAATAGATTGATTAACACTTTGCAGAGGTTGTATACTTTACCCACACGATATAATCAGTGTAGTAAGCACTAATCATAACAAAACGTTTCAGAAACTTCATCTCAACAATTGACACTCCCGATGTGTTTTACTGACGACGCTAATGCCCACACAAAAAATTAGTACATCGCACATCGTTGGACTTGGAAGCGGCGAACCGTCCATCGATGTGAATCACCACGGAGGCAGAAACACACCTTCACCCTAGCACAGAGTTTAATCTACTACCTGAGTAGTCAATATCGAGACTCCATAACTTACTAAGTTAGTACCATCTCATACTAGGCATGTGGTCATATAGTTGTGGCTTAGTTCAATGTCGCACAAAGTTAAGTCCTTAACTGACCAAGGCAAGACTTCTAATTTCTAACTAAGCAATCATTCTTTTTAAATCACAAGCAATGCGCTCCACCATGTCACACAATTTCCACCACTTGCTTTAGTCTAAATATTTTTTCACCCTGTTGGTTAAGTGCAACACATGCCATCAATGAGTAATAGCATACACACACACACACACACAGAGAGAGAGAGTGTGTTGGCCAGCGGCGAGCTTCAAGCGGAGAAGAAGGTTCGGGTGTTGATGGACTTAAGCTCCGGCAAGGTACTAGTGACGTGGATGGGTTCACAAGGTAGCCCTTACGACAACGGACCAAGCGGCGTAGACGACGTCGACGAGGCGGCGACTATGGCAATGCAATTTGAAGAAAACAAACGGCGGCGGCAAAACTCTAAAACTCCGATTGCGGCGGCGATAGGGCTTGAGAGGCGAATTGGTCGGGGGTTTGAGGTGCGGGGGCAAGGGCGATCCTAGGGGTCCTATTTATAGGGCTCGGGCGGGGCTTGGGTGGCGTATATGCAGCAGAGTCCGTTTCAGAGCCGAGAGGAAATCAGGGATTTGAACACGATTTGGTCGCGATAGATGCCAAAAATAGTTGCGGGAGGATAAGAGGATTCAGAAATCGTATCGCCGAAGGATTTTTTCGGTTTGATACGCCGTTGTCGGACGGAGCTTCTAGAAGTAGCAATGGCATTTCGGATGAATGCGCACACGAGAGAGACGAAGGTGAGGTAGGAGACAACACAGTGGGAGCCACCGGTCAACGAGAGAGGGTTGCGCTCGTGTGCGAGGAAGGAAAGGCCATGCGGGTTGGACCGGAGGACAAAGGAAATGGGCCAAGCTTAAGGAGATTGTGCCCAAAGGCTATTTTCTGAGTTTTTAAATACATTTTCCTTTTTAGAAAAAATAGAAAATAGCAAATGAACTCTAAAAAATTCTACAAAAATCTAGAAAATATATCCAAGCACATAGAATCCAAATAAAATGGTTTTGACAATTGTCGACGTTGACATCAATCATATTAAATTGTTTTGATATTGAAAGTCCATATTAAGCTTTGAATTAAATTTCAAACAAACTTCTGGGTGGATTTTCTGACAACTAAACTATTCAAAAGATTTTTAAAGCTCAAAAAATTGGGATGTTATAGCTTAGGTCTAGAATGATAAAGGTGTTGTCGGAAGATGACCGAGGCTAGAAGAGTGTTACAAGCCGTGAAGACAAGGATTGAAGCAGAAGCTACCGATGATGGAGAGGACGTGAAATGACAAGGTGGACCAGGACTAATTTCAAGGAGGAGCTATGGTCCAAAACGATCAAGGAAGCCGTATGTCGTCATGGTACAAGGTGGTGCGTCGGGTGACTCGAATCGGTGCAAGCGAGGTGGTGGCCCGGCGGCGTCTAGAGCCAGAGAGATTTGTCTATTAGACCATCGAGCACTTGGACAAGTGAGCGTTTATGGTAAAGATATGTGATAAGCATTGGAGGAGAAATCTTGACCGCGTCAAGATCAAGTGGAGGCTTCAAAAGATGCGTAATGTCTTAGAGGAGAAGCCGGCTGCTATGAAGGTGGGTTCTAGCCATGAGAAGGTGTGGATGGCATTGGGCTCGGTGATAGCTTTTCAACGCATCCAAGAACACATGATTTAGAGTTCTTATGAGAGAGTTATGCCTAGTTTTGTTAACGGGTTTCGGGTATGCCCGAATTTGTGCTGTAAGTGAGTTGAGTGGGTGGTTGGTAAGTGGGTTTTGAATCCCACCACCAGGTTAGGGTTCTGAGATGGAGTGATTGGCTTGGCCACCAGTATAAAAAGGGAAGAGGAGTAGCTTAGGGGCTAAGCCTTTGTGATAGAGTTGAGGAAAGGTTATGTGTGCGTAAGAGTTTTATAGAGACATTGAGAGGATCTTGTGTATGAGTTTTTGTCATCCTTAGATTAGTGTGTAATGGTTGTAGGTTATGTGTGTAATGGTTGTAGGACTTGTTTCGGGTATGCCCGAATTTGTGTTGTAAGTGAGTTGAGTGGGTGGTTGGTAAGTGGGTTTTGAATCCCACCACTAGGTTAGGATTCTGAGATGGAGTGGTTGGCTTGGCCACCACTATAAAAAGAGAAGAGGAGTATCTTAGGGGCTAACCTTTGTGATAGAGTTGAGGAGAGGTTATGTGTGTGCTTGAGAGCTTTATGGAGAGATTGAGAGGATCACGTGTGTGATAGTAAATTGATGATTATGTGTGTTGTTGAAGCTACGTGACAGTATGCTTGTTTGTAATGGTTGTAGGACTTCGGAGCTACGTCATGGTGAGACGGATAGGACCGAGACTAAGCTTGGAGAGATTATGCTCAGAGCAGTCAAGGGATCAGGACTAAGTTAGGAGAGCTTAGGTCCATAACGATCAAGGTGCTGCCAGAAGATGACCAAGGCTAGCAGAGTGTTACAAGCCGTAGAGACAAGGAATCGAAGCAGAAGCTACTAGTGATGGAGATGACGTGAAATGACGAGATTGAGATGATCTTGTGTGCGTGTGGATATCATGGGGACATGCTCATGATCTTAGGGTGATGATACAATTGACAATGGTGTCGAGAGTTTGTCAAAACACTCGTTTTCATTAAAGTTCAGTAAAATCGGTATGACCGCAATTGATGAGCGGTACTACCACAGTGCGGTAGTACCGGATTCTAGTTAGCGGTATGATTTTTCCAGAGAGCATGTTTTTGGGAGTTTTTTCTTCCCTGAAAAACGGTATGACCACAGCGGTATGACCGGTTTTGCTCTGTTCACTGGCCAGCCTGGCGGCAATGTTTGTTGGGTAGGTCAATTTTGTGGGTTTCAGTGCATATGTGTTGCATGATGCATGTTTTGAATAACATGGGTCAAGTTGCAAAGAACTTGTTCCCATAATCAATTTCTTGGTCTATTGTTGTGCAGGAGGCTTGGAGGTCAACGACGGTCAACGACAAGGATGATCGGGACTAGGCTTGGAGAGCTGAGGTCCAGAATGATCGAGGAGGCCGGGTGAATTTAGTGGACTCAAGCATGGCTCAAAATGGACAAGAATGACCAACCGAGAAGATCGATGTGACAGGTTGCATCAAACGATGCGGGGGTCGGTGCAAGTGCCATGGTGGTTTTGGTGGGAGCCAGATGGGAGAGACTTGCCAACATGAAGAGAGCCGTTGATCAATCGACACGTTGTGAAGTATGGGATTGCTTCATGAAGATTGGACTCGGTCTTTAGAGAAGGATCGAGAAGGGGTATTTTGGTAATTTCACCAAAATACCACATTGATGACTTTTGGCTAAGCCGCAGCGCAAGATGGCGCAAGGAGAGGTGGTTTAGGTCAAATGAAGATAAAAATCACGAAGAAACGGATTCGGAAAGCCCGGTCATCCGCTTTGAGAAGCGTGCGCGAGTGAAACCCGTTTGTATGTGTGGGCTTAACGGGTGCCCGTTTGGGATGTCTGTCAAGAGCTATCCTCCACTATAAAAGAGGAGGGTACTGGTTATGCACCACTCAACCCTTGTAGCCTAGAAACCCTAATTTATGTTTTAGGGATAGGAAAGGAAAGCAGAGAGGCTAAAGTTCATGAGAGATGGATTGATTGTGTGCTCAAGTGCTGAGCTTTTGTCCTCCATGGTGAAGTGGTTGTAAACCAACTTCAATCTCAAATCAATCCAAGCAGGATTCTTCAAGATGAGTCTCTTCTTGTTCTTGCTCTCTCTTTAGTGATTTTTGGGTTTTGATGATCCTTTGATTTTCCCTTGGTCTCTTGCTGAGATCTTGCTTGTTGTGATATGTGGGAATATATCTAGGATCATCTTGATCATCTCTTACCCATGAGCAAGTTCTAGAATCAAAGTTTGATTTTTCAAGATTCTTGTGCCCTCCTTCCCTCATCTATGAAATTCACGGAACCTTGGCTTCGATCTTCCTGATCGTTGATTGGAATAGGTTCCTGACCTTCTTGATAGGCTATGGTTGAAATTTGAGGGGATTTGGATCACTAGATCAAAAGTTGAGACAATTTTGGATCTTGGTTTCGAGCTGGGTCTACTATTCCTCATGTTGTTTTAACTGTTCATCTGATAGTACCTGAGCCTGAGTTAGCCCTCCTAGCCAATAAGTTCACATGGGCTTAACACAATGTGAGGAACAAGAAGAGAGGCGGCTCTGTGACATGCTATGAGTGTGGAGAGCTCTACCACATCCGGGCAAATTGTCCCAAGCTAAAAGATAAGAGCAACCACAAGGAGAAGAAGGCAGCTTGGAGGAAGCCTCAAGGAAACAAGTCCAAGTTTGATGCTGCCAAGCTCGTGAAGGCCGCTCACCGGGCTCTTGCCGCTTTTGGAGAGCAATCCATGAGCTATGTGGACTCTAGGAGCGAGAAGTACAAAGAGGAGGAACTCCCTCAAGAGAAGAACAAAGGGAAGGCAAATGACTTCACCGGCATGTGCTTCATGGTCGACTCCGTCGACGTCGACGATATCGATGAGGTACCTCCATCATATAAAGTTCTCTCAGCTAGATGTGATGCTATCTATGAGCAATTGCTTAGTCAGGATAAGGCTTTAGAGTTCACTATGGCTAGATATAAGGACTTAGAATCACAAGTTGATAATCTGACGATAGAACTTGTGAATGCTAAGAATCTTGATGTTGATGAATGTTCATCCTGCCATACTTTACATTTTGAACTTACTAAGCTACAAAATGCTCATGATGTTGCTATGCACCGACTAGAAAATATTAGGACTGAGTTAATAGAGGTTAAATCTACTCTATGTGAAAAATGCTTAGAATCTAGCAAGTTGGTAGCTTCTGATAAGGCTGAGTCAAGCACTTGCTCTTTCTGCTCAGAACATGAACGTGAAGTGAATGACATGTTACAAGCAGTTAGAGCTATGTATATCAAGCTTAAGGACAAAATTAATTCTGCTCTTTATGCTTTATGTGAAGCCCTTAAGCTTGAAGTTGTTATTCCTAAGGAGAAGCATGCTAGAGCTATTAAGGCTAAAACTTATCAATCATGTCTTAACCTTGAAAAAAATGCTTATCTCAAGGACACATTAGAAAAACTCCTTATAGGAAGCAAGGGTTAGGATACAACTTTGCCCAAGGCAAGTCCAAGCCAAATATCATTCAAGTCTTGGAAGATGGCTTAGTTGAGTTCAAAACCCAACCTACAAAAACTCTTTTCAAATCTGCAAGTTTTGCCCAACCACCTTCTGAGTCAAAAGGTGCATCTCCTAGTGGTACCAAGTACCATTCAACCTAATGCAAGAGAGATAAGCATTTGCTTGAGTTCTATTGGCGTAGGTTGAAAAATGCTAGGAAAATTTTTGCCAGAATTTCATCTCATCAACCTAGAGCCTTCATACAACATGGTTATCAAGACAAGAAGAAACCTGGACTGGGATTTGTTTCACATGCTCATCATCATCATGTTCCTAGACAGTATGCATCTTATGTTCTTGTAACCATTACTCATAATAGAACCTCAAGTAAGATCAATGTTAGCAATTCTACTTTACATACTTCTCACAGACGTGTGTCTCAGTACTGGGTTCCTAAGTCATGTTTAACTAACCCCAGTATTAAGACACATCGATCTTCCGTGTCTTGATTTTCAGGATCACCGCGGAAGGGGGAAGAACACGCGGTTCGTCGACTCCGGCTATTCACGCCACATGACCGGAGACTCAAGATGGTTCACCTCCTTCACGCGGTAAACAGGTGATGACTTCATCACCTTTGGAGATGATACACAAGGGTGTCGGACCCGGGAGTAACAACCCCAAATCCTTTGTGTATTTCTGAACTAGTCTCATGATTAGTAACTAGTTCACACAGTAAACAAATATGGTAACATCCATAATTTGCACAACTTTATTAAGAAATATTAGAGTTTATTACAAGAAAGGCTTACAAGCAACAATAAAGAATACAGCGGAAGACGAAGAAGAAGTAGTAGAGCCCAGCTAATCTGCCACAAGCAATCGACTGGGGTAGCGGCCTAGTCGTCGAGATCTACACCGATGGCAAAGTCCTTCTTCTCTGAACAATATTTTATTAAGCAAGGGTGAGCATAAACAATCGTGCTCAGCAAGTTACACCCAATAACAGATTATAATGCATGCAAGGATATATCAAAGGAAGGCTTATATGGTTGAATTTGCATAAAGCGATGTTTTCTTTAAATATTTGTACTAAGTTCCAAAAGCAGTTATTCTATAACTAAGATTCATTTTCAAATTCTCAAGTTTTATAGTAGGATAACCTCCATACAAGAATGTGGAGAAGGATACCCTCCTATCTCATGGCTAACCGCCTGATTTCCTAATTGGATAGACCATCCAAAATCATTTGTCAAAATTTTTGAAATCAAAACCAAAGATCTAACTTTAAGTGGCCCTGCTTAGTATGTCCATGACCGTGGACATGGCTATTCAAATAGTTTTACACTCTGCATAGGTTGTACAACTTTACTCACAAGAGATAATCTACTTGTAATGTCCGCTCACACACTTCCATAGGTGTGCGACTAAGTGATTATCACAAGGCCTTTACAATGTGCTATTCCAAAGTAGTCATGCCCACTAAGGTTTCACTTTCTTTGGACTAACCATCCGTCAGAAGTCCCCTCTTACGCTAAGTGGGAATACTGCCTAACCGACACCCGCACATCAACATGGCACAACTAACAGTGGAATGTTGCAAATTATTTAGCCAAGTCTATCCCACTCTAGACTTTTAGTAGTACGGTGGAGCTTAGGAAAAGCAGCTCTTAGATCGGTCCTTGACTGACTTGGGCGACTTTCAATAAAACCCTGGTTTCAATCATATAAATGAATCGATCCCGTGCATCAACTTGCACCATCCAAACATCCATTTCGCCAAAGTCTAAACCATCTTTTATTTTGTTTTTCAAGTCATTTGTAAACTTCCATGACACACCAATGCCATGGATATAATTTAAACCATATTTGATTTTTGGCTGAAAATTCCTAAATCAAATATTTTTTGTCTAAGCATGACTAGACATATATTTTTTTCAAAATGTTCTAGTTGATACTATTGCATAAACTAGATATTCATCTAAGGTGACAAGGTATGAATATTTCAATATCAACATTTGGCCATACAAATGTATTGTGATTAACTACAATTTAAAAACAGAAATTTAAATTACATTGAATGAAAATAAGCATGCAATAATAATTTAAAGCAAAATTTGAATAATTTAAGATAATAGGATCAAATATGATCAAATGATGTAACTTGCCTTGCTTAAATATTTGTTGTTATGAAACGGTGTCGAAATCTGACTCTCTGAAGTTGTCAAAATATATACGCGAAAACAAGCCAAATTCAAACACAATTCAAATAAACTCCAAAAATTATAAAATTAGAACCAAAATAAAGGTACTGAATTAAGATGAATTCAGGCATAATAATCGATGGAATCGAAGTTCATATGAGGGAAAACGAATGTCTGGAAGTTTGATTCTCACATGAAATGACGAAACATCCGAAAATTACTGTTCTGGAATTGTTGTTTTAGATGATTTATAGAGAAGATCAAATGAGTGTGTATGTGTGTCTGACATGATGGTCCACTTGCAAGAGAGAAAGAAGTTTGGATGGATTGGAATGTGAATATGAGATAGAGGCCCCGCAAGTCATAGAGGCAAAGCATCAATAGACAGCACAACAACCAGAACTGAACATACAGAAATGAAACTGAACAGAGAGCAGAGCGCACAGGCATGGTGGAGGTGCCCGCGAGGCAGGCAGTGAGGTGGCCGGCGAACGGGCAAAATGGAACCCCAACGACGTTAAAAACTAGGAAATTAAATAATTGATCTTTTTCTTTTAACCAAGAAAACTCTTTTTAAAATACAGAAAATCGAGAAAATTCTTTGCTAGCCAGAAAATCCAAGAAAACAATAACTTATTGATTTAAATTTTGGCAACAGAACTTTGCGATGTTACAAAGGGCGGATTGAAGGAATGAGATTGATCAGGGTGAATGACAAGTTCATCATGAAGGACGTCGCCCTTGTGGACAAGCTAAGGTACAACTTGCTCTTCGCCTTGTAGCTTCTTGATGATGACTATGATACTATGTTTAAGAAGAATGTTTGTCGTGTGCTTGATTTAGTTGGTGAGCTTGTCTTTGGAATTTCTAGAGTTGGTAGGATCTTTGGAGTTGATGATCTCGAGCGCTTTTAGCATGTTCCTTAGCGGTTCGAGTAGAATACATTTGATGTGTGTTGCTAATGTGATTGCCATGCAGGACCTTGTGTCGCCTCAGTTAATGAGAAGCTCGATAGACAAATTCCCCCTTTCATTTTTTCCTAAAACACCGATAAATTCTCATTGTGCATGAACTTTTCTCTGGTCAAGGCCTTGATGAAAATGCCTGCTAGCTATTGTCTCCGCTCTGCTAAATTTCACTTGTACCTCTTTGTCGCTCGATTGTTTCAGAATGGCTGGAGCATCTGCATTGGAGTGATCCTATAAGTTCTTTGCTTTCGATGATGTGTAAGATAGATCAATTGTTCATACAAAGGCAACAGTTTGCTCAATTGCAACATTGCGTAAACCTTCTATGACACAACATCACGGCCATTGCCTCTCGGGAAAGCAATGTATGGTTGTATGCACACATGTCCTTAAATTAGTCTATAGATATCACAGTTGAGCTATCCTCCTAGGGAAAGTTATTTTTCCATTCATCATGTATACAAATAACATTTTTGTCTTATTATAGTTTGCATGAATTCACTAGTTATTATGGTTGGCATCAAAGAAAGTCTTGTGGAGTCCTAAACAACAACAGATAATGCTATCAAGGTAATTGACATTTATTTCTACTACAAATGCTTTTGGCGTTTCTCTAAGAATGTGAGGTTACTAAAACAAAGATACACTCTTGGTTCTTGATCATGGTGGACTCATGACAAGGTAAGAATTATTCTTAGCAATTATGTTTTTGCTGATTGCATATTTAGCAAATAATTAAATATGAAATGGAATTTCTAATTATTTGACCCTTGTTATTAGCATGACGTTAAAAACTAGGAAATTAAATAATTGATCTATTTTGCTAATAATTTATTTAAATTTTTAACCAAGAAAACTCATTTAATTGGTTGGCTTTAGCGATACGACAAAATGATCGTGATTCTCTAAAATATTTAAGCTCGCATCCTTTGTAAAATATTTGATCATGTCGACTAGGTTGGCACTAAAATTCTTTGCAAATAAGGAGCTCTTACTACAATCGTTATGATCCAAAAATCCACTAGAAAAAATGGTGCAATAACTTATTGATTTAAATTTTGGTCATGCAAGAGGAGGCGATAGCCATCAACTTATGTACTGAGTGGATGTTACAAATTCTGCTTTCTTCCTAATAGTGCATTAATGGACTCTAATTTTTCATTGTAGGTTTGAATGATGAATGAGATGCAAGGTGGAGAATAGTCGGATGATCTTCATTACATTTAGGTTAGGATGATGTTTTTTAGTTACAACATGACTATTATAGCGATCGGCGTCGCCCTTGTGGACAAGGTAAGGTACAACTTGCTCTTAGTCTCATAGCTTCTTGATGATGGCTACGATACTATGTTTAAGAAGAATGTTTATTGTGTGCTTGATTTAGTTGGTGAGCTTGTCTTTGGAATTTCTAGAGTTGGTAGGATCTTTGGAGCTAACTTTTCTGAATCTCTTGCTAGGTCTCTCGAGTATTTGATTGCATCTTCTTCTGAGTTTTGGCTTTGGCACCGTCATTTGGTGCACGTTGGTTTTGACCATCTAACACGAGTTAGCAGTCTTGATCTCATGAGAGGTTTGCCCAAACTCAAAGCCGTCAAGGATGCTGTATATGTACCCTGTAGGCATGGCAAGCAAGTTGCTGCCTCACACCCTTCATTGATTATGGTCATGACTGACGGATTGAGACAGTTGCTTCACATGAATACTGTTGGTCCTACTCGGGTTCGGTCAGCCGGCGGCAGATGGTACATTCTTGTCATAGTCGATGATTTCTTGAGATATTCTTGGGTGTTCTTTCTTGCTTCGAAGGATGAAGCTTTTAATCATTTTATGATCTTGTTCTTTGCTTAGATCCTGAATTTCTCGGTGCCTTGAGAGCGATTCGCAGTGATAATGGCACGGAGTTCAAGAATGCCTCATTTGCCTCTTTCTATACTGAGCGTGGTTTTGAGCATCAGTTCTCTTCTCCACACGTCCCTCAACAAAATGGTGTGGTGGAAAGGAAGAACAGAACCTTAGTCGAGATGGCTAGGACGATGCTAGATGAGTATAGCACTCCGAGGAGGATCTGGGCCGAAGCTATTGCTACAGCTTGCCATATTGCTAATCATGTCTTCATGAGACCATCTTTGGGCAAGACATCATCTGAGCTTCGGTTTGGTAGAAAACCCTTTTGTTTCTCATTTTCAAGTTTTTGGAACCAAGTGTTTCATTCTCAAGACAGAAACCTAGATAAATTTGAGTCAAGGACTTCCGATGGTTTATTTCTGGGTTACCCTGCATATTCGAGGGGTTTTCGGGTTCTTATTGTTGAGACTAACGTTATCCAAGAGACATGCAATGTCACCTTTGATGAGACTAGCCCTAGAGCTAGATCAAACATTTCAGGTGATACATAGATGACAGAGAGCATCTTTGTGGAGGAAGATGAAGACAAAAGCTGGTGATTGTCTCCCGCCTGTTGCTGCTACTGCTCCTGATCCAATTGAATAACCTGCTTCCACTACTTCACCTTCAGTTGAAGCTCCTGCTGCATCTTCATCATCAGCAGTACCTGCGGGAGTCAAAGAGGTGCTATCTCCCCCGGGCACTCCACTTCACATTTAGAGGCATCATCCTCCGGATTAGATGATTGGTCATCTTCATGAGCGAGTCACTCACTCCAGGTATCACGATCCGAGTCTCTACTCTCATTCTGCATTTGTTGCTTCTTTCAAATCCCGCGATATATTACATGCTTTATCTGATTCGAGCTGAGTCAATGCCATGCATGAGGAGTTAGAGAACTTTGACACGAACAAGGTCTGGAACCTAGTAGAGCCTCCTAGTGGTCATAATGTGATAGAAACCCGTTGGGTGTTCAAAAAGCAAAGTAAGGATGGTTTTGTGGTTAGAAACAAGACTAGATTGGTAGCTCAGGGTTTTAGCCAAGTTGAGGGGTTAGACTTTGATAAGACATTCGCTCCTATTGCTAGATTAGAAGCTATTTGTATTCTGTTTGCATTTGCTGCATCTAAGGGATTTAGGTTGTATCAGATGGATGTTCATTTCTAAATGGTTACATAGAGGAGGAAGTGCATGTTAGGAAACCCTAAGGCTTTGAGGATCCCAAGCATCCACATCACGTCTTCAAGCTATCCAAAGCCTTGTATAGTCTTAAGCAAGCCCCTAGAGCTTGGAATGATAGGCTTAAGACATTCTTGCTTAAGAATCACTTTGAGATGGGTAAGGAAAATAAGACCATGTTCATTCTTACACATGACAATGACTTCCTGCTTGTTCAAATTTATGTAGATGATATTATCTTTGGTGGTTCCTCTCACGCTCTTGTTTCTAATTTTTCTGAGACCATATCCATAGAATTTGAGATGAGTATGATGGGAGAGCTCAACTACTTTCTAGGGCTTCAAATCAAGCAATGCAAGGAAGGGATCTTCATCCATCAGACGAAGTACACTAAAGATCTGCTCGAGCACTTTGAGATGGGTGACAGTAAGCCGATCGCCACTCCCATGGCAACTTCAACTGCTTTGGATCCAGACGAGGAAGGAGAAGCCGTGGATCAACGCGAGTATCTTGACATGATCGGCTCCTCCTCTACGATGCCTCAAGATCGGACATCCACTTTGCGAGTGCGCGCCTCATGCGAGGTTTTAGGCGTCTCCGAGGACTTCCCATCGCCAAGCCGTCAAGCGCATCTTCAGGTACCTTCACTCTACCCTCCAGAATGGCATTTGGTATTTTTGCTCATCTTCTTTATCCATTCGAGGGTTTTCTGATTCTAATTTTGCGGGTTGTCGGCTAGATAGGAAGAGTGCCTCTGACACTTTTCACTTCTTAGGCACTTCTCTCATCTCTTGGTCTTCTAGGAAGTAGTCCTCTGTTGCTCAATCCACCGTAGAAGTTGAATATGTAGCTGCCGCTAGTTATTGTTGTCAGATTCTGTGGATGGTGTCCACCCTTAAGGACTATGAGTTAGCTTTTGCTAGTGTTCCTCTTCTTTGTGATAACACTTCTGGCATTAATGTTGCTAAGAACCCTATGCAACATTCTAGGACCAAGCACATGGACATTCGCTATCACTTCCTTAGAGACCATGTAGAGAACGGTAATATTGTACTAGAATTTGTGGAGTCTAAGGTTTAGCTAGCTGATATCCTCACCAAGTCTTTAGACCCAACTAGGTTTGCCACCTTGAGGAGAGAGTTAGGGGTATTTTACCCTTATGTGTTGGTTTGAGGGGGAGTTGGTTCTCTTTTGAGCTTTCCTTGTTCATCTGATCTTTCCTTGATCTTCTTCTGAACTTTCTGATCTTTTTGATCTTTTTAGGATTTTGAGTTTTTCTTGCATCTCATTGTATCATATTGCATTCATATGAAAATCACAAAAAGATGCATTGTAATATAAGATTTACTACTTGCCATTTAAATTGATGAAGTTTTGCTTATTACCCTTTTGAGCTTTAGTATTCCAATTCTTGCTCAATTGCATGTCTAATTCATTGACTTGCTAGAATTATCATGCTTTCACATGTGTAGCTTAGTCTTTGCTTAATGAGCTAGAACTTTAAGACAATTTGAACTAAACACTGCAATTTGTGGATCTTTTAGCTAGTTGCACAATTAGTGGTCTTTTTGTGACATTGGTCACATCAAAATTACTTTGTTAGCTCTTAAATCTAGGATTGAACATCATTTGAGCTTTCAGTTCCTTTGTGAGTCTAAAATTGCTCTTGTGCAAAATAATTTTTTTAAGGTTCTCATGTGGTTAAATTATGTCAAACTATTATCACGAGACTCTATGTCAAAGACATGAACTTTAAGATAGTTTGATGATCCAGACAATCTCATAGGGTCTGCTTATCAAAATTGACATGAACCTCAAGATCTGTCACCCCCGATTGAAGCTTAGGAAGAGTTTGTGGATGGCTCTTAGTCCAGAATCTTCTTCACTAAGATAGACCTTTAATCAACATCAACATTCATTGCAAATAAAAACTGTTGTTAAAAATTGGGTGATTGAGGTACTTTGAGCAAAATGATTCACTTCAGGATTTTTTGTCTCTAGGATGGTCGTTGTTAGCTTCTTGATCTCGCATTAACATTTTGACATGGTCCTTATCACTTTAGGATCCCTTTTGATGAACTTGCTAATTTTGAAGCTTTGCTTAAATTGTTACAATTCATCGCTTTATCTTGAGCTTTCTAGCTTAGCTTTGATATATATGCCTTAACATGGTCTTGTTAGCTCTTTTAGGCTTGATGTGTATTGAGTAATAGTAGAAATGCTAGCTTATTCTCTTGGGTAATCTTCAAAGCTTCTTGTACTGAAAATTGAAAAATATAATAAATGAAGCCACTCCATTGCATTTCATGCATGCTCTTTCTTATGCTTCTTCCTCATTTCTGCATTTATCATCTCTGGATGAGAGGAAGGGGTGATTTCTTGATGACTCCATTGTCAAAGGGGGAGAAGATATAGCAAAAATGTTAAAAGGGGAGCTATTTGGAGGAAAAGGAGAAAATGATTTTTTTTTTAAAAAATGATGATCATAGTGAGATTTTTGAACTTGAATTGCAATTCTCGGAACCTCATAATGATCAAAGGTCAAATTGAACAATTGTTCTTTTATATGGACCTTAAGTTACTCTTCTATGGAAATTAAAGCTTTCTTGCCATCTTTTGCATTATCTCACTTGCCTATACTAATCTGAAGCCAACTTGGTCAGTTCTATTGCGTCCTCTTGCTTTTGGACAAAGTTGTGTCTTTGCGCGAAAACGTTGAGTGTTTTTCGTTTTCAAACCTCAAACTTCATTTTTGGGAAATTACCAATGTGTTCATCAAGGGGGAGATTGTGGATATCATGGGGATATGCTCATGATCTTAGGATGATGATACAATTGGCAATGGTGTCGAGAGTTTGTCGAAACACTCGTTTTTTTGGCAAAGTTCAGTAAAATCGGTATCACCACAATTGATGAGGGCGGTATGATTTTTCCAAAGAGCATGTTTTTGGGAGTTTCTTCTTCCCTGAAAAATGATATGACCTCATCTCTTGAGCGGTACTACCGCAATGCGGTAGGACCGAAGTTTACATGGCGGTATGACTGGTTTTGCTCTGTTCACTGGCCAGCTTGGTGACGATGTTTGTTGGGTAGGTCAATTTCATGGGTTTTAGTGCATATGTGTTGCATGATGTATGTTTTGACTAACGTGGGTCAAGTTGCAAAGAACTTATTTCCGGAATTGATTTCTTGGTCTATTATTGTGCAGGAGGCTTAGAGGTCAATGGCGAGGATGATCGGGACTAGGCTTGGAGAGCTAGGGTTCAGAACGATCGAGGAGGCTAGGTGGAATCAATAGACTCAAGCATGGCGCAAAATAGACAAAGATGACCGAACAGAAAGTTCGATGCAACGAGTTGCATCAAATAGCACGGGGGTCGGTGCAAGTGCTATGGTGGTTTCGGTGGAAGTCGGATGAGAGAGACATGCCGACATGAAGAGAGTCGTTGATCAACCTACACGTGGTGAAGTATGGAATTACTTCATGAAGATTGGACTCGGTCTTTGGAGAAGGATCGAGAAGGGGTATTTTGGTAATTTCACCAAAATACCGCATTGATGACTTTTGGCTAAACCGCGGCGCAAGATGGCACAAGGAGAGGTGGTTTAGGTTAAATGAAGATAAAGATCACAAAGAAACAGATTCGGGAAGTCCGGTTCGTCATCCGCTTTGAGAAGCGTGCGTGAGTAAAACCCGTTTGTGTGTGTGGGTTTAACGGGTGCCCGTTTGGGATGTCTCTCAAGAGTTAGCCTCTACTATAAAAGGGGAGGGTGCTGGTTGTGCACCTCTCAACCCTTGTAGCCTAGAAACTCTAATTTATGTTTTAGGGATAGAAAAGGAAAGTGGAGATGCTAGGGTTTATAAGAGATGGATTGATTGTGTGCTCAAGTGTTGAGGTTTTGTCCTCTATGGTGGAGTGGTCGTAAACCAACTTCAATCTCAAATCAATCCAAGCAAGATTCTTCAAGATGAGTCTCTTCTTGTTATTGCTCTCTTTTTGGTCATTTTTGGGTTTTGATGATCATTTAGTTTCTTGCTGAGATCTTGCTTGTTGTGACATGTGGGAATACATATAGGATCATCTTGATCATCTCTTACCCATAAGCAAGTTTTAGGATCAAAGTTTGATTTTCCAAGATTCTTGTGCCCTTTCCAAGATTCTTATGCCCTCCTTTCCTCATCTATGAAATTCATGGAACCTTGGCTTCGATCTTCTTGATCGTTGATTGGAATAGGTCCCTAACCTTCTTGATAGGCTATGGTCGAAATTTGAGGGGATTTGGATCACTAGATCAAAAGTTGAGCCAATTTTGGATCTTGGTTTCGTGATGGGTCTACTATTTCTCGTGCTTTTTTACTGTTCATCTAATAGTACCTGAGTCTGAGTTAGCCCTCCTAGCCAAAAAGTTCACATGGGCCTATGACAATGTGACGAACAAGAAGAGAGGCGACCCTGTGACATGCTATGAGTGTGAAGAGCTCTACCACATTTAGGCGAACTGTCCCAAGCTGAAAGGGAAGAGCAACCACAAGGAGGAGAATGCAGCTTGGAGGAAGCCTCAAGGGAACAAGTCCAAGTTTGAAGCTGCCAAACTCGTGAAGGCCGCTCATTAGGCTCTTACCACTTTTGGAGAGCAATCGATGAGCGATGTGGACTCCGGGAGCGGGGAGGACAAGGAGGGGGAACTCCTCAAGAGAGGAACAAAGGGAAGGCAAAGGACTTCACCGGCATGTGCTTCATGGCCGATTTCGTGTTTTGGTTGTTGTGCTTCGAAATTTCGATTGGATTCAATACAAGACATTCACTATGTTTGTTTGTTGATCTTCGTAACTTTCATAGCTAGTGGAGAGAAAATCGGTGAATCCGATTAAGGTGAAAAATAGGTTGAGCTCCTATTCACCCCCCCTCTAGGCATTGTTTGATCCAACGGTGAGTATTTTGTCATCCTTAGATTTAGAGTGTGTCTAGGGAGTAGCTGTAAAAACATGCATCCCCAAGTAATACAACATCAAAATCCAAATACCTTGTGTCCTTGTCTCTCCATGTGAAGGCTTGATTTGGTTTTTTGTTTGCTTTCTTGTTCTTGATCTTTCCCTCTTGCTTTTGCCTTTGATTTAGGTGTGCAAGGAAGGGTAAGTGATAAAATAGATAACTCATATTTAGATCCACCACCTAGCGTATCAAGTTTGCAACTTTACCGGGTTTCCTCTCTTCTTAATGAATATGGCTTGAACTTTGCTTTTGGTGCAAACCTTGCAAATTTTGGTTTTTGATATGCTTTTCTAGTGCAATGATGGGTGTAGAATAGACGTGAAAAATCACAGGTTGATCCATCATCTGAGTACTTCAAGATCAATGTTTTACCATTTGATCCTGGTTTTGGTGCAGCTCGGATTTGGAAGTAAAAAGGTCTCAACTTTGAAAAAATCTTACTAGATCCTTTTGTGTTTTAGATTCTTTATATTTTGATCTTGCTTTGGTTCAAATTTCAAGTTATTTGGAGCCTCGGTTTAAAGTTGTGCAAGTTTTGGTTTCAGACTGTGCTGCTATTTTTCTGTTGTGCTGATCCGGACCATCCGACCCGAGTAGGATAATCGGACTCACCCAAATCATCTGACCCGAGTAGGATAATCCAACTCAAATATTTCAGGTGCTGCCCGTGAAGACTTTTGGTTAGAGTTTTTGTGTTGGTTTCCGCGATGTGTCTTGATCTGATATTTGTAGCTTCTCATATCTACTAGAGTGAAGATCTTTTGAAATGCTTTAGAAAAAAAAAATTAGTGGCTCCTATTCACCCCTTCAGTTGCCGGCCATTGTCCTACGCATACAAGACAATCTCACCTGGTTGTTACAAGCAAACCAACAGGTTAGCTGATTATACATACTCTCTCTCAAAAAAAAAAAAAAGAGCTGATTATACATACCATCACACATGATTCGGACCATAAATACAATACTAGCAAATTTTGTTACTTTATCGCAACAAAGGATTCAGCTGAAACTAAAAAGGAGAGTCAACTCATAAAATCAAAAGATAAGTAAATAACACCATATAACTGTATAAGAAAGTGAGGAGAAAGCCAGCGTTTGCAACTTTTCGAATATTGTTCAGCGCCTCCTACTCCTACCCATAAGTTACTTCCGCTCTTATTTTAGATCATTGGATGCGAACTGAAGCTGACGGCTTGCTTGCCAGTAACTTTGGCAATGATACGTCGAGACGCAATACCTGATACTTGATACCGACTGCTGATTCAGCGCTACTTGATGTTCACAGGTGGTCAAGCCGTCAGGACACATGCATTGTATCCCGTTCATTGCACCTCATTATTCGATATATCTTCATTTCTTTGGCTGCTCTGCCATCAACTCTGGTCCTTATCAGTTAAGAGTTTGTCGGGCAACTTTCAACTTACAAGCATTAGTACGCTTGCTTGCTGCTTAGCTCTTTCTTCTTGCTCTGAACTGTGAAGATTTAATGCTCGATAGGAAACCCTGTCCCTCTATCCTCCCACTGCAAGAACTTGTTGACCTTCTTTGGTGCCGGCGCCCAACGAGCTACACAACTGGGATATTTCTGAGCTTCTTTTTGGGGTTGATCGAGGTTGGTTCCAGGTGCTTCTTTAGCTAACAAGATGGCGATGATCAAGAGATGCTTTTGTAGATCCGAGGAAGACTTCAAAGGTATCAAACAAACTGCCGCATGTTTCTCCATGTTCACCATGCCAGGTTCTTAGCATTTAGATTCTCTCTAGTTATATATTGCTATGATCTAGATGATTGATTACCAAGTTGCTATCCTGTTGCACATCTGGTAATCATAGCTTGAAGATCCAAACCATGTCCTGTCGAACTTGTTATTAGCATGATGGAGGAAGGAGCTAGTTAAACAGGCTTTCTATCCAAAGCTGATTTCGTTTCTGCTCTTCTTATCTGAACAGGACTTATAAGCATAAAAAATATCCAGCTATTCTCCTACAAAGAGATCAAAACAGCAACAAACAACTTCGACCACAGTAACAAGCTAGGCAGAGGTGGTTTTGGAACTGTATACAAGGTATTTTTTACCTCTTTTCTCTTGTTCATTCTAACTGAATCTGGTCCTTCCTCGAGTGAGAACTGGGACAAGAGACGAGTTTAGCTAACACTCATACATGCTGCAGTGCACAAAAGGGTAGAAAGAAATTGATTCAATGTTTTGCAGCTTTTTATGTATAACTAAAGCAACATTCGTTCGAAGATTCTTAGCCCACAACGAATCCCTCTGGTTTTCTGTTTTGTGACACAGGGAATCTTTGGAGATGGTACTGCATTTGCTGCAAAGGTTCTATCCGCTGAATCTGAACAAGGAATCAAGGAATTCCTAACTGAAATCGAGGTCATTACTGAAGTAAAGCATGCAAACCTTGTCAGGTTGCTGGGCTGTTGTGTTCAGAGGCAAAATAGGATCCTGATCTACGAATATGTTGAGAATAATAGCCTTGATCATGCATTACAAGGTAAGTTAACCATTAACTAATCTATTATATAACAAAAGCTCATGACAGTCGTTTACGACTGCTAATAAAAAAGAGAAGTATTCTATAAATTCTCACAAAAAGCTCATTACAATAGTTTTACAACTACTAATAAAAGAGATAAGTATTCTAGAAATTCCCATAAAAAAGAAAAACATCCGGCCTTTGATTAGGTGTGTCGGACCACAAGCTTTAAATATCCGAAACCCTCGATTGTGTATTGTACTAAACCCATGATCAGTGGCTAGTACACACATCCACAACATTGATAATCACATTCATACATTCATACATATAAAAATAAATAAAGTATCGTACATAACTTAAACGATTACATTATTTACAACACATAAGTCGACCGACCAAACAAAAGCTTAAGCAGCAAAAGTAACAAGTGTAACAACAAAAGCAAAAATAAGTTATAAGTCCAACAAAAGTTCCAGTGGCATGCCCATCCGAATCCTCATGCAACCGACTAGCGACAAGTCCTAGAAAGACTCATCACCGGACCCATCGGTTCCAGGTGCAAAGAAGATGTCATCCGGCGTAAGCTCATCCTCTAAGTCTGGACAACAAATTAGGCAAGATTGAGTACATTGCGTACTCAGCAAGACCTATAGTGTATCGCAAAGTTTATATACATGCATGACCAACAAAGGATGAGGCTCTAAGCTACAAAGTATTTTCAGCATTAAGCAAGTTTTATTTGCAATATCAATATTTAGTACTTTGCAACGGAATTTTTAAAGAGCAGTTAAATAGATAAAGGACAACCATTAAGTAATCGAATAAAGAATAACTTCGCAACCCTCCTCAGCTGCAAGCAACATTTTATTTTCAGCCATAGATATGGCACTCAACTCAAATATAAACCAATGAACTAATTCCCACATTTTTCAACGAAAATGTTTTTATGAAAACCAATACTATACCCGGCAATACTACACTTAGCACGCTCGTCACCGCGAGCACGACTATTTAAATAGATTTACACTCTACAGAGGGGTAAAACTTTACCCATAGCACACGAATGAGATAGTTTGTTTGGCATCTGTCGATACCACCGCTTACTACATTTGATAAGTAGTCTAGAGCACGCGTCGAAGCCTTTACATTATCTAGTCCTATCCTTGCACTAGCCCGGTGAATGAACACCCTCACTTCACCGTGTACACCCCCGTCAAGTGAGGCATTCACCGTTATGTCGGAATGCTTTGTGCTCAACGTCTCGGTGAAGGGAGCCCCTTTGAACATGTCTACACCGATCATGCTCGCACTATTACGGCCTACCAATGTGCAAGGCTAGTTTTCAATTACTTAATTAACTAATGTTGTCTTATACCAGCACATGTAGTTGTGTGCTTACGTTTAGGTCGGATATACTGGCGTTCGGTCCTTAATTGACCCAGGTGAGAATCTCCCTCTATCTACTTGTGAGATACACCTCTTACACTTCTTATAATATAATATAACTCGTTTGCATCACAAACTAAGTTTTTTATTTTAATTTTTGTACAAAATAACAGAGGTAAACCCCTCTTGACCATCATTACAAAAACTCCCAAATTCATATTTAACATGTTATCCATTTTTCAACTTTTAGTAAAGACTATAGCCAAGCAAAGCAGTTATGCGAAATTCGCATTCAAAAAACCTAATTTGACATCATTCATTATCTAAATCATACCCTAATGGCTACAATAATAAGGATATCAATTTTTCAAGGAGGATCATTCATCGAATAGGATTACGACTACTATTATCCCGAAATTTATTAATTTTTAATTAAACATACACGTATGTATAATAAATTTTGTAAAAAGAAGGACAATAATTAAAATAGTAGAATCAACATGGTCAAAGGGCGTGATTGCCTTGCTCAGGTTGCTCTGAATATGAGGATGAAGGATCGTCATAAAAGTCGTCCCAACAATCGACGTCTAATCAAAAGAGAGTCAGAAGCAAATTAAATATAGAAAAATAATTTCAACAACAACAAAATCCAAATATTATAGAATATTTAGGTAGAGCATGATTTTAGAAAAAAGATTCATCTCATTTGGAGTTTTTATACAAAAGTTATTAAGGTTTCAATTTGTTTCATTTTGAAAATTCCAGAAAATAAAAAAGGGTGATGTCGAAAGCATATTTTGCGAAGTTTACGCTTTCCATTAGATAAAACGTATTCCACTCTGCATTCTACTGAGGTTTACGCTTTTCAGTGGAGGAAACGTATTTTTCTCACATCTAAAAGCGGCTTTTCTCTTCTTCTTTTTTTCTTCTGAATTTCATTAACTTACATGTAGGGCCTACTTATCAGTGACTCATTCTTTTGTTTTATTGATTTTATTTATAAAATAGAGGCAGTCCCACATGTCATAGACTCATTATTTATTAACTAATAATTAAACATATTTTTATTTTAATTAACTCACATCTAGGGTCCACCTATCAGTCTCTCGATTTTAAAATACGTTTTAAAACCAGGAATAGTGCGTGGTCCCACATGTTAGTGACTCATTTACTAAAAACATTTAGAATTAGATTTTTTATTACTTTTTCAGCCGGTCCCACCTGTCATCGACTTAGTGCTTTTAACTACTGTCATTAAGTGCTAACTAATGTTTTAAACATGTGGGTCCTACTAGCAGAGAGAAAGAGAGAGAGAGAGAGAGAGAGAGAGAGAGAGAGAGAGAGGAAGGCAGCAGAGCTACGCACATGGCCGAGTGCCATGGTGAACTTGTCGGCGGTGAATGACGCGATGAGCGGCGACATTGAGTGGCGAAACGAAAAAAGGGAAACAGGGCGAAGCTATGGGTGTTGTTGGCAGCGACAAGGATAGCCGGAGGCGGCATTGTGGCGGCGAAGAGCGTGGAACACCTCATGTCCACGATGTACTTCATGTAGGAGGCATCCCCTAGGCTAAAGGAGTAGTGCACTGTGCTTGGTGAGCCCAGGCGATGTTAATGGACTGGGCACGGGGACCTAGAGTCACCGGAGGTGAGCCGGCGACATGCGGTGGCAGCGGCGCCATAAGTGGCTATGAGGAATGCGGTGTAAACTACTCGCCCTCTACAAATTGAAGTGTGCATGAGGTTCAGAGGTTCACCCTGACCACGAGGTGGAGATGATAAGGTTGGAGAGGTTCTAGAATGGCTTGCCGACGTTGAGCTGCGTCGGTGCAGGGGAGGCTCTCGGTGCTGGTGCTCTATGGCGATGGAGGTGCTACAAGAAGCAGCGTATTAGGTTCACAAGGTCCTAAGGATGGTGTAGACGCAAGGAATTAGAAGGCTCATCGGTCTTCGAAGAAGAATGAAAATGATGGTGGCGGCCAGAAACGAGGAAATGAGGGTGAAGCTTGGATTAGGGCAAGATTGCCTGCATTGAGCACGGGGAAAGCTTCAATAGTGTATGGAACAGGTGGTGACGCAGTTGATTTGAGCCCGAACTCACCAAAGCAACAGGAACATGTTGGCGGGATTGGGTGTGCGTCAGAGTCGAAGACGAAGGTTGGCGTGATCGTTCTACAATGCTCCAGAAGCTGCATTGAGCAAAGAAGAGGAATGAGTGATAAACGGCGATCAAATTGATGCGAGTGTCATGGGTGAGGAAGCTCACCAGAGCGGCGGAGCTACGGAGGTATGCTCACCAGCGTCGAGAACAACACATACGTTCCTGCGACAACACCGAGTGGAAGCTCGGTCTTGCGCGAAAATGGAACAGGGCAAGCTGAGGAAGAGGGTGACATGGCTAGAGCTCAAGTATGGCAAGGATTAGTGCGAGAAGAACGATGAGAAGAATAGTGGTGTGCGAGAAACTCGCAGACGCTCTTGGATTCCTCCGTCCGCGCGGGAAAGGAGCGCCATCAATGGGGTGGATAGCATGGGTGAGGTAGGTGGAGGCGACAAGAGTAGGTGAGACACCAAAATGTGGGCGCCGGTTGAAATCGTGCAAGGCGGCAATGAGAAGCAGCGAGGCGCTCTAGTATCTTGGCCTTGGTGAGAGAGGTGGAAGACAACCTCTGGCAAGCGGGGCCCACACGTTAGTGAGCGGGGGAGCGAGGGTGGCGTGGGCTGGAGTTGAGCATGAGGAGGTTTGGGCTGGCTCAGTTTTAGCCCAGAGGGTGAGAGTGAAATTTGAGTTCGTTTTTCGGATTTTTCCAAAACTAGTTGATTCTTTGGTGAATTTGTGATCCTATCAAATATATTCCAAATTTTATTAAAATTTTTGTGAGAGTTTTTGATAATGTCAAGTTTCATATTTAATTTTTTTTTGGATTTTTTATGCTCTGTGATTTTCTCGAAAATTCTTACAAGTTGCTGCTTGTATAAAAAAAATTCAGTATTTGTTGTATACAAAAAGTTTAGAAATCATGTATAAATAATTTTCCATATAGAATATGATCACAATTATTTTCCCATTTATTTTCACTATGTCTTCCCAAAAAATAGAATTTTTTGGATGTTACAAGATGGGCCATAATTAAAGTTGAGCCATAGAGGCCATTAGATGTCATTTAAAAATAGACACACGTTAAAAATTCTAACAAAAAATAAAACATCTGCCCTTAATCTGACAGACGCTAATTGAAGTTGAACTATAATGGCCATTGGATGCTACGGTAGTATTTAGATAGAGATATTATTTTGTAACTTAAAACCAAAAGAGAGGACAATCCTCTTACTTGTACACGTATCGTACGGTAATGAAAAAAAAAGGATGGAGCAATGAGAAAAGACAATGTGTAGGACCATCGTCTGATGGCACGTTAAACAAACTAATTAAGTTTAACACGATAGGTCTCTAAATCTCATGATTAGCCGTTTAAATTTCTGGCATCCGAACGGCAATGAAAAGAGGATGGAGCAAGGAGAAAAGACCCGGATCATACGCCTTGAGCTGGATAATCCACTTGAGTCGGATCATCCGTCTCAACTGGATCATCCGCCTAGCGACGACACTTTGTAGAACCTTTTTGGACCAATGTTATGGGCATGATTGTCACTGCGAGCTTGGCGACCACGGCACCTAAGAGGTGCCATGATGCCATGGTGTCCATGTGGGCGCCTAGTCTTCCTCAAGGCCTAGGCAAGCAGAGGGAAGCAGAGTTGCGCTGCTGCAGTCTAGCAGAGAGGAGGGAGAAAAGGAAGCAGAGGGGCCGAGGGGATCAGATTCAGATGGAAACACCGAAGCAGAGGCTGCAGAGGGGGAAGTAGAGGGAGGAGTGGTGCATGCGGGAGGAGAGGGTGTGGGCGGAGGGAGGAGGGGGGGAGTGGCGGAAGGCAGAGAGGAGTGGCTACGGGCGTGGCGGGACCACGGGGAGAGGGGGAGTGGTGGCGGGCGGCGGGAGTGGAGATCGGGCCATGGACGTCGCGTCGACCTAGGCGCCTGCCTAGATGGCCAAGGCGAGGCACTCCTCCGTGGCGTGCCCTTAGCACCGCCGGGTCGCGAAGGCGGCGTCGTGACAAGTATGGTTACGGGTCAATGATACGCCTTGATCCAGATCATTCGCCTCAATGCTTTGCCCAAGCTGAAACTTTCTGGACCAACGATATGCTTTAATGGTATGCCTCGAATCGTATCACCCGTCTCTCAACTTGTCCAAAAACATTATCTCTGGAGAGATGATATGCCTCAGTGTAAAATACCATGAACACAACTTGACTGTTTTTTATCCAAACTTTGATATCCTCTCAACCACAACTTGATTCTTGGCACTCTCTGACTAGAGCTGAGCTAGGAAAACATAGTGTGCACCACAGCTAGTTACTCAATCTAAACAAGCTCAAGCTACTAGCCTTGAACCCCACTTAACAGTACGACCAAAGCAAAAACGAAAACTTATCGACTACAATGATTCACACTCGACTCCTTAGATCATTCCTAGCCATAAGGTCATTAATATTTATGAAAGAACATGTTTTGCCATCATTTGCATATATGGGGATCTATGAAAGTCCAAGAACAATCTATATTCATCATTAAGACCTAACAAATCTTAACAACACTCAAACCAAAGCTTATCTTAATGATTTAGGGGTCATTAATCACTAAAACCACATAATCAACAAATTAAAGGTCTAGATGCTTACAGTGCGTTTAGTAGAAAAGTGTGTGCCTGTGTTATGTGAGACCTTAGAGCACCCGCAAATATTCTAGCGTGTGTAGCGCGTGTGGCGTGTAGCGCGTGTGGCGTGAATGGGGTATACATATGTGTGTGTGTCCTGTGGAGAGACGAGTAAAGATGGAACGAGGGAGCGTTGTGTCCCTCAACCACGTACGAGTTACGACAGCTAAGAAACACGTAGGGCAGTAAAAAGGAAATAGAAGCGATGGAATAATAGAGGCGGATCAGTTGCTTCAGTTCGCAACCGTTCGACCTATTGAGCGCTGCTCATTTATCCGTGAGCTATCTGCACTCCTACACATTATAGAAAAATAGTTTTAAATTTGCCAAATATATATGTAGCTACATGGAAATTTTTATTTCATACGTGTTTAATCAAAAGTTAATTAGGATACTATGAATATTGAAACTCAAACAACATATTGCTATTCATTGCGAGAAGCTTTGGCGCATCACATCCAGTCGCACAAGCAGATGGAAACAATATTTGTGACATACATGGAGAGAGAGCATGAAGTAACATAGCATGAAAGATCAAATGCTTAGAAAGGAAGGCAACATGTTTTAGATGTAATATTTTTAGAGTTGGTGCAGTTAACCTTTTAAGACTCTCAGTGCAATTAGCATAGGGTTTACCACAGACTAAAGGGAGCTTAATAAGCACTAATTCGATGAATTCAGAATTCGAAACAATACATAGCTGTATCAGTTGCATTAGTAAATGAGATTATAGATTCTGTATACAATAATAGAAGCATGAAAGATCACGACTAGCGCAATTAGCATAGGGCATACTAAAGGGGTCCGATGGATTCAGAATTCAAAACAATACATAGCTAGCGTCTGTATACAATAATAGAAGGGCACGACTAGCTAGGCTCCAGCGTCGTCGCCGTTCTCCACGCCGGATTTGGAAGATGTTCTTTAGCCGTCCATCTCGCACGAGTGAACCTTCTCCCGAACATCTGGCGCAGCACAGACATCATCAAAAAAACAGAATCATTAGGAGAGAATTTGAATCGCAACATTTTTTCAACGGGTCGCAACATATCAAAAAACATGATGCAACATTTTTTTCGACGGTGGCAACATTTTTTTCAGTGGGTCATAACATTTTTTTCAACGGGTCGCAATATATCAAAGGTCACAACATTTTTTTCAACTGGTCGCAACAAAAAGAAGTGGAGGATGAAACAAAAAGAAAACATTTGGAGAACGTATGCAGCATGAGAAGGCGGAGGGAAGCTAGTACTCACGGCAGCGCGAAGCTGTAGCCGTCGCTGTCATACCCGTCGCCAGCACCATTCACGTTGGAGGCCACCGCGAAGCTGGGCAGCGGCGTGGTGGCAGCGGCTGCTGCCCCACCATTGATGCCACTTCTGGAGCCACCGAGCTGTTGCGCGATCCCCACACCGCCGGCTGCCATCTCCCTTCTCCTTCCCTCTCCCTACCGCAACTCAGGGACACTTCCTCCCAAGCGTCAACTCCCATCCACCAAGCTCCAATCGTCGCCGCCACCCACAAGCCTAGAAGGCCACCCCACCAACACGGAACAGCGAGGCCCCAGTCAAATCAATCCAACGAGACGAGAGAAACGCAAGCAGAAGCATCGGTTCCAAGCTCCTATGAGAGAGAGCGAGTTAGAGTATTTGGTAATGGGATAAGCAGCTGTTGTGTGGTGTGGGTAAGGTGAGAAGTAGCTAGGTTCGATGGTCCTTGGTATAGTAGAGAGTGGGTTGTCTGATTTTTCTCTAAAGCGTTGGACGTCATCACAGCAATATTTTCCATAATAGAAAGAAACATTGACTAACAAATGTATGCTGAATTTTTTTTTCCCGAGAACACTCATGCATGCCGAATCTTTGGGAGGCAAAACAAGGAATTTTTATTAATTAATCATTTTATTAATATTTTAAACTTAACCCTTTGCTAACTTTATTTTCAATTCTGACCTCTTTGATCACGCCATCTCTTGTGGTGTGGCCAAACCATGCTGTCACGCCACCAGGCTTGGCATGACAAAACATGCTACACAAGCCCTCATCCGCATGTCGTGCCAGTATGGAGGGCTTGCGTGGAACATGTCACACCCTTACTCATGGCGTGACAAGTATGCCTTGTTACGCTATTAGAGTTGGTGTGACAGTGGTGACTTAGTTGCGGGCTTGCGGTCGCCGATTCAGTTCTTCTTTTTTCCTCAACCTCTATCTTCCTCTCGAGCCTCTTCCTACCTCCCCAAATCCATCCTCGCCGCCGTCGGATTCCACCGGTCCCCCTACGCTGGCCTGCTCCCCGCGCCGGCCTCCTCCACATCGTCCTCCCCGTGCTAGCCTGCTCGTCCAGCCTTGCTCGTCCTCCACACCGGCGTCATGGTCGGGTTTGGCAGTAGGCTTCTCCTCCACCATCAAGCACCGGATCTGGACTCTCCTCCCTTCCTCCACCACTAGAGAAAGTAAGCCACGAGTCGTCTCTCATCATCTTGTGCTTAGGAGAATCACTGATGATGTCGCTTCCTCCACCACCGATGATGTTGCCGAATCTAGACATTGCTTGTTGAATGTGTGAATGTGTGATGATGTTTTGGTTCGGTTAGTGGTAGCACTTAGGAGAATCATGTTAGTACAATTTCATTTGGACATCGCAATTTGAATAAATCAACCATGGTAGGACTTAGGAAGGCAATGCTGATGTTATGGAAGGGCTATGATTTTGAGGGGTTTTAATGTGTAATATTTAATATTGGTTAGTGATTAGTGTTATGTTATTTTGTTAATCGTGAAGTTGTAAACTCGTAATGTGATTAGTGCTTTATGCCTTACTGCCTAACTTGTTCCTTGCTACATGATGGCAAAATGCATCATGATTCATGACTCATACTTCAAGCATTACTTGTTAATATAATTCATGTCATTGATTCTTAACCAGTACAATAGTACTGCATCTTATTGATAAAACTGCCAAGCTTATCCTTTGGATAATTGTCATGAAGCAGGGACGAGTTTGCTTAAAATTATAAACAAGACAACATTCTAGTTTAGTGCTAACTAGCTAGTGAAATACTAGACTAATTATAGTCCAATACAATGAACCAAGGGGACTGGCAAATATGAGAGTAATTACAGTCTAGTTTAGTGCCTATGCACATTCATTTCAAATGATACGAGTTATTATATTAAGATGTGTCGATCCCCTACGTGAATAATTGGCCTGCTATGTCCATTTTGAAGGTTCTCATTTGGTTCACTACATGATAAGTTCATAACTAATACATGTAATTGAGTTGGAATGTAAAAAATGGGTGGCACAAATCACATTGACTTCATTATTTTGTTTGTAGATTATGGCTACATAAAACCGTGCTTGTTGGCCTAGTTCTTTGTTCCATTTGGAAATGTCATTGTTTTGTATATTATGGCTACATATTTATGCATTGCAATGTGAGTGCTATTGGTTGATGTTTCTGTGTGAGAAAAAAATGATGTTCGTGCAATAGGTACTACTGAACATATGTGTTTATATGTGTAAATAGATCCTCAAGGATCTCCTATGTTAATGTTACTCGAGTAATTGAAGATATAATGGGCCACTGAAAAGAAGTAATCCGCATTTTCCTCAAGCTCTCACCTCATGTCCTACAATATTAGTTTACCGAAAATAAATAATGAAAGGACCTCTATAGAGCAAGAGTTGATAAGTTTCTCCTATGTTAATGTTACTCAAGTAATTCAAAATATAACGGGCCACTACAAAGAAGTAATCCATATTTGCTCAAGCTCTAACCTCATGTCCTACAGAATTAGTTTACCGAAAATAAATTCTATAGAATTGAAATAAAGGTTGAAGGAATAAAAATATGACATACCTCATTTCTGAATACCAAATTTCTCAAATGAATGGTTCGTGGCACTCCAAGCATGTAGCTCTGGCGTACCCAGGAGCGAAGTCCTGGGCGTACTAAGGAATGAGCCCTGAGCGGTCCCAAACACGTGGTTTGGGCGATCTCGAGAACGAGATCTCGAGCATACCTAGGCACGTGGATCCAGGATAGTGTAGATCGCACTTAGAGACAAGCTCTGAGCGGTCCCAAACACATGGTTTGGGCAATCTCGAGAACAGGATCTCGAGCATGACTGAGCACGAGAGACTCAGGTAGTGTAGGATTTAGATCTTTTTGCCTCTTATTGTTTCTTGGTGTTATTCATTCACTGTGTATGGCCTGACATACCTTAATGAAGGGTTAATCTATGTCAGAGAAATATGACAGTTACATATCACAATTGCCCCTCCATTGAAAATTGACATGAACCAGACTACTATGGAGTATGTCTTTCACATGATTACTGTAAACCATCATGTTCGTACAAGACGTACTGTAAACCATTGAAAACTTTATTTAACAAGACGTACTGTTCCATGATTACTGTAAACCATCATGTTCGTTACTGTAACTACAATAAAGTACTATCACAGTACAAAACATGGAGGAAACGAGCTATAATTAACCATACGTTTGCACCTTCAAACTGCTAGCATGTGTCAACTGAAACACACCTTTTGTTGTGTACAAAGTTGATTGTGATATTTCGTACTTGTGGTATTTCGTACATATGGCATGCAGTACTGATTTTACAATATCTTGTTGGATGTAGATGGACAAAATTATACGTATATTTACTAGTGGGCCGATCAATCAAACGGGTAGTTTTGTCGACTATTGTGGCATGGAGCGACCGTTCTTTTGTTTCGCGAATCACTAAACTTTTGAACTCTTCTGACTAGGATTAAGTTGACCTTTGAATGAGATGAGCCCGGGATCGTTGTCGGAATACAGGGGCGATATGATGCTAGTGTGGGTTCTAAGGTGCACGCATGTTTAGCACCAATCTTGTCCGCCGATGATTGGGACATATACAAGGATATTGTGCTTGCATCTCAAGTCCGGTTGTTGGAGGTGATGGTGGATAGGACAATCGTTGCTAAGGATTTGCCAAATAATTTGGATGTGGTGAACGGCAACACGGAGAAACTTGACCCCACTCTCCATCTTTCGCGAGGCCCCCCAATGGAGGACCAACCTTCCGAAGAGTTCATTAGCGTCAATGTGTCGTCTCCTGTATTTTCACCGCAACATGTTACTGACCACATGCTGATTTCAATAGCGTTGTAATGAACAACGAGCTTGAGGAGGAGTTATTCTGCGATGGAAGACCCCGTGAAGTGGAGTCCAATGAAGGATGGATCTCGACCGAAAATTAGGCTCCCACACCGCTTTTCTCCTCTAAGAAAGGCCCGATTCTTCGCAGTGTAATGGGTGAGGTCTCGTCGGTGCATGCATTCAATGATGTCAGAATGGCTGATAAGGCGGTTTGTGCTAATTGGTTGGCGAGCAGGAATGGTATTGCAAACTCAGAGAATGACATAATACGGAAGAACATGTTATTTCCAAGCATGGATGATATGAAGGTTTGGTTGCAAGAATACTTAGTGCGGCACCATCGTTTGTTCGTAGTGTAACACTCCAATGTGAACAAGAGGTATACCGTGAGGTGCGAAAGGGGGTGCGGATGAAAGGTATGGGGGCACAAACAAAAGACAAGCAATGAAAAATAGCGAATGTGAAGCAGCCTCACTCTTGTGGGACCACATAAGTGTCCGGGGAGCACATTCAGGCAAACGCTAATTTCATTGCAAGGCATATTACCACGGTTGTGGATGTCGATCTTGATGTGACCGTCACCACCCTCATCGAGGTTATCTTCGGGTTCATTAAGTATCGTGTGAAGTACGGGAAAGTATGGAGGGCAAAGTAGAGAGTGATGCAGTTGTTGTGGGGGTGATTGGAATGAGGCTTACGGCTTGCTTCTTCGAATCCTAACCACTATGCAAGCCACGAATCCAGGCATAGAGTTTTATCCTTGGCACGACAACCGAATGGAACCCAATAGAGGGGTTATGAAATATGTCCTTGGGAGAGTGTACTAGTCCTTTAGGTAATGCATAGAGGCCTTCAAACATTGCAGGCTTGTCTTATCAATTGATGCCTCATTCCTTTTAGGTTTTAGGGTTTAGAGTTTAGGTTTCGTTTAGGTTTAGGTTTAGGTTAGGGTTTAGGGTTTTAGAGTTTAGGTTTAGGTTTAGGGTTTTAGGGTTAGGGTTTAGAGTTTTTAGGGTCTAGGGTTTAGGGTATTAGGGTGACAGGACAAGTCCACAAAATACCTATCGCTCTCTCTCTCTCTGGCCCTTATCTCTCCGATTAACCAACAACTCTCTTTACTGACTACAACTATGACGCCACTCTCTACAAAGTAAGACATGACAATACTCTATCTCGCCAGCTTTTCAAATCGACATGACAACACTCTACATCCTCAACTTTTGGACCAAAATGACAGGACTATGCAAAGCAAGACGTGACTACTCCCTACAAAGTAAGACGTGACAACACTCTGCCTCGTCCAGCTTTTCAGATCGACTTGACAACACTGACCTCCTCAGCTTTTCAAACTGAAAAGACTGGACTCTGCAAAGCAGGACATGACTACTCTCTGCAAAGTAAGATGTGACAACACTCGGCCAAACTTGAATCGACATGACAACACCCTACCTCCTTAGCAATGAGACAAGATGAAGAAGCAATGGGACATGACCACTCTCGCAAAGTACAAGCGTGATGAACTCTACCTCACCAAGAACTTTTTAGAAAGACAAGACAACAAGCGGAGCTACTCACATGAATTTAACCACACCATACCAATGATGCTTATAAAAGGAGGTGGGGAGAGATCGAGAGTGAACACCCAACCAAACCCAACACTATACCGAGCTTGCTTCGTAATGGACAAAACCCGAAGAGCAATGAGACAAGATGAAGAAGCAATGGTGCGAGGGACCCATGCAAGTTCTTCAAGAACAAGTAGTGGCTCGGAGCGGGCAGGTCACCTGTTACTAGGGTTGTGCGAATCCTACTCCGTTTGACTATCTCGACCACCGCCTAGGGGGACACTTGCCCCTCTGTTGTTGCAACTATCAAGTTCTTCAAGTCAAGCGGGACCGCTGGGCATGCGTTACTAGGGTTGTTGAACTACTCCAGAACCATTCGACCTCTTTCAAAATGACGAACTAATTACAGTATGTTCCCCTACCATTTCTCTTTCAAAGTACGCACTAACAACCTCTTCCATCTACCCGTAGTCCCTGGATCCGCTATTTGACTACGACAAGTAGATCGACATAGAGATCCACCCACACGACCAATAAACTCTCGACTACGAGAAGTGGGATGTCAAAAGGACCCGCGAGATCCAGGAGGAGGAGCACCGCAATGACAAGCAAAACAAGCATATACGTCGGGAGACAAAAACTCATCTCGAGGCGTGCAGGCGCAGGGAGCGTGAGGCTTGCAAGAGGGAGCGTGAGAAAAGAGGAAATAGCGGCCAAGGCCAAGGAGGCCAGCGAGGAGTTCAACGCCGAGCTCGCAAGGAAAGGAAAATGGCCCCAATCCACGCAGTAGGTCGGGTCATTCCGTACTAATCCCTTGAAGGTCGGATTTATTTACATTCCAAAAAGGCGCATATGTATCGTAGGAGTACTTGGTTTGTTGCATCGTGCATGATGTTGTTTCTTACGCACATAATCAAACCCTGTGCACCATGTAATTCCCAACTTTATTATAAAGTCTATTCTAATTTGCAACTTCAAATCTCGTCGTCTTTTCTCATTCAATTCTTCACATAGCAATGCATCCAACAACATAAAAAAAAACTATGTGTTCTGGGAGTAGGCACGAAATGGTCTATGACCCCAAAGTGACGACGAGCACCACCTATCATTTCGTAGGATATCTACACATCTTTTATCAGCGGTACTGTCTACCATATGTCCATCCGTGTGCCTTATATTGTACCACACAATCCACATATTAGTCATTTTTTCAAGATGCAATATATATCACTTCTACCAAATATGTTTCTATGTCATGCCCTATATTTTCTTCCTACATATATGCCATGCTCTATGTTGTCAATGCTCTAACATTTGTCATTAGGTCCATAGACTTTTTTGGGTGTCTCAAACATAGCCCTCTTGCTTAGGCACGAATTTTTGAAAGGGACAGATGACTGAGATAAAAAGTTTAAGGACTAATTTGAGACCCAACAGTGTTTAGGGACCGGATGAAATAGTTTATGATGACACAAAGATAAAAAGTTTAAGGACCGGTAATGGACTTTACTATTGTGCGGTGTTTATGATTGATATATACGCTGAAGTGTTAAAGGTTATCAATCCATAAAAGATTATCGGTCCATATATGTATTTACTCTCAGTTAAAAGGATGGTATTATATTTGGTTCACAGATATATTCTCTATTTTTAAGTTATGGATTGTTAAATGTTACATGTACATGGTGTTATGTATCACCATAGCTTAAATTGTTTTTGATCTTTCAAAAGGAAGTCTCTTTGTTACCATCTTATCACCAAATACTAAGGTTCCAAATCCATAAATCAAGACCGAACTAAATTCAACCATGAGCTCGATTCATAATTTAGAAAACCAACTGCAATCACGCATACAAAAGCGAATCACGTTAGGCCCTGTCACGCCATATATCAAGGCGTGACAAGGCAGGCTTGTCATGCCATGGTATCTGGTGTGACTACTGCCACGCAAGCCTCCACGATGGCACGGCGAGTGGACGAGGACTTGTGTGGCATGTTTGGTCACGCCGAGGTATATGACGTGACAATATGGTTAAACCACGCAACAGGTGGTGGTGTGGCCAAAGGGGTCAGAATTGGAAATAAAGTTCGTGAGGGATTAACTTTAAAAGGATTAAATAATATATAAAAATTTCCAAAACAAGAGATAGAATTGAAGCTCAAGAATACAATTTTAGAACATTGTAACTCGTGGTGTGGCCAAAAGGGTTAGAATTGGAAATAAAGTTTGTGAGGGATTAACTTTAAAATAATTAAATTAAAGGATTAAATAATATATAAAAATTCCAAAACAAGAGATAGAATTGAAGCTCAAGAATACAATTTTAGAACATCGTCTCAATTGGACCAGCATGCAAAGACCAAAGTCCGAAAGATTAGCAATAGTGGCATCTTTAATCTTAAACGTTGCTTACATGGATACAAATTACAAATGTTGTAAGAAATAGGACTAGTGCAATCGTGCGGGCTATGTTGCTAGTTTAATTAATACTTCACCTACTGGAACGAACCCCTCTCATATATACGTATTTAGCTTTAGGTTCAGCGAGTGGAGTAACAAATCTCACTTGGAGCACAAGATCGGACATCTGTGTGGGCACTGCCAAGGGACTGAGCTATCTTCACGAAGACTACGAGCCAAACATTGTGCACAGAGACATCAAAGCTAGCAATGTTCTTCTTGACAGAAACTATAGTCCAAAGATTGGGGATTTCGGATTGGCTAAGCTATTTCCAGATAATGTCACTCATGTCAGCACGCGTGTGGTCGGAACGACGTAAGCTGTTCTTTCAACAATGAGTAATATACTAACGTTTAAGTTAAGCTGTTTGTAACATCAACCTAACCTTACCCTCTGCAGTGGATACTTGGCACCTGAATATGCCGTGCACGGGCAACTGACCAAAAAGGCTGATGTCTACAGCTTTGGAGTACTTATTCTTGAAATCATCAGTGGAAGGAGAATCTCGCAAGCAATTCGATCAGACATGTTCCTCGTGCGACAGGTCAGGTTTCACCTTCTGCCTTCATCTCTCTGTATGGTGCTGTTCATGCGGTTTGTTTCTCTTTAATGTCTCACATCATTTTCACCTTAGCCATGAGACGGGAGAGGCTATCTAGAGTTATCAGCTAAAATGACGTTGCACGATAAAATAGTAAAAATATCTTCCCGTGCAAGCGGACTAGCAAAATGGCACCGCTGATGTGTCACAGATGACATGTGTCCCTTGTCGCGTCCTCACTGCCCGAATCCCTCTACTGTGCCCCCACCGCACGGCAGCAGGCCTGCCGTCTGACCACCGCACGAAATCGGCAAAAAATCGCCGCTACAGTGCATGGATCTGTACTATCACCGCAAAGAATCGGCAAAAAAAAAAAGGCACTACAGTGCATGAGTATTGTTTCTACAGTGCAAGCATTGTTTTTAGGTTTTTTGCATAAGCCGCGCGATGGAGGCACGGCAGGAGGGTTCGGGCGGTGGGGGTGCGGTAGGGGCACGTATCGCCTGCCAATACGTCCGTGGTGCCAGTTTTGTCTTTTCTCTCCAGAGAGGGGGTTAGAATTGCTATTTCAACGTCAAACAGTACTAAATGAGCCAAAAACTCGACTATTGAAGGTGACATTTTGTAACTAAGCGATCATACATGTATACACTCTTTTGTTGTTCTTGCAGGCATGGCTACTCTACCAACAGGACAGTCTGCTGGACATTGTGGATACGAACATGAAGGACTACCCGGAGGAGGAGGTGCTCAGATACATCAAGGTAGGCCTGGCCTGCACGCAGGCAGCGCCGAGCAGCCGGCCGACGATGCGCCAGGTGGTGAAGATGCTGTCGCAGGCCGTCGCCTGCTTCCACGAGCTGGAGATGAGCCCGCCGAGCTTTGTCGATCACTATCACACGGCCCCCGTCCGTCCAGGCGTTAATTCGTCGGCTCTGTCGCCCAAGGCGAGATGGCCGACGGCAGCAACAACTACTATACATTCTGCCTCGATCACATACAGCGAAGTTATTCCGAGGTAGACAGTTAGTACAAGTAGTAGAGCGTGCTTGATCAGTACAGAAGCATGAGCTTTCAGGTTACCGTGTGATGTGTTGCATTTAAAATTTTATTCTTGTGATGTGCATAGTTTGCGCTTGTCTGTATCGCTGACCAAAGATATTGCAATGGCCGTTTAAATCAGCAAAGCGCTCACAGATCCTTGTATGCGTGTGAAAGTGGTAGCTGACGACCCCGCCGCGGTGTGCTCCCGCTGGCGCCGATCTGAGGAAGTGGAACGCATGCATGACGGCATTGTTCTGCGGCCGTGGCAGTCCACTCTTCCGGTTGCGCGAGCCGCGTCAGATGGGTTGGATGTCACGCGGCTCGCGCTCATGGGCAGATGGCTTCGATGTCGCACTACCGTATACACCGTATTTACCGAACCAAATTTACCTAAAAACCCAAATGAACAGCCCTAGGCCGCCCGGTGAGACACGCGACAACGCAGAACTGGCCGTGTGGCGGCGTGGGGGGCTTTTGGGTTGCTGCGCACAGCTAGTCACGCCAAAGTCCCAACGGCATAGCTCTGGTGATGGTGATGGATCCACCGTAGGGCGGAGGGGGCTAGAGCACTGGTTTCGCTCACCATACCTTTGATACTTTTCTAATACATCTGTTATTATTTATATCGTAAATATAGTTAATTTTTTTCTTAAAATTACTACTTGCGTATATTTTTTGGCTTTTCGAACACACTATCCAGTTGCGAATTGAAGATGAAAATTGAGAGGGAGCTCTACTGTATTGCAGTTAAACAAATTTTGTATGTAATTTCGGACTCCTTGCTGTAAGTATCCGCAAGACCGCAATTCTATCAAGTACGGCATCCACTAATTTGTATGAGGACCCATACAAATGGCCATCAGAATATCAGATTCTAGACAGTGAGTGTAAGACAGACACCCTAGGAGGAACAGCATTGAGCAGTGAGCAGTACTGAGCACCCAAATACTGAAATACCCAATGAGGCAATGAACCATCACGGCATCACGCCATCACCCACCCATTCCCAAATCTCAATCATCAAATTTCGCATGAAGCCATGAAGGGAAATCTGAACCTCAAAACTAGAGGAATCTACTGGAGTCTGGAGGAAATGGGAGCTACCGAGCGAATCGACGGGCGACGGAGTCCGAGTCGCTGGCCCGCCGTGACACTATGGTCCGCGGCCCCCACCCGCCCTCGCCCGGCTGGCCGCCCACCAAGTCGCCTCCGGCCTTCTGCCTCCTCTCCGGGCTCTGGCAGTCCGGCTACGCAACTCCCCCTCCGCGCCGCACCCTAGCCCTAGTCGACGCACCACGCACGCTCACGAGCAGTGGAGCAGGAGCGATTGGGCGTTCGAGCCCGGCTGAAGGCCTGAAGCTAGCAACCTAGCACTGATTGGGCCAGCCCCCGCCAACCCGGCTGGGCCTTAAGCCCTTAACTCCTTAAGCCACAGTCCACATGGCCACATGCTTCACGGGTCACAGCCTCACGGTGAGTTTCTTCAACCTCCAGTCCTCCACTCCACTCCTCGTCTCCTCCAGCACAACCGCAGAGCTAGCTCTCGCCGCCGCCGGTGCTCATGGCCTCATGGGTACAAGGTACTACTAGGGGTCCGGTGGTGGGAGGGAGTGATCGAGCACCTCGCCCCTGACACTATCTATTATTAAGATACTACTTAAGTATTTCTTATTTTAACTTTGTTCTTCATAATTTATATATCAATTTGAATTGTACATAACATTTAAATATGTATTTACTAGTTCACCTTATGATAACTTTGTCCCACTAGTACCCTATATTTTTATTTTATCCTACGTACGCAGCTACGTAGTTCCATTTGGGCTGAAATATGATGAGGTGGCAGGGTGCGAAATGTTGGACCTGGTTGAGGTCCTTAGGAAGAAATTTCAAATCTAGTAAACCACACCGTACATGTACTGTTTGCTTCAACCCAACATACGGAGGGAGGAGAGCTAACTCTATATTCCAGTCCAACATATTGGCTACGTCAGTTCCTGAATAACAATAGTTGAGACGAATGGTACTATGCAGGGGTCCGACCGCTAGTTTAGAAAGTACAGTTCTAATCTGTGTATATCTGCTAGTTTGGAAAGTGGTAACTGCTGAAAGTATATACGTAATTCAACTGAATGTTGTAGACCACGAAGTTTTTAAATGACAAAAATGTGTGTTTTGGTGGAGAAATGTTTTTATACCATTAGAGTTGAATTCACAGAAAGAGTATAACTTTTAACAACCATATATTTAACAGCTTTCAACTGAATATAATTTCAACATTCAACTGTCTGCTATTTCTTTAACTAGAGTATCCGCAAATTAGCATTTTTGCAATAGTATATACAATAGAAAGGTGCAAACACAACTTGTAATAGAATTTCTCGTAAGTGGAAGTGTGATTCGCATACAGAAATCCAGAATCTGATTGTACTCGTGTCTAAGATTTTATTGTAATCCTGCTAATTAATAAGTTTGAAACTCTTGATCTAAAAGGTTGCCCCATTTAAAAGTCCGAGATTATCCACAATCCTAGCCCCTTATTCCCATCTACCTTTATAATTTTTAGTTTCCATGCCGACTGATGATTCACGGAACCATTAGCAGGGAAAGATGATGTACTGCAGTGACAAAGCACTTACTGTTGTAATTTAAGTCATCGGTGCAAACCCCATCTCGTAATTTATTTTCATTAAGACGACGCATAGCCCCAGCTGGCTGTACTCGTTGGTTTTAGTTATAAAAAATCCCCTGAAAATAATAAATATTAGTTTACGGATCTTTGCTTGCCTCGCCTGCCAGTGAAACTTACGAAATTCAAGCGAAATCTTACATAGCAGCACCAAAGAGAAATCTCCATCCTTGGCAAATCGTAACAAACAAATTACAAAGATGACCACATAAACATACAAATAAATATCATCAGCTACTGAATTTCGCGCTACCACTAGCCTAAAATGCTATTTAACACAGGATTTAAATGTATACTACTGCCGCCACAACAAAATGGGCTGCCATCAGCTGCAGCCCCGAGCTAAAAACTCCCAACATTCACCTGAACCTAAGCAAGAACGAAATGTCAAATAACTGCAGCTCTGCCCTTCGATCCACGGATTTGTGGACCAACTTGAACTGAATCAATCACAAGCCCCCGATTCAAGCCTTTAATTTCCATCTGCAAGGATTACAACGACATGGCGCACCAATTGTAGTTAGAACACGCCAGTAATGCGAGATAAGCCCAAACCAAAAATCTGCATGAAGGCAGGGCCACCACAATGCCTTCCAATTTCTTGGCGCTCACAAAACCGTGTTGTTTCCAGTAGCAGCCGAGGAAAGCCTTGGGAGTCCACCAGATGCCAGGATTTGGTCTGCAAAGCTGATAAGTCTCATCTAGCTGAAAAGTCCAGTGTCCAGACACATCGTATTTGTGAAACTCTCCTCAAGGAACATAGCTTTCAATCCTGGAATATCTACCATAAGGAACCCTTTGCACCACCCGTAAAAAATTTGGCTTGAAGCGCTTATTAAAATTGGGTGCCAATGACCTGCAGAAATAATACTTATATTTAAAGCATAGTGGATAAGACTAGACTAGGACAAAAAAAAGTAACCAAAATCCAGTCTGACATGGAAAATATCTGTGTCCATAGCGAAAGCCGCAAAACTACAACTTCTACCAGCAATCACCCATATCAGAACAGTGATTGAGCATGTTGCGCTATTTTTACATACATGATTAAGCTACGCCATAAATCTTTCCTCAACATCCTCTGGGCCTAATCTGTAATAACTCAACACTAATGTTGCCAGACTATCATCAAGCTCATGAAAACTTCATCTTTCCTCCCTTCTCAAAGGGTCTTTGAAAAGGAACTGAGCACAGTTATGAATTGACATATAGCTTACATCACGAATTGAAACGTTGGACTAATACTTTACATACTTACATAGTGATACTTTAAAAGCAACAAAATCTAATGAAATGTGGACCATAGAACTTCTAGTTAGCAAAGCTATCTTGGAATTGAAAAAAAAAATCATGCGGTTCCATCTAACATATGGCAGTCAATTCCATCTAATATATGATAAAGTTCTATTAAGCATGTTCATAAAAAACAAAAGTATTTTCCCTATTAATAACCAAACAGTTGCATATTTACGGCATGCAAAAGGCCAACCAACAATCACCTTGGAGAACCAGACCGTTTTTGAGCAAGTTGACCGAGCATGGATCTCAAAGTTCCAAGAGCCTCATCAGCAGCCTACAAAATGACAAACATGTGAAAACTCAATTCAAATATATAACATATAAAGTTGTAAACCAACTGCACCGAATCCAGAAAAATCCCCTTATATGTTTAAAAATGGTATTTATGCAACGTTTATTCACTAGGCACCACCTCAACTACAAACAAAAGATACTGTATTTACTCAAAACTTCTTAGAGATCCACTGCCCTCAAGATCGCCACCAAGAATGCAATGTTCAAAACAATTGGCTCCACTTCCAAAATGCTTGAAAATGGTTTGATTGGAACAAGAAATTAAATGTGAAATATAAGTTCAGTTATATATCCAAACTGGAAAAAAAAACTCCTTGTTGCTTTGTTGAAGGCAAAAAATAGATATCCTTTGAATTTACTTTGTGATTCCAGACTTTCGTAAGGGGGGAATCTAAAGCAAAAAAAAGGAAAACAATTGCTTCATCATGAGGCTGCTTATAACCTGAAGTTTAGCTTCTTCCCATGTTATTCCAACTCCTTTGCCCAGAATTTGCCCACCAACTTCTACCTGAAAAGCCAAAGGTCAAGCAACACTAAGTATGCTGCACACAGAGGCGGAGCTGGGCCTCGGGCTGCCGGGGCAATGGCCCGAGGCCCAGCTGAAAATTGCTGGTTGTTTTTTTATAGAAATGGAAACGTGATGAGCTGGGCTGTGTTATTTCGGCTGGGCTGGCCCGAGGCCCAGCAGCTGGCTGGCTACGCCCCTGGCTGCACAAGTTCATGTTGTTTGTTCAAACACTAACTTTTGTAAATAAATCAAGCAAGCGGTGCCACAAATGTTCATTTCATCAAGAGCATGACACCACATGTTAATGTATGTCCAAGTCTTGTTGTACCCAATCATGCATAACTAGTAAAACAGCTAATTTAGTGAATTCAAATTATGTGAATGACAGGAACATATTCCATATAAGATGAGTTCTATAATTAGTAAGGAACAAGAGATTAAAATGCCCGACAACCTCAATGATTCTCAAGAGAAAATGGCATGCTACAAGGCCTGCAACAATATTGCTACTACATCAGGGTGAACCAGGAGAGGAACCCCAGACATTCTCCCCAGGAAATAACTTCATGACAGTGTGTTTACTTTGAGTAGTATACAAGAATGTGTACATTGTCAATATATTACAGATATCAAGATAAACACCTGTAGAAATGAAGTTGATGGCTGACCTGAGCATAATGTTCTTTGCCTACTAAACCATCTGGAGATGGACGAGCTTGAAAAACTAAGTTATATCCCTCAACAGTGCACTGCAATGAGGTTTCACACATATTATACACTTGTTAAAAGAGCAGAGTCAAACGACCAATAGTCAAAACATGTACATACAAGTTCCTTGAGAGCAGCAACAGAGCCTCCTGTTTTTCTGGAATTATTCTCGCTCATTTTCATAAATCGAGATTCCTCTGAAGTACTTGCAACTGGTAACATATCATCCCTGGTATTTCCAGGATACCCAAAAAAGTTCGGATTGCTGCCCAAACCATTTTCTTTCACATCAGTCATCTTATTTGGATCAGACGACAGATATTTATCTGCAAGTAAATTTGACATGTCAAATCAACACAGTATATTGTGTACATAAAAAATATTGCAGAAGATGTGCAAAGTACTATAAGAGTACCGAGATATTTCACCACTTTCAACTTATAGACTAAATGAATCAAAGCTCTACCCAGAGGTCATCATCAAAGAAACTAAATGGCAAACTATTGATGGGCAAACATGAAAACAGAACTACCAGCACCATGAGGTGGCAATTGCTGAAACTTGTTACATGCCCACAGTGACAGGTTCTAAGGTATTTGATGATGCTAAACGAGAAAAATCAATTCCAAATAGTAAGCACACCCTATGCCCCAAGTAAACAAGTGAATAATCTAAAAAATAAAAAATTTCTTGGTTGCCAAAACATTTATGACATAAAATATTCTGTAATATTTGTGATAAGGAAACTAGAAAGTCGAGTAGCGCAAACATGCAACATAAACTTACTGGCCAAACTTCTTAAAGACATCTCTGCAGCTTGACGCTGTGCTTCTTTCCTTGTCCTACCAATTCCTTCACCAACTTTTTCTCCAATAATACAAACCTGATAAGGGGTAAGAGAAACAAGAAAATGAGATAAATAAGCCAAGCTTAGGAACATTACAAGTAGACAAAATACATTTCCTTCAGCAAAAGTTTCCCTTCAAATAGTTGGTGAGAACTGCACACAGCAGTAAATTTCGGTTGCTGGTCAGGGTAGTTAATCTCTCTCAAGAGAATTATGTCGAGTTATATTACCAGTGTATGAGTGTAGGCAATCCTATTACCAATATTACCTTAAAAAATTCACATGTACCCTATTACCAATATTACTTTCCAAAATTCACATGTACTTTAACACCTTCAATAAATTCAAGTGACAAACTTGCTTGTTTGATGAAATCAAATATGAAAATTGAAACTAAATATGAAGGTACCAATCATGAACAGAAGTTCCAATGTACCTCGATAGAGAACTGTAGTTCTGCAGTATCACATAATGTTGACCTGTACTCCACCTAAAGACAAATTGAAACATCAATAAAGATTCACTACGAGAACAAGTCTTCTGAGTCATCAATATTGAAAGCTCAAAACTACCTTAGATCCACACTTCAGTGCAATCTCCTCTAGTACGCCAGCAGAGCTCCCTGAATATCGCGCGAAGGGTTGTCCTGATTCTATCTGGTTGTTTCGCTGACTTGAGGGAACATGCCGAGTTGCTAGCTCCTCTCCTTCAGTGCAAACACAGTTAAGCATAATACATCCTAATATATTTATACTGTGTTAACTTGGCAAAATTCAAAGTTAAATTCGTAGCTGGTTTGGAAGAAATTGCATGTTTTAACTAATTCTGTCACCTATGATGAAAAAAATATTAATTTAGTTCATGTTTACAACAGGCAAATAAATAAACAATGAAACAACCTCGTACAAGGAATGCCAGCTCTGACTCCTATATGCCATGCTACAGTATGATCTTGCAAACTATGGTCCACAACCATAACTTATCAGTGTATTCAGTGTTCACCATTAACTTGTCATGAAATCATCTGACCCTAGCATGTTATTGGCATAAATAGGTGCATGTTCATTCGATTAATTGATAGAAAGCACCTTATACTAACATGTAGTCACAGGGCACTGCCAAGTGGGGGTTTGGAAAAAGAAAGGCAGAATTAGCAGCATCAGATAATTACCGATAACCTTATTTGCACACCAGTAGTACAATGAGAATTTGAAACACCACCATGAAATTCCAGGGCAGTTGAGTGCAATTGCCCACTTATGGAAGCTAAAGCACAATTGTGTGTTACATGGAAATAATCCATTTGAGTTCCGAAAGTTTAGAAAACAACACTGAACCTTCAAGTTTCCAAACCAGACAAATTACACCCCGAAATCCAGCCTGGTTTTCCGCCGACGTGGACAATCCAGCTGGGCCCTATGCTGACAAGACTCTAGGGCCCACATGTCAATGTAAGATCATCTCTTCCTCTCCCTTCTTCTTCGTCTTCGTGTCCTCACCGGTGTCCTCTTCTTTCATCTCTCCCTCTCCCGCTCTCTTCCCTAAGCCACACCGGCTAGCCATGCCTCTTCTCCTGCTGCATTGCCGTGTCGCCCTCCGCTTACCGGCGATGTCCTCCCGACGAACTGCCGCACCAACTCCTCTCGCCGGCGCATGGTTGCGTTCCTCCCATGTCTTCTCTTCGGATCAGGCCGTCCTTCTTCTCGGCCTCCCCTTCACCTCCGGGTTCCCCTCCAACCGTGCGTTGCACGACTTGGTGAAGTTGGGGAATGCCTCGGCGATGGTGGCGGGCTTGACGTGGTCAGGCATATCGGCACAGTTAAGTCAAGGAATCCCTCAGTGAGGTGGGAATAGGATAGCTGCTGGATGGCGACTGCCCCGAAGCTCTCCGATTTGGTGCAATCCGACTTGGATCTTCCCAATCTTGCCGGCGGTGGGCTTGATTTGGGCCAAGGAAGCTGTAAGTCAGTCCGGACAATGAAGATAATGTGTGCGGATGGTGATTTCTATGAGTCAACTAGTCTCAAGCTATGATTTGGTGTTTCGCTATTCAAATTGGCCGGAGGTGGGAGGCCCGCAAGGGGGCATGGAGCGGCTTGGCGTCATAGGGGTTGTGCTTCGGGAGCTACAGCTCAATTGCGTCCTCTGTGGGCGGCGCGAGGCGGCGAGGGTGTGGGGGTGATGCAAGGAGAAAGAGCCAGCAGCTCTTTGCTGAGCCTTGTGGTGTGAAGTCATGAGCTGCTGGTGCTCTCTTGAGAGAAAGGGGAGGATGCGACGGCGCACCGGCGACACAGCGAGGCGCATGCGGCCTGTCGGCCACTTGCGAGAAGGGAAAAGGGAGGAAGCTGGCGGCGAGGCCCGGTAGGTGGCAGCCGCCGGCGAGCTGAGCCCAGCCCGAGCGGCTCAGGCTTGAGAGAGAGGTGGAGAGAGAGACAAAGAAAGGAGGAAGAAGGGCTTACCGGCTGACACGTAAGCCCTATCTAACTCAGTCGCCACATCAGCAAAACCACCTCCACGTCACATGAAAAACCAGGCTGGATTTGGCGCAGGGGTAATTTGTCTGGTTTGGAAACTTGAAGGAGGTTAGGTGTCTGATTTAGAAGTTCAGGGTTGTTTTCTGAACTTTTGGAAGAGTTTAGGGGTGTCAAATGGGCTTTTTCCAATATATAAAACAGCAGTGAATCAAAGGCGTCCAGATCGTAATAACCTTATACACAGTACATAACGGGCCAAGCCAACTTACTGCTAACACAATAGCAGCAAAGCACAGGAAACTTACACTGCCATATAGATAATATAACAAGCCAGAACAAGTCCTGAACAGAAAGTTACTGCAGCAAGCTTTAAAGTCTATTTTCTTTTATTGCGAGGAAACATCTTATGTTTTGTTTGTTAGTGCAATGAATTTCGAAAAAAGCATAAGCAAATTTTGCACAAAAAACATAGGGAAAAAATTTCCTAAAAGAGAACACAAACATACCAGAAAAGGGTCTGTATCTTGGAGGCGCATGGTTCTGAAGCATCAGGTGATCCTCCGTATGTGGTAGCTGAGCCAAATAAGCCAATCAAATGTTTGTCACCAAGTGATATAGATATGCCTTATTAGCAAATGCAGACTCCAAACTTTTCGTTTGAATCACCTACCTGAGAGGGAAACCTCTGGTTCTGATAGCTAAATCTATCAGAGGGCATAGGATTATCCCCACCATGAAAGAATGACGGGTGTGGTGGTTGCTTTTTATCATAGTGCATAGTATCAGATTCTAAAGGGAATCCTGCTGAACTCCTGTTCAGATTATTTGGGTTCATGCCATCATTTACGGGAAACCAATTTCCATGAGGTTGCACTGGAGGAACTGAGACTTGCACAGGTGGTATTACTGGGAGAGGAGGTGTAGGATCTCTTGTGTCTTGACCGTGTTGTAATATGAGAAGCCTTCTCCTTGTGTCAGGATCTAACTCGGACTCAGGAACTTCACCCTCTTCTCTAACTGGAGAACCTTGCAGTGGATCTGAGAGACCCGGTTGAGCAACTGGTTGGCTGAATGGAGGTGGTGGACCCTGATTATTAGTCAAAGGCATCATGCCAAGGGGTGGGGCTAATGGTGCTAGTGAAGATGAAACAAAATTTTGGCCAGGGGCTACTGGCATCACAAAATTAGCTGATGTTGGATTGAAAGCTTGAGCATTGCCAGATGCTTCCTGAAAACAGTTAAAGATGGATATATGAGGAAGAAATGATGCAAAACTCAAGAACATATATACATGTAAAGAAATACGTGAAGATATTGGCAGTTTTTTTAGTGCACATATTCTGTACTAAATGTTTCAACTAAATGTGCAGTAGCACATGAGAGAAGTACTTCATGCTGATGTTATAATGTTATGCACGCCACATGCGGTACCACTTGGCTGTTTTAGCAACCAAAAAAAAACATTATTATTGCTATCCTTACTACTTAGTTGTGGAATGAATATAGCTCTTGTCATGAATTGATTTCAGGCACAGCTAGGTTAGCTCCCAGGTTAAACTAAAAGTGAAAAATTCTAGAACATCATTGTGTTATGTGATATGTGGTGCTACAATATAGGAACATGTTTAGCAAGCTAAAAGTTTAGATTCAAATCTCTTAATATTATATCCACTGACACTCTTGCTTAGTTAAATGATTTCTTATATTGTTAGTTAATACACTGAAACACTCTTCAGCAACTGTACTAATGTTTTTAGTTTTACTAAACAAAGATAACAGCTTGCTATGAATTATTCTTTTCGTGATTTTGTCAATTCACAACCAAACATCCAGAGACAGGAAGAGCACAAACCTTCATTCTCCTCTCGACCTCAGCATCGGCCATACCATCAAAAGCCAATGAATCTCTGTTACCATTCACTACTGCAACATTCTCATCCTGATGAAGATGAAAATAACTGTTAATTACTGAAAAGTGAAAATGGAAGCAACAGGTTTTACCAAACTTACCTCTGAAATCAAATAATTGCCAACATCTGGAGCAGATGGGCTATCATTTATCTCATCCTCATAAAGAACACTGCTAATCCTTGGCAGGAGGCCTTCATCAAAGTCTCTGTCGATTGAACCATGAAGTTCTACGTAAACAACTCAACAATTCATTGTTGCGGTTTAAGTACCGAAACCAAATCTACAGAGCACCCTAGGGTGGCCTTAGTTTGATAGTGGGTAATACCATGACAGTGATACTGAAATCATATTAACAAAAAAAAATAATCTTACTTGAAGAAGCCCCCCCTAACATTGCACGCAACATTTCTGGCGACACAAAGAACCGGGATAGAACAATTTGCCTGCAGGTTGAAGAAGGGTATCCTTTAGTAACCATGCAATAAAGGGGTTTTTTTTGTACCATGACCCTTACCTCTGCATGAGGTGCATAATATGGAGTGAATGCAGGAACCACATGAACTCTAGTTTGATCTTTCTCATCCCAAACTTTCAGACGATCATCAATTACTAGTGCCATTCCAGGATGGCAAGATCCATCATGGAAAACATTTAGCAAGGACTTTCTTAAGCCTACAAATAACAAATTTGATATTAACTTCAATAGGATGGAACAAGAACCAACCAACAAATAGTGCGCATAAAGGGGAATGAAAACGCTGAAACTGCAATTTTGACAGCCTCTGATTACGAGAACATTTGAAAGATCATACTATACTAAGTTCTTTTGGTAGTTGTTCAGAAACAAGACAAATGACATACCAGACTTTACACACACCATTCTATCATTAAGTTGAACAGAGTTAATCAATCTTGAGTCTGGATCAAGAAGCCTCCACATTTCTAAAGCGTAGTCTCTCTCAGCCATTGTACACACATAGACCTCAAAACGCTTGCGGCCTCTTGCAATCAAGTAGCTCCGAAGATCCTCCCATGCTGGCCTTAACCGTACAAGAACGCTGGTATCCCTTATCTACAAAAAGACAAAACTCCTCAATCTAGCAACCAAAATCAGGTAGGTCCATCATATAGACAAACAGACTCGACAACTTTTTTTTCTATAAAAAAACTAAATTGTCCTGGCTATTACTCAACTTAGGAACTTTTTGCTTTGCCAATATATAATGCATTCAAATTCTATAAACTTTCAAGTTAACCAAAGAAAGAGATATTACTCAGAAACAGGTCCATTGCATTCCAGATAGTACAAATATAAGACTCTTAGGGGGCCTGAAGTACAAGGAAAATTCAAATAGACATCATAACATAAACTGGAATTATAATGCATCTATGTGCTGATCAAGATATGCTGTTAACAACAGGTGCAAAGCAGAATCAAGCAATGAATCACATACCGAAGGATTTATTCTCGTCAAGATAATGTTTTTATCCTGTAATCTTATAACTGGACGTGTCATTGGTTGATGGTTATCAGACAATGGTGGAACAACCTCAGGTTGCACTTTATACAATTTTCCATCGTCGTAGACCTGATCACCTTCTATATACTGCTTTAGGATAGACTTATCATCTTGGTACCTCTTGATCTCTGCTAACATACCATTCATGCGCTGTGGATCAGTCTCATTACTCAGCTTTCTTTGAAGTGCATCAATTCTGTCCTCAAAGGACCGTGTAGTATTGGCGACAATCAATGTCTCATCAAGGTCAAACACGATACCAAGGCACCGAAGATTCAACATAGTCAAGCACGAATTATACAAACCAAATCGCACTTTATAGCCCCAGAAACATGCATGATTCGTCAAGTTTCTCCTGGATGTCATTGCCACTAAATGCAATTCTTCCTCTCCTAGCGGAACAACTGCAGTCTGCAAGCAAAAACAGTTAAAAGGTGCAATATAATATATACAGTATAAACATTTTTTTTCTAAAAAAAAAAGAACGAGTAAGATGGAGATGAAGATGGATGTTTTGAACAATAGGCATTAAGTTCGTAGGTAACTAGTATATGTTTTAACGCTAACCATGCACGCGAGATCTACATCTTACATTCTTGATAATATTAAAGCAAGACAGGGAAAAAGGGAGTGGAAGAAACTGCAAAAGGCTGGAACTTTGGTTCTAAATTATGAAATCTGAATCTGCTGTAGTGTATATCCTGAATTCTAAAACAGCAAAACTCGTAGAACTGGCTTACTCAATACATAATTATATGGAATTGCAAAATGAAAAATCAAATATTTCTCGATGAAGATATGATGCGGGAAAAACATTAGCACAGGTGCTCTTCAAGTTTATTCCAGTGAAAATCAACCAGCATTAGAAAGTAACAGCAAATTAATGTGTTAGACCCGAATGTACCTGTTGAAGTTATATGTTTCTTGAACTTGTTATCAGAAATGAGGAATCGAAGTTCAAATTCAATTAGTGTGATGAAATGATGGTAGCAATTAGCAAGTGATGCTATGGCCAATTATACGAAGTCCACCAGTATCAAACAAAAAGTTCTTTTTCCCAAGCCATCAGACTTGTATTTTCCAACTCCAAGCACCTATCTATAGCATTCAAACATCCAATAACCGATTGCCTCGTTTCTGAAACTTTAATCTCTACTCCTGAAGCCTTCTCAGTCAATCTCAGTATTGTCAAGTTCAAATTCTATTAATGTGATAATACAAATGAATTAACAGCAAGTTCAAGTGCACAGAACAATATATGTAAAAGTGATTCCTTATGTAAGTTCGAGTCAGTATCAGCACTGAACAAATATCAGTGCATTCTTAGTCATCCGTCCACGTCCTGTCAAAAATCCTTGCCCACAGAGATTGTTCATGTAAAATTAACGTACTTATTCATACAGTAAATCTTATGTCCTGGTAAACTTGTCCATGTAAGATTAAAAAGATTCCTTCAACCTGTCCAAGTAAAATTAGAGAGATTCCTTAAACTTGTCCATGTAAAATTAGAGAGATTCCTTAAACTTGTCCATGTAAAATTAGAGAGATTCCTCCATCTGTTCAAGTTGTTCTTTTTTTTTACAGTGTGTGGATCTCTTTTTTATGTCAGGAATAATTTATAATACCTTGTTGTCCCTGAGGCAAGCGGCGTGCATGGCGACGAGCGGCGGTGGTGGCTCATCGGCGGCCGTGGGCTGCCTGGACTCCATGACGAGGCAGCGGGCGCCGACTGCCACGGTGTGCATCACGGCGAGCGGCAGGCACCGCTCGCTGGGCGGGGAAAGGCGGTCCACGCGGATCTCTCGCGCCCACGCTGCCGCAGCCAAGTTGGTCTCGCCCTTGGGCCACACCTCGACCTCCCCGATCGAGGTGTTCCCATAAAAAACCATCGACTTGATCATTCTCTCGAAACCAACAAAAGCAACAAACAGATCTCGAACGAATCCTTAGGTCAAAAGTTCGTTCGGCTCGTCCACAAACAAGGGTCTTGTTCTCACACAGATAGATCTGCAATCCGCTTGCAGATCTGTTCTTATGAAGCGTCCGAAACGAAAAAAAATAGAAACAGGTAGGGGGAAAATAGATCGTAGATGTGTGTGTGTGGTCTTAGTGAAGGCGATGCTTCAGATTGTGTTCGAATTCTTCACCGTTTCTGACCAGATTCGGTGCGTGAGGTGAGGATTCGCGGGGTGGTTTGGTCAGATCTGGAGGAGTTCGTGCGCTACCGCGTCAACGGCGGCCGCATGGGGGTGAGAGGGGGGAGGGGGTGGGTGGGGAAGAAGCTTGTGAAACCCTAGGCGTCTGATTGGATTGGGGCGGGTTGGGGAGGAGTAGAGGGATTTATTTTGGTAGGTGGTGGGGAGAGGCCGAGAGCGAGAGGGTGCGGTCGCGGATACGTGGGTGTTATCGCCACGTAATTATTTGGTTTTTTTTTTTGCCTTTTCTTTTCTGGACGGGAGTCACGGGAGCACTAGGCACGTTTCGTGCGCTGGACAGTGGTGGTTGAAGGGTTGAACTCTTGTTATGGTTGGGCGGTTGGCCACTTGGACCACCAACGAGTCTATATGAAAATGACAGGATGTTTGGACTGTTTTGGCCCTGTAGCGCTATTTAATTCCAGTTTTGGTCCTTTTATCGTCAAAATTAAGTTCTAGCTTCCTCGAACCACGCGTCTTTGCCGTTGGGATGGCGAAGAAAATCTCGCTAACCCGGACGGCAAGAATAAGTCTGTCGCTAACCGACGGCAAAGAATCTAGCGACAAGAATTAATTTGCCGTCGAGACGGCGAAAGACGTTGTCCCTGGCTACTTGGGAATTTTGACGAATGGGCTAGATTAGAATTAAATCATGATGCGCCAAAACAGTCCAAAATTCAAATGACAGTGGTCGTCCTTTTCGCAACAATGCTGTGAAAATCTACTGATGTTTTTATAGTTGGGTGGCGCAATAGTGGCTAGATTTGTCTCAAAATTAGTATAAATGATTTGAAAATAACAATAGAAACTTTAAAAAAATTACAGCATTAGGAACGTAATCGAAGTATATGCTTTGTTGTAATAAAATCATTGAGCATAATAAGTTGTTGGGGTTTTTAAAAACTAGTCGTTCTCTATCATGCGTATATCATGTAGCTACGTGCCCATATTTCTCATTCTATTTTTTTTCTAAATTGTATGTATACATATGTACCTCTATTTAATCTTAAGTAATACGTTGATTACTAGTAGAGTGCCCGTGCGTTGCAACGGAAACCAAACTATCCATCAAATATTATTGTATTCTGTGTGTTTCAACTTGGTTCATCTCATTATTGGCAAATCTAGCACATGCGAGTAGTAGCTCAAATATATATTCCTATAAAAGATAACTATAATTTATATTCTCCTTCACCTTGCATTAAGCACCTATTCGGTATTTCACTTTCAGAAAAATTGTAGTCACTTGTCTGTATTTAACATTTAAACACATGGTTAAGTGCATAGATAGAAATTGAATGTAGACATTGTAATGCCCTTCTATAAAATCATGGTATCATTGAGATTTTACATAAGTTTTCCCCATAAAACATGACAAATAGAAGAGCGGACGAATTGCCCCATATCACTAACTATATTGTTTCACGAACAATATCAGAGATGACAAGTGGATAACTAAGGAAAGACTTGAAACTTTGTTTTAATGACTCAGCCTGGACTTCACGATGCCTGAACTATACAAATGAAATATTGAATACTTGAGAGACAACAAAATGAAACAGTTATCTTTGGACAATGCATTGCAATAATCTCCTCAAATTTCCTACTGGGACATGATCCAGTTCAATCGTAGTGTAAGATTTTCTTTGCATTGCATCAACATAAGGAGCATAGTTACCATTTTCTGAATATTTGGCGTAGTGTAAGCATTGTTACAGATTAGATTCAGATACCAAAAGATTGTGATAATTCAAAGAAGTGACCAATATAGAGAAGATAATATATCCAGAATAATAATCTGATTTCAGCTCTCGAACTGTCTTGATTCCAAGTCAGGCCAAACAAATCTTATTCAGAACGATCTTGCATCATATTTAAAAGAAAAATCAAAGCAGTAAATTCCTAGAAACAGAATAGAAGTATGCATATGCATATTTACTTATATGATTGAATCATATATGATAATGTCTAAGAATCCTATTGATTATAAATCAGGCAGCAAAACATGTGTAATCAATAGACTGGAAATATGTTAAAAGTACAATTTAAAGCGCACATTCATAGATCGAAATATGGGTAAAACCCAATTGTTGATGAATTTCATGTATTTGGTTACTACAAAGGGAATATGTTGGTTCTTCCTATTGCCATGTATTTCAGATATGATAAAGAAACAGAACCATGAAGATTGGCAACATAAAGAAGGGGCATTCCAAAGGAAATACAATCATCACAGTATTGACACTACAACTCATCCACCCCAAACTTTGGTAGCCAACTTCCTTTCTCTTGAAATTATTGTTATTCAGATCTGTTAATTAATAGAAAATTCAGTATAATTCATTATTCAGGCATTCATATATGTATTATACATATAACCATTCAACATAAATATGCTTCTCGTTGGAAATTAAGCAGCAGTAGTAGCAAGAAGGAATATGGTTTGAAAAATCAACATGGTTCGATATTCAGGCATTCACGTTTGTAATCTCCATATCACCATCCACTTACAAAATGACGACATAAAATCTTCTTTGAAACGGCAAAGAGTGAGCAAGAAGAAACGCTTTGTTAGAAACACATGATGGCAAAACCCATAATCCCATTTTCCTGAATATATGTAGAAACTTTTCATTTCTTACTACAAACCATAAGGCAAATATTACCAGATTGAGAACACCACGAATCAAACATAGACACCCCCAACAAACTATTAGAACATCATGAAACTTCACATAATTTTAGGACAAAAAGGCAGATTTCCTCTTTAGAATCTATTTTCATTTTGACTGGTTCTTTTTCCAGTTCATCTTTGAACACTTGAAGCCTCCTTTCATGCTACATGCGTTAAGATCACAGTAGAAGAAATAGTTTATCAAATGTAAGGGTATGACTGCATATAACAACATAACTTGAATAAGTAAAAGACCGAAATAAAAAACTATAAAGTCAACCATGACATCTGAACTATTTTACAAATAGTTATACGTACACATCCATCCAAATGAACTACATAGCTAGATGATAAAATATAGTTTCAAGAACAAGAAGGCAAAGAAAGACCACCTCTCTTTGTCAACTGTTCCATGCAAAAATATAAGTTGTGCATCTACTGGCCAGATAGCCACCCATCCATCCATCTGGAATAGCTAAGTGTAATTCTTAGTGCAATGCACATTCATGCTAAATAAAATGTAGAAGGAAAGGTCCAAAACAAACAAAAAATAGTAGCGTTAAAAAACCAAGAAAAGAAAACCTTAAAAAAGAGGGGAGAGCGACACTGGCTGAACTATAGGCAGTTGTGACCTGAGCACAATTAAAGTCACGTTTAAGCATGGAAACAGTCAAGCAGGCACAAACAACATCAATCGAACTAATTTTGTAGAAGTAATGGGAAATCCTAATAATAGGATGTACTACATAACTACTAAAAGCAGAGCAACATATGACTACACATGTGTAGGCCACTAAAATTAGAACCACAGATATAGCTAAATCATCTCTGCGAAAAAGAAGATATATCTAAAGTGTAACCACATAAGGCAGTATGTATCATGACACATGATATTACGCATCAAGACTGAATTTTTCGACAAGTAACAAACTTGATATACTAAGATATTTATGCCATCGTTATATCCTCAATGTTGCTTACCTTGACGAAAAAAGACAGATCCGCTTAGGCCAAAAACATGTTTATCGAAGACATGACAAGATGGTCAGATACAAAGAAGAGGAACTACATAATATTTAGTTCCATGTTGTGGTCCTTAGCGACTGAAAAAAATAGGTGGAAAGTTATTCTCTCAGGCCCATGAAATGAACACGTATGATAAAAAAAAGTATCACATATAGCAAGCACTATGCATAAAAATGCTATGAAACCAACAAAAAGGGCAGCCCAAACAAGACAACATGTTTTGTAATGTCTCTAGCAAGGAAAAATTGCAACCAACAAAAGGCGATACTGAATCATAGGTGATAAGGCCAAGACACACATGAGCTAGAAGACATTCATAAGGAAGCATGACCGATAAGACGATCAAGCATTGTAGTGATCATACCAGAGCTTCGAGCACATAGCCGACGCCAGACAGATGGCCAATTTTGAAACTAACTTCCGTAGAAGTCATCATGGTGGTCTGTAATGGTCCATCCAAGAGCCCATTACCCTCAAAGAAGAGAAAGCTTCTATAAATAAATAGATGAAATAGAATAGAATTATTTAAATAAGCAATGGGGATTGCCTAAAGCGTAATCAAAACCAACTACAATAGAGCACCAACCTACAAGCAGAGCAATCAATGTAGGCTACATACATTTATTTACACGTATTAGGTAGCAATGTCCCAAGAGGCACAAATATCATCCGAAAGCGCTACACAAAACACACCAAAAGCGGCAAGAAAAACAAAATTAGTGCCATTAAAGTAACATGCCTTCCAACTCCAAGAGTTAAGACTTGCATCATCATATAAGCTAGCAACTTGCATCAACGATAATCGTAGTAATCGAACATCCAAAAACGTTCAGAAACTTACCATGGACGACTAAAAATGTGCTATCCTGCAGAGAAGAATGATCTCAACAAAGGTGTAAAATGTCCGCAATTAAAACAACAATCAAATAATCAGCGGTCATGTGCAAACAATGAAGTGAACAAGCCAAGGTAGCAAACCAAAACATCTATACTCACAAGGAAAACTAAAACAAGGCGGCCCCGCTCGTCTCCATCTACATGTCCGCCACGCTCGACACCAAACCTTCACCGCCATCTTGCCACCCATGGTGCTCTCACGCAGGTTTACCGACCGCTTCCTTCTCGCCATCAAGACGCACGCCGATCCAAGTCAGAAGCTATCGAAATCCGCCAAACTTGAGGGCGATGGCTCGGGATGATTAGAAAATTAGTGGTGAAACATGGGATTGAAAGTTTATCTTGTACGCAAGGAAAAATGATAATGAAGTAATGGTGGCATCCAAGAATAGACTTAAGAATCTCGACAATCTCTAACGAAATCCTCGGCCGCCACCACGCCTCCTCCTGTGCGGTACGCTTCGTTTCATCGCTCGTCGCCACCAAAGATCCGATCTCCATCGCGTGACCCCAATCGCCACCACGGCCGCCATGCGTTGTACGTTGGCTTGGCTTGCATGCCGACCACGGCATCTACGGAACGAACCTGACCACTCAGATTCGCAGCTTGACCGAGGAAGCGGTGAGGCCGAAAAGAGGGTCGCCCGTGGAACTCGCCCCGGCGACAAACAAGGAACTCGTCGGGGACGACGAGGGCGACGGCGACGAGAACATCTCAATGAACCGCTGTTATTGGCGGACGGCACGGCAGTACTCATCCATGGGGCGCGATCCGCCGCTCTGGCGAGGGATTCAGGGCTCAGAGGCGGGCAGATGCATGCGGCGCGCGATGGTGGTCGAATTGGGGCCCCACGGGCTTGGCTCCCAAGGCAAGCGGGCGACGTGTGGTGGTGGGGGAAGGGGAGGAGAGAAGGAAAGGCAAGGCCTCGTGGGGTTGGCGGCGGCGGGAGGAGAGGCGGCATGGGGCCCATGCAAGGGGGCAGAGGGAGGAGGGAGTGGGGGAGTGGTGGGAGGATATGCCGAACGGTTGTCGAGAGGAAGAAGAGCAAGGGCGAGTGGTAGTGGGCGGTTGCGAGGTGTGGAGGGATGCGGGCGAGGGGGCAGTGAGCGTGCGTCGCTTTTGGTGGACGATTCGTCCCGTGAGCGAACTAAACTCAAAATTATAGTAGTAGAGATGTGTGCGAAAAATTATCTTTTTAGTTTACATGATATAATGTATTAGAGTATTTTGCCTACGTATACACCGATGGACCATAGATGACTTACCTTAAACTTATCTTTCCTCACACGTCGGTTGCCCCACCAAACCATGTGGCTTTTATCTCTTCTCGCTGTCGCATTTTTTTTTTGCTTCAACCTCCAACGGTAGGCTCAAATCTTGATAGATCCCTTAGCTGCTACCACTTCCAATGCAATACTTTACCACATAGTTATCTTCTACTTCTCTCCAATTATTGTTTATTGCTAACCATTGCGACATTAACACGCATACACATGCAACCGTCACCGATCCCAGCTGGGGACATATGTCATGCTCTCTCTGGTGACCTCAAGGATATTCCCTACAGTTGTGTCATCTCTACTCCAAGCTTTTTGCTCTTCTGTCTCTGTACATCCATGCTTCTATTCGTACGGATGCATGCATAATGTTATACATGCTCAACATCATTTTCTCTCATGTCAGTCACTCATCTTCTTCTACGTTGGTCAACTCAATGTTGTAGTTTCCTCACTAACTATAGTGACCTCCTATCTTCAGTTCTTCACTAATATCAGTATGTCTAATTTAGTTGTTGTGATACGAATCGGTTAGGTAGAGACCCTAGACGACACGTAGTTTTGCCCAATCTTTCACGGTACCAAAACAAGCACAATAACAAACTCAAGAAAACCAGCAACAGTTCTTCTCAAATACCAAAAACTACAAATATGTATAGATAACTAGCTTAGTTTGAGAGATTACAAACCAAAACCAATAACTTGTGAACTTGATAGAATCACAAGGTTGAACCTTAAGGATTCAAAGTGAGTTGAAGAACAAGCTCCTCAATTCACCTACAAGAGTAACAATACCTACTCTAGTGCCTTAGCACATCTCAAATCATATAAGGTTTCTTTTACAACTCCAAAATAACAATACCTCCACCCTATTACATATGGTGTGCCCCTCCTGTTATAGGGTTTTTTTGGGTTGTTGCTATAGTGTATTGAAACAGTGGCTATTGCATGCATCTAATAATAATATACTTAGTCAGCAAAAACAGCTAGCAAAATTCAACTTGAAATTGAACTACTTAAGGGGCAAGAAAAACTATAGATATTTCTAGATTCTGGGTTCCTAGTCAAATCGGACTATCAGCTTTTCGGTGGACATGAATGACTCCTCGCCTAATGCTGCGGTTAGACCGTTTTGCAGATGCGGTCAGATCGGTTAGTGATTGGAACCAGTAGCTCCCCAACATAAAAAGATATAGTGGTCACCTTCGCCTTTGGTCCCTTCACATTCTTTATATCAATTGCATCAACATTTACATGTGTAGGTATATTGGTCGCAAGCCAGGGCGTATCATGTTGTCTGACGATATAGAGAATCTTTTCGCCATCACTGACGACAACATTCCCCTCATCGGTGATGACACGCCCTAGCTACCCGATGGCCTCATATCACTACTACAGAAATGCTAATATCGACTTTGATCACGCACGGTTCATCGAAACCGCTCAGATAAATACAATCTCGACGGTTTTTGTTACCCACCGCTCGTGTTATTCTCGCGCTTAAAACCGCTCAGGAAGATGTCATATCACGAGCGGTTCATGTTTGGAACCGTCGTGATACTTCACGACGGTTCCAAACATGAACCGCTCGTGATATTACCCAATATCACGACGGTTTTTTAGAACCGTCGTGATACTTCACTGACGGTTCCAAACATGAACCGTCTCGTGATATTGCCCAATATCACGAGCGGTTTTGTTAAAACCGTCCGTGATAATTAACTCATCACAGACGTATATATATAGCTCCGCCTCCCGGCCAAAACAGATATAGTCTTCTTGATCTCCATATCTCTGGCGCCACGATAGGTCCATCGCCGCCTGCGTCGGTTTGAGTACATCGCCTCACCTCACCGAGCCGGCCTGGTCCATTTCACCAGATATTGTCACCGAGGAGCTTGCCGCCGTCGCCTGTTTCACCGACGGCGACACAGTAGCGCGCTTTGACCTTCCCCGACTTTCATTGACACCTTCCTCGTGATCGAGGTGACATATCAAGCATAAGCATCCTTTAATTTGAGTAGTTTCAGCGCACGCCGAAATCGCTAGTTTCAGCGCCCATGTGGGACATCACTGTCGGTTCGCCTCAAAGCGAGACCTTAGGCCGAGAGCCACGACTATATAGCAATGCGATGTCACCCTAAGCCCGCTTTGAGCTTCAAATTAATCCTACTGTTTTTAATCATTTAGTTAATAAACTAACGAAGTCTATGACATGTGGATCGCCATAGATTTTATAAATAAAATCATGAAATAAAAAATGAGTCACCGACAAGTAGGGCCCACATGTAAGTTAATAAAATCCAAAAAAATGTAAAAATGAAAAAATCGTAATTAAGCCTCGTAAAATACGCTTTGAAAGTCATCACCCTTTTATTTATTTTCGGGGTTTTCAATACGAACCGTGTGATGGACCGGTTGGATGTACACCGAGAACCGTGTGAGTGAAGAGTACATTAATGGCGTGTCTGCTTACAAGAGCCCGAGGAGGATATGTTGAATAAGGGGCGGAATATATGTATCGTCCATGCATTGATGCGAGAATCAAGATGTTTAACAACCGAGCGCAGATCGAAGCACACTTGATTCAAGGGGTTTCAAAAGGGTTATACATGTTAGACCACCACGGTGAAGAGCATATTATACAGAAGTCAACGATATGCATATTATACAGAAGCCAACGATATGTCACGAATGATGTCGGTTGTGGTTCCGATTCGGATAGGTCGCACGATGACAATCTAGATCGGATGCCAGCGATGCGTATGGAACCGTGATGAGAGGGAGTATGTTCAATTGGGCGTGATGGAGGACTCAGAGAAACCTTTGTTCCCGGCAAAGAAGTCGAATACACAAGGTTGTCATCCGTGCTTAAACCGCTGAAATTGAAGGCAAGCAACGGTTGGTCCGACAAGAGTTTCACGAGTCATTAGGTCTCTTAGCGGACATGCTTAGGAGGGAACCGAGTTGCCCAAAACCACCTACAAAGCCAAAAGGTTCTTTGTCCATTGGGAATGGAAGTAGAAAGAATACATGCATGTCCGAACGATTGTATCCTCTACCGTAACGAGTATACAAACATGCATGTATGTCCGTGTGCAACGATCCCGATACAAGCGTAAGAAGCAATTAGATGACGATGAGGAATCGAGGTGAAGAAAGGACCTCCTGCTAAGGTGGCGTGGTATCTTCTGTAATTCCCCGCTTGAAGCGGTTTTTTTATAACCCAAAGAATGCAAAATCGATGTATTGGCACTCGAGGAGCGTAAGAATGACGGAAAGTTAAGACACCTCGCCGATTCCGCCCAATGGAGAAACATCGATAGGAGGTTTGCAGACTTGTCTTGCGGAACCGAGGAATATAAGGTTTGGATTGAGTACGATGGAATGAATCCTTTCGGTAACATGAGCAATGACATAGCACTTGGCCCGTGACGCCTCAGATCTACAACCTTCCTCCTTGGTTGTGTGTGAAGCGGAAGTATATTTTGTTGTCGATACTTATCCAAGGGCCAAGCAACACTCGGGAATGATATTGATGTGTACCTAGCACCATTGATGGAAGATCTAAAATACCGTGGATTGAAGGGTGTGGTATGGGATGCGTACATAAACGAGAGAACTTCACTTTACGTTCCTTGTTGTTCGCACCATAAATGATTATTCTGCCCTTGCTAATCTGGTCGGGCCGAGTACAAAAGGGCCAAAGCCTGTACTCACCGCTTAGATGATACCGAGAGTGTGTGGTGAATCACTCGCAAGCAAAACCCGTACATGCGCCATCGTAGGTTCCTTCGAGGGCTCACCCATACCACAGATGAAGAAACAATTCGACGGAGAGAAGGAGGACAGTTCGGCTCCAAGGCATTTAAGCGAAAAGAGGTCGTGATATGGTTAAGGATTTAGATGTTGTACTTGGAAAGGGATGTAAATCGAGGACAAGTAAGAAGAACATGTGAAAGAAGAGATCAATATTTTGGGACTTACCTTATTGGGAGCACCTAGAAGTTCGCCATCTTTGATCGACGCCATGCATGTAGAGAAGAATGTATGTGATGACTTGATTGGTCTCTTAGTGAACATTCGTGACAAAACAAAGGATGGTGTCAACGCACGGCTTGACTTGGTTGATATGGACATCGACCGAGTTAGCACCAACAAGGACCGATAAAGGACGAACGTATTCTTCCCCGCTTGTTACACTATGTCCAAGGCCGAGAGAACCGAATCTGGCGGTGCTTGCATGGCGTGAAAGTTCCGTCCGGCATTCGCCAACATGAAGAAACTTATTTCGATAAAAGATTTGAAGTTAATTGGCATGAAGTCTCATGATTGTCATGTGTTGATGACACAAATGCTCCCCTGTTGCAATTAGAAGTATTTTGCCGATCAAGGTCCGAGAGACAATCATGAGGCGTGTTATTTTTTAACACAATTGCTCGGAAGGTCATCGATCTCGAAGGACTAGATGCTCAGAGACGAGGTGGTGACGACACTATGTGATCTTGAGATGTATTTCCCTCCGCGTTTTTCGATATCATGGTTCATCTCATTGTTCATATTGTGAGGAGATAAAGATGTGCGGGCCCGTGTTCCTACGTAGCATGTACCCGCTCGAGAGGTTCATGGGAATTCTCAAGTCATATGTACGGAATCGATCTCGCCGAGGGCAAGATCGTCGAAGGTTATGCAACCGAAGAGGTCATTGAGTTCTCGCCGATTACATGGCTCAGTCGAATCGATAGGTGTGCCTCGATCTCGCCATGAGGGAGGCTCGAGGGTATCGGGACCATCGGAAGGAAAGCAATCACTCCAAATATGGATGCGTATGCTCAAGCCCATTTCACGGTCTTGCAACACATGACTGAAGTATCCCCATATATCGACCAACACAAGGACGTGCTTCGCAATGTAATCCGCCGCGCCGGATGTTTGGATCACGAGACAACACAATGCATTTGTTCAACCAATGGTTGAAGTAGCGACTTGCTAGGAGATCGTCAAGTGATATGCTGACATGGTTGGCAAAAGGGCCAACATTTACAGTTGTAACATGGCGAGGATACGACATAAATGGGTACACATTCTATACGCAGGATCAGGATATAAAAAGCACTAACCAGAACAGCGGTGTCCACATAGATGCATTCAGTACCGATGGGCTGAGGAGCTCCTACTATGGGCAAATAGAGGAGATATGGGAGCTCGACTACGTGCTTTTCAAGATCCCCCTATTTCGGTGCGTTGGGTCCATCTCCCACAGGTGAAGGTCGACAAGTACGGCGTCACTACCGTGGACCTCGAACGTGTCGGATACAAAGACGAACCATTCGTCTTGGCAACCAAGTTGTTCAAGTCTTCTATGTTACCGACCCGGCAAATAAGAAGCGCCACGTAGTTCTTCATGGAAAAAGGAGGATTGTCGGAGTTGAGAATGTAGTGGACGAGGAAGAATACAATCAATTTGACGAGTTGCCTCCTTTCGGAAACAGCATAAGGGTCGAGGAAGAAGAACATGACGAAACTAGCTACATCTGCGTCGATCATCATGAAGGGCTAATTTTTAAAGATTAATTGAACAATGTGTGTATATGTATATACATTTGATGAATAGTTAATTTTAGTTCATTTGAGTAAATTAATTGATTTGCACTGTGAAATGGATGTGATTGTTTCTCAAATGAATGTGAATTGGATGTATATACATGTACTTGTTGTCTTTTCTGCTTGTTTCAGAGGGCATGGCTAGCATTTCCGAGGCTAGCCAATAAACAGATCGATCTAGATATTAACCAATACAAAATAATATCACAGACGGTTTGAACTACGATCGTCTCACATGTATATCATGACGGTTGTTTATCAAAACCGCTCAGTATATATATATCACAGCGGTTGTTTATTAACACCGCTCGTGATACATCATATATCACGCAGCGGTTCTAAGTTAGAACCGCTCGTGATATATCATATATCATGAGCGGTTGTTTATTAAAACCGCTCAGGAATCATATCACGAGCGGTTGTTTATTAAAACCGCTCAGGATATATCATATCACGCTGCGGTTGTTTATTAAAATAAATCGTGATATATCGATATCACGAGCGGTTCTAAGTTAGAACCGCTCGTGATAGTAGTATCATGAGCGGTTCTAATTTAGAACCGTCTGTGATGTCCATCCCTATTTACATTCGGACTCTAGCTAGGGTTTGCCGCGCGCCACTCTCAAACGATTAAGTTTCTCAACTCCTCTCGCTCCTCCTCCCGAGCCTGTCGCCACCGTCCTCGACGCCGCCTCGAGCAGGCAGGCCATTCCTCCCCGATCCGTTGACGCCGCCTCCTCCTCGGCCGGCCGCGCCCCGAGCCCGCTGAGCCTCCTCCTCTGACCGGTCGCCTCCCCCGAGCCCCAAGCGCCTCCTGCCCGAGCCCGCCTCCTCCTCCCCGAGCCAAGCGCCTCCCCTTCGACGCCTTTGCTCCGTCTTGCTTCCTCGTCTTTCGTCCTCTGTCGACGCCCAAAGGTAACCAATGCCGAAGTTACCGATCGACCCCACGCCTTTCCCTAACTATTTTTCTATCAATAATCTGTCATGGTCCTTCATGATAATTGTACATGTTTTAGGAATTTGTATTTGTTCTAGTCGATTATTCATATGGTATTTGTTTTGATATCTCCATCGAATACATTGCAATGATAATTCTATTTCTTGTGAAGATGTCTTCCGCTCATTCTCGAGTCATCGCCGCCTCATGTGTCTCGATGATGCACCATCCTTTGGAACAATATCCAACCGGTAGAAGAAGAGGAATATCGAAAAGGCCCACGGGCGATTTACCATCACGGAGGTCGATCACCGGGACCCTATCAATCCTCGCCGAAGCGTCCGCGATTCCGGAGAATGGTCGGAATAGTTGCACGGAACGGGTCAAGATCACCTATGATTCGTGGAAGGTGGTGCCCGGACCATCGAAAACCGCCAGGCTTTGGCGGAAATTTCGCATCGCTCGAGATCTCTAAGAACTCCCGACTCGTGCGGCGACACAGCGCTGCTACAGCGCAAAGCGTGGAAGAACTTCAAGAGCATGCTTGTCAAGAACTACGTGGAGAAGGATCTGCCGCCTTCCACAAGTATCTATTCTTGGAAGAGTCTGGCCGAGTTTGTGGCGAAGAAGACGCAGATGAATTTAAGAGTGAAAGTCGCGGCGACACGGCCCTCCAGCAAAAACAAGCACCCCACGGACTCGCAGATCACTGGGTATGCGGGTAAAGCCCCGATATGGAGGATCAGAACAAGAGCAAGCGGTTTGAATCTCTCCTCGCTATTTCCCGAGATCACTAATGTGCGCTACCGATGCAAAGTGGTTATTTGCGAGGTTATGTATTCGACCACGGGAAGTGTACTTTCCAAACCCCAAGACCGTGAAGTGTCCCAACGCCGTAAGATATCGAACTACCTAGTTTGTAATTACTCCATAACTTCATAGGAAGTGAAATGACATGTCGGGCTATATTGCAGATAACGTTGAGTGCACAATCTTCCCAAGGCTCATTCCAGCAGATAGGGAGAAGATATACTCTCTGCCCTAGGAAACAAGTGAGCATCCGGTCGCACGAGAGGCGCTGGTGTTTTGTTACATGGGAACAATGGTTCCAAGCGGACTCCGGATCGTACCGGAGTAGGAAGAGAGCCAAAGCCGAGCATGATGCAAAGCTACGAGAGGATCTTCATGCATCCCTCAGAGATGAGCTCACTGAAAAATTCAATCAAACCTTTGAGGAAAGGATTCGTGCGTTCGAGTAAAAGCAGATAGAGACCTTTGAGGAAAGGATTAAGGGATTGCAAATGCCAAGTCGGTTTGAAGCCCCTACCCCTACTATACCGCTTAGCCACCTCAAACATCCGAGTAGTCTGCGCATTCAACCCTAACCCTACCACAATAGGTGATGACAGATTTTCCGTCGATGACATCCGTAATAATTATTATCTCCGAATGCTCAATCCATTAATAGGCCTGTTGGAGTAGCTAATTTTGTATCGTTATGTACGTAGGTGGCTACGAAGTGCAAGCTCCAAGTGAGATATGTCTCTGTTGCTCTAGATGCTGCTTGGGGCCAGGTGTATCCATCCGGTATCGGAGCTTTGGTGCACGGTGCAAATCTAGCGCCGGGTTTCGCAAAAGTGAATGTGGACGGTGTTTGTGCCAATTTCGAGGCCGTCCTGCTGAAAATTCCCCAAACGATGAGGTCATGACTCTAGGGCAAGCCGTTGGAACATTTCATCCAAAGGGCCCAAGGAGGACATTTGCTCGAGCTACCCGCTCGGTGTCAACTTCACGGAATGTCTGCAACGGCATCAAGTCCACGGACCGACCGCACCGGCTACTGACCGACATGGCAAGGGCCCGCTGATCACATGCATCTACACTCAGGCTCACCGACTCTTGTGAAGTCGACCTATACAAAGCGAGGCAGCAAGGGCAAGGGCAAATCGAAGACGATCGAGTCCTCTCCTAATATCCCCTTCTTGCCGCTGGTCGGAAATACAAGCGTAGCCGTTGCTCGAGAAGTTAGACCCTACCCTAGGATTTGGATTGCACGGAATTGCATGCATGGTACATGGAATACCCAACAAGCTTTGTTGATCAACGATACTCGGGTGTCACCGTCAAGTTCAAGGAGCATCATTTTAACCACGTGTATCAAGACGCCGTCTTCACGGTGACCTTCGACGACTTGTTCTCGTCTCTTCAACCTCGACGAGCTCGACGCCTCAATCATACGATGTCAGCCTAATCGTAAGTGTGTACAATCACGGTCAATGTTCGTAATATCGATAAATGTTATATATAACTCCTAGCTTTTGTATAATAGATACATGATCCGTGAAGCCGAAAGAAGAAAATCACCGGTAGGTTTCTCGACCCACACGTTGTCTCCGAGCAAAGCATCACGGCGAATGCAACATTCGCCGAGAATTACGTTATAGATTTTTTCATGGCTCACCGCAACAAGGAATTCATACTTTTTCCCTACAACCGTAAGTAAGTAATGTTGCACCACTGGCTATACTTGTTGATTTGTACTTTATAAGCAACACTAACTTAGGTTTAATGACCATGCCGACATACCTGTGTAGGTTCTATTGGATTCTAATTGTAATTATACCAAAACAGAAATACGTAATATACCTAGATTCCCTACAGAGGGCCACTCACAACTTCACAGCTATCCGGAGTTTAATCATCGTAAACACATTTCCTCCATAGAAACTCTATTGTAGTCTTTCCTTCCTTTGCAATGGCTAAGGCTAACTTCTTGGAGTCACGAGGGTGTTCGACATGTTACATGCTAAAGGATGGAATATCAAGGAAGGACGCCGCAACATGATCAAACATTCCTGTGACTTGCTAGCTAGTACACATTAATCCTATATAACACTTCGTAGCAATGCCTCTCGAACTAACCAATTCTATTTTTGCGATTGCTACCAAGAACCGCCAGTCATAACGTCTGTGGATACTATGTTTGCCACAACATGCAACTACTCATCGGTTCGCGATCACCAATGATCCTCGTGTTTGTCAATATTTCAACAATTATTTCATATATACTTACCAATCTATATAAGCCCGAATTTAACCTTCATATCGACAAAGTTGCGAACATCGCCGAAATGCGTTGGAACAGAGCGAGCTCATAAAATTTCGATCACACCTTGCGCCATTCCCCAATGCATGTGTCATAAATCCAAATGGGAGTTTCCACAAGGTAGCGATTGAACTTGATTGAGATAGATTGAACATAATGGTACATGTGTGTAAATTAATGTACATTAATGGTTAAATTTAGTTAATTGATTTGTGAATTGATGTGTGCTTGTTTCTCGAAATGAATGCATTTTTAATGTGCTTCTAAAATGAATGAGAATTGGATGTGCTTGTTTCAGAGGGCATGGCTAGCATTTCCCGAGGCTAGCTAATAAACGTAAATAGATTTAGCAATGCAAAGACTACCACAGACGGTGCAGATGAAACCGGATAGTCGATCACCACGATGCGTCAGATGAAACCGCTGTGATAGTCATTACAGACGGTCAGATATGAAACCGCTCGCGATAGTCCACTATCACGCACGGTTTCATATACGCATCGTCTGTGGTAGTCGATCATCACGCACGGTTTCATCTAAAGACCGTCGTGGTAGTCGATCATCACGCACGGTTTCATCTACGCATCGCTCGCGGTAGTCGATCATCACGCACGGTTTCATCTACGCATCGTCGTGGTAGTCGATCATCACGCACGGTTTCATCTACGCATCGCCTGGTAGTCGATTATCACGCACGGCTGCATCTACTGCACCGCCTCGTGATAGTAGTATTACGCACGGCTCAAAACCGTCTGTGATGACCATTAGCATTATCGACCCATAAACTCAGACGGCTCACGGAACCGTCTTGTGATGGCGTTTTTGAACCGTCTGTAAAGGCCTTTTCTGTAGTAGTGTATATAGCTCGTGTTCAATGCAAAACATCGTCTCCTCTATGCTAGGACTTTTCCCATTATCGAGCTTCTTTAGCCACTAACTTCTTCAATAATGTTGACGCTCGCCACTTGTCGTAGCCCTTGGCTCTTTCAACACCGAACTTTCTATTCAATGGCTCCGCGCGAGTAACACGACATTGTCCTCATCTCCGTCGGTCAATGTCTTCTTGCAGCACATATCAATGCCATTGCACTCTTTCATGGTCTCCTCCGATACCTTTTGTGTTATCCTTGTCACAACTTGTATTTTTTAATCAAAATTTCAGTTATTTTTTTTATTGTTGTTCCATATGAAGCAACAATCTCTACTACTTAAAAGAAGGAGTTGGTGATGGTGTGTCCTCCTTCAACGATTGAGATACTTTCAGTAGCGCTGTTGTCATCCGTTGGATCAAGAACACGAACCGTCCCCACGCCCACGCCCACCTCCCTCCCTCCCCTCTCCCCACTCTCGAGCAACTTCTCCCCACCACGCCGCCCTCCTCTCCCACCCAAGCCGCCCGGTCCCTCCACGAGAGCTCTCTTCCTCGCTCATGACGACGCCAGGTTTATCAGATCCGCTACGGACTGGTAGCCTGCCGACGACGCCGCCAAGACCATTGTCGGATCCGTCATCCGTAAGGTCGGCAAGCGGCAACCCTTCTCCGAACCCATCAGGCCATCCCTTCTCGAACCAGGCGGGCATCGGCGATACCTTTCGGTGGCGCCATCGTTTTCTCGCGCCATCGGCGATCTCGCCACCACCTCCACGCCTCGCCGACCACCGACCACCAACCACTGTGCTCAGCCTCCTCGCTCAGCGCCAGCTTTCGCCCTCCTTTCTCGCTCGCCTCCGGCCGCCTCTCACCTCGTTGGTAGAGCACGAGTGGTAGTCGACGGCGACGCGGAGGAGGAGGAGAACGAGGAGGAGATATGGAGGCGAAGCGCTGGTTGGTTGTCGGGCCCCACAACCACAACGGGCTCGTGCGTCATCCGACGCGACGGCGATCCTGTGGTACGCGAGGTGCCGATTTTGGTTTTTTTTTTTTAATTTGATTTTTGGTTGCGCCGGCCGCCCGGCAGCAGAACCAGCAGTGTGCAGATTACGGCGATGACGCGGGCTAACCCCGACGGCGAGCCCTACGTGGCGTGCAACGAAGCGCGCTTTTCCTCGCTTCATCGCGATCAAGCACGGCACGAAGCGCCGTGAGGGCACGCAGAATCGCCTCTGCAAGACCCACTTCAAGCGCCACAAGGGCAAGTACCCCCACCTCGGTGTCGCCGCCCGCCGCTTCCCCGATCGCCTCCCAATTGGCTTACGGATTGTCTGCTTTTAGTTTTGATTGCTCACTCGATTCCGCTGCTCGAGTTGTAGAAGGCTGCGTTCGGGGATGAGGAGGAGGATGGCATGGACGACCTAGAGAACGAAGTTCAACCGGAGGGACAGAACGATTCCCAAGATGTCGTGATTCCTCAGATGTCGCCGAGTCCATGCTCCACGCCCACATGAGCTACAAATGGTATGAATCGACGTCAATGGCGTGACACAGCCTTTTCAGCCCATCCCCAATGTTCCCCTCTTCACCGACGGGCAGACGGTATTGTCAAATCTTACGCTGCTGGATTGCTAGCTCGGTCTTGGCTCCTGTAGTACTGAGTGTTCAATTAGCTATTCCAATGGGCTTGCAGGTCGATGACATCCCGCCAGAGCAGCACGTGCTTGTGCCGTCTTTCATGGGCAGCGGGGGAAAGAGGATCCACCACCGCGCGCCGGATCCAGCCATCCAGGATTTCCATGTGTCTCTATCACACTGATAACAATGTACTCTTGGGAGCTCCAACAGGGAGTGGCAAGACGATTTCTACAGAACTAGCAATGCTTTATCTTTTCAACACACAACCGGACATGAAGGTTTGTTTGTTGAATTTTGATATAAAGCCAAGATTGTTTGTGGCATTGATTTATTTTAACATCCTTTCAGGTAGTTTACATTGCTCCTCTAAAGGCTATAGTGCGAGAAAGAATGAATGATTGGAGACAACGACTTGTAACTCAGCTTGGGAAGAAGATGGCACAAAGCATTCCATATATTTTATTTCTCCAATATGTCAATATGCATAACTTATTGGAGGTAACACTTTTGGCAGGTTGAGATGACTGGTGACTTCACTCCAGATATGACGGCCCTGTTATCAGCTGACATCATAATTTCTACCCCTGAAAAGTGGGATGGTATTAGTCGAAATTGACATAGTAGAAGATGGCACAGAGCACTCCATAAACTGCAGCAACCAAATCGTGTCAACTGGTATGAGTGGTTAGCAATGGTATATGGTATCCGACCAGTTACCACTGGTTGTTGGAATACTGATCAATGCTATATTGATGCAGATCTTGATTCTTGTGCTGGATTACTGTAAAGCCTAAACTATAAACCTATTAAAATCCCTCTAGGATATGAATGCTAGGAGTATTCTCACACAATGTATTTGAGAATCTTAGGTGTTATCATGGAACCCTATTTCATATTAATACTGTGTGTTTTTCATGACCACTGGAGCACTTGTTCTCCATTGGCTAACCACTTTCATCTATCACATTACTTCTGTGATTTAGCTGATTGGTTGGGCGTCAGATATGATGGTCTGTTCAATTTCAAGCCCAGTGTGAGGCCTGTACCTCTTGAAGTGCATATCCAGGTAAGTAGGATTTCAGTTCTTGCCTTAAGCTCCTGGTTTAAAAAGAACCAATGCTGACATTCTTTAGTAGAGTCACTTTCTCATGGCATTGGCTTGCTTTACCTAGAAAAACCAAGGCAGGTCCTAAGCATGGCAAATAAACTCTCTAGGCAAGATTCTTTCACAAGTCTCTGACAACAATTTGAGACATACTCTGCAATTCGGAATAGGTCTGCATCATGCAGGTCTAAATGATAGAGATAGATCCTTGGTTGAGGAACTCTTTTCAAACAACAAGATTCAGGTTTGCTCTGCTTTGATGACTGAATGTTCTTGATAAGCATGTTCTTTATTTTTCAGTATGTTTATTGCAATTTCTCTCGTTAACCGAGTTAATTACATACTTGAGCAAAATTTAAACAACATTTCTTGTTGCTTGGTGTTTTGCCAGGTACTGGTATGCACTAGCACATTGGCTTGGGGTGTTAATCTTCCAGCTTACCTGATGATAATTAAGGTGGCACAATGCTATGCATTTTCTTCGTCTTTAGTGGTGATTTACTTGATAACTCATTCAATATTTTTCTTGCAGGGTACTGAATACTATGATGGCAAAACAAAAAGATACGTCGATTACGATATTACAGAGATTCTGCAAATGATGGGCTGGGCGAAGTCGACCACAATATGACCAACATGGCAAAGTCAGTACTCTTGTTCATGAACGAAAAAGAGTTTTTATAAGAAGGTTGCATATTATTTTGTGCGCCTAAGGAACAATCGAATATATATTTATCTTGAGTTTAACACTGAATTGACACAGAAAAATCTTAGAGGAAAGTCAAATGTGCACTTAGGTGCTTATGCTATTTTTGTACTTGAATTATGTTTGGACTTAAGAGTGACCTGAAAGTCTGAACCCATTGCTGAAGGTAGAAGCATATGCCATTTACAGATCAGATATGTACGACCGTTCGTTTCTGTTTGCATTTGCATTTGCTCAATTCCTTTCTATAATGCAATTGTTTCGGTGATGGATATAATCAATCAATCATTTAGCATCTCGCTATGTTATTTTGATTCTTAATACAATATGTTTCTCTGTTGGATATTGAATAGCAACGCACGGGCATGTAACTAGTTTTATTTATATTCTAGATTTCAGTTATTTTTTGTTGTATTTCGTATACAAATCAAACTGCCAATTATTGTTTATTTTTTATTCCAAATTATAATTATTTGACTTCGTGTTGAAATCAAATTGTTAATTTTATTTCCTTTTTATTCCGGACTGTAATTATTTAGGGATATTACTTAGAAATTTGTGTGGAAATCAAACTGCTAATTTTATTTTATTTTTATTCTGAATTTCAGTTTTATTGTACTTGACATTGACTATTTCTTTTAATCTAGACCGTTATAATCTGGACACACTACGATCGACGGTATAGATCTTTCTCTTTTTCCACCGATTAAAAAAGAAATTTCTAGCCCTTAAGAGCGAACGCGGTGGCTTCTTTTGACTCTGCTTTAATAAGATAATAAATAGATAGATAATATTATAAGCAAAAGAAAATTCTCAAGTGACTAGTTAGGGTCTTATAATGTATTTTTTTGAACAATTTGCAACGAGAAGCCGTGCGACTTCCAAGAGGGCTCTAACACTACTTCGTAATCTCTTCCTGATCTATACATGCAAGAAATGGAAATGCTACCTCCACGGTGCATCCGTTCGTGAAGTCCTCCAGCAACGCCCTGCTTATATACAAGTGCTTAAAGAAAGAGAATACAGTCACGTCATTAAATACCTATGTAAAAGTCGTTTCCTTTAATGCAAACATCTGTTTTGTAAGTGTTTAAATGATTGTATTATCTATTAATTATATATAATTATATACATAAACACCTCTTAAGCACCGATAACTGATCCTACGTGACAAGAAAAATCAGTTTTTCTTTGCTAAACACCTCTCTAAATACCTGCATTGTACACGCTCTTGGTGCGCCTGCCCATGGGCTGCGTCTCGTTTGGCCTGCTCCGCACGCCCCGTGGGTTGCTCCTGGGCTGTTGCCGGCCCGTGCCCTGCGTGGCTGCGTCGCTTACAGCTCGTCGGTTGCGCTGCGTGCGGCGCCTCGGCTGCATGGTCCGCGTCGTCCTCCTCGACTGCGCCGTGCTGTTCAGCTCCGAGGTCGCTGCCTCCCGGTCCGTCCTCCCCGTGTGCGTCGGTCCTACGTCCTCCCCGGGTGCGTCAGCCCGACGCGACCGCGGTCCGGCTCGTCCTCCCCGAGTGCATTTCCCTTCTTCGTTCGCGCTCTGCGCTCGCCTGGTTCGTTCTCGCCCCTTCTTCTATCGCGCCTTTCCCCCCCGGTCCTCTCGCTCCACCGCGGTTTCTCGGAGCGCGTCGCTGGCCTAGCCCTCGGCTACACGGTCAGTTATGTACAGCGCCGCGCTCCTCTTTTCCTGTGAGCCGGTGGCGGCCGGTAAACCCGCCGGTGTGCCTCCGTGCCTGGCCTTTGTGGGCTACAGCCGCCGTGCCTTACCTTTTTGGGCTACGACCGCGCCGCCTGGTTCGTACAGCGCGCCGGCACTTTTTCTTGTTCGCCGTTGCCCAGCATTTGTTCCGCTTGCATGCGCTCGGGTAGTGCCGAAGTACGCTTGCATGCACTCGGGCAGTGCTGGAATCGCAACTTGCTGTAGCCTTGTTGGAGTTAGAAGCTTCTAGCCAATTATGTCAATTGATCTGGCCAATTTTGCATGTAATATTTCATACTTTCTTTTGCTCCATGATTAGCCAAAGCAAATGCATTGCTCAAGTCTCTCTTCCAGTTTTGAATCTCATGTGCAACATGGTCTGTTCCTGGCTAAGTAAATTGCCCAACAAGATAGAATGATGATTTCTTCTGAGAATCGTTTGCCTATATAGTTAATCCTAATGCAAGTTTTCAGCTACAGGGGTGGCCGGAGCCCTGTTTGGCCTCCACTGGCCTCCGCCATCGCGCTCGGTCCCTCCTTTTCTATGGCGGCACAACCTCCTTGTGTCCGGTTGCTGCCTTGTTGTGTTTCCACTACTCCAGCAGTGTATTTGCACTATGGTCTAAAGAGCTAGTGAAAGCTTTCTGTTTGTTCAGAATCTTTTCCTCGGGTTCATTTGCAATGCCTAACAACATACTCCATATTCATCGGTACTCTCAAAAGGATATCTCTGCACAGCGTAGACTGGAAGCTTTCGAAAGACAGATGAGGTTAACAAGAGAGAAGTTTGGTGATGCAAATGCAAGATATGGATGGCTTGGATCCAGAAAGCAGGACATGGTTGGAGTTTTAATTAATGGTTTTGTTAGCACTGGAAAAACCACTCAACGCTGATATGGGTGCTGGCATATATCTGTCACCCAAAAACCGTGCCTTTACAAGGTTCTTGTTTCACTCAAGTGTTTTAATGTTCTGTTTTAATTTCATATTAGTGAATATTGCATAACATTTCATCATTTTGTAGTGTTGGCCTTTGTGATGTTGACGAAAAAGGGGTGCAGTATATGTTGCTGTGCCGAGCAATGCTGGGCAACACAGGATCTATCCAAGCAGGATCCCAGGGGGACTTTCTAAACATATATGATTCTGGTGTTGATAATTGCTCAAACCCAAACTATTACGTGATATGGCCATCAAATCTAAGCACTCATATTTGTCTGGAATATCTCATTAGCTTCAGGCTTGCCCCAAAAATTCAACGTAACATTAGGTAGAGGTGTTAAGAGTTAAAGACTCTGATCATGTATATTACACTGAGATAGGATGTGTGATCTACTCTTTACTGTACTTATTTTCAGAGTATTTGCTTCGCTTGAAGGTTTTATGGTTGCGCCCACCTCCAAAAGAAGTGATAGTAGATCTTTCTACTCTTCAACCTGTGAGTTGTCTTAACAATCTTATTACGGTACTTTTTTTTTGAAAAGGGGTATACCTAGCTTTTTATAAAGCAAATAACAAGTCTTACAACGCAGAAAACAAAAAGATTACTGGGGATGCCATCTTACAAATACCAAGCGAAAAGAACTAGCATCTCAGACAAAATACAACCAGTTATCCAACATCCACAGAAGACAAAAGCTAAATCTAATACAAAATGGATCATCCTTGTCCAGACTTCACAAAATCTTTAACCCAATCCTCAAGGATCTTAACGAAACCCTCCAGCTTCTCATTAGCATCGTGTTTGATGAGAATCCTCCACTGCTGCAAACAAGATAAAAAATTGAAAATCACAGCCAAAGGATGCTCAGGGAAATTCTTGTCAAACGCCATTTTGTTCCTAAAATTCCATATATTCCAAGCTGAAGCTGCAAAACTAAAAAGAGCAAAATCATAGTCATTAGTTCCCTTCTTCTCCAACCAGTTCAACTGGAAGTTATTTAAAGAACTAGGACTGGAATCCCAGCTTAAGATCTCTTTGACACAGCACCAAAAGAATTTAGCTAAAATGCATGAAAAAAGTACATGATCTAAATTTTCTTCAGCACCACAAAGAACACATTTGTTCTCTCCTTTCCACCCTCTCTTTTTCAATTGGTCCAAAGTCTAGATGCTGTTATTGAAACAAAGCCACAAGAAAACTTTAACTTTCAAAGGAAGTTTACTCTTCCAAATCCTTTGTCTTTTTTTACAAATAACACCCCCAAAAACAGTATGTCTATAAAAAGACTTGACAAAAAAGAGACCCGACTTTTCCAAACACCAAATAACCATGTCAATTTCCGCACTTAAGTCAATTTCTATGAGCATTTGTTTAAGTTCCTCCCACTGATCAGTTTCTGTTCCCCCAAAAGTTCTAGTAAACTTGATGTCCCAAACACCCCTTATCAAACACTTGTCAACGCAAAGATTATGATCTTGACAAATGGAAAACAAAGAATTAAACTGAATCTTCAAAGGGCAATCACCCAGCCAAACATCCCCCAAATTATTACGGTACTTTCCAATAGGAGCTACAGGGTACAGGCTTGTTTTCCACTTGGATGCATTTTTAGGTTTTAGCAATTGTTGCTAGAGAATTATTAGTTAATTTAACAGCAGCAGATAGAGCTGATGCTGCTACTCGCTGTGTGTCTGCTCTCATCTTGGCAGCAGATAGAATCAAGAAACGGCCGGCATATGTGCTTTTGCCATTGATCTATCAACAGCGGCATAAGTACCAAAATAACCTAGATGGATCTTCCCAAATGTTGCTGTGTGAGAACGGATCTTCCTAGCCACGAAGCGAAGCCAAGAGATCAGCAGGGATGCCTCACGCCCTCACCTTAGATGGACTCCAAGAGGGAAGAAGGGTCTCGTGGAGGAGCCACTCACCGAACAGCGCCTCCCCCGACGCAGATCGTCGGCGCTCCGGCCGCCTCCCTCCGGTCGACGGTAAGGTAATTCAAAGGGGCCCTTGTGAGAAAAATGCCTCCATGACATGTTAATTCTCCCTCAAATCTGAACCGCCCAATGTTGGTTGAACAGCCGCGATCGTGAATAATATTTCGATCTGAATCTCAGAGGAAGTAAACAGATCATACCGAACAAGGTAAGGGCTCTTCTCGAAAAGGTGCCTCCGCAGCCCATTGTTTTCGCCTCAATCTAAGACGCACAACGCGGATCCAACAGTACACGACCGCGGATAGTATTCGCGGTCGGAATTTGGGATGGCGCGAACGGTAAATTTCGAATATCGTGAGGGTCCTGCATGCAAATGTTCCCGCCCTACATGTTTGTCATCTGCAAAGATTCTCGTTTTCAAGGATGGCTGTCATACAATCCATAAGAACTGACCTTTGTTCTTATTTATCAGGGAAACATGGATTCCATTTAATGTTTTCATGGTCTGAGAGGGTTTTGAGAATGTCGTCCACTCCTTTTCAGGTTTGAAAAGTGATCTTATTCCTTCGTGGATTGCCATCTGTTGGCCCTGTTTTACCCATGTTATTGCCTGTTTGTGTTTGCGGGTCCTTGATGAGTGGTTTGTGCTGGTATTACGAAGAAGTCTGTTTACTTTTGTTGTGACACTACGTCTCTGGGTTAGCACTGATTGCATTTTTTTCCATGTACTTCTAGGATGTTTTCATGCATTAATGGTTTATGGTCTCTGCGCACACCAGATGCTTGATTGATTGCCCATAGTAAGTTGGGCGAGATTGATTCAGTTAGCTGTTCATTTAAAAATCACTCTTCTGCTAGGTAAAGTGATGACATGCTATCTCAAAATAACTAGGATGCAAATCATGGCCTCACTACAAAAAATGGATGATGTTTATTCAATGCTAGATGGGTGCTTGCTCGATTACCTCTGACATTCTTTTGTTTTCCATGATCATATTAGTAGTAGGATTAGTGAATATTACATTTATACTAAAGTAATTCTGATCAAAATTTTCAATATGGTGGAATACGAGGTAAATGGAAGCTAAACGAGGAGTTCATGCCATAGGTTCCACCCAACTCATGGAACCTACTTCATAAATAGGAAGTAATAACTAAAGTGAATCAATAAATCAGCCGGGCGTCGCGTGAGTAGCGATAAGATGTTCCCAAGTGGGTGATAATAATTCAACTACTAAACAACGTCATATAGGATCCAACTATCACCCGTCGCTATCCGCTCCCAGTAGAAGCACAAATCGTGACCCGAAGGTGGATCAGAGAGTCCTACCTAACAAGGTGATCTCTCCCATCCCGGTAGCCAATGAAGAATGTTCCTGTGAATATTCTCTCCCTCCTGTTGTAAACATAACTTCTTGCACTAGCGAATTGTGACATCCCAAAAATTCTGAGCATTTGAAAGTGTTTAAAATGTAGGATTTTCAAAACTTTTTGTTCCACTTTGTCGATGATCAGATTTTTTAGTTTTTAATTGAAACCTCAACACCAAAAACAGAACATTGAATTCAAACCGAGTTTGAAAAGAAAAGGAAAATAAAATAAATTGAAATCCCAAAAGTGCGGCCTAAGTAAAACCACCTCGCCCCAAACTTCGACTTCTTTTCTTTTCTTTTTCTTTTTCCTTCCTTCCTCTCTCTCTCTCTCTTTGAAAGGTATTTGGCTTAGCTGACCATTTTACAAGTTAAAAACCGTAAGATATATTTATGCTTTGTTTATTATTATGCAATAATTGTATATTTTCGAGATATATGTTTGATATTCAATGATGTAACTATGAGCACTAGCTACTGATCCAGAGACTTGTGCTGTGAACACAGAAGATTCCAAATGACAAATTCGGGGTTTGACAGTAGCTACGCACGGATATTTAACTAGTATATATATACTTTTATTCCTAAGGATTCTAGGGGCGTGACTGACGTTGCATCTAAGCAATTTTCAATTCTTGTTATTTTGTTTGCATCCTAAATAGGCCCACAATTGCGCCATTTAGAAAGAACCATTTCATTGAATACCCCTCAAATTGACCTGCCCGATCCATGCACGATGGAACCGAATTTTTTTTAAATAATATTTTTAAAAACAAAATTACAAAAATATATAATCGCCTAAAAAATTGCTGAAATGAGTTCATGTCGCCAGTTGAAATGGCGACATGAACCTATCGCCATTTCAATCTGGCGATAGGAACCCCTGACCGCCTCGTCGCCGGTCCAACTACCTATCGCCATTGAAATGGCGATAGGTTCTGCCGCCATTGAAACGGCGATGTGTTCCTCTCCAACCCTAATTTGCAAGTCCACTTTACGCCCTTATGATTTTTATAAAATTTTAACGGTACAAAATCTATTAATCTCGTAATAACAATTTATAATGATCGTATGTTGTCCTACCGCAAAGTGAATTTCAGAGAATTTTACGAGGACGTATGAGATATTAATTATTCGTAAGTACGAGGCTAAGTGATATTACGATGATGCTAAAGAATGGAATGCTAAACATGGTACTAAAAAGAGATTTCAAACATGAGACTAACATAATAAGAGTTGTTCATATATTAATATTTACATGGTATGACCGATATTTGAAGGACCAAATATCATCTTGGCGCCCTCTTGGGGCACACTCCCATGTCGCCCGGTCTCGCTGCGACGGTCCGAGTATGTGAGAGGTTCAAAGGGATGACTGGCCGACCGAGACGAGTAGTCCGAGGTGGTGTCGCGAGGGCCTCCTCCTCCTGTGGTTTGCCAGTTTGATTGGCGGAGCACTCGCACCGAGAAGCCTCCAAGTTGAACAGGCGCCACGCAGTCATCAAAGAAAAATCGACGGTACCGAGGGTTTGGGTCGTCGTCAGGAAATGAACCGTCCTCCCAAGGCGTTCTCGTGAAGTATTATGTTACAAACGTAATCATGCCGAAAACACGAAGAAAAAAAACATAATCATCCCAAGGTGGTCATACCGCCGCCCCGGAGATATGCGCCGACGACTCCGCTGCACTCGCCCATGTGATAGTGGAGCTCAGACTCGATAGAGAATATTGCCGTTAGTAACTATCGGGTTCGAAGAAACAAGCATTACGCCCGCAAGCAAGCAAGGTGGTCATACCGTGGCACGGCGGCGCTCCCGATGAGCCCCGCCCGCCCGTCGCCCCACCCTGGTGCCACGATGACACGCCGGCCACGTCCGGGGCAGGAGCCCGTGGACGTGAACCACCTCGTCCCGAGGTGACCCCTCGTCCCCGCACTGGTCGGTCCACCGCGTCCCTCGACGTGCGATAAGTCGCAACTGATGCCTCGCTCTCGCTGCCGATGATCCGCCGCACAAGCCCTCTTGTGTCCCCCGCATCCTCTCGTGATGGTGGTCGCTACCTCGAGAATCTCGGTGTAGATCCGCTCGCACAAGTTGGAAACATAACCGCAAGATAAATATGAATTAAGGACGATTCAATACGCATCGAGAGGTGGAAAGCGAGTCCTACCGGTAGGATACATGTCGGACGTCGCAGCCTCATGTCGTGGTGGTCGACACGACCCGGACGCAGCCAAGCCTCGTCCGATTAGAGTACCAATCCATGTAATCCGCAGACGTCTCGATGTCATAGGATCCCGCCCACACCGGATGATATCCTCGAGCGCGTGAGTCCAAACCTCGACCCAAGGCCGCATCCTATCCAACCAGACATCGAGCCGCAGACTCTTCCTAGTGTACTGTGGACACCAACACAATTATTTATTCAAAGACATAATTACATTGTGTGAAAGAAGTAAACATGTGAACTTACGCATGGACGCAAGCGCCAAGACCCGATCCCCAAGGGCCGGATCTCCGTCAGAGACCGAATCGGGCGATGACCCGCCGCACTGTACTCCTCCACGAAGATATCATGTACCAAGGAGCTCCGCGGTACCAAGACTGTAGTCTCGCGTGGCACAGAGCGATAAATCCGTCGGGCGCCATTGGATAAGCCTCTCCGTAGTGTACGGTGTCCAGATGACGCGGTCATCGGTCACCGATCGAATATCGCGATGTACTCCGTAAGACCCTGCGAAGTGATCGGCGGAAGGTGACCGTGCAATAGAACACCGCAAACTTAGCACACCAAATTGTGATTATAATACATAAAAATGATCATAAACTAACCCGCTTGGCGGCACCAAACCGCGCCCATGGTGGGGCCGTCCACCTCGCCGGCCGCAACGCACAAGGAGATCGTGATATGCCGTTGTCCAACCGTGGTCGTCCGATCCAAAACGCCAAGGACCATAGTCGCAGAAGTAGTGGACATCCGGAGAGGATGGAGTTGTCCCGATACGGTGGCACGCTGCCGCACAAAGGCGCAGACGTCACGCAAAGTACCACGACCCCAGCGAGGAGGGATCTCAAGAATCTCTATGTTGGCCACCTCGTGTCGCATCGGACGAGTGCTTGTCGACGCCGCCGCCGTGGGACCCCGTAAACATGACCCACCCAACAACCATAGCGGTAGGCCTCAAAGTGCCTCCTAACAACCACGCCCTCGCGGCCAGCGCCATGCGCTAGTCAAGAAGAAGAAATGTAGAATTCAAAGAAGAAGTTTCACATACGAATTTAAGCGAGATGACAATAATTACAAATACTTACGAGAATTGGCGATCCACTTCAACGCCGCCCATGCGGGTCGCCGAACTTCAGTGAAGTTTGTCACCGGCAAAGACATCGTGGAACCTCGCTAGAGGTCGGGCGCCACGTGGTCGAGATGTCGACGCCGGCAGGGGCGGCTCAAGATGGCAACCCGAGCAGAAGCTCACGCCCCGCGGCGCGGCGGTCATCTCCCCGCACGGAAGGTGGAACGTGTGCATCTCGCCTCGGCGGTCAACTAACGCCATCGCAAGCCGCCGGTCGATTTAAAACGCTTAGACGACGTATCACCAAAGACGGTCCCGATCATCTCGAAAGTCGCCCACCATCCTCGTTAGTGGAAGGAGGCTCGCCGCTCAACTCGCGTCAAAACGATTAAGAATAAACGTGAATGCACGCAAAATAGTCATACCGCGATTGAGTGTATTAAAACTATACGCATCCTCGGAATCCAGTGCGTGCGACCTCCATGCCCCGATAGGCGGCGCAACCAAACGCACTAAGCTCAATCGGTGCCTCGCCCTCCGGGGAGCACAGATCGAGATTTGCCACGGTGATGTGCATCAATCAACGGGTCAAGCAACTCATATCGACCTCCGTCGCCATATCTACAAATTAAGTGCATACTTTGTAAAAGTGCTAAACATGTACGATAAACTACACTATACACATCTCACATAATATACGATGAACTACACTACGCCGCTAGTCTACTTAATTCTAGTCGTTATTCTACTTGATTCTATGTCGCTAGTCTACTTCATTCTAGTCGTTATTCTACTTGATTCTATTCGTTATTATACTTAATTCTCTACCGACATTATACTTAATTCTATGTTGCTATTCTACTTGATTCTATGTCGCAATTCTACTTCATTCTAGTCGCTATTCTACTTGATTCTATGTCGATATTCCACTTCATTCTAGTCGCTATTCTACTTGATTCTAGTCGCTCTTTCACTACAATTCTATACATAATTTCGCTACAATTATCTACTCTATTTAATCCTATGTCGCTATTCTACTTGATTCTATGTCCATATTCTACTTCATTCTACTTGCTAAACTACTTAATTCTAATCAAAAATGTACTGCGAGATGTCCGGTCTACTAGATCCACCGCTTCTCGATCTATCTCCTCCATGATTTAACGAGCAATGACGTTCGCTACCTTTCTTTCTCTTCTCTCCTTCTCGATTCATTTTTTTTTTTGGAATTAAAATGAGGTTTGGAAGGATTTTTACTGACATTTTATACATGGCATACCGTCGCGTTTCAATCGGCGACAGAACCTATCGCCGATTGAATCGGGCGATAGAACACTGTTCACATTTTATCGCCATTTAACCGGGCGATAGGAACCTCACCGCGCCTCGCCGCCGGTCCAACTTCCTATCGCCAGTTGAATGGCGATAGGTTCTGTCGCCATTTGAACTGGCGACAGAAACCTATTTTTGTAATTTTTTGGGGGCGATTATATATTTTTGTAATTTTGTTTTAAAAAAATATTATTTAAAAAATTGATAAGAAAACTGTGAAGACTTTCGTGTTTGGGGAAAACATTTACGCTTATTAGAATTTACGAAACTACTGCATATCTACCTTTGCACCATGAACATGCTAAACTATAGCATGGAAGTGTATTTCGTCTTTTCATATTTTCCAGTTGATTTCCTCCCAAGGTTAACCTGAGTTCCTGACCATTGAATTTACTCATTTCTAAAAGAAAAGAATACTTCGCCTAAAAGTGCAGCCTGCGGTCATATCTAGAGCAGGCTATTGACCATAATTTATAATGTGTTGTTGACAAGTAGCATAAGGGCATTTTCAATAGCTTACGATTGATCTGGATCTATAATTTTTAATCGAACCGTAGAGATCACATCCTAATGCCACGTACTTTGATTTTTGATCGAATGGTAGAGATCGTATCTTAATACCATGCACTGTAAACCATCTACATTTTCTCTTTCAGTAGGATCCCAATCCCTCCAATAGATACTATAACTTGTTACTAAAGTTTGCATTTAGATAATGACTAGTTTGGAGAGATGCCTCACTATTTTCTCGGTTTCCTAAAAAGACTTGTACTTATATGACTATCAAGCTTCTTTGGTCTCTTCCACATCATCACAAAGCATAAGCTAAGTATCAAACAAATATGCTAATATGCTTGTTGGGAGTGCCCTAAGACAGACAGGATACAAATGAACGGGTAAGTATTTTATGACTCACAATTGAGTAATTAGGTGCAAAAGAAAATGCATTCCACCATTCTATGGCATGATGTAAAAGCTTCAGAACAATTAATTTTTCACTTCCTAAATCCACGAGACCGCAAAGCCAGCATAACCAATTTCACCACACTATGTAACTCTCTTTTGCTTCTCTTTTCTGCAGCACTTTTTTTTCTTACAAGAACATATAATAGAAAGGTGGAAAATGGGAAAAGGCTAAGGGGCGTAGTGGAACAAGGTTGAAGCCGACGGATGAAAGAACTCAACACTCCAACCTGCGGACGGCGTCACTCTTTCTAGGGCTTCACTTTCATGTACAATTTAGGGTAAATGAATGTCATACCAAGTACCTGAGTCCTGACAATATGTTAGTCCAAGATTCCTGAAGCAGGCGCACCAAGGAGCAACCAAATCCAATCCCTCAATGCTGTGCAACTCACCCGTTATCCCCATCTATCTGTACACAAAACTCAAGGCAATGACTCTCATACGAGTATTCAGACCGATGCTATACTCTACCAGGAAAACCGAAGTTTTGAAATGTTCTGATTCGACCCTCACGGCCTGCTGTGACAATCACTAAGCCCCAGGCTGACCGACTCGGAGCTTGATCTCCGTCATTGGGAAGGCTGGTATTAGACCGGGGGCTCTGTTTTGTTGGTGTCATGAGCTCTTCAGGCCAAGTAGCAGATACCCTATCACCATTGTGATTTGAATTGTTGCTTCTGATGTTGCTCTTGTGCTGAACATCAGGCATCGCATGGTCTTTAGCAGGTTCAGATCCAAGTATATGGCCATTCTCAGACACACAATCCAGGTCCTCTTGCTTCCTGGAGTTAGCTCTAGAAGTCATTGCGGTGCTGGTACAGGGCCAAGCAACAGCAACTGTCACGCTCTCGCAGTGGAAGTGTTCGTGGGTATTTGTCACAGAAACAATGCCCTTCTTTCTGCTTGGTTCAGAATCATCATTGTATCTCCAGATGTATACATGGGAATCCTCACTTGCAGAGATAATAAACCTCCCGTTTGCAGCTGAACAAGCTGAGATTTGGCTGCTGGTGTTCCGAAATCCTGAAATATAAAAGGACATGAAAACTATGTAATTGAAACCAACCAGCAGAATAGAAGAAAAAATTTGTGTTCAGGTTCTTTTTCTTAATAACAGGCAGTGAGTGGCATGCACAGGGAAACAAATGTGGAACTTAGACCCATCAACAGGGGGAAGCCATTGAACCAATAGAAACAATAGAACCAATCATCACAGGAAAGTGGAATCTGACAAGTTCCAGCACTGCTATTGAAAGGAAGAACATGACAGATACAATTGATCTTCACTAGTCACATTCAATCAATGTAATAGGGAGTGAACATAGAAAAGCAAATGATTGCAACATGATTCGAACCAGTGTGGACATTAATAAGCTCAATGCTACGTACCTTTAAACTTGCGAACTAGTTCGAAACCATCAGCAACTCGAATTCGTGAATCTGCAGATGTGATAATGACTTTTGAAGAACTCCCTGGGACAAACTATTTGAGAAACTATTATTCGGTGTGAGTGCAAAACAGGAAAAGTATCAAGTCTGGCGCAGTATAATTCATATCATATTTAAAATGCATCTTCAGAGTAAGCACCTGAAATCCTGTTATTTTCTTCTGCCGGGATTTCTTTTTCTTATTTTGCAGATCAATTTGCTTCTTGTAATGAAGCATATTATCTAGTCAGAAGAAAAAGAAAAAATAAGTTAGGTTTGTAAGACACGAAAAAGCATTTAAAATACTACTAGAATGCAAGCTTTAAATAACATTAGCCAACTAGCAGGCCCTCAGGGAAAAAGGGGTTCATTAATGTGGGAGATTATGGGAGCATGTGCAACAGTGCAAGTAAATGAGAGAGAGAGAGAGAGATACCAGACGTATCATACACATGGCAACTGCCCTTGTGGGAGCCAATGAGTGCACCCTTCAAAAAATATGAAACGAGGTGTTAGGATGAACATGTGATAAGCCAATAACCCCTGTTGACCAATTATAGAACTAGGAAGTCAAACCTGTCCATCAGGGGTATAGCAGGCAGCAGTAATCATTTCATGTAGATCAATCCAATCAACAATTTCACGTTTTGGTATACTCCAGATTCGAACCTTTTCATCCAAGGAACCGCTAATGAAGTATCTATCATCAACAGGATTGAACTGGATGCAAGTCACTGAATCAAGAAATTGATATGAGAAAATTAAGGATAGAGCTGTCAGTGCGCGAGAGAGGGGGAGAGAAAGCGATCTTCTGAAAGCAATGTTCTTACCATAGTCACTGTGGGAGAAGGTTTTCAAACAATAAGTGCTTGACATGTGCCACAACCGTACTGTTTTATCCATTGAAGATGAAAGCAAGTACTGCACAGCAATTGAAAAATGAAGCTAAGGGACTCGAATAACTGGTAGCTGCAATAAACTATTAATAAATTATGCTGACACATTGCTAAAATTATCATTTAGGGCCTGTTTGGATTGCAGGATAAATAAGTGAATTACACTATGGGTCCTTAAATTTGCATCAAAGTTTTCATCTAGGTCCCTGAACTTCAAAATTAGCTTGGAATGCACTAAGCTTCAACATTAAGTCAAATAGGGCCATCTTGACATTTGTAGATGGAATCGGCTAATTTTAAAATGTGGTATACGCCATGCACTCAGCCAATTCCACCAAAAAATGATTAGATGGACCTACTTGACTCATGGCTACAAATTGAAGGATCTGCCAAGCTAATTCGAAGTTTTGGGACCAAAGTAATATTCAGGTGCATGTTTAAAGGACCTACAATGCAATTTACTCTTTAGAAATGAACAAGAAGCAGAAGCTCGAAATTTTTAGGATTCTTAGAAGAGATTCCTAGAGTTTTCCAGTGCAGGAGGCTGATATTAGACGTTCCAAGTTTCTAAACATGGACAGACAGCTTGGTCTAGCGAATAAATTGTGCGAGGGTGTTGAAAGTACGGTAGATTATCCACCTTTCACAAACAGCTTAACTTTTGTCATGTGTGAGATGTCAATGTTTGAGACTCAAACAATAACACAGGAAGATTAACTAGAATTAAAATGGCACACCATACAGAATTGACACTCTAAATGTCAATCTAGAGATGTCAAGAAAGTACTCCCTCTGTCCACAAATACAAGTCATTGTTGACTTTTTAGTCTCCAACGCAAGACACATTTTGCAAGAAACATCCAATGACATTATTTTTCATGTAGTCAATCTATATATTTTAACTTAATGGTCAAAGTTTCAAAAGCTTGACCACATAGATCCCACGACGACCTATATTTGTGGACGGAGGGAGTATAAACAATCAAGAGACCTAAGTAGAAGAGTGATGGAGTAACTACTTTAGTGCTGTCTCGAAAAAACCCCATTTATCCTGCTTTCTTTCTTTGGGGGTTGGGAGCTATGCAAGTGTATACCCGGGTGTATGATAAAATGCCCATTTGTACCTCTCTTTAATTTCGTCAGTACTAGATGTACTTTAATTTCATTAAACCCAACAGCAATCCTGGTAAATTTCCACCTAATAAGGGGACCAGTATGACACAAGTAATTTGCTCATAGCTTAAAACAGCGTAAAATAGTTTTTGAACATCTGAGTTTATTTCTCTTATGAACGTTTGACAGCAATAACTTGTAGGAGATGTTGCACCCTGCGAACGATGATGTTCAACTACATTATTTAGCATCTTTCCACCTTTTTTTTTTTACCAAAACAGCTAAAAAATTAAAATAGCACAACTATGATTTATAAGTGGGAGAAATAGTAGCTTAAAAGGAAGTACTTTAATACAGGAAACCAATGGGATAAATAGCTACATAACAGGGCTTTCCTAGTAATTAAAGCTAAAGTAAATCTTAATGTGATAAATGTGCAATTGATAATGCAAACAGCAAAACGACACAGCAAAATTAACTTATCCAGACTTCACAGGCCACCGTCAATAATCTGACACGCAATTAACTTTGTTAACTGCTTATTTTTCACTTTTTGAAACTGCAATTGTAGCATCATTTATATCCAATCACATCATTTAATCTATTTAAAAATTAGAACAAGATTTACTCATGTCATTTCATGTTAATACATATAAAATAAATTCATGGCTTTGTGTTACTACTAAGCAATACAAGTTAGTGCCAAAAACCAATTTATTCTGATTATTAAACTATAGCATCTCTTGAAAAACTTAATATCTCCTTTGGCCCGATGATGCAAAAAAGAAAAAGAAAAGGAGAGAAAAGCTGTAGTACCAATTTTGAAGCCTTACAGCCCAAAAAAGAAAGGGAAAAATTGATTTAACTTAACAGTTTAGTAGCTATATGGAAGTACGGAACTGATCAACTGAGTGAACTGACATTCAAAATGTATATCATTTGACAGCAATATCCTTCAAATATTAAAACCTGTCACTAGCTTAATATTTTAGGTGCTGATCTTTCTAGATGTGTTGAGAATCAGGACACTAAGGGTGTGTTTGGATAGATGAACGAAGCCGAACGGGATGGTTCGGTTCAAGAGATGAGTTCATCCATGCGTTTGTTGGTTGAATCGTACCAAACCATCCCGGACGAGATGGTTCACATTCGGAGAATATTCCCGTTCGATGCTGCATCGTCCCATTCGACAAATTTGGACGAATTCACTCTCACTCTCGCCTCCACCCACGCCGGTGACCGTGCCACATCGCCGCTCCCGGCCTCCTTCCCTTCCCTCTGGCTCTCCCCAACATCCCCTTCCTCCCCTTCTTCTTTCTCCTCGAGCTCACCTCAGTTCGCGTCGCCACTCAAGCTCTTGCACCGGCCGTCGCGTCGCCATCGCCGTTCCGGCCACCCCAGTGCGCTCCTCCCCAAGCTACCCGCGTCACGACGTGTTTCGGCACTCAAGGACACTTTCCCCTCCATTAATTCCAAGATTCCCCCACCGGAGCACCGCCGTCTTCCTCGTTTTCGGCCGAAAGCCGCCGCCACGGCCGCCATTCTTCATCCGGTGAGTATTGCTTCGATTCCTCTCCACTTGAGCACCTCTTCACCCTCCCCTTTCCTTCCTCACCACCCACTCCCTCTACCCTACCCCATAGGGCCGACGCACCAGTGAGTCGACCACACCGCCGCCGGCCCTCGTCGCCAGCTCTCCTCGGTCCTCCTCTCCCTCGACCAATCACATGGGTGAGCTCCCCTAGTCTCCCTCTCGCTCATGCTCGCCCTATCTTCCTCCCTCTCCCACCCAAGCACCGCCGCCACCGTCCACCTCCGGCGGCGCCACAGCCACCTCTGGACTCCTCTTCCCCACGGGGACCCATTTTTGGTCACTTCGTCTCATGACTCCTCGCCCATTGGCGAGGTACGCCGCCACGACTCGCCTCCTCCTCGCTTTTATCTCTGCTGGTCTCCCTTCTCTCTGTATGTCTCTCTGTGTTCATACAACCAACCAAACAAAACGTTGTATTATCTCATCCAATCAACCAAACACAGTACTGGTATCGTTCCATTCAGGATCATCCCATCTACTTGAACCGAACCATCCCATTCAGCTTCGTTCATCCATCCTAAAATCACCACAAAACGTCAGGCAAGCTACACGCTTGAGGAAACATGCCTTGGATAGAGGATGGTACTAGTTACAATTGCAAGGGTGTATTACAAGCAACCTTTCTCCTGACAGAATTTCAGGGGGAATGCACACTTGCCAAAAGCCAGAGAACACTTGCGCACAAACATTGTGGCTTTTGCTTCAAAATCAAATTGCCCAAATCTGAACCAGTCAATTTATCCTTTCTAGTACCAGACCAGTGCATTGCAGTATACCAAATCCTGATGGCAACTTGACAATGTTAGATGAGGTGATGTTCCTAATTTGATAATTGTGCCATAGCTTTAAGTTTTTACTTACATGAGTTAAGTAAAGATCTAATTACAGTGACTATTATCCTGATGTCTGATGAGTGATGACATTCATTATACATTCCAGCACCGTTCGCATTCCAAGATTATACTCAAAATTAATATTTGCACATTAGAATTGAAGAAAGACTGGAAGGCAGTGCGAGCATTACCTGAGATTTGGACCAGCAGAGGTCAAGCACATCCTCTGAATGCCCTGCAAAGGTTATCACAGGCTTCTCCGACAGTGCAAACACATGTCCTGGCACCATCAATCGGTCTGAGCTCGCCGATCTCCGACTGCGCAGAGCTTTTGCCCGCAGTTTCTTCTCCCAATGGCTTCCCTCTGTAGCAGCCGATGCCAACGTTGGCTCCCATGATTCGTTGCATACCATGGTAACAAGCGGATTGCAGGCCCCATTCTCTTCCTCCTCCCTCTCCTCCCCCATCCTCCCAAACTCCAACACCTCCCAAACATGGATCACGCAATCCTCCCCAGCACTTGCGAGGTACCGCCCATCAGGACTAAACTTGATGCTCCAGATAGACCCGTTGTGTGCTTGTATCTCTTGGTTCATGAACAGGCCACTGAGCTCCTTATATGGCTTCCCGTACTGCCGCACCTTGACACGGTCTGGGCCATGGCGTGCAATACCATCCTGGCTGTCATCCGTGGCCGAGCTGGAGCGGCGCCCACCCTTCTCTGAGGACGTGTCCTTCTCGTCGCTGCTGCGGCGGTCACGGGAGTAGGTGACCATGGAGCCAGCTACACTGCGGATGCTGCGCAGCCAGCTGCTGCCCCGCTTGGAGCGCGCCCCACCATTGCTTGAGCCGGAGCTGGACCTCTCCATGGGGGTGGAAGCGCCACTTTGGGAATTGGAGTTTGAGTTGGAGTTGGCGACGCTTTGGCGGCGCATGAGCTCCTGGACGATAGGGGAGCGGCCGGTGAATAGCTCGAACTCCTCCACGGTGAGCTGCCGCCCCGTACCGACCTCGCGGAGCCCGAACTCCTCCCTCACCACGAACTCGCTGCCGTCGTCAAGGTTTCTGATCAAGCACCTGGGGTCCTCCTCGACGGCCTCCGGCGTGGCATCTGATGCGTCGGACGAGGTCGAGCGCAAACGCCCGCCTCCTAGCGGGGGCTTCGCGGCGGAGGCCGGCGCGGCCCCGTCCAATCTGGACCGCGCGATGGGCGAGGCTGCCGGCGGGCCCACGGCGTCGTAGGAGGCGGATCGGCCCATCTCGAACCGCGCGAGGGAAGGGTCCCCGCCGAGCCCCATCAGCTGGAGCAGCCGCCGCCGCCGCTCCTGGATGGGCGCCGGTTCGGAGGTCCACACGTCGAGCGCAGGTGGTCGCCGTCGTCGTCCGAGGCCGAGGTGGAGGAGCCCGAGGAGGAGAGGATGCGGTCGAGCGACTCGTAGAAGAGCTCCTCCCCCTCCTCCTCCTCCCCCACCACCTCCTCTTCCACGCTCATCGCACCGCCGGCATTGGCCGCCGTCGCGGGTATCGAGGCCACGCGCGCGCGATGCTCGGGGAATTTCGCGAGAGAGAGAGAGAGACGATGAGACGGCGAGGGGGAAGGGAGGCGTGGGCTGGGCGAGGCGAGAGGAATGGATGGGGAAATCGTAGCAGCAAGTGGCGTTAGATCCACCAGTCCACGCGCGCGACAGCTTAATCGCGACCCGTTGCCTCCTCCTTCCTTTCCCCGCCCCGCGCGCGTCTTACTTAAGGGTGGTTGGTGCTCGCGTCGCCGTCGTTGTTATTATCGCGGTAATTGTCGCTTCCCTTGTCTGCGCTGCGCTAATGGTGGCGGCGTTGTTAATGCCTGCCGGTTACTGCTGCTTACTGTCCGGTAACTGGTGAAGGCAAGGCGAAGTGTCCCTTGCCTCTTGGGGTGCGAGGGGGAGTTAAAATCGGGTGCCGTGGGGCCTGTCTGTCAGTTGGAGTGCATAGGAGTAATTTCCATTCCCCGCGACAGTGGGGGTAATAACCGCTCGTGCCGTTTCGAGGGCGGCGAGGCGTTTCGATTGGGGCCGTGTCGCTGGGGCTTATATGGTGGCCTTTCTGGGGGAGGTAGAAAGGAAAATAAATTCTATGTCTTTTCATCTTCACACATTTCTATCCCTTGCAATCCAAAGGTATGGGAGAGAAGCGACCCTTAAAGGGTCATAGGTGTTCAGTTAAATATTTATTTTTTTTCTTTAAAATATTTAATATATAATAGGCATATTAGATGTATATATTATTAATTAGGTCAAAGTTATATATTTGTGTCTGCAAATGAATTCAGCTCGCACTCTCTATATAACACATTAGGCCTATTTTCTTTTCTACTTTAGCCCCACCAAATGCTAACATCTATTCTCTCTATCATCATGTGGCTGTCCGTGTGAGCGGAGGCGTGGGCTACGAAGGCGAGCGACAGTCGATGGACACAACGCTACGACGTAATGGCAAGCAAAGCGTGGTGGTATGAGAGCTAGCGTCGGCTAAGAACAAGATTCATGGACGAACAGAGATGCAACACGAGCAAGTGGGTGGTAGCGCAACAAATATGGAGGAAGGGAGCGGACGACACCAAGAAAGCAACACAGTGACCGGGAGAGAGCGTGGCGGCGGGAAGGGAGCAGCATATCCAGCTCACTGTCATCGTCCTCTCTCCAAATCTAGATGTGTTCTGCGCACTCCACTTCTTCTCTTTGGCTCTGCTCCGCTCCAGCTCTGGTTCTTTTTGGAGTCTAACCTCTTCCTCTGCTTTCTTGGTTCTTTCCTATGGATGTTGTACAAAAATACAATATATTTGCCTTGAGAAATGAATGAATAGTCGGGCCCTTGTTATATATGTTTACATGCTAATTTTTGCTCTATAGAATGAACATTCTTATATGGTGTTCTTGCTGATGGAAAAAAAAAACAAAAAAGAGCAGGATCAGCAAGGTATACATCTGTCAAAAAAAAAAGAAGGCAGGAGCTCTACCGATCACTATTAGAGGAACAAAAATAAGTTTTAGCAGTCTAGCTCCTATAACCTGGAACAGAAAAAGTGAGAAAACAACAACGACCAAGATCGAGCGCAAGTTTTTTTTTAAAAAAAAGAAGACATAGCATCTACCGATCACTATTAGAGGAAGAAAATAAGATTTAACGGTATAGCTGGTACAACCCAGAAAAGAAAAATAGCGGTATAGCTTGTACAGCCCAGAAAAGAAAAATAGATACAACAACAATGGTCAAGCACAAGTCTTGGCCGCACGCTACAACAACAACATAACTCAGCAAAATAAGAAGCCTGAAGCAAAAAATAGCTCTATTACTAGTTTCCATCTCCTCAAATGTCATTGATATATATAATTTGTTGTTTAATTCATACCATTATGCTTGCCTTATATCGTCCAATTCCTCATATGAAATCATTATTTTTTATATTTTATTATATATATGCGTATCGTCGTATCGGTGTTTTGGGGAGAGAAATGACATCTCACGGTATTGACATATTGGTATCGGTATATCTGAATAATCTAGCTTTGAAATCCGAACACATATTCTAAAAATCATGGATCCGCCGCTAGGCCCTCTCCTAGATAATTCGTTTTCGGTAGAAAGAGGATGGTGACGAGATAGTCTGCATCCACGGCTCCATTTAGTTCCCGTTTTGTTAGGATAGGAAGCGGTTGGAGCAGGACGTAAATTGTGTGTTTGCGCTGTGGGAATCGGTGTACAGAGTACAGTATTACTGAGGTAAGGGGGACTGTTTTCGTGTGCATTCTTGGTTTACTCACGATCTGCGTAGCGTACTTGGACTAAGACGGGGAATATATGGTCGAACAGCGGTTAGATATACTAATCACCAAATTGAAACATAAAGAGGAGTTAGACTCTTCGTAGAGTTTTCGTTAGGGTGCAGAAGTACTATAGTAGCAGTACTCAGAAAGTCAGAACCCCAAATTATACCAATCATTACAGCTAGTGGCTGAGCTTAGTGGAAGCATTCCCAAAATAAGTTTCAAAGCTCAAGCAAATTTATGTGCCTTCTGCATTATCTACCATGTATTGCTATGATTTATGCTTGCCTTCAAGCGGTCTCCTCTTTCATATGGTCGTTGTGTATTTGTAAATCCTCTTTAGGCCATCCCCTTCCCCCTCAATATTTTGGATGAACCTTCACCGCTGATTGCACAGATGCAATCAAGTATATGTAGTTTCTACCTCTGTAAAATTTAATCACCGAACTGAAAATCAAGCAACAAAGATCTAGGTAGCAAGCAACGAGATGCTAGCCGTGCTGCATCCAAGCACGTAAAGAGAAACACGGCATCATACGCCCACATGCACGACGTGCAGGAAAGACAAGAAAAGGGCGCAACTACGGCTCGGCTCCCACCGTACAGCCCTATACAACACCTGAGAAATGCATTTTTTTTCCTGCTTGTTGCAACATAAAAAAAAGTATATTATACGCAACATTACATTAAAATCTCAGAATCAAACAAACAAACATTCTTAGAATCAAAACATCACAAACATTCTCATAATCAAACACACACAAAACATCTAGAGGACGCCAATATATCAAAAAAAGATGCAACATCTCAAAAATTCGTATGCAACATTTTTCCCCCATGTGCAACATTTTTTCATGGTTGCAACATTGCGCAACATATCAAAAACTGAGTACTCACCCGTGAACAACCGCCTCCCGGTGGCTCGATTTGTGAGTAGTCTCATGAGGAGGAGGGTTTGACGGAGTGGCGGCCCTGCATTTAGCGTTGTTGGGATAGCGACAGGCGAGCCAAGGGTACTGTCTCCTAGCGTGGGTTTGCTGATCAATCGAAGACGAATCCGTCTTGGGGGCGTTGGGAGACGAAGGGAGCAACCAAGACGGCAAGAACTGACGAGAGGAGGCGACAGGCAGATTTAAGGGGTAGGCGTAAGTAGACGATGCTCAGAGGGTAGAGGCGGGAGAAGGCGATCGGGTGAGAGGGAGGCGGACAGTCTAGCGGGGGGGGAGGTAGAGGGGAGCAACAGGCGTTGACGACTGGGTAGGAGAGGCGGCGTGTGAGAGATGAATGTGAGGAGAGAAAAGCAGTGGGGAGAAAGGGGAACGGGGGCAAGGATAAGAATGAGTGGTAAAGCATGAATCGGTGGTGAGGATGAATGTGCAGCTGTGAGAGCACGTGGAAAAATAGAGTGAAGTAGACGTCCATTCCACCCAACATTAGACACGTATCGTTACCCAAGAAAAAACACCTGAAACCTCTCAGTATGCCCGAAAGTCCGAAATGGCACCGACGACTTCGGATCTGGCTCGAGACTCGAGCGTCGAAACCAAACGTCCCCCGCGCGCCGAAGCAAAACACAGCACGCAGCAGCGCAAAGCCACAAACACAAAGCGCACTTACACACGCGCCGCGCGATCCGGTGACCGGTGCCGCGACGCCACCCTACCCGGCACGCCGTACGCACACGCCGCGCCCGGCCGCGAGCAGGCTCTGGACCACGTACGACGGTGCACATGGCCACAGGCTCTCGGGCGGGCGCGCCGGCGGGAGGCGCAAACACGCGCACACACTCGTAGCGTTCCACGCGCGTAGAACGGTGGCTGCATGCGAACGATTCGTGTACGTGGCTCGGTAGGTTCGGGCTATAAGCAAAGCATAAATCGGCCGGTTTATGTCACGGGGGCGCTTTAAGTCTGCCCGTAAAAAGGCCGCAAATCCCAGCAGGCGAGCGGTCGATCGATCTGCATGCAGGAGCTAGCAGGACCACCGGCCACCGGGTCCCCGGCCATTATGCGCCCTGTCGGAGCTCGCGTGAGCAGTTGGGCGATCTCGGAAGATGCCTGCGTAGGTCGGGTCGCTCGCCATGTATGGAGTCGTGCGCGAGGTACGTAGCTAGTGACGAGATCTGCAAAGAGATCGTGATCAGTGACTCTTTGGATCCGTCGTACCTACGGGAGGAACCGATCGATCGGATGAACTGTAACACACTAATTATACGGGGAGGAGTTGCAAGACATAAAGAGGTGGCCCATACATTCGTATGCCTTCTGCGTTTCAATGAGCAAGGCAAAGGGTGCATAATATATTAGCATCTTTTCGTAACACAACAATCACATATTCACATGACTCGAGTAAAAAAAGGACCATAAAGAAAGAAGGAAAGATAGTAGATTATAACTGAGGTTGGTTTAACAAATGAGTTGACCATTTTATAAAGTAAGAAGATTTGACATGTGAGGATCATAAAGAAGCCAATCAGTCCCTAACTAATCCATGCATATATATACAACACACACACCTGACACGTACGTAGATACAAAGACAGAGCAGCAAGAAGTCGTCCTCCTTTCACTACTACAGAAAAGGTATCTACAGACGGTTCAAAAACGTCATTACAGACAGTTTTCGAAGCCGTCTGAGTTTATAGGTCAATGATGACATGAGGTCATCACAGACGGTTTTCGAACCATCTGCGATACATACTATCACAGACGGTTATTAACTCAGAACCGTCTGTGATAATTGTATATCACAGACGATTCTAAACAAGAACCGTCTGTGATATATATAAAACCTCCAAGCAATGGCTGCTTGTACCTTTAAAACCGGCTTTATATATATATATATAAGCCACTGCTTGGAGGTTTTATAGAGAAGAGATCAGGAATAGAACGGTAGGACGTATACGTACCTAGGACGCAAGGGAGGAGAACTTGACTTGGGACACAAATCTGAAAAGTTAATTGCAGCCAAGCCCAATCCAAACCACATCGATCCCATGTAAGCTAATCAAGCACAAAGAACCGGCATCAAATACCCTCAGTACCCATTAGAGAGCATTAACCAAACCCACCATTTTGCCCCATTCATTTTTGTCAATCTGAACCCACAGCATGAACTAAGCAAGATGCATAGAATGCACATACACCAATAGCCCTCAGTTTACATCACAGAGCGAGGGGACTATTAATATGAACTAATTATCAATTCAATTTCAGCATAAGACTATTAACATCATTACATCACGAGCAAGGGACTATTAATATGAACTAATTATCAATTCAATTTCAAAGATAAGACTATTAACATCATTGAGCGGTTCAACAAGAAGACAAAGAAACCAAGGGTGTCCAAACCCACCACACCAAAGAGTAGCACTCGGCATCCATCGCAAAGTACTAGCCATTTTCATCACAGAGCAAGGGGGGGTAGAGACAGAGAGGGAGTAAGATAGGGTGATACCTCAGTACAGCGCAACCACGGTGGCGACCCCACCACCAACACAACCCTCATCCATCTCCTTCACCTTGCATAAAAATCACACAAACATCAGAACACAACTTAAGGCTCAAGCATAAAAATCAAACTTAACAAAAAAAGACATTAAGCTAACAGATTTAGAGGAGAATATAGGGAGGATGGGGAAAGCAAAGTCAGGGGGCCAGGGCCCGAGCACAGAAGACCGAGCAGCAGAACCAAGCTATGGCGGCGCAGGCGACACGCGGGGCCAAGCCCAGTGGCTTGGGTGGCGGCGTCACTGTAGTTGTGGCACGAACCTGACACTGCACAAGACACTACTATCGTACGAGTGTCTTGTGCAAAGGCAGAGTGGTGTCTGTCGGCGCAATGACGGCGACGGGTTCAAGCGGCGTCGAGTGGGGAGGGAACGGACGAGAGTAAGTGCGCTGGGGAGTGACGAGTTAGGGCGGACGCAAACCCTAATGGCCGGGTTTCTACTAATAAAGCGACTTATCACAGACGGTTCTATTATGGAACCGTCAGTGATAGTTATCACAGATGGTTCTATTATGGAACCGTCTGTGATATGGGATATATCACAGACGGTTCCATTATGGAACTATTTGTGAAATGGTTTTTCTCAAGTATATTATCTTGTATATACACTTACATGCATGAAGAAATTACATGTTTATATGTCAATTTTTTCATTTAAATATCTTGAAAATTTGCTTTAATATATATATATATATATATATATATATATATATATATATATATATATATATATATATATATATATATATTTGCATATACGGGAGTATGTACTCTCACTTCAATATACCACTTAAACGAATATATTATACTTCTTTATCACTTTCAAGATACTTAAATACCAATTATAATATACTCCAATGTGACTTGGTTGAAAAATTTCCATTAGAGCCCTTTATTTTTGTTATATACCCTTTTTCATATATAAAAGAAGTATATACACAAATTTTGCTATAAAAAGTGGATTTTCATGAAATTTTTCATAGAACTCGCTTTGGAGTATCTTATAATCATTATTGAAGTATGCTCAAATAGATAAAGAGGTATCATCAGACGATTTAAGTGGTATATGAGAGGTGGGAGTATGTACTCCCAGGAGTACTGTACCATTTTCCTATATATATATATGTATGTACACACACACACACACACACACACACACACACACACACACATATATATATATATATATATATATATATATATATATATATATATATACACACATATATATATAATAATAATTCAACATATAATTAATATAGTAGTACTTCATCTTCAAACTAGATTTTTTTTCCATTTTGAATTTTCATATGGCCAAACAGCGTGGCCAGTCACTTCTTACAAAAAGATTTTTTAAAAAGTAGAAACCTACAAATAAACAAAGTTTTTCTAGTGGCGGAGGTAGGCTGCTATCTCCGTCTTCAATACTTCGTAGGCGGCGGCGGCGTCGGACGATTCGTGATCGAACGAAGCCTGAAATGCGTCCACCCACTGACGTGCTCGTTCGAGTGTCTCCTGAAGACCCTCATACTGTTGAACCAAGAAGAATTGAGCCTATAGGCTCTATTCCCTTGCTTGAGGGGTCTCGGCCGTCGACTTTGCCGCGCCGCCTCGATTATGAGCCCCACTACAAAGAAGCCTCCCGAGACGTGCAACGTCGTTGTGGAGGACCACATCGATGACGTGGTAAACTCGCCGAAAGTGGGAGATCACCCGGAAGACGCGGCGGAGGAGGATGTCAAGACGGCGGAAGGTGGCCGTCACCTGCTCCGGCAAATTCTCGGACAGAGGAGTGAAAGAGGAGTGAAGACACTATTGAAACAGTGTTCTTCCGCAACATCCGCCAACGTACAGCGAGAGAAGTGCTCGTACAGTACAGCTAGGTAGGCCATCAATGCCGGCGACAAGGAAACAGAAGGGGCAGCCATTTCTGTTATATGTGTGGGGATGATCATCTTCGATGGCGGATGATCCTTTTTATAAAACATGAAATAAATTCGGAGCGTGAGACGAGGAGACGTATCGGGGAGCCGAAGCGGCATTGATGTGACGAAGAGACGCATTAGGGAGCCGAAGCGGCATATTGAGGCGACGAAGAGACGACACATCGGCGACGAAGAAACTCATCGAGCTTCGGAGCTGTAGCGATATTATCACAGACGGTTATAACAAAAATCGTCTGTGATATGTAGTAATATCACAGACGGTTATAACAAAAACCGTTTGTGAGGTTTTACAGACGGTTATTTATTAAAAACCGTCTGTGATATGTAGAATTATCACAGACGGTTACTAACAATAATCGTCTGTGATACTTCACAGACGGTTTTAGTTATGAACCGTCTGTGATATTACCTCTTCACAGACGGTTTTTAGCGCAGCCAGTAACATAGATGGTCTCTAAACCAAAACCGTCTGTGATTGAATGTAATACAGACGGTTTTGGTCAACCGTCTGTGATGAGGCATCCAGTATTAGCCTTTTTGTAGTAGTGTTTTCTCCGAACCGGTAAAAAATTAGCACCGAGCAATCCAGTTAGCTATCTTTTGCTAATTACTCCTAATCATTCAAACTTATCTTTCCTTTCCATGCTCTTCGACTGTGGTCAATAAGTATGTTGTTAGTGTTGTATATCGGTCCGTTTACGAGGACCCGATTGTGTGAACACTTTACCTAAATAAAGAACCATTAGGGACAGCCGGTCCACAAGGATCGTTAGGGTAGGTGACTATATGGCTTATTCTCGTGAAGACATCGTACCTCTACCTATATAAAGGGAGTCGAGGATGCAAATTGTACACACCAATTCTACAGGCAAAAGAGGAATAAAGTTAAGAGAAAGCTTGAGACTACATCTTAATTTTTTTGACAAAGGGAGAAACCCTGCTTTTATAGAAAGCAAATAACAAAGGTTCTTACAAGGATATTAAAGGTCACTGAGCTGGGAACACCAGCTAACAAAGACAGTCCAAAATAACAGGAACAACCACTAACAAAGCTATAACGACAAACAACAAGAACTAATGGAGACATGCTTGAGCAGTAGCCAAACTAGTGTTTCTACTCCAGCCTTCCAACTTCAACAAAAAGCACTCCAGATTACTTTGCTCAGCCTCTTTAGTCAGGACCTTCCATTGCTGCAAACAAGTCATAAATTTGAAAATCACTTCAAAAGGTTGCTTAGGGAAACTCCTTTCAATCGCCATCCGGTTCTGAACTTTCTAGAGATTCAAAGCAAGTGCTGCAAAGCTAAACAAAGTAATATGGTAAACATTAGCCCCCCTCCTTTCTAGCCAATGCAACTGGAAATCATTTAGAGAAGTAGAAATTCTCTCCCAGTTTAAAACCTCCTTCATGCAGAGCCAAACAAATTTTGCTAACACACAAGAAAACAAAACATGATTAATACTTTCAACCCCCTAACAAAGAATACAATTCTCCTCCCTTTTCCACCCTTTTTTCTTCGGTTGGTCAACTGTTTGGACACTGTTAAGATAACTCTGCCACATGAAAATTTTAACTTTTAATAGAATTTTACTTCTCCAAAGCTTTTGGAGATTCCAGCATATAACCCCCCCCCCAAAGATCACCTGACTATATATAGATTTCACTGTAAATATATCTTTTTTTCTCTAGGCACCAAAAAACAGTATCCATTTCCCCCTTTAAATCTATGTCCTTGATAAGATCTTTCAAGAGGCTCCATTGTCTGCTCTCTTCTTTACCAAAACTTTTAAGAAAATTTATCTTCCAACCATCCTCAAAGAAACAATCAGCCACACTAGCCGCAAGATATTGGCAAATATTGTACAGCTTGTTAAATTGGACTTTCAAAGGACTATTTCTAATCCAAACATCAGTCCAAAAACCAATATTGCTACCATCCCCAATCTGGAAACTAGAACCCCTATAGAATAAGTGTTTCACCTTATGAAGACTCTTCCAGAACTAAGAACCAATAATAGGATTAGCATCTCTAAAACTGCCTCCAGGGAAATATTTGGCCTTCAAAACTCTAAACCACAACTCATTTTTAGCTGTATAAATCTTTCAAATCCATTTAGTTAACAGACAATCATTTAACACTCTTGTATTTATAACCCCTAAGCCCCCAAAATCCTTAGGTCTACACACAGCCTCCCATTTCAACATATGATCTTTAAATTTATCACTAGAACCTCTCCAGAAGAACTTAGCTCTGATAGCATCCATTTTTATTGTGACTCCCCTCACTTAGACGAGTAAACCCCATAGTGTAAATAGGTATACTGCTCAGATAACTATTCATCATCACAAGCCTCCCACCAAAAGAAAGCAGATTGTGCTTCCAATTGTCCAACATTTTCCCCAGTTTTGCAATAACATTCTCAGCTGCTCTATCCCCCATATGTCTATCCCCAATCATCATACCTAGATAAGTAAAGGGAAACTGAGCCAGTTTGCAATAAAAAATGTCTGCTATTTTTGAAGCCTCTTCATTGTTACACCCCAAAACAAAAATCTCACTCTTGTGATAGTTAATTTTCAAGCCAGACATCCATTCAAAGCAATATAGCAGAAATTTCAGATTAAGAAGGAACTCATCCTCACACTCTATCATAATCACTGTATCATCTGCATACTAAAGAATAGGTACCCCTCCAGGAATCATATGAGAAGCCACCCCTCTAATTAAACCTTGTTCTTGAGCATTTTTCAGTATAGCTGCTAAAGCATTAGCAGCTAAATTGAACAGGAGAGGAGACAGAGGATCGCTCTGTCTTAACCCTCTATAAGTGTTAAAATAGGGACCAACCTCGCCATTGATATTAATACTGACTTTACCCCCTTTAACAGAGCTCATGACTAGTTTAATCCAATGACCAGAAAAATATTTCCTCACCATCACCTCCTCCAAGAAGCTCCAATGAATCTTGTCATAAGCTTTTTCAAAATCAAGTTTCAGAATCACCCCTTTTTTCTTTGAGTGCTTCAAGTCATGAACAACTTCATGAAGAATAACCACCCCCTCTAAAATGTTTCTGTCTTTGATAAAGGCAGACTGACTTTTACTAATAATTTTACCCACAATAGCACCCAATCTATTAGCTAAGATCTTAGTTAGAATTTTAAAGCTCACATTCAGCAAACAAATAGGTCTGATCTGTTTGATAGTATTAGCCTCTTTGATTTCGGGAATAAGGATAATAACCCCAAAATTCAATCTCTTCAAATCTAAACCCCCTCCAAAAAAAATCTCTAACTAAGTTTAGAAACTATTCTTTAATAACCCCCCAAAACTCTTTATAGACCCCAGTAGGAAAGCCATCAGGGCTAGGAGCAGAATTGGTAGGTATTGATAACTCTCAAAACCTCCTCTTTAGTGAAATCTTGAAGCAAAAATTCATTATTTACTACAGACACTCTGTGATTTATGTTCCAAATATCCTGAGCTAAACTCACCCCTTAAAACTCTTCAGAACCAAACAAAGTTTTATAAAAAATCATAAATGTGAGTTCTGATGGCAGTTTTGTCCACAATATCAACTACTTCATGATCCAAACTAAATATGTAGTTCTTTCTCCTTCTCCCATTAGCACAGTTGTGAAAAAACACAGTGTTAGCATCCCCTTGAAGTATCCAGTTCACTCTACCCCTCTGTTGCTAATGCTTTTCTTCCACCTCATAAACTAATTCCATTTCAGACTCCAAGTGATATCTATGCAACCAATCTTCAGAAGATAAACCCCTCCTCTCTACCAAATCATCTAAACTTTTGATCTATTCTAAGATATTATTCTTGTTCATTTTATAAACCCCATTCATATGGATCCCCCAACCTCTCAAATAACATCTCAGAGCTGCAATACACCCATTCCAACTGTTCATGGAGTAAGTATTGACTGAAGCTCTCTTGCTAACCTCAGTCCACTTACTATTAACCAACTCTTTGAAATTCTCCTAGCACAGCCATTTTTTCTCAAAAAAAAATCTCCCCTGTTTCACCACTGTACCTTCACCAGAGTCAAGCAGAGTAGGATTATGGTTAGAACCAATTCTAGTCAAGCATTTAACATGGCAAAGAGGGAACTTAGCTTCCCAATCAGTAGTAACTAACACCTTGTCAAGATTCACCAAGATGGGACAGTGTTGTTTATTGGTCCAAGTGAACTTAGCACCCCCTTTTTTAATCTCGATAAGCTTATTATCATAAACGAAGTCATTGAACAATTGCATAAGATTTATGTTCACATTATTAGAATTCTTGTCCCTAGCCTCTCTAATCAAGTTCAAATCTCCCCCCTAAAACCAAAGGAAGATTAGTTTTTTTTTCATCCAACTCATTTAAAAAAGAATGAGCCATATCATGGTTAGCAGGACCATAAACAACCAGCAACTCCCATTGCAGATTAGTGATCTTATTCTTGACCACCATACTCACGTAAAAATTTCTAGCATCACATTCCTCCACCTCAAGAAAATCTTGCTTGACCCCCAATAAAATGCCACCAGAATGCCCCAATAAAATGCCACCAGAATGCTCTTTAGCTGGAATCTAGTGCCATCTAAAAAAAGAATCCCTCACCAAACCCTTGAGCTCTCTCTCAAAAAAAAAATCCTTCTTAATAGTTTCCTACACCCCAACAGCATCACCCCCTCATAACAAATAATCTCCTTAAGCTGCCTTCTCCTTGCAGCTCTTCCCAAACCTCTTATATTCCAAAAAAGCACTTTCATGATTTAGAAATAGAGCCCTCCACCCCTCTTTTCTTCTGTTTAGTGCTCACTTTCTTGTGTAATTTAAAACCAGCAGCACCCCTCATCTCATTATCTATTATGTCTAAATGTCCATTGTCCTCAGAGGTCTCCCTCTGGGGACTTTGGGATTTAGAGCTCCCCTGACGAGATTTTTCTTTCTCTACTTGGGATAATGCATCCCTAACTAATTCTTGTGCCTGCATAGCTGAGATTATCTCACTAGCTACTTGGGATTGCGAACCTAGAATAATACCACAGGAAGTAGCTACTTTCTCTAAATAATCTACAGAAGCATTATTGAGAATATTGAAAGAGCTAGTAGTGGTACCTTGGGACTCCAGGTTCTGAATGGATTTCAGTCTAGAAGCTTTCTTCTCCATCGGGATCCCATGGTCTTGAATCCTAGAACTCTTCCTAGTCGCCAAAGCAGGTTCAATAATCTTACCTCTTCTCCCCTTCTTCTTTGGTGACATCCAAACTTCAGTCGAATCATCAGCCTCAGAAACTAAAGTAGGTTCTTGTTCATTCTCTGCAAGTGAAATACCATCAGCTGCCCCCTCAAAAATCTCCTCAGTCCTAACAGTATCAACCTTATCTGTCTGAAATAGCCCTCATGTGTTATGGTGTACAGATTTATAGAGAGACTACATCTTGTGTCTTTTGTTCTACTTTTATATTATTATTAATTGAGTGCTTCATCGTGGCAACACAACAATCCGCACCAAAAAGTGCACCATTTCAGCTTTTGTTAGTCATGTGAATGACCGATGAAAATTTGGTAATGCATCAAATTGTACACATGGACAGGATAACACCGAATAGATTAGTCCTAAAGCAGCGTCCAACGAGCTTAAGATGCCCTTTTAGCTAGGCTGGGTCTGCTGCATCTTGTATAGTTTTTGTGCAGGAGTTTTTGATAAAGAGGCCAAGAACAAAAAGGATTTGGATGTGTACGTACTGCATGCGCATTAACTTTAATCCAACTGAATCCTATTAATTTGTAACCCGTGAGGAGAGTTGCTGGGATTGCAATTTGCAAGGGATAGCCAATGGATAAGAGGTAGTACTACGAACACACGGGGATTAGTACTGTGACCTCCATTAATCTGAACTATTCGTGGCCTCGTGGGTTTCGATGAAGTAAATTAAGGGAAGCAGGCACAAGGAAGGGCTAGAGCCAATAGGCAATACACGTCTAGGACGAAAGTTTCACTACTACCAGTATTGTAGTACTACTAGGCGAAAAATAAAGGCAGAAAAGGAAAACGAGGAACATGTGTAGTGACTGGTGATCGACCATGGCTCATTGGTTGTAAACTGGAAAAACCCCGCGATCACCCTTGGTCCGTTCCGTTGATCCATAGCACTCGTACGTCATGCCTGTCTGCGTCAACCAATCAAATTTCCCGACCAGCACTTGCAATGTTTGGCTGTAATCAGTGTCAACATCACTAACAACAACGTCGTCACGCATTAAAAGTTCCAGTGGAGTTTTGTTGCGAAGTGCGACGTGCTAGCTAGCTCAAACTTTATGCAAACACGTTACACGTGAGGAGTGAATGAGTGCCAAGTGTGATGTGCTAGCTAGCTAGCTCAAATTAAGTTTATGCAAACACGTGAGGACGAGTGAATGAGTGATGACTAACTGACAAGGAGGATCGCTAACAATCTAGCACGCACGGTGCGGATGCATGGTTGTAGCTAGATCGGTCCTAGCTAGCTAGACTCGAATAGCAGAAGACTTGGAATCCGGCTGCGCGCAGCGGCGCGGCATGCTAGGGACCACGCGCGCACGTACGTACCACGACGTACGCCCTTCACGGCTCACGCAACAAATGCGACCTCCGAGCTCTAGCTACACCGCGACGTGCGCGCTTTCACCTCGCGTCGATCTGTGCCTAGCTAGTGTTCGAGTTCCAGCTAGCTACGTACAGTACACTTGCACCGATGACCACCGGTAGTACTACGTACACAGTCACTGGCCACGTAAAAACAGAAGAAACAGCGTCTTACGAGCTGGGCATATGCGGTAAGATCCATCCAAGCATGGGGCCATGCATACATACACTGTTACACGTATACTTTGATCGGATGGACCAGGGAGGGAGAAATGATTAATTCAGTCAGGGATCTGGGGGGAATGCGTGCCCACGGTTTGACGGTGAGGGCATCAATCTTTCTCTCTCAGATTTATTATGTCTCATGTGCAGTTTGTTGGTGGCTACACCCCTCCTCGATCCAGCTTGGCTGACGAGGATAACCACAGTGAGATCGATGGTGTGAGCCTGTCCTATTTCAGCTGACTAATACCATGATAATCTTGCGAGTAGTGCTGCTCATTTTGTATGGAACGGCGTAGAACCACCGTGCTCCTCTTACATACCACTTGTTTGCTCTTCGTTCTTTCAAGATCAAACGCGACAAATTAGTACCAGGTGATGGTACTGCCGACCGGTTGCGATGTGATGGGTAAAAACCCTGTACCCGCTGATTTCGCGCTGGTGGTTCAGCAGTAAAAGCTTGCAAGCTTTACTCGATCAGGAACAATATTTTGCTGCAGTGCGGTGCATATGTCTGAAACTGTTCTTCCCACCCCACTGTAACCACCGGTTACGGAAGAGAACGGTGAATGCAATGGACAATGAATTTAAAAATCCAATGCTAGTTGGTTGATCGGGAAAGAGGAATGTTCTCTGCAATACTGACGAGATGACTGGTGATGCAGAATATGGGGCAGGGGAGGATCGATAATGGGTTGCCAAACATATCAAATGACCCGACCATATATAACTCCTCATTACAATCTTGAAAAAACTGAGACGAGGCTCCACTGCCATCTTATCTTGTATGGTGTCATTTCAAGCTGGTTGTGGTCCTTGTCGATCTAGCTTTTCAGCATCTCATCCAGCTCTGGTATTGTACCATGCATGCATACTGGTTAAATCTAACAACTGTTTCATCAATGCCGGCCTTCCCCACTCACGAGTCATGGACTCCTCCACATGTACAAAACTTTTACAGCAAAAAACAACTCACCAGAACCATCCATGTCATACAAGAATTGACCATAAAAGTTGCGGTAATTAAATATCTAGAGAACAAGAAGCATGTATATATGCAATGCAAATGTCAACTGAGAAATTCCGGGTATCTTCTGCTGTCAGTTGAGATCCAACGACCTCTGAAACTGCATGTTGCAACACTACAGAGCATAATCAACAGGGAACCAGCATAAATAATTCTGTATTCGACACACCAGGTACAGTAGATAGCCAGCATAACATGTACAAGATGTAAGCTGAGAAGCAGCAGATCCATGAAATGCTGCGCCATACATAGTGCATCATGGCACCACCAAGACAGTGCCACATGCTCATCACGCAGTCCATCTGCATCACAAATTAAACTAGTAGCCAGTAGCGGTTGACCCAAGCAAAATCACCACTGTGCAAGATTGCAAGCTCTTGTGCCACCGGCAACTGCAAGAATGGCAGGATCAACCAGAAAATATCCAGGCAGCAGCAGTGGATTATTTTACACCCTTGTTCTGACGCATGCAACTTGTCGGAGTAAATCTAAGGCGCATGCGGTTGAGGTGAATCAGGAACCTGAAAAGATGCACTGTGTAGGAAAATAGTGGGAAACGTCGGATGCATTTGGATGTTCCAGAAAAGAGAAAAAGGAGAGGGGAGACAGATCTTTCCATGGCAGATGTCAGGGGGTCATCACATGCACCATCCTTTAGCCCGGACCCCCTTTCCTTTTTCTTCCCCCATTTTTTTTAGCAAAAGTTCCACATCCGTAATTATCCAACTAACACTCTTGAATGTTAGAGAATTACAGGATGGTAATTAAGAAAGACTCATTTTGTTCTCCGTATCGAATTGCGGAGCTGAGGGAGACGAATTGATTAGGCCGCAAGGCAGAAAGGACTGCAATTTTGACTTAGCCGAAAGTTTCACAGGGCATGCGTCGCGCCGGGAATGCCTGGTTAAAACGACGGGTATGGCCTTTTCTCATGGCCATTCTTGACTTCAACTAGCAAAGTGCTGGCATGAGAGGATCGGAGACCGTATTGAATACCGTAGCCGAACTCTGGCTCCTACTAGCACCGATAATTGGCAACTACTCTTGTGACCCAATGTGCAGTGCTTGCATGCATGATCGAGGCTCGCTCGCTCGGGAGAGAGACGATGCAGCTTTTCCGATCGAAACGCTTGTTATCTCTCCCCGGCATTATTACATTCTGTACCATCAAGCATCACGTACTGAGGGACGTCCGTCGGTCGCGAGAAGGAACACGGAGATCCAGCACTTGCGATGAATCATCCATCCCCACTCGTGAATCGTGATCCGTTTGATCGCTAGCGCCCAAATCCACCATATGCCTCTATACATTTATACACAGCTGCTTGTGATCAATCAATTGTCCAGCCACGCAAGGGCACGGAGCGGTACGTACCAATCGGCCGGCTCGGCGGTAGATCGAGCCGAGGTCGAGGCCGGCCGTCCACTTGCTCGCGCGCGATCGAACGAATTAGCAGATGTACCTCCGCAGCATGGCATGTTGGCTCCGAGCCGGCGAACAGTGCCGCGCGCCAACGCCAAGCGATTCGAGGGGACCATGCTTGCATGCATCCATCGCGCAGTCGCACAGAAGCCTAACGCCAGCTAGCTCAGCTCCGAAACCGCGAACCGCGCGCTTCCCAGATCCGTTCCCGTGCGCCGGACACAGCCCTGGGGTTTTCCCCTTTCACTTCCGTGGCGCGCGCCCCGCGGACGTACGGACTTACCTGGCCGGTGGCATGCATGTGTGCGTAAGCGCGCGTGCGCATCGATCGCAGTGTATCCATCGATCATATATAGTACAACGCCTTTCTTCCCAAACGCTGATTAACCACCAGCGGCTACCGACACGAGGAACCTGTCTGGCTGCCTTGCATATTAGAACTAGCTAGCGTTGCCCATACGGAGAGGAGAGGTGATAGTATAAGATGCGGACGCATATACGCAGGTTCTTGCATGGCGCAGGCAATTTGTCACTGTTCAAGATAAGAACCGACCGCCCAACATGTGAACGTACGTGGGTGTTGTACATGCACCTGCAGATGCCAAGTTCAATCACTTCGGCATGCACAAATTAAACTAGCCCGTAACCGTACGTGGGCAAATCGAATCTACACTGATGCACCTAAAGTTCCAAAGCGTGTGGTTGTTGGTGTGTGTGCATCTGTATAATATATATATATATACTCGAGTAATTTGGGGTACAGATTGGCACATGCAGGCACCAAGGGGGAACGCAGGCTACTATGCTAGCTAGAGGGGAGAGGTACATGGACGTCGGTTAGAACCTGAAGAAAGAGGCGTCTATACTGTTGTCGCATTTATAGACTAATCAAATTGATGTGTTTGTTGGTCCGAATTTTTAAATCTGATCTCGCATGCATCCGTGCATGAACACTTTCATACACCTACATTTCTTTGGATCCCTGAATTATTTGCTTCCTCTTGCTGGTTGGTGCGAGTGTGATCGATGAGGTTAGCACGTGAGAAGAGCTACCGCCGGCGCCCAATTCTGAATTGAACAAGAGGGTTCAGGGCAGTTCAGAAAGGTTTTCTCCAACAACTCTAATACTTCTACGTACGTAGTATGTATATACGACAACCTGGCCAAATGGGCCGTCCGGCCCGGGCCCAGCTAGACACGGTCCGTTCTGGTCCGTGTACTATTCGTGCCGTGCCGGGCTGGCTCACGGGTCGGGGTGGCGGTCTAGGCACGACCCGACGGGCATTCGTGCCGTGCCAGGCCGGCTAGAGCTCGTTTAGCCCGTCAGGTCAGATGTGGTCCGTTTGGCCCATTAGAACAAAAAAATCCAGAAAAAATAGAAAAATGTGTAGAATTCAGAAGTAGACATAAAAAATTAAAAAATTGAGGCAATCATATTGAAAATGTAACAAAGAGCTTTATTGATGTCCAACTGGCTGCCTCGTTAAAACCTTTGCTAAATAAAAACTCAAAATGAGAAAACCTTAGTAAAGGAAAAAGAGTACAGCCTATAGCTCTACAATTCTACATACATGATACATCTTTGTTCTATGTGTCGGTGTCATTGTCTAAGTACAGATTTTCGAACACCTTCGACAACTCTGGATTTTCCACAGAGTGTTGTGTTCGTGAATCAGCTTGTTCCCAATTCTTCATAGTTAGAAGGATCTCTACCATCTTACTTGTGAGACTTGTTCTTCTCTCCTCCAATATCCTTCCAGAAAGACTGAAAGCAAACTCGGAGGAAACCGTAGAGACAGGAACAGTTAACACATCACGTGCAAGTATGGATAGCATGGGATATGTTAATTTATGGGCTTGCTACCATTGCAAGATGTCGGCCTTCGAGTTGAAATCCACCGTATCGCCGCCCGAGATAGGTGGATAGTTCTCCACTCCTTGTGGGTCTTGGTGAAAGGCGCTGGTGTAGAAGAAGAAGAAGAACCCCGGACTCGATCCCGGAGGAAGAGACACCAAGATCGCGCCCACATATTTATCTTCCCACTTGAGGTGGGGGCTATCGGAGGTCGCTGCGAACGGACTCACCAAACTTATTTTCATACCTTTGGTAAACCTCGTATAACCGAGAACGAACTTCTGCAAAATAGTCAGTATAGTCTAGCCCCGTAGCATCACTAAGAAGATCAAGTATAGTACCAAATGCACCAATTTTAGCCCTAGGATCTAAAAAGAAATGCAAATGCATATAGGTAAGGGATTTCTCCAATATTTAAGGTATTTAGATTTCATGGAAACAACAAAGAACGCCAGAACTATGTCATTTTCAAACATTTTCAATTGAGTAGCAATCCGTAAAATAGTATGTACAATGATAGGAGATGTTGGATAGTAGACAAATGACAAAGCAACAGCTTGCCTCATAAAAATTTCTAAAAACGACAAGACCTTCTCAAAGCAACGAACCAATGTTGCTCAGTTAATAGCATTGTACCATCAGTGTTAGGATAGTGCGTTTGAATAAATACAGAAAAAGTGCTCTTGTATGGTAAAAGATTCTTAAGCATGAGGTAAGTAGAGTTCTACCTTACCTCCATGTTGTCCAAACCGAACTTTCTTGGACGTACACCCATTGCCCTGCAGAAGTTCTTATATTGTGCTATTCTTACGTTAGAATTATTCAAGAAAGAAATCGCATCGCGAAAAGCTTTAATATACAGACTCAACCTCTTCGAACCACATTTGACTATAAGGTTGATAATATGACAAGCGCATCGTTGATGTAGCAGGAAGGAATCGGCATATGTACTCAACACTGGAGTAAGAATGTCCATGACCCTAGAGTTTGAAGCAGCGTTGTCTAAAGTAATTGCGAATATTTTGTTTGTAAGACCAAAGTCTTCAACGACTTTGATAATACAATTCGCAATATTCTCCCCCGTGTATGCTACATCAATTAATTTCAAACATATAATCATTTTCTCCATTACCTAGTCGTCATTAATATAATGCGCAACTACACTAAGGTAATCCTCTAGCAAACCACTCCATATGTCCGAGGTCGTACACCAAAATGTGCACGCATTAAATAGTTCCTTTATTTTATTACGACGCTCATTATAGTATTTCACTAGATCTCCGGTTGTTGTTTGTCTAGAAACGTAGTAAATCTAGGATTATGCGCAGTCCTAATGTAATTTTGGAAAGAAGCAGACTCGCCAAAGCCTAACGGTAAATCCTCGAAGCAATTAAACGACAGAGAGATTGGCGAGCTACCCGAGGATCGAGTCCCGCCTAGATACCGCATCTGCCGGAGTTGTATTGTACCGTGGTTCCGCCTCATCGCCAATCCTTGCTTAGTTCGACACCTTGTAGCATGTCTAATCGAGTGCTCTGTTCCACCTGTAGACTTTGAAGACAATTCATGGCGATAAATTTTACAAATAGCATATGGTACCTCATTTTCCGCTGCGTCTTGTCTGGTTGTCCTGTTGAAATCCTCCCACACTCCCGATGTAGATGACCTCGACCTCTTTGCTCTGGTTGCCGTTGAGCCTGATGCTGACGTGGAGGCTGATGACGGAACTCCACCTTGCTCCTCCGGTTGGTTTGAGGCAGCCGCAGTCGCCTCTATAGACGCAATTTCGTCTGATGAAAGTCCGAACTCACTAAGAGCAAAGTTGTCGTAAGAACCATCCATAATGAAAACTGCAAAATCGAAAATAACACTATTACTACTTTAATCTTAGCATACTAATAACTAACAATAAAAGTATTACAAAAATAGTATTGTACCTCTTTCACTGACTTGGTGACGAAAATTGAAATTTCCAAATTTTGGCACAAATTTTTGAATTTTGCCAAATTAGCTCAACACGGATTTGAATTTGCACAACACAATTTCAAAGAGAGAATAGAGAATGAAGGGGTGCTGAAGGGGGGGGTATGGTGCCATTTATAGAAAAAAAATTTGGATTTTTTTCAATTTTTTTGCTATTTTTAAGCCCACAACAAAAAAACTACAAAAAAATCGCACAACAACAAAATTTTTGGTTTGGGCTGGCACGGCCCACGACAAGACGACACGCCTTGGCCGCCCGCTTCTCTTTTCTTCTCCCCGGCCCCGGCCCCCAAGCCCTGGCTGGCCACCCTCCGACCTGGCCGACACGCCTTTCTCCTCCTCATGACGTGACCCGCCACGGAGGCTCCCCACGACGCGACCCCACCTCGGAGGCTCCTCATGTCTCACTGAGGAGCCCCGCCTCGCCCCGAGGCGCCCTCATGACTCGCTGAGAGTCCGCCACCTGAGGCTCCTCATGCCCGGCCATGGTTCGGGCGCCTGTTTACCACGCCATGAGCCTCCTAAGGCCCTCACTGCCGACGACCCCGCCGCCTGGCTCTGCCTCACTTCCTCTCCTCATACACACACACAAGACAGCCTGACGGCGACGGCGACGCCCTCCTTCCTCCTCCGCTTTGGTGGACTGTGGCAAAGACTGCAGTGTTCGCCTTCCTTCGCTCGCCTGGTTGCCGCCCGCCTCACCCGCCTCACACGCCTCCCGCACCGTAGGGCGCCACAGCCACAACTGCGTTTGTCGGGCGGTAAATGCCGGTCAGCAGTTGTACAGCGACGTTCAAGATCGTTCAGGTCTGCCGTTGCCGCCCACGTGCCGGTAGGTGGCGTGCCTGCACGCCCATAAACAAGGCGGACCGTGCCGTGTTTAGACCGACCTCTGATGTCGTCGGTTGCGTGCGGCCTCGTAGGCCCGGCCCATTTGGCCAGCTCTAATATACGACGACGAGATCGGATGCATGGATTCCCTATTGGATGGACCAACGTACTGAGACATCCTTCTATCCTATTTCATGCTGCCTTCTTTACCGAATCTTAAAGCAATCCTAATAATCGAGGGAATGGAACTAGACCTAAGCAAACATTGGAATATCTCGGATGTAGTCCAGACTGAACTGGACTTGATCTTGCTTTAAATCAATACTTGGTCCTGATTTTTTTTTTTAAAAAAGTTGATCAGGTAGACCTGGGATTTTTCTGGCAGGACAACCAGTACATTAATTACTTATCTGTGATCTGCTTCATTGGGATTACATCAACCTAACCATTTGTATTTTGTAAGCCGTTCATGCATGTATAAGCTGGTAATGTCCACTCAAGCACATCCATTGTAACCCAGTTCCAACATACAAGCTCGGATTATCCAATACACCTACACAACACGTTTGCTACTGGCCCTCGAGGTCGATCTCTCGGCCTAATGAATAACGATGCAGCTCCGTTGACGTTGCTAGCTAGCACAAGTCATACTCATGGGGTGGGGATACTTCAATGATGCAGCCAAATTGCTCTCGATCGGGGTATCAGATTAGTTCCTATTTCTCCCATCCATCCATACCTTGCATGCCACCGTGTCAGTGTGCGCTTATGTCCTGAAAGCTGCACCGCAACCACCACCTGCATCTGCATGCTAGTCTGCTACGACTGCTAGATCGATCGGTCGGTCTCTGCGTGCATTATTGCAGAAACTTGGAGAAGTGGCGCGTCCGTGCACCCTTCTCCCTGCCCACGCCGTCCCTCTTGCCAAAAGGCCCGGGCCTTTCGCCCTCGCGGCTTCCTCGGTCGCGGCTTTGGCATTGCACGCTGGGACAGGGGGGCCTGGGCCGCGCGCGCGCACGACGGCCGGTTCCGGAACCGCGCGCATTCTCGAGCCTGTCTTTTACTCTTGATTTTCTGATGGTAAAAACGTGCATTCAGCATCCTCCGATGGCTACTAGCTATAGCCCCCGTGTGTACGTAGAGATGGTAAATGTGGAAATGTGGATTCGATCGGGCTTGTCCTTGAGTGCTTGTTTCTTATTTCTTGTACGTTGTGCGATTGCATACTATCAGAGTGTGCAGCGTTATTCCCTCGTGCTTAGGTTTCCAAGTGGTGATAACAATCATGTTTATGAACGATCGACTGGTCGAGGGCGGCGCCACCAGCAAGTTTGGGAAGATGATATTCGTATTTGCTTGCAGTGTCACACTCGCGAGTGAGAAGACTCCCGTGTCACTCGTTTCGGACGACCCGAGAGGCGACGCCTCAGTCCCCGAGAGTCCCCAACACCACCCCCTCCCCGAGCCTCCCCTCCTCCTCCTTCCTCCTCTCCCCCCTCTCTTCCTGCTCTCGCTCAGGGAGCGCAAATGGCGGCGAGTCGTCCGTAGGCTTAGCGGGCCTCCGGATTCGTGGAGCTGCGCTCACCCCTTGGTCGGAGCTTAATGGCCCGCTAGCGCCCCCTGGAGGCTAGATCTAGATCCAGATCTAAATCTAGCCCCGTCAGCCAGTCGCCGTCACACCACCGCCCCCGCATGGCCGCTCCGCCCAAGGGTGACCACCACCTGCCAGTGTTGCCACCGGCTGTGGGCTAGGGGCCATGCTGATGCTGAGGAGTTCGGCGCGCGGGGAGTCGCCGTCTTCGCCGATGCTGGTGCTGTCGATGCCGAGGTGTTCGCCACGCTGGGCGCCGCCGTTTTCGCTGACAAGCCGATGTTGCCACCCACGGACACAGGACCGCGAATGGTCGTGGGCTCGGTGGGCGTTGGCGTCCTATGAGACCGTCGACTGTCGGCGTCATGGGAAAGCATTGCGAGTGGAGTCGCAAATCGTCTTGGCGTCGGCGGGTGGATCCTCGGCCCCGAGCTTGCACCGCCCTTATTTGCTAGGGCATGACCGTGCGATCCTCAGCAGCTCTGTCCGCAAGTTCACCCAGAGATCAGCATACCATAGCTAGAGAAGTCTCCTCACCCCCGGCCCCAGAGCCCCGCCCCTCGGCTCTCGTTGCATGCTCGCCGGTCTGCGCGAGGTGGAGAGGAGAAGGTCGGCCTCCCATGCTGCTATGTCGGGGGTGCCCTAAGTGTAGGCCATTGTTCTGATGAGTAGTAGACCGACCGTTGGGAGAGCCCGAGTAGGGGCTGTTGCAAGTGGAAGAGCCCGAGTAGGGGGTTGCTGCCGTTGAAGTGTCGTCTCGAGGCGCAAGATGACTGTTCCGAAAGCCCTATTCGTAGCAGTTGGTCTAATCCTCCTTGATTGAGCCGCATGGATGAAGGAGAAGAGGAGTCAGAGTTGTCGTCCACTGTTATCGCTGAGAGATGGAACGTTTTGCTGCTTGTGGCCGGTCAATTCTCATGAATGCAACCTTGGTATGGGCTGAAGAGTGGAGAGAGTTTTTGGGAGCAGGCGGGTGCTAAATGCTAGTACTCCAATGACGAGACGACGACGGCCCAAACTGCCCACATGCATCCATCCTCCATGCACTGTACTGCCGACCAACCTGCACATACCTTAAGGGGAGCCTCCAAATGCCCGAGCACTGACACCGAGTGACGAACAAATGCGTGCCGTGCTCGTACGTAAAAGCATTGAATCTTTCTCCGGTGCACTTGTCTAGCTATATAGACGAAGGATCCATTGCATGTTCCGCCGCGGAGACTGCGTGTTCCGCCGCGGAGAATATTGCATGTTCGTCGTTTTCTTTCCCTGCCCGTACGCTAACGCTAGTAGCTTCTATGAGTACTAGAAATCGCCATCTTCACACTGCTGCGTCCTGCGCACCTTTTACGTGTCAGTAGGAAACATCTAGTATTGAATAGCGCACTTCACCTCCACCTCTCCTTTTTTACAACTTTCGGTCATACTTTTCTTTTTGCTATCGATTGTGGCATTGCGCAAAGGGCCCTTACACATGCTACATTCCTCCAAAAGGTCGGTGAAACTTCTATTTCTGTTAGATCCTCCACGCTCTTGTAGTGCCCAACCTATTGTTGGATCACTCTTGATTTCTCTCACAAAAGGATCTAAAATTAACCACATTTTGGGCTGATCACCAGGGTCAGCATATATGAGACGTTGTCCTTTTGGTTGAAGAGAGATCAAGAACAAACAACAGAGAAATTGAAGATGGAATTGGGGTTGATCCTGAATCATAACATGTGGCACTTGAGTACCATCTGGCTAGTTGTCATCTCTAAACGGGAACATGCATGGTGCATTGAGTATGAAATGATTTCGAGCTCCAATGATTACGGGAGGGTACGTATTCCCTATTTTCCCTAACGGTTCTCCAAAGAACAAGGACGTGATGTGACAAAACATAAAGTTCAGGATAGAAAGAATTTTTGGTTCAAATAGCAGGTTTGGGAGGAAAAATTATGGAAGTAGCAACCGTCACAACAAATTATTAGAATTGAAGTCTCGTTCGCACGGTTACCGGTCGGACGTACTCTCCACCCGACACGTTGACTCGTCCAACCGGTGACGGCCGGACGTCTCCACGTCACCCGAGTCCGGCCGGTCACGGGCCGGATATCATCCTCATGCCCTCGTCTGGCCGGTCACGGGCCGGAGCGTAGTTAGCAAAATTAAACAATAATTTTGAAATTAATTAGCGAGTGGAGTTAGCGAAATTAATTAGCAACCGTACCATCCCCTCACCGGCCGGACAACGCAATGATTAACGAAATTAATTAGCAGTCGCACACAAATTAACACAAAATTGACGCAAATTATAAATTAATTAACACACAATTATCGAGAATTAGTCATGTCCGGCCCGTGACCAGCCGGGCGTGCCGCTTCCCCCGACCACCCATCCCCTCAACCCTTTAATCCGTCACCTCCTCGTCCCCTCAACCCTCTAATCCATTGCATCCTTGTCCTCCCCGTCCCCTCAACCCTCTAATCATCGCATCCTTGTCCATATATGCATGTGCATGCATGCTAGAGATTGAAGCAGATTAAAGTAGGAGGGAATATGATTCCCTCTGCAGTACCCTCTCGCCGTCTATTTAATCGCATGAGAGTGCGATTTCACTTCGCACACTCGCTGCTCTCGCTCACTCTCTCGCCTTCTTGTTCTTCCGGTTTCGGTTTTTCGGTGACTTATTATTATTTGCCGCCATCATTAGCAGCCATTTTAGCAGGTATGTTTCTCCTCGTACGCTATTTAGTTTTTTAATTTTATGGTTAGTAAATTATTCGTAGTGAAATTAATCTTACTTGATTTATTAGTTGTAATTTTTAGGCATAGTTAATTTCCTACAAATTAATTAATTAGTCGTAAGTACATTGTTTTGATCAATTCATTAGTCCGAAATAGTTAGTGATAATTAATTTAGTAGTAATAAATTAGCATTAAAGGACTGAAGAATAGAGAACAACAAGATATGCCTAATCTATTAACTACTTGCGCTAGTAGAAATTAATACAAGTAGTGATGTGATTCAAAGACTTGTTTCTCCATGACTTGTTTGAGAGACTAGTAGAAATTAATACAGAAGGTGATTGATGTTGGGGCTTTTCACTGAAAGGTTTGGATTGAGATTTTTCCTTACAGTGAACTATTGTACACAACAATGACTTAGTTGAACAGTATTTAGATATAGATGCATCTAGGGGGCAAATTCTCATTTTAACTTTGCTGCCTACATGACCTTGGAATGAATGAGGCGTTTTGACGCTTTCGCAAAATTTGAATACTTGGACTTTTACACCTTCCGGTTACCTACCAGAAGATATGCTGGTAATATTAAAACAACGTTGTATTTAGGTTAATTGTAAAGAAAGAGGATAAGGGTCCAAACCAAATCAGGACAGACAACATAGTTTTATTTTTTAGTACGAACCGTATTATTAACATATGCAAATGGTTTAATAATATGCAAATACAAGTGCTGACAGCATAATTATGGCATGTTTACTTAAATTCGGAATGATTTGGACATAAATTTTTTTATAGTATCATGTCAAAAAGTTACCTTTACGCCCATCCCCTCATCCCCTGTAATCAGTCACCTCCATCACTTCCTTGTCCATGCATGCATACAAGCACGATATTAGCCTTAGTTATTTTTGTAACATGCCGTAATAAATTTGATGTAATTATTTTAGTGCTATTTTGGTCATCGTAATTAATTCAGCCTATTATGTAACATGCGGTAATTAATCCAGTCGTCACTAATAGTCTCTATCTTCCATGTCTTGCAAGCCATGCCTCTACCGGATCTTCTGGAACACTTGTACTGCGAGAATCACCGGTGCAAGTCATGGATCGATGGGGATGAGGATGGCCCTCCACCTCTAGCGCCGGCCGAGGGAGGCTTTGGAGCTAGACGCCGCCACGCCCCCATCCTCTCGGGACATGTGCTTGTTGCCCTTCGCGAGGCCGGGTCTCGCTTAACGCTAGTTCACCTCGACGGCAACATTGTCAAGACTTATCGACGGTGGAGGCCCGAGACGCACACATTCGACTTTCGATGGGGTGAGATGACGGTCACCCTGCAGGACGTCTCATTCCTGACTGGTCTCCCGATCCGGGGTGAGCCACTTGTTCCAGGTCGTCCGTGGGCGAACCGAAGGCCGACCGGGGAACAGATGAAGATACCGGCGGGCAAGGCTCGTGGCGCCCCGGACTTGGCTGCTTTTTAGCCGATGTTCGGCGGGTGCACCGGACGACGTTGTTTGGATGCACCTCGTCGCTTACCTTCTATATCTTTTTGGTTTGGTCATGTTTCCCACATCACAGGGCGATTGGGTGAACCCCAGCTTCATCCGCATCGCCGAGTCTTTGCCTAACACGGAGGCTAGGGTGATGCCTCAGTACAGCTGGGCATCAACCGTTCTCTATGCCACATACAAGGGGGTTGTGTGACACTTCGAGGTGCTACACTGGTGTCAAGCCCAGCCTTGCATATTGCTACGTGCTCCTGCAGCTGTGGAGTTGGGAGCACTTCCCTATTGGGCTATCGTCCTTCCAAATTTCAGCCTAACTGAAGTGAAAAAGTCGATTGCATTAAGCATTGAAAAGAAGCGCCATCATTTTTTAGACCAAATGGCATTTTGACATAGCAAAATATACCAAATGGAGTAATAAATGTAGTCTTTTCTTTATCTTCTAGACACATATTAATCTGATGGTAGCCAGAATATGCATATAGAAAACTTAATGTTTCGCAACTAGCAGTAGAGTCAACCAACTGATCGATACGAGGTAAAGGGAAATCATCTTTTCGACAAGCTTTATTAAGATCAGTGAAGTCTACGCACATTCGCCACTTGCCGTTAGACTTCCTAACCTTTACAGGGTTGGCCAACCACTGGTGGTCAACTTTCTTATAAAGCCCGCTTAAGTAGCTTGTTCAATTCGACCTTATAGCATCTCGTCGATCGGGCAAATCAGTAATTTTTGTTTTACTGCACTTTGTCGGTAGTCAGAGCTAGCTTCGCGGCTCGATCACTTCCCTGGAGACTCCGGGCATGTCGGATGCTTGCCACACGAAGACATCTGCGTTTGCCCGGAGGAAAGTGATGAGGGCGTCTTCCTACTTGGGGTCGGAAGTATCCCCGATGCGAACAGTCTTAGAGGGCTCCTCCTAATCCAGGGGAACTTCTTTGACGTGGTCGTTCGTCTTAGACGCAGCTTTAGGCTTCGAGTGCTTGGTCAAAGGTTGTCCTTTTTCTTCTCGAGCTGGTATCTGACCCACCATCTCGAGGGATCGACGGTCACACATATGCACCATCTTCTTATCACAATAAATTGTGATTACTCCTTTGTGACCAGGTATCTTAAGACATTGATACCCATAATGAGTTGCTATTAAGAATTTTGCCAAAGCTGGTCGTCCGAGTATGGCGTTATATGCCGTATCGAAATCGACCACATCAAATGAGATCTTCTTTGTCCTGAAATTACTTGGTGAACCAAATGTTAAAGGAAGAGAAACTTGACCAATGGGTTTGGCCGAAGACCCTGGTATAATACAATAAAATCAATATCTTACCGGTCTTACCTTGGTCCTGGGTACTTATATTTCGTCTAGGGTGTTCGTGAATAGAATGTTCAACGAACTACCACCATCAATCAACACTCAATTCACTCGATAGTTGTTGATGGTGAGTTCGACCACGATTGAAAACCGACCTGGTCGAGTCGAAGGGATCGGGCAGTCAACCTTCTCGAAAGAGATGATGATTTCCGACCACTTGGGTAAATTATTGACAAGAGGAGGGTCAATTGAGTTTACCTCATGTTCGACTGCCTTAAGCTGTCGCCTTGACTCGTATGCCAATGGTCCTCCAAAGATGTGCTCGATGGTGTGTTCAGGATCTTGAAACGGCATCTCCTCGCTGTCGTCCGACTGTGTACGACCACTAGCTTGTCCTACCTCTTCGAGAGTAGGAAGTGGCCCTTTACTAGTAGTCCTCGAGTTTTCATTGAAAAACTCGGCAGTTATGAAGGTCATGTCCTTCCTTTTTATAGAAAGGACACCACCTAGGCTTATCGTTCTTTCATTCATGGCGCTTACCTTTGCCTCGATCGGAATATTGTTTGGCAGTTCGTTGCTCCTTATCGCTTACGGCCAGGACCTCCTTAGAACCATTGGCTTGAGGCTTTTGGCCTTTTGCCTTGTTCTTGGATTTCTTGGCCTTCTTTTCCTTCTTCTTACCACCTTCGCCAGTCTCTTGAGGGTGCTGATCATCTCGATCAATGATTTTTGGTCCACTCGACTGCTTCATCGCTAGCTATGCATCGATCACCATCCGGAAGAGATCATGACGATGAGTGGAGGGTTCAAAGTGATGTCCTCGGTGATCCTTCTACTGCTGACTCCCTGCTTGAAGGCTCTGATAACAGATGAGTCAGAAACCTCAGGAATTGAATTGCGAACCTGACTGAAACGCTTGATGAATTGGCGTAGTGTCTCGTGGTCGTTTTGTCGCATCCTGTGTAGGTCGTCCTCTTTTCCGGGGCGATGGTAGGTGCCCTGAAAATTTTTCAGCAGTAGGTCGTAGAGGTGTTGCCATAAGTAGATCGACTCGAGTGGTTGGTTTAATAACCACGATCGAGCGGACCCTTCGAGCACAGTCAGAAGGTAATTTGCCATGACGCGCTCTCCTCCTCCTGCTGCTCAGACAACAGTCGTGTAGATCTGAAGGAATTCGATGGGATTTTGAGACCCATCAAATTTCTTCATGTTCCCTGGTCGAAACCGCGGTGGCCAATGAACTGCTCGGAGGTCAGGCGAGAATGCCCGACATCCGGTAATTACATCATAACGCCTTCTTTGCAAAAAAGAGGGGTTGAGGTCGCCAGGTGATCGTACTCGACGATACCCATTAACTAGTGAATATGACTTATGATAAATTTCGATCCTACGAGGGTAATACTCCTCGTATTTTGTCTGCTGTTGCAGACCTCTAGGTCGGAGTGGTGAATGATCACCTCTTCTGGGAGCTTTCTGACCACCAGGCGTTCGAGGAACCCTTTTCTGGTTTGGAGAACGATGCAACTTGCGTCGATCTCCATGCGGTGAGTTATTCGAACAACTGGAAGCTGATGGAGTCATACTGCTACGACTTCCTGAATGATATTGGCGAGGATGTTCGAGCTTGCTCATCGTGCTCCGCGGCCTTCGTGCGATCTCTTCGGTGAAGAGGTCGTAGCCAGGTGCTCGGGCAAGTTCTCGAGATGGGTACTCGAGCAGATCGTTGATATGTTGAAGTTCCTGAGCTTCTTCCGACTGGTATTGAGTGTGCCCAGGCAATTTTCTCTAAACCGCGACTCGTTTTCGTCGGATTCTGTCAGAATCATCCATACCTGATCCTTGAGCTTGCCTTAGTGAAGTGCGATGATCTCGAGAATTTTCCGCACGCTCATCAGAGTATTGACTCTGTTCATCGCCGGAGGTGTCCTTGTCATTGCCACGAGCGGTCGTAGGGTGTGATCTTCGGGGAGCGTCCTCAGCCCTGTCTCTAGGAGAGTTATTGCTACTTGAGAGAAGGACGAAGACCTCCTGTTGATGATTTCCACTTGCGCTAGAGGCCTCCTCGCTTGAGGAGTCATTGAATGACACCATTTGGCGACTTGGAGCAAACCCCTCCAGAAAGGGGAATTCTAGGTTATAGCCGTCTCCGTCCGTAGGTGAGCCCTGCGTTGGGATGGTCGAACTCGCAGGGAGAGCGTGTTCGATTGCATCCTTGGCGGGGCTTGCCTGAGAGAGAGAACCACCAGATGCTGATGAAGATTCGGAATTACGACTTCCAAGAGTTGTCGCGCCAGGTCGAACTGTCTCAGGTGGACTTGAACATTTGGAAAGGGAACTCTCGCCATACCCTGAGTCTGCCTTGGGACAGCCCCCATTGTGGTCGGATTGACCCTTGCCCTCTGAGGAAGTTGGTTCCCCATCTAGACGTATCGTTGTGGGGGATAAGGATCCCTCCTCAACTCTATCGGTAGTAAGGTCTCCTGGAGAAAGATTTTCGGAGGCGACATCACCATCGGATGATGCATCACTCGGCTCGTAGTCGAAACCGATATCCATATCGATATCTGCGTAATCGGCCAAGTCGAACCAGTTCTCTTCGTTCCACTCTCTTGCCACGAGAGCATGAGAATAGAAAAGACGAAGGAAAGCTGATGACTTAAAGAACCCCACGGACGACGCCAACCGTCGGTGTTTTAGGACCGAACTTACGTAAAGATTGTTTGATTCGGGGGTTCCTCTAGGCTCAAAATCACATAGAGATGGAGACACGGGGATTTTTATACAGGTTTGGGCTTTCTCCTAGGAGAATAACATCCCTACTCCTGTGTGTATGTATTGAGTATGCTGGATTGCAAGATAGAGCCAAAGACTAGAGTATTATGCTTCTAATGCTCTTCGGATCGCCCTGATTGTCCTGGTGATTCTGCCTTTTATACAGTCTTCAAGGTGTACCGTTGTATCTCCAGTGTAAAGGCTGCCTTAATGTCCCAGATTATTGAGCCATTACTGGAGGTTATTGTGGGAGTAGTAACGTTCCCACGCTGCCAGGCAGTTACCACCATAATAAAGGAGTTAAAATCGTGCCATTATTCCAGAGAATAACCGTGTGGTTTACTGTCCATATCTTGAATTTGGTGAGAAAGATTCCCTGTTCGACTAGGCCCACATGTCTGTAAGCTATGTCGATTAGGGACTGGTCGTAGAAGAGCTTACGATCAGGTGGTGGTCGTAGAAGATCTTACAACCATAGACTGATCGTAGAAGAACTTACGATCGTAGGATAATCTAGATGGACTTACGACTATAGAGTAGTCGTAAGAGGACTTACGATTACTAAGTGGTCGTAGAAGAACTTACAACCTCCAGCTTCTCCCTTATGGCTATTAAGGGGTATACTCAGGAGTTATACGACGTCATTATTTTCCATAATATGAATTATAGATAAATGATAAAATGAGGATTATTATATCATCGTCAGACCTCAAGTACCATCCACCATAGGTAAGAAGACAACTGTGTGGGGCAAAATATGGGGTGTAGGTAATTCCTCCAGGTTCAGGGGTGCAAATTCTACAACGTCAAGTTCTAAAGTAAGACACAACGCCCGCCACAGTAGTGGGGAACTATCCACCTACTTGGAGTGTGATACAGTGGATTACTAGGAAGAGCGCTTCGAAATTTTGTAATGGTGGCATGACCATAAGGTAACATATCTAGTGCTATCTATATTAGCACGTGATGTATTAACTATTCATGTCTCAATGGTTTCCTCCGAGTCTGGTTTAGGTCTTTCTGGAAGAATATTGGAGGAGAGAAGAATAAGTCTCACGAGTGACATGGTGGAGATACTTCTAACTGTGAAAGACCGGGAACAAACTGATGCACAAGATTAGCACTCTGTAGAAAATCCAGAGATGGCAGATGTGTTCAAAAATCTTTGCCTAGATAACGACACTTAGAACATGGATGAATGCAGAGGTATATGATGTACTCTTTTTTTCTTTGCCAAGGTTTTTTCAAGTTTAGTTTTTTACTTGGCAAAGTTTTTAACGAGACATCTATCTAAACATCAATAAAGCTCATTATTACATTTTCAATATATTTGTCTCTTTTTATGGGCATCAAAATTATTTTTTTTCAATTTTCAATTTATATATTTGAATTATATACATTTTTCTGAAATTTTTGCAATTTTTCAATTTTTTCGGGCCGAGATAGTCTACCGGGCCAACCCGGCCCGTCGCGCTAATCATGCCTAGACCGGTATGACACAGCTTGTTAGCTCAGCATGTCATGCCTAAGTCGGTGGATGAGCCCACATGCTGACACAACACGACCCGTTTAGCTAACCATTTGGCTAGGTCTTACAGGGAGAAATATGTTGGCTAATGCTTAGCCCGGGGCAGTTGGATGGTCATAGGGTTGGCGGTTTCAGCGTGATGGTCACCTCCAAATGGGTTGGTTTGTGATCAGTTGGTGAGGGGGCAACTTGGGCCTGTGGAGAGTAAACACCAATCGGCCAGCTAACCCCGCTGCCCCCGCGTTTTGATTATTGGTCCGCAGAGTACACATCAATCGGCCACCTAAATCCTAAAAAATACGAAATGGGGAGTGGTTTTCCGCCTATGTCACGAAACTTACGGCCCTGTGGAACACGCTAGTTTTGCAGCAATATTACCGAAATTATGCTATTTCCCACGATATTGATTTTTTATGGCAATTCATGCATACCAAACAAGCTAAAATCTCTCTTTGTATATAAGAGAGATCATTTGCCTCCCATGGTCACCATTGTTAGAGAAGAAGGCCTTATGGTCAAGCCGGCAAGCCCACCCTTCAGAGGCCTTTCTTCGGCCTAGTAACGTTTGAAACCTTTCTTGGGCTCGGTGACGTTTGCAAGTGAAGGGTCGCTAGCAATGTTTTGACATGGCCCAGGCAGATTACCTAATAGCCTAAAGCGAGTTTTTCTTTTTAAAAACATTTTAAATAAAATTTAAAAAATAAATGTTTGTTTCATAAAATTACAAATATAGCCTTACGCCATCATTTCAAATAACGAAATAGCCCCGTCGCCATTTGGATTGGCGACAGGGCCTGTCGTCCATCGAATAGTGCCAAATGCCCCCGTTGCTATTTGGAATGGCAGAAGAGACTTAAGTCGTCATTCAAACGACGACATGACCTTGTCGCCAATTCAAATGACGATATGATCTGGATTTTTTTTTTTCAAAAAAGAAGAAAGTAGCGGTAAACAAAAGACAAAAAAATAGATTGTTACATTGTTCATAGTAACAAATAGAAACAGAAGTAATAATAAACAATATTAACGGTAGTTCATAGGTTACACATAATAATTCGATGCACGACATAACATCAGTACATTGGACAACACAACTAAATATGACAGATGTCATCACATAGTTGTTCGACAAATCACAATGATAGTAAGCAAATCATTCATCATGACATATTTCAATAAGATGAACCATCCCATGGCCGCCACCTTCGCGTCCGTCATGTCGACCTCCATGATACCCGCCTTAAGTGGAGCGGTCGGATGAGGTACACGGAGCCGTCCAGACTGGTGACCTCTCCTTCATGTTGTTCATTTCTGGTATGGCAATACTTGAAGGTATGCCCGACTCCTTGCAAATAGATCATTGGAACCTGAGCCTCACTGCTGTCAAGCTGATGTGGAGGCCAGGAGTCAGCCACATGCATGCCACGTTAGTGCCACATCAACCTTGTGCACACGTGTCCGCCACGTCAGCCCCTACCCGCGAACGCATCAGTCAGTCCACGTTGACTTAGTCCACGATAGACCCACCCATTGACATGTGGACCCCACATGTTAGGTCTATTGTTCCATGCACCGTGAGCCATGGACTCGGTCAACGGACCGTGGGTCCTAACAATCAGCCTCTATTCCCTATTTTTTGGATTTTCTTTTAATTCCGAAATTCATCACTGACGTCATGTTGATGCAATATTTCGGAATTTCCTTTAGAAAGAAAATTATGAAAATTCGAAATAGTGTTTTCTTTATTTTTTTTTCATAGATTTAAATCTTCCGAGAGCCCTTTTTTCTCATACGAACTCCGATTGAACCCATTCAAGTTTTAAAATTCATCTAAATTCAAGCCCTACCTTTATGATATTTTTATTTAATTTTAGAGTTTATTTGTTTCTCTATTTTGTATTTATTTGGGTTTCACTTTTGTTTGCGAGTATACGTTGATACTTTAGGAGCTTTCGAGAAAGGATGAGTTGATCAAGCTCAAGATTAGAACCAAGCCTTGTTTCAAGGCAAGTTGTATCTTTGACCATGTTGAACCTTGTTTTTTTTTTCTTCAAAACTAGTTTGATTCAAACTATTGCATATTATTTCAATTATTTAATTCTTTAAATGCTTTGGGATGAGCTATACACCCATTTGGTTATATCTACTTTGCTCATTGTATTACCATGATCTTTTGTCACTCTATCTTAGTTAATTATTAGTTGGTATTACCATAGCACCAACGTGGGTTGGTTAGACACGAATAGTCTACTTAGCCATACAATGGGTTATTGATATCATTTTGAGTTGCAAATCTAAACTTGACTAAGGGATTATGGAACTTTGTGTAAAAACTGTGTACTGTGTGCTGTTACTCATTGATGGAATGTGATGCACTTAACCAACAGGGTGGGAAAAGATTTAGACTGAGGCAAATGGAAAGAATGGTGATATGGTTGAACTTCGTGCTTGGGAAAAATATGAATCTTGGTAATTTGGTTAGAATTTGAGCAGTCTCGCCTTGGTAAATTAAGGAATTAACTTTGTGTACCATTGAACTGAGCCCTAACTGTACGACCACATGCCTGGTATGGGACATGTGGAACTTAGTAAGCTATGGAATCTTGGCATTGACTACTCAGGTATGTAGGTTAGACTGTGTGTCAGGGTGGAGATGTGTACTACTGTGTCGAGTCACACTTATGAGCGGTTCGTTGTCTCTAGGTCCAACGATGTGCGTCGGACCAAAGCACTTCATCAGGGTTGGTACGACGATAAAACACATCGGGAGGGTTAATTGTGAAGATGAAGTTTCGATTTTTTTTTTGTTATGATTGGTGCTAGCTACACTGGTTATACCTTGTGAGTAAAGTGTACAAACCTTTGTAGAGTATTAATCAATCTATTTGAATAGTTGCGTCCGTGGTCATGGACATGCTCGGGGATTTCACACGAGGGGTATATTTTCATAAAAACATTTGGGAAGAGACACCTGTGTGATTTAAAACTCATGTGGCTATGTGAAAGAATTGTTTAGGCTTCATGTTCTTTGTGAAAATAACTGTTAAATTAGTATTGTTTATTCTTTTTAAATTATACTTTCAATCTATTATTGTATTTAATTGCAAGTGTCGCTTTTCACAAAATAACCATAGAAGCTAGAATGAGCCATCATCTACAATTGTATTTTGTGGCTGAGTACTCATTCTTGCCGCAATCATTCAACTAAAGTGGATGAGTTCGCATTCGAGGAGGAGTTTTTCAAGGAGGGTTTAGGTTTTGAATGGCAAGTCGAGCTAGGATATCGGGCGGTGGGTACGGTAGTGCTCGCCCATCATGCCCGCGACCGATTTTCCCCACGTGCATGCCCGTGAAGGCGAAGAACCTTGCGCCGTGGTACAATGCCCTCGCAAAACAAGTTAGCAAATATGTCGCCACGATAGTGCAAGTTGGGTTATGATTTGATTGTCGCAACACTATCAATACTACATTATAAAGTTCACGTATCACATGGTAGTCCAACAAAGCAACAATTTTGACACAAAAACAAAATCCAGATAAGCATTTGATCATTCCGTCGTATTTGAGTGCCACAATTTTCCTATTCCTGAGGTCAATCTTCACCGCAAACAATAAATCCACCAATCTCTGATCAAACCACGAACCAACAACCATTGAATTATCCAATAACTACCAATTTACCAAATCTCACCGCTTAAATCACAACCATTGAAACCCCTAAAAGATCTTGGAAATCTCTATCTCGGTCCTGTTTGGCTTACTCGAGGTAGTTGTCGTTGAAGAGGTCCTCCTCCTCGTCTTCCTCGGTTTGGCGACGGCGATGGCGCTGTCCTCTCCTGGAAGCATGTTGGGGTCGACCTCCGCCGCCGCCGCCGTCGTTCTGTCGGGACCCAAAATATGCAATTATGGACCCTCTGTGTATACTACACTAGTCCAGGATCACGCTAGTGCACACAGTTGCAACACCAGTGAAATATCATTTCCATATACAAAGATAACTAATAAATTGGCAAATAACAATAAACATCAGAGTAAAGACCTTATGGTCAAAACTTACAATTAATGCTTCAGAGGGCGTAATAGCTCAATGAAGCCGCATGAACGTAAATGTATAATCTCGGTGAAGCCCATCCATATCTAACCAACCCACGCTGGTAGTACAATAGCACCAACTAAATAAACCAAACTAGGGTGACAAAAGATTATGGCATACAATTAAACAAGGAGGTCATAACAAATTGGATATTAACTAAACCCAAAAACATTGAAATAAATAATTAAAGTAAATGCAATACTTTGAATCAAAATAACTTTTGAAAACTGGGTTCAATATGATCAAAGGTATAACTTGCCTTGCTATAGCAATGATAATCTTTATTTAATCTTTAATCTTTATTTCCTTGATCTTCAGCTCCTTCTCGATCAGAACTTCCCGAAGTATCAACGTCTACTCGCAAACAAGCAAATAAACCAAATAAATAAATAACAGAGAGCAAATAAACTCCAAAAATAAAATAATAATCTCAGATAAATAGATATTGAATTGAGATGAATTTAGGAATTTGAAAGGACTCAATCGGAGTGCGGATTCAAAAGATATGACTCTCGGGAGAATCACATGAAATGATGAAATTGAGAGAGAAAAGAATATTCAGAGAATATTCCTTCAGATCCAAATAAATAAACAGATTTGGAGACTTACAAGTGGGGTCCACTAGTAAGTGAAAGAGATATCAAAGGTAGTGAATGACATGCGGGACTGAATGGATAATCGGATTTCAGAAATTAGATTAATTTCCGAAAAGGGCAAAGAGGATGACACGTGGGCCATTGGTCCATAGACCAAGTCCACGATCTAGGGTTTAGGTTGCACGGAATAGGGCTGACAAGGTGGGGTCTACACGTAAGTGACTAGGCCCATGGTGGACCACATTCACTCATGTTCAGGTTCGGGTTTGGGTTTGGGTTGAGATCTACCACATGGCGATGACTTAGCTTTTGACCGATATGCCACATGGGCTTCAAATAAAGGAACAAGGAGAAGGAACAGAGAAGGAGGAGGAGGCGATTGGCGCGGCAAGAAGGTTTTCATGGAGGATTCAAGAAAGAAGTGGCACCAAGGAGGATGAGGTGAGCAAAAAGATGGTGCGAGCACAACAGAAGTTTCGATGCGCACGCTGAAGACGTTTTGCGATTTAATTTCAATGAACAAGAAGCTTCGGCGTCTTCGGTCTTCATGCGGGGCTTGCTTAGGGTTTTGAGAAGAGGAAGGAGAGGCCTAGAGTAGGGAGGCGAGATTAAATAGCACCTAAAAGAGGTGTGGGTGCCAGAAGAACATGCACACAAATCGATGAAGTCCTTGTGGAAGACGACACCGTGGCGCCGTTCAGCGGAACCTGGTCGGTGCTCTCACGCAGCCGCGGCCGAGAAAGGCCGAGGCGCCGCTTTGCCGGCCGGTTGATGGGCGCCGCACGGCCATGCGCGAAAGGAAAAACGGGTGGGCTAAGCTGGGCTTCGCTTCGACGGCTCACGCAGCAACGGAAAAAAGCAATGACCGCCCAATGCGCAGCAAGAAGGACAAGGCAAGCTTGGTTGACCCGGGTTGACTCACGGTTGTGCCTCATGCGAAGAAAAGGCAAGCGGCGGCCTGGTGTGTGGCTGGATGGTTTACGCGGGAAGGGAACAAAGGCGGGCCCACATGCAGAGAACAAGAAAGAACGAATGGCTCGGATGGCTGGGTCGGAGCGAAGGCGAAAGAGGCCACCGGGCTGGGTTGAACCAAGGGATAGGAGCTGGACCAAGGGAGGAAATGAGCCCAAGGACTTAACTGAGATTTAATAGTTTTCCTTTTTAAAAAATACAACAAAACTCCAAATAGCAAATAGAATTTAGCAAATGCACTTGGAAAAAAAATTCTAGAAAAATCTAGAAAATATATCCAAGCACATAGAATCCAAATAAAATAGTTTGTGTTGAGATTAATCATATTAAATTGTTTTTGATTTATGAAAGTCCCACTTAAGCTTTATTAGTTCAAATAAATTGTGAAATTTTCCAAGGACCTAAACTACTCAAAAGATTTTTGAAAAGACAAATTTTGGGACGTTACATCGCCGAGTACAAGGACAGTCTGGTGGTGGTGGTGTTGGGCGGCATGGAATCTTGAACCCCGACGAGCCCAAGGCCGACAAAGGTTGTTCTCCGAAATCATCATGGGAAAGCAAACAACTCGTGAAAAATGTCGATTCGGAGGCGGGTGGCGCGACGGCAAAGGAGAAGGGGCGCTTGCTTGCTTACCATTCATGGGGTCGAGATGGTTCTACAAGGTTCTGGGAAGGAGGCGCTGGTGGCTAGGGTTGTTTCTGGAGGGAGGAAGGGGAGCGGAGAGGGGGGAGTGGTGTTAAAGATGGAGGTGGCGCTGGGTGGTAGTGGGAGGCTGTGAATTTGACCGAGAGGCTAGGGTTTTACATAGTGTCTACGGTCCCACCTGTTAGTGTAGATGGCGTGTTCGGCTAAGGTGCACGGTGGAGCTTACCCATGCTCACATGCTTACTCCGATGGCTAAGAAATTGTGCCCGCTTATACTGTGGGTAAAGAAAGACGCCCATACCCACCTCTATTAGGGTATTCGCCCGCGGGTACGCGGGTAATCGGGCACAATTGCCATCCCTAGTTCCTGCTGTAGTTGTTTCTGTTCTACTACCGTCTCTTTATTTAGTGTCAGCTCTGTGTGGCTTAATAAGTGTAAATTCGACCATAAGGTCACAACCGTTATTTAATAATCAAATTAGTTGTTTGTTCATATATTCATCCTATGTGGAATGATATTCATCTATATTAACACTGTGTGCACTAGTGTGATCATGGACTAGTGCATTATACACAGAGGGTTCGAATTTGCATATTTGGGTTAGAAGGCAATTGGCACCATCCGATCAAAAAACAAAGCTCTAGATTAATAGCTATATTGTTGTACAGTAACACTGCCGAGTACTATTCACATTACACAGTGATCCTCGCATTACAACTAGTTTAGCACCTACCATAAACTTGTACCACAACTCAAATCATTTCCGATTTAATTGGAAGAACATACGTACGTGCAACTCGTTTAATTTGGTCAAATGATACGAAAACATGGATATCGATCGAATTGGATGCAAAACGACGACTAGTGCATTATACACAGAGGGTTCGGATTTGCATATTTAGGTCCCGACACCTGACTCCTGATGGTGTGAGGTAGTTCTAGCAAGCGGCTTGCGAAGAGGAGACAAACGCAACACTAATACTCCAGCTCCATTGCGCCCTATACAGCAAAGCTATCAAGTAGGTATTCAAGTAAGCAATTCATCCATCCAATTTTATTCTTTGATAGGCATTGTTGTTTTGTGATTGTTCTCTCGTCAATGCACCCTGTGAATAACACAAAGTTTGTCGCTAATGAATTGTATTAATCCTATCTACAAGATGTTCGGGAGAAAAAGAAGTTCACATTGAAGCCTTATGAATTGCTGCTTGGGCAAAATGCCTAGGACAACAAGCATCGACTTTCTTCATGCTAAAATCCCTTCCTAATCAAGACAGCAATAAAGCGGCCTTAGACTTGAATTAACGATTCAAAAGCATTTGATTTAACTGATCTTCTGCACATAATGCAAGTGATGTCGCTCTCTCTCTCTCTCTCGCTTTATATCTGATTCAAAAGAGTTTATTAATATGCTTTGGGTATATGTTCTAAAAACAATACTTTGGGTTATGCATATAAAGAATTGTTTGATAGTGTTAAATGGAACGAGTTCGGTCAAGCGATTGCTTACTCCTTATGTAATTTGTTGCAAACCTAGCCTGTTGTCATTTCACTAATTTCTTGATTTCCCTTGTGTGGTAAACATCTTATCAGGTTCCATTACAAATAATTAAAGTTTTGTCATTTGTTTCTCTAGCGTGGAGACGTAGACAAGGATGCGGCGTAAGACGAACATAGTGCCGAGAGGCGTGACATGGAACACAATGGAGCTCAGCCAAGCAACGATGGCGCGACATGTTGGGGTAATATGTTTTTTACCAGCTAAGTTTGTTATGTCTTTTGTTGAAACTACTTGCATTGATGTCGTACCAAGCAACATTCACAGAACCGCTCCCAAATCACAACAACGACTCAACGAGTCTTTAGATAATGTGGGGAGCTTCGATTGTTGTTGAAAATCATATCTCAGAGGGAGACGTCCCTAACAGAATGCAGAACAAGTAGTAGCATACTCATCTTTTCTTGCACCCTCTCTGTATCAAAGCTAGAGGTGTTCATGGGTGGTCCGGCCCGAAAGCCCGCTAAAATGTAATAAAAATAATAAAAACTATTTTTTATTCTTGAAATGAGTTAAATATTACTTTTTATTCCAAAAAAGTATTAAAATAATGTTTTTAATGGAAACAATCATTTTTGGGTGGGCTGACTCGGCTCGCCTGTTTGAGGTCAGCTTTTCAGTTCCTACCGGTGTTTGAATAGGTCTAATCAAAGCTTGACCAAGCGTTGTGCCAGAGCCAAGGCTATGATGCAGGCTAAGGCGCTAAGCAGGACAATACATGTGGAGACACGATGTGGGTTAGCATGGATCCCAATAACAACGGCTCGACGTGCTAGAGTAATATGTTTTTTTTATCCGTAGCAAATCATGGGGACTCAGCTAGGTTTTTTATATAAAAAAACCCTAAAGCACTTCTTTCTGCAATGCATCTATTAGTTTACTTATGCCTTATGGCTTGGGCAACCCTAGCCACTAACCTTTAACTAAACGCTTTTGCTAGCTCATAATCACCTACAATTGCACAGTACTAAGCCTAAAATTACATTACCAAGTGACGTGCAATTTCAGCACAGTTTTACTGTAACTTTTAATTCTATTTGTTTTTGTATTTGTAGGATTCATCTAGATTTACTTTTGTCTAGTTTAATTTTATTTGTTTTTTATTTGTAAAACAAACTTTTGTCTAATTAGAATTTTTCAATATAAAAAATAGAAACCAATGAATAGTGATATAATATACCGAAAAAAGTGTCTATGTTTAAAAAAATTTCAGACAGCTATAGCTTAGTCGGCCCCTTAACTAAAGGCATCATCACAGTACACAAGTTCTGGTGTTGAGGGCTCATTAATTTGTTGCTTCCGGGTTCTGATAGGCAGCCGGACCAAATAGTAATTAGTCGGCTATTTTTGGCAGATACGGCAGCTCATCAGATGTTGCTTCATGTGAATGCATGCCTCTGGCGTTGCGTGATTATCAAAGACAATCAACAAATCTTGCAAAGGTACGTTTGGCACTATTACAACGATGTATGACATAATCGAATAAAAAAATGCAAAAAAGGCTTCGAACTTTGTTTTGTTTCTAGTATATGCTGCTCCACTTGAAAAAAAGCAGCACTTGAAAAATATCTATCATCCAATGCTTGTTTCTAGTATATGCTGCTCCATTGATATTGTTAGTGCGGTTAGGTCAGCTATCATGCAACACTGTACTGTACGAAAATTGTAAAGCATGCCGATTATTTTTTGTCCGTTTCTGAAGATTAGTTGGTACGTAGATATTTTTGGACAAGTCAACCCACGTGGGTCTGACTAGCTAATGACTACGGAAGTGGCGTTTAAACAATAGAAAGAATCTATTATTTTATTAAAACACACTCAGAAGCTACCACGTTCACTTTTTAAGGGTTAGAAATTCTCATGTTAATTAGTGAAAAAGATAAAAATCTACATCATTAATTCTTGTGGATTCAGATTATAATGATCTATATTTAAAAAAAGATTTCATATTAGGTACAATAAAACTTAAATTAGAAATAAAAAATAAAATAAGCAATTTGATTTCCATACAACTTCATAAGTAAAAGAGTCCATATCATGCACAATAAAACAGAAATTCAGAACAAAATTAACATAAAATTAGTAATTTGATTTTCATATGAATTACTAAGTAAAATTCATAAATAATTATAATTCTAAATAAAAAAATGGTAATTAGATTTGTATACAAAATCGAACAAAAAGAAACTAAAATTCAAACAAAAATAAAATAAAATTAGCAACTTGATTTCGATACAAATTCCTAAGTAAAATCCTAAATAATTATGTTTCGTAATAAAAAATTGGCAATTAGATTTGTATACTAAATCTAACAAAAATTGGGGATAAAAACAATAAAATTAGCAATTTCATATATATACAAATTCCAATAATTATATTCCAAAATAACAATTAAACAACCATTGGAAATTATATTTGTATACTAAATCTAACAAAAAATAACTGAAATTCGAATTAAAAATAGCAATTTGATTTCAATACAAATTTCAAAGTAAAATCCTAAATAACTGTAGTTTAGAATAACAATTAAAGAAAAATTAGGAATTGGATTCGGATACAAGTTTCAAGAAAAAAGAACTAAAATTTGGAATAAAAAAAAAATACAATTTGATTTCCTTACGAATTCCAAATTAAAATCCCTAAATCACGCCACAGAATCAAAAGAAGTCACCACGTTCGCTCTCAAGGGCTAGAAAATCCCATGTTAATTGGTGGAAAAAGAGAAAAATCTACATCGTCGATCGTGGTGTGCCGATATTATAATAGTCTAGATTAAAAGAGCAAGTCCATGTCAAGTATAATAAAACTGAACTTTGGAATAAAAATATAATAAAAAAAAAATTTCATTTCCATATGAGTTCCAAAGTAAAAGAGTCCATTTCAAGTACAATAAAACTAAAATTTTAATAACATAAAATAAAATAAAAATTAGCAATTTGATTTCCATATGAATTCCTAACTAAAATCCCTAAATAAGTATAATTCCAAATAATTAAAAAATTGAAAATTAGATTTGTATACTAACTCAAATAAAAAACTAAAATTGAATGAAAATAAAATAAAATTAGCAATTTGATTTAGATACTAATTCCAATAATTATAATTTACAATAAAAAATTAAGAAAATCGAAATTATATTTGTATACTAAATCCAACCCAAAAACCGGCATTCAAATAAAAGTAAAATACCTAAATAATCGTAATTCGGATTAAAAATTAAAGAAAAAAATTAGCAATTGGATTTGAATACCAATTCCAAGAAAAAATTGAATATAAAATAAAATAAACTTGCCAATTTGAATTTAGTAAGAATTCCAAAATAAAGTCCCTAAATAACTATAATTCAAAATAAATTAAGTAAATTTAGCATTTTTATTTGTCTACGAACTCCAATAAAAATAATTGAAATGTTGAATAAAAATAATATTTATAACGAGGATGACACGAATGTTGTCGGAGGATACACACAACAAGCCACTACGTTCGCTCTCAATGCCATGTGTTTATATTATTATTTCATATAGAATAAAAAATAACTAAAATTTTGAATAAAAAATACAAGTTATAACGAGGATAGCACGAATGGTGTCGAGGAGACCACGGAAGGGTGCAATAACACCGATCTGTCCTGCAAGAAGACATTGATCCATGGGAAAGCGAAGAGCCGAGGTGCTGACGATGGAGATAAGGACAATGTCGTGCTGCTCACCTTAGTTGTTTAACGAGGACAATGTTGTGCTCCTCACCAGAGCCATTGAAGAGAAAATCTAGTGTTGAAGGGCCGCAATGACAAGTGGTGAGCGTCGGCATTGTTGAAGAAATTTGTGGCTAAAGAAGCTCGATGATGGGGAAGCCCTGGCAGAGTGGAGATAGATCTTTGCATTGAAGACGAGCCATGGACGATATGGTGCCGTCGGGTAGCTAGGAGCATGCCATCACTGGTGAGGGGCACATCGTCGCCGACGATGGTGAAAATATTCCATATTGTTAGACAACGACTAAAGTAGATATGCCGACATCAGTGAAGATGGGAGGTCGCCGCGGTTAGTGAGGAAGCCACATCGTTGAGTTGGTCGACACAAGAGAAGATGACATCGAGCATGGATAACATCGTGCGTGCGTATGCACATGCATGCATCCATACAAATAGAAGCGCGGGAGTACAAAGGCAGATGAGCAAAAAGCTTTTAGCAAAGATGGTGCTGTTGTAGGGAATATGCTCGAGGTCACCGGAGAAAGCATGAAATGAGTCCCCGCCTGGGATCGGTGATGGTTGCATGTGTATGCGTGTTGATGTCGCGATGGCTAGCATTAAGCATTAATTGGGGAGAAGTACAAGATAACTATGTGGTAAAGTATTGCATTGGAAGTGGTAGCAACTAAGAGGGATCGATCAATATTTGGGTTTACTATTGGAGGTTGAAGCAAAAATGCTATGAATGAGAGAAGGGATAGAAGATGTATGGTTTGGTGGGGCAGCCGGTGTGTGACGGAATATAAGTTCAAGGTAGGTCACCCATGGTGCATTAGTGTATGCTTGAGCAAGGTACGCTAATACCATGCTAATTAATAAGATAATTTTCCGCACACATAGTCAACATATTGCTTGAGATTAAATAGAGGTACATGTGCATGCATACAATCTGAAAAAATAGCTAATAGAGTAAGAATAGGGGCGTGAAGTTACATGATCTATGCATGATGGAGAGTGGTTAGTTTTTAAAAACCTCAACAACTTATTATATATGCTCAATGATTTTCTTCCATCAAATCACATACTTCAACTATGTTCCTCAAGTTGTAATTTCCTTCAAGCTTCTTTTGTCATTTCCAATGTTTAGGATATCTATCAAATCTAAATAGTCTACGAGATACGAAAATGTATTCTCAAGTATTTATACAAACTTCGAAACAAATCTAGTCGCGCAAATGTGTATGCCACCCTACTAGTTTTTTAAAAAAACAATGCTACAAAGTGCACTTGAGTTCTGTCTCTAATCAGATGCCCGTGTAGTAATTCTAAAAGCTGATTTGAGAGAGGAGGTTAGCTTGACATTTCTCCGGGAGGTATATATGTAGGGAGAATATTGTGCCCACAAATTTCAATGCCAGCACTAGCTCTGCAAATAGGAAGTTGTTCTTGCCAGACAAGTTTTTTCTGTCAAGTTAATGGATATAGTGTAGCACCGTACACTAGTTATCGCGCGCGCAAACATCTGTCAAATGGATAACTATATGCCTATCTAGCAAGCACGCATGGTATGTGTGCAGCTGTTCTATAAATTAAGATCTTCTGGTTGTTTCATGCCTGCCAGAAACAAGTCGAGGTGTCTACAAGCGGGAGTGGCGCCATCTCTGCCACCCCCCGCACTAGGTTTGACTTGCGTAGCAACGCACGCAAATGAAAGGCGATTACTTCCTGAAATCACGCACTGGCTAATTAAACAAACGCACTTGTGCTGATCCGTTCGGTCCGGCTCCGGAACCCGGCATTCAAGTCGCTAAAGCGACTTGTTGATGCGCACTTGTGAGGCCAAAAGAAATCGTGTGAGTTAATCTCCATCAGTGAGCTCAGCTGAAACTTTTACGAAGAAGCGCATCTGCAGTGTACGATCGAGAGGCATCTTGATAAGGTCGTTATGTGCCTTGGTGCTGAATTAAACAATGTAAAGTGGCACACTCAGGGCATAATCATTGCGTTTGTATTATGCGCGGACCTTATCGCAAGTACAGCTACATGGCTGATTGTGTGCCTTGGTGCTGAATTAAGGTGTTAAACAATGTAAAGTGGGACACTCAGGGCATAATCATTGCGTTTGTATTATGCGCGGACCTTATCGCAAGTACAGCTACATGGATGATTGTGTATTGCGTAATCTGGAGATCGAGTTTAAATAGTACTTGGGAGGTGAGGATTAATGTTTTTTTATCATATATCGCCTGCGATGCATAGGGGTGGGAGTGGGTCTGTCTGAGCCATGGATACCGATCCGCCCAAAAATTTCTAGTAAAATGGGGCAGAGGTGTAGCCCAAAAATTAATCAGGGCAAAAGGACTGAGAACCTATTTGATCCGTTGGTTCTAGTGGCTCGACCCGATGCCCCAACGCGAACACATTGCATTTTGACTAAAGATAATCTGAAGAGGAGATGATGGAAGGGATCAACTAAATGTCAATTTTGTGGGGGCAGGAGAGTATTAATCACCTCTTCTTTCTGTGTCCAGTGACAAGATTTCTCTGGAATGTGATTAAAAGTACTTTTGGTTTTAATTCTATTCCTGCTAATGACTTGTTCTCAGGTTGGGCGTCAAGCTTTGATAAGAAATGCAGCAAATTGGTATGGTTGGAACTGCGGCACTATTTTGGTCTATTTTGGAAAAACACGCAATGCATCATGTTTTAGTAACAAATTGCCTACTGACTCAGTTTCTTTTATCCATTTTGTCTGCCATTGGTTGAACTTATGGGCGCTGTTGCGGAGAAAGCCACTTGCAGCAATGGCAACCAAGCACATTCTTGTGATAGGCTGATAGTTTTATAGTACTTTGGAGCTGTTACATAGTTCTACCTTTGCTAAATCTTTGGGTACCCAGCCTTTTGTATCAGAATCAACTTGAGAGTGTAAACTTTGACACTATGCTGTTAATGTCGGCGACATATCCGTTGAACATGGCCATATTTGTGAACATATGGACAGGGGCGATCTGGGCCGTCCAACGTGAATCCAGCGGCCACGATCGCACCTCTCACCCACCGTCGCCACTTTGCAGAAGCACCCCCGCGCCGGACGCAACTTCTCACGCGGTCACACCCCTTCCTTCATTCCCCAATCCCCGCTCCCCTCCCTCCCACGACGAGGCGCTAGGGTTCGCCCTGCGCCTCCCCAAGGCCCGCTTCATGCGCCCGCCCATGCGCCGCCTCCCCATGCCGCCACGGGCGAAGCTCCTGGCCGCCATCCATGGCGCCTCCTTCTCCAGCCACCGCCACGCTGGCGGCGCTGCTCCTCCAAGGCCTCCCCTTCAGTCGCCGCCTCCCCCTCCAGCCACCGCCTCTCCAACGAACCGCCTCCGCCTCCAGCGAGCCCCCTCTAGCGAGCCGCCTCTCCTCCAGCGCCACCGCCATCTTCACAGGGATGTCATCCTGGCCACCCCTGCGCCAGCCCCGTGTTCTCCTAGCTTATCAGGCCGCCCCATGCTCCCACCCCTGTGTTGCCCATCGCCTCCCGCCCCTACACCACCCGCCAAGGACGATGGAGGAGCATTTGTGGATTTTTTTATGTGTTACATGAATGTATCATTGCAGATTGTATGGTTGTGTTCTCAAATGAAATTGTGATTCCAAAAATTGTTACATGAATGTATAATGCAGATTGTATGGTTCGATTAGTTTGATGAGCTTGTAGTTTGCATTTGCATCCCCCGGTTGTACGAACTATGTTTTTATTATATGAATATGGATGGAAGCATGGGCCTCAATGTGGTTATCAATGAGAAATTATGTTGTTGAGAGCTTGTAGTTTTGCAATTCGGAATTCTGTAACCAATCAGTAAGTTGCTAGCTACATAATCCAAGGAACTTGAACAAATTATGGAGAACAAGCATTACAATGTCAATTTGCCCTGAATGTTTGGTCAATAGTCAATTGTTCAGATTTCTAGACATGTAATATCTGAATGTTCTGGACATTTAATATTTGAATGTTTTGGACATGTAACATGGTCATTTGTTTAGGTCCAGTGTTCCTAAAGGCTTGTTCTTTCAACTAGTTTACTTAAACTTCACTTATGCCTTGTGTAACAGATTGTTTTGGTTGGCTCGACATTGTTTTTCTTGGTTGTAGCCGTCATGGTGGCAGCATATCTGTGAATGTATGAGCTTCAGGAATGTATGAGCTCCATGATGTATGTAATATCCCATTTTGATTATTACATCCTGATACTGTTCATTAGTGTTTGCAAAAGTTTTCTTGTCCATCCTGACCAAGGTAATGTTCCATTCATCCATTCATAAAAGCAAAAGTATCAATAATTGGACAACTGAAGTATCATTGAGCTGAAATACTAACCAATATTGACATTTATAATAGCCGGGCTCTTGGTGTTTTGTAGTAGTTTGGATTCTAAGTCTGCACAGTTCATCTCTCCAGAAACTAAAGTGTCAATCTTGATGTACAAGTGCAACTATAAATTTGCAAAGAACACAACACCTCAAGATATAATAGAGCTAGAAGAAATAAAGGCCGGATTAACTAGTTACCAACTAGCCCTGTCTATTTTTTTTTCAAGCATCTAATTAATTCCTGGAATTCATGAGAATGACAATGTATGATTCATAAACAGTATCAGGTGAATTTTGGGTAGGAATTCAACTTCATCTTGTGCTCAGGGTCCATCTCATACAATCAACAATGACCTCATTAGAGCAGTACATCATTAAGCAATTGCTCACTGCAATGACCTCATTGTCTCCCCAGCAAAACTCCAGAACTGAAAACAAAAATGAACTCCAGAAAAATAGTGTCCATAATGCTTGTATTGTTACCACAAAAAGTCAGGCAAATACCTAATACTGTAGCATCAAATTAAGGAACATGTGCATGAGTCCAGATTTTACAAGTACATACAACATGTGCATGAGTCCAGATTTTACAAGGAACACATGAGTACATACAACATCCAGATATCTAAAGCTCAACATGTCCATACAAAGCAAATATTACAAATCCATACAACATTTTAGTGCATTTTTTTATATGACCACAGCAACACTAATAGCATTTCATTGAGTACATTGAAAGGGTTCATGAGGATTGAAAAAACTTAGCACAAACACATCGAGCAGAAGTAGAACACAAGTATGAAAAGTATCAGGTAAATTGGAATTGGCTGAAATTTAAATTTGAAATCTGAAGCATATTTACATAGAGAAGAACGACATTAAGCTACTGTTGCAACTACATTAAACTCTAACTAGCAGCTTCTGAATGAGGTACACTCCAACCAGCTGCATTTGATGGTATTTGAAATTGCTGCTGCTGGTAGCTAAAAACTATTGCTACTGGTAGCTAACTTTCCGTTCGGACATGACCAACTGCTGCACCTAGAAAACAAGTTGGTAAAGAAATTAGTAACAACAACGTCAAACTAAAATTTTCCAAACTCGATTTCAGCAAGTCCTTACACACATGTACATGAGCATTCGGCAAATACCTGAACCCATGTCCTAGAGGATGAGGCTGCGCCGGCCACGGTGCTCTCCTTGTGCGATGGGGTGGGGGAGGGAAGCAGGCCAGAAGGGAGGCAAGTGGAGTTCTCCGCCACCGCCGCTGCCGCACAGAGATGGAGATGCCACCCCCGTAGCACGGAGATGGGTCAGTTGATGGAGGGGGCTCGCTGGAGGGGGAGGCGGCAACCGGAGGGGAGGCCCTAGAGGAGCAGCGCCGCCAGCGTGGCGACAGCTGGAGGGAGGTGTGCCGACGGTGGGACAACGAGGCGCAAGGGGTGGTGCAGGGGGCGCGCCACCGGAGGAACCCTAGCTCGTGGGCGGGTAGCGTAGGGGTCGGCGCAGGGTCAGCTCGGCTCCGGCGGGCGGTGCGGGGAGGCAGAGCCATTGGCACAGCGCAAGGAGGACGGGGAGGGAGGGGGAGGTGGCGATGGAGGACGACAAGCTCCAATGGGATGGAGGCCGCTTGGGGCTGGAGGAGGTGAGCGCGGGGGCAAAATGAGAGAGCGGCGTCGGGCGCGGGGGTGCTTCTGCAAAGTGGCGACGGTGGGTGGGAGGTGCGATCGTGGCCGCTGGATTCACGCTGGATGGCCCAGATCGCCCCTGTCCATATGTTCACAAATATGGCCATGTTCATAGGATACGCCGCCATTAATGCCATCTTGTTTATTTGCAAGTTGCAATTTATTATCTTGTGAATACAATCAGTGAATAATATTGTCCAAACTATAGTTTTTTTCTTCCATTATGCATGTTTGGGATGTAATGTAAAGAGAGAAACGTGCTAATGTTTCGCTCTATTGAAAACTTCAACCCTTAAGATTCATTGGAGCATTGGGGTCACTGTAGCTGCTCCAAATGGAGCGACCCATAAGATCCATTCCACCCTCTGACAACATGGGTTAGGGGTGAGTCGCACCTGCCCCTAACCATGCCCACCCCTTGCGATGCAACTGGAGCCAGGATTGCATGTTTCGCCACTTCGATTACTTGTGAGTTGTGAACTTGTAATTAGCGGGTGTGCAATTGTCAAGGAAGGTGATATGTAGATATGCTGAGTTGGCATCTTTGAAATGTTAAGGATTATGTGAACGAATAATTAAGCTGCCCCAGGCAAACCCAACAATTGCATTGTCTAAGAAAGACGCTAGCAAGCCAGTTTTTGAAAGCACACATCAATTACACAACACTGTAGCATACACACTGCACCACTAATTCACTGCCGCTCTCATCTGTTGGGATACGGTTTGGTACACTAGCTCGCAATACAAATTTGTACTGTGTAAATCAAGAAGCCATACGAGTAAGAGATCATAGATCGTCACTATTAGACGCATAGTGTAGCGGAAAAAGAATTAGGGCAGCCCAGTCCAACGTCGCACACGTCGATGTAATGAAAGTAGTAGATCATCCAACATCCTTGGCCTCAGTCGCACTAGTGCGCAATAAAAATTTGTATTGCGTAAACCAGGAAGTCATGTGAGTAAGAGATCATAGATCATTATTACTACCTATGTAGTGTAGCGGAATAATAGTTGGAGCAGCTCGATCCAACATCGTGCATGTCGATGTAGTGGAACTAGTCAATCGTCCAACATCCTTGACCGTCGATCGTCTCCTCCAGCAGCCCCTCGCGTTCCTTACATATGTTGCGGATCGTCCTCGATCAGTGCAACAGTGATAGTAGTAGCACCTCTATTGTATCCACACGTTCAGGTGTGGAACGTCGTGTGCTGGTGTGCTAGCACCAGAGCGCACGGTAGGGCCTTCGAGGTGGAGGTGGCTAGGGTTTCGGTGGGTGGTGCAACATCATCCCAAAAGACCCAATGTCTCCCATTATAAAGAGTCCCTAACGGATCCCTACGTTAAAAACACATTAGGACTCTTAACTACGTACTGATTATAATCTGAATTAAACCTCTAACGATCCTATTCGAACTAGTTTGTTCTAACCTATTAAGTGTGTAACCCTGTAAATTCATGCGTAATCAGCTGTGGCCCAAAAACTCATTTCCAATCCACAAGTTGGTAGTGGTTCATAGTAGCACATATCGACTCCGGAATACACATAGAGATCATATCAAATGAACCTTTATAAAGCCCTTATGTTGATCCCTTTGCCTCACTATACCATATCGAACTCAAGGCGAGATGTGTGTCATCCTATGATAGCTTGATCCTTTACTCGATCTTGTAGTGGTTTACTTAGTTGTAGTTGACTCCTCAACCATATTTGACATGGCCATACGCTTCCTTAATCCTACTATATAACCCCTAAGTAAACTATTACACATGTAGGAAATCATGACGACCTCAAGTCTAAGAATCCCACATACACTATGTATTAGACCAATTGATGATACTTAAGAATATAACAATTCTCGTAGTGTCTCAAGGCAGGTCAATCCAATACTATGTTCTCCAACATATGCCCACATTATTGATTTGATATCTCATATGCATGATCCGTGAAACGCGGTCATCAATCAATATCTGTACTTGTCGATGGGTTAGTATCGATATTATGAATGAATGTTGGGGCTCTCCTAGAGCGAAACCACACAGAAAAGGACATGAGAATTTTATACAGGTTTAGGCCTTCTTCCTGAGAGAATAATAACCCTACTTATGTGTTGCTGTATTGATTGTATTTACAACAGGGAGGAAGTCACTAAAACTAGGGCATGATGACTTCTGTCTCTCGTTGCTTTTTTGAATCTCCTCCTCTGTCCACCGACTTTACTCTTTATATTGCACATGAAGGGATGGCAGTTGTCCATGTCAAGAGGTGCCTTAACGTTTGATGCAATGCGCATGTTCAATGGTGGTTATTGTCAGAGACATATCCCCCCACGTCGCCTTGCAGTTATGTCAGGAGCAGAGGTTTAATACGTGCAGTTATATCAAGGAATAACGACACATATTAACTATCCTGTGTATTAAACACAGCGTACAAATGTCCCTAGTTGATTGGGCCCACGTGTCTGATTCTTATCAACTATAGGGTGATCGTAAATGATTTGGTCGTAGAAGAACTTATGACCATGAAGTGATCGTAATAGGACTTATGATGAATTGGTGGTCGTAGAAGAAATTACGGCCATAAAGTGGTAACAGAATGACTTACGACCATATAGGGTGGTCGTAGAATAGCTTACGACCACTAGGTGTTTAACTGTTGATATTGACGGGTACCCTGGAAGGTTGTATAAAAGACTTGATCGAAAACCCGACTCAAGAGCTTGGATAAGCGTTAGGCTACGACCTCTTCGCTTAAGAGATTGCACGAAGACTCTGGGACAGGATGGTCAGGCTTGAGCGGACTCGACGACACCATTCTGGTAGTCGTACCGGGACAACTCCATCGAACGCCAGTCGTTCATATGAGTCTCCTCGTGGAGAATGACAAGACAATAGGTCTGGTTGATCTCCTAACCACGACTCTAGTCGGCAGAGAGTCCCTCGAGCAACTGGTGATAGACAAACTCCTAGGGGAGGTGGTCGTTCGCCACTTCTTCCAAGAAATCCTCACCAGCAGATGGACCACGATGAGTATTACCCTCGTAGGGCTGAGACGTATGACAGGTCAGGTCCATTTACCACTGGGTATCGTCGAGTAAGATCACTGGTAATGTTAACCCTTCTTTCCCGCAAAGAAGGCATTACGATATTATTATCGGATGTCGGGTGTTTTTGCTTGACCTTCGAGCAGTTCACTGGCCGCCACGGTTTTGACCAGTGAACGTGAAAAATTTTGATGGGTCACAAAATCTCATCGTGTTTCTTCAAATCTACACCACCGTTATTCGAGCAGTAGGAGGAGGAGAGCTTGTCATGCCCAACTACCCTCCTACTGTGCTCAAAGGATCTGCTCAGCTGTGGCTGTTAAATCAGCCACAAGAGTCGATCTACTCGTGGCAACATCTCTGTGACCTACTACCAGTCAACTTCCAGGACACTTACAATTGTCCAGGAAAGGAGGATGATCTACATAGAATACGACAGGATTCTCACGAGACCTTGCGTCAATTTATCAGGTGTTACAGTTAGGTTTCTAATTCAATTTCAGAAGTTTCTGACTCTTTTGTCATCAGAGCATTCAAGCAGGGAGTCCGCAATCGAAGGATCACAAGGAAATCACACTAAATCCTCCGCTACCATCACCGTGCTCTTTAAAATGGGCGATCGCTATGCAACTATTGTGAAAGCGATCGAGTGGAATTGTACGATTGATCGTGGCGACAAGGACACTCGAGGAGCGAGCGAAGGGCTCAAGAAGAAAAATAAAAAGGCTGGGAAATTCAAGAGCAAAGTTAAAGACCAAAAGCTTCAAGTCAAAAGCTATAAGGAAGTCTTAGCCGTGAGTGACAATGAGCCTCGAAGCTCCAAACCATATCCCAATCAGGGCAATGGTAAGCGCCCCAAATGGAAGAACGACAAGCCTAGGTTGTGTCCTTTCCATAAAAAGGAAGGACACGACCTTCGCAATTGCCGAGTTTTCCAGCAAAAACTCGAGGATTACTACACCGACAAAGAATCGCTTCCTACACTTGATGAGGTGGGGGCAGACAAGTGGTTAAAAACAATCAGATGATGATAAGGAGATGTCGTTTAAAGATCCAGAACACACCATTGATCACATTTATGGAGGATCTTCGACATACAAGTCGAAACAACAGCTCAAGTCTGTCGAATATGAGGTAAATTCTATTGACCCTCTTCTTGTCAATAAAGTATCGAAGTGGTCGAAAATCACCATCTCTTTCGAGAAAGGTGACTGTCCGATCCCTTCTACTCGACCTGGTTGTTTTTCGATCATGGTCGAACCCACCATCAACAACTGTCGAGTCAATCGTGTGTTAGTTGATGATGGGAGTTCGCTGAATATACTTTTTACGAGTGCCCTAGACGAAATGTAAGTTTCCAGGACAAAGATCAAGCATGTACGATACTCATTCATGGGATTGTACCGGGGTCTTCGGCCAAACCCATTGGTCAGGTTTCTCTTCCTGTAACGTTTGGTTCAGCAAACAATTTTAGGACGGAGAAAGTCTCTTTTGATGTGGTCAATTTCGACACGGCATATAATGTCATACTCAGTCAACCAACTCTGGCACGATTCCTAATGGCTAGTCATTACGGTTATCAATGTCTTAAGATGCTAGGTCCCAAAGGAGTAATAACAGTTTCTATGATAAAAAGATGGCGGTTACATGCGACCGCAAATCCTCGAGATGGTTGGCCAAATACCAACTCGAGAAGCAAGCAAGGGGCAACCTTCGACCAAGCAGTCAAAGCCTAAAGTTGCACCAAAGCTATACAACCAAGTCAAAGAAGTTCCATTGAATACAAAGGAGCCTTCGAAGACCATTCGCATTGGGGTCACTTCCAACCCTGCATAGCAAGACACTTTCGTCACCTTTCTCCGAGCAAACGCAGATATCTTTGCGTGGCAAGCATCCAACATGTCCGGAGTCCCTAGAGAGGTGATTGAGCATAGGTTAGCTCTACGGCCTGACAAGAAACCCATAAAACAAATGCTACAGAGATTTGCACCTGATCGACGGGATGCCATCAGATCTAAAATGGACAAGCTACTTAAAGCAGGCTTCATAAGAGGAGTCAACCACCCAGAGTGGTTGGCTAACCTCGTAATGGTTAGAAACTCTAATGGTAAATGATGTATGTGTGTAGACTTTACTAATCTTAATAAAGCTTGCTCGAAGGATGATTTTTCCCTTCCTCGTATTGATTAATTGGTTGATTCCACTGCTGGTTGTGAAGTATTAAGTTTTCTAGATATATATTCTGGTTATCCTCAGATATGTATGTGCCTAGATGACAAAGAAAAGACTGCATTTATTACACCATTTGAAATATTTTGCTATGTCAAATGTCATTTGATCTAAAAAAATACTGCTGCTTCTTTTCAATGATTGATGGAAAAGACCTTCCTTCCTCAACTAGGCCGAAACTTGGAACGCTATGTTGATGATCTGGTCGTAAAGAGCATCAAGCACCTTAATTATATTTTCGACTTGCAAAAACATTCGACAACCTCATAAAACACCATTTGAAACTCAATTCTAAGAAGTGTGTGTTTGGGGTCTCTTCAGGAAAGTTGCTTGGATTCCTTTTCTCTGCATGAGGAATCGAAGCAAACCCTAAAAATATAAAAGTCATTGAACAAATACACCCTCCAACCATAAAGAAAGAAGTCCAAAAACTCACAGGATGCAAGGTAACTTTAAGCCGTTTCATCGCACGGCTAGGAGACAAAGAACGGCCATTTCAAGACGTATTTTATGAGTGCTTCTATTCTAGTTTCTCTTAAACCAAAAGAGATGCTCCTAATGTATCTAGCTACTACGCCGCAAGCAGTGAGCGCAGTACTGGTTGTAGAATGTGAAAACGTTCAACGACTAGTTTACTACATTAGTGTAATTTTACATGGGCCTAAGGAGTGTTACCCTCAGGTCCAAAAGCTTCTATATGCCCTTCGCATGTCTTTGAGGAAACCGAGACATTATTTCCAAGCGCACAAGTTAATCGTGTCGTCTGAGTTTCCCTTAGGAGAAGTCAACCAGTACAGAGAAGCATCAAGGCACATGGTAAAATGGTCAGTTGAACTTGGGGAGTTCGACCTCTATTTTGTGTCCCGAACAGCCGTTAAATCCTAGAGGAATCGGACCTCGACATGGACGCTTGCATCCACGCCATGGAAGAAAATGGGATGTCGTCATCATCCTCTTCCACGCCGACTCGCCACTCGCTGAGACCAGCGAGGCCGACTAGATGGATGAGGATTCACCATCAGTGGTGTTTCCAGAGGAATCAGTAGTTCCGACCAATTCGGAACGTCCGAACGCCTCTACAAGCCCGGTCTCTCCGACCGACGAGAATGGTGACAAAAGCCCAATGCTGCGATCAGAGGATCCATGTACTCTCGATACGGTCATGGGCGACCAGTATTTGCCAACAGCTCCTACATATTCTCAGGACCAACTACCATCCGGTGAGGGTGTCAATGAAGTTACCACTGGTCGTGGGCCAAGTGAGAATGATAAGACTCAGCATACGATCGGCAGTCCATCGGATCAGACTGAGTCTACCACAAAGCCCACAGGAGGAGGTAATCAACGACCGCTCCCCATCGTGGAGGCTCCTTGCAGAAGCACTGGTAGGCTCTCCCTTAGTTTCAACAGGAGCTCATCAGAGGACTGCTATTGGAGGCACGAAGTTAATGCAATCGGAGATACCAATCAAGATGTCGTGCTCAATCCTCCATAGCTTATCCCGCCACCACTTATTGGTGGAAATAGTGCGGACGCTCAAGCACCAACTGGCGGATGATTCCCACTAGTAGTGGGTGTTTGACAAGTCAAATTCCCCTCCGACCTTCAGTAATAATTCAAAACTTGCAATGAGTTCATGACATTCTGAATAACCCAGATCTTGCTCTACTAGAGACTCCTGGTTATGTTCAACTCGCAGGGTAGATATCGGAGATCCTCCAACAGACCTTGCAACGCATGAAATGTACCGGGAGCAAATGAACTCGCGAAGTCATACTATGACTTCTTCCCAGCGCTCCTCCCTCAGCATAGGGCAACATGGTTGGATGGTGGACTAACCAATACCAAGACCTCCTCCAAGATTCCAACTAGAGAGACACGAGGGAAGACAACTCTTTCAAGTAGCCACTCCTCCCCCTTGTCAAGAGGAATGACCGCTTGGTTCGGATGACCTTCGGCATCATCTAAACCCAGCAGGTGGTCAGAGGCATTATACTAATGTCCATGACTGGATTGGGACACCAGAAACTCGAATGTTAATCCAAGGAATTTGTCCCTAACCGACTACAATCCGACTCCTTTTCAAAGAAGGCGTCACGATTCTATTACGGACTGTTGAGCATTCTCGGCAAAGCTCCAAACTGTACATTGGCCGGACAGGTTCCGACCAGCCAATATAGAGAAGTTCAATGGAACTTTGAACCCAATAGAATTTCTTCAGATCTATACTATAGCCATCTAAGCTGTTGGTGGTAATGGCAACGTGATGGCAAACTACTTGCCCATGGTCCTTGAAGGATTTGCCCGGTCGTGGTTGCTCAACCTACCGATTGGATCTATCTACACTTAGGAGTAACTCTGCGATTTACTGATCACAAATTTCCAGGGGATGTATGACCGCCCTAGAAAAGAAGACGATTTACATCGGAACAGGCAAAAAACCAATGAAACTCTTTGATAATACATCAAGAGGTTTAGCCAGGTTTGAAATTCTATTCCTGGGGTCGCAAATTCCTCTGTTATCCAGACTTTTAAAGCAGGATTGATAAATCAATGGTTTATAGAGGATATCGCAATGAATCCTCCACGAACGACCGTTGAACTTTTCAACATGGCCGATAGATATGCAGTAGCAAGCGAAGTGGTCAAATATAATGAAGTAATTGATCGAAAGGAGAAAATCCCTCAACCTGGCCTAGAGAAATTGGAGAAGAAGCATAAAAAGCTCTTAAGGGTAAGTAGAACCGCAAGACTGACAACAAAGAAGTTCTTGCGATTCTAGAAAATTTTACCAAGGGCAAGAAAGATTTTTCTAGTCGGAACAAGGTGAAAGCCCCAATCGACAAATACAAAAAGAAAAAGAAGTGATGTCCACCTCATCTGGTGGAAGGGCCTGATCTGCGCACCTGTTGAGCCTGGCAAAAGAATCTAGAGGACTACTACTCAAGTAAAGGTCCATTCCCTTCCATACAAGAGCTTGGAGAACTAAGCTCCAAGAAGGACAAGGATGGCGACGAAGAAATAGAGTACCAGGAGCCGCAACACACAGTCGATATGATCTTCAATGGATCCTCCTCGCCGAATCTCCGATTGCCATCAAGCCATCCAGTTGGTCGGAGACAGTTATCTTCTTCAGCAAAGAAGATTGTCACATCCCGTGGACTCGATCAGGTAGGTTCCTTATTGTTGTTGAACCCGCTATTAATAATTGCAAAGTTCATCGAGTCTTGATAGATAAAGGTAGCTCTTTAAACATTTTATTTACGGGAGCATTGGAAGAAATTCAAATTCCCAGGATAAAAGTAAAGCTTGTGAAATATGCCTTCCATAGCATAGTTCCAGGATCTACTACCAAACCGATTGGGCAACTTTCCTTACTGGTTACGTTCGAAAAGCCAGATAAGTTCCGAACAGAAAAGATTCTATTTGATGTGGTGGATTTCAAAACCGCATACAATGGAGGTTATTTAAAGAAGAAGACAATCGGAAGACAAGCCAAGGGATTCGATCAGGACATCACACCACGACTAATTTGATCAAGCCCAAGGCATCTGCATCAAGATAGTTATATTTAAGCAACATGCATAGTGTAATTAGAGCTATTTTGTGGCCTTATCCAAGGTACCCCAAGAAAGATCCAGTTTAGTACAATAAAGAGCAGCTTCATTCTCTCCCAAGAACTCTTTGTCATTTTCCTCTATTTATTTTGTAAGATCGGCGACTTGATCGTCGACAAGTAGCAACTTGCTCGAGAGCTCACTGAACAAAGAAATACAATGAGAAAAAAAACCCAAATATATAATATTTGGTGTCGAGTACTTGCACTAATGGCCGATCGAGCAAAATTGGCATACACCATCTTGGAGTCCCTTAGTTCACAGAGCCCGTCGACTTTGTCCCACCATATTCTTTGAATACGCTCAGCATCAAAGATATGTCCCCTGTTTCGAATATCCTTACGGTGTAGGACACAGTCACGAGACCTAAACGAAGGGGACCCGATAGTCAGTGGTCCAAAGAATTCAGGGAAGAGGTCGAAAAAATCTTCTTCTTTTTCGTTGTTAGTAGAAGAAGCGACTCTGCCTTGAGGGCCCGGAGGATCATCCTCCATGGCCTCCTTCCCCACACGGCGGTCGGAGCTCCCTACTCCTACTTCACCAGCTCTTCCTAGTGATCGTAGGACCAAGTCCTTGTCTGATTTTTGAGTTCCTCAACAATCAACTCGATCACCAAAGTATCCTGGTCTTCTACCATCTTCGCCTCCTCCTCTACGACCACCTCAGTAGTCGTGGCTAGCTCGGCGGCAGTAACCTCCACCATCACCACGTTAGGGGTGGTAGCCGATTCTTTGACCACCTCTGTTGATATCTCTATGACCGCAGGAGAAACCAATAGTCCCATGGTTGTAGACAAAACAATAGAGACCCTCTCAACAGAAGCTTCCCCGGGGGCTGGAGAAGTAGGACTAAAACAAACAAGAAAAGGGGAAGACATGTCAAATTGCGGAATTAAAAGGTAAATGCAATTTCTAAGATTTTAATTTTATATACCTTGGCTTCCTAGATATGATCTTGAATTCAGAAGAACCTTTCACAAGGAAGACTCCTTCTTCTTCTTCTTCTCTTCTTCGGCCACCCCTATTTTTGTGACACCTTCAGCCTCTGAAGGGCTTCCAGTATCACGAGATTGAGAAGCGGGGACTTCCTCAACCACGTCTGGTCGAATGTATTGATGAAGGGTTGGGACCTCTACGACCGTGTCTGGTCGTAGGTCTTGAGCGAGAGCTAAAGCTCCCTGAGCTATTCTGTCCTTCTTAATGGTCAGAAATTGCTTTGACCACCTGAGGGACAGAGCCCGCCTCGACCACAGCCTCTGCTGTTGCAGAGGTAGCCTTCACAAAAGACATAAAACTTTTTCAGTGCTTCTTTTCTATTTGCGCGACAAAGCTATGAGAAGTAGAAACTGAAGATGTCTTGTTGTTGTAATAGAATGGTACCTTGGTCTTTGAGGCTTTATGCTTAAGTTCTTCGACCACACCCCTTTCCCCTGCAATGATCATATCTGCAAAGAACTGCTTGATGGGGGGTGGTTGAAGGAGGGGTGAAACTCGAACTTCCATCCTTCTTCTTGTCGGCAGCCTTCATAAGGCGACGCCTTTTGGTTAGAGGAACTATGTCTTCCTCCGACGCATCTTCGACAGTCTTCAAATCGACCCCTTGGTCGTCTTGACGGTCTGCCATGCCTACTTTCTGCAAAAGTCAGAAAACGAATATCATCAAGTGGTCGAATTTTACGACTACTGAACCCTAAAGACGAAATTGACTTTTGATTACCTTTAGGCGTTCTTTTCTTTGTTCTTCGGTTATGACCACAAGGATTCTAGGAGCTCCTTCCATAGTCGTAGGAGCCTACTCACAAATGATCTTGACTCGAACATCAATTTCTTCTTGTGAGAGATCTACAATTACGAAGACATAATCAACAATGATGCTCAAAATTAATAAAAAGAGCTAAGTTGATTATTTCTTTACCTCCTTCATAATCTCTGGTCGGGTTAGTAGTCCCCGAGTACTTCCACATAGGGTGTACTCGATTCTTCAGGGGACTAATGCGGCGCGTGATAATGTCTCTCACCACGTGCCATCCGATCAGCCCCTCTTCCCTTAAATCCTTAATGGCTTGGATGTAAGGGGTGATCGGTCGAGATTGCTTGGAGTCGAGTCCCAAGATGAAATCTTCTCTGCGAGCTTCCCCGTAAAGAAGAGGCTATCATCCCTGGACACAGTCCAATAGAACCACTTCTTCTTCTACCCTGGCCACGATGACCAGGTGAACATTTGAATATACTCACTTGACTTGCCGTCGTGGAGCTTCAGACAGCAGCTGCTTGCAATTCCTCTGTGCTTGCTCATTCTGTAGTAGTATCGGAAGAGATCCAAATCTGAAAGAATTCTCAGATAGGCTTCGCACAGGTAAACAAATACACTTAGCATTGTGATGGAATTGAGAACCAAGTTCACCAATTCTACCCCAAAATGCTAGAGTACTACCATCAGAAAAGGGTGAACGGGCAATCAAAAACCATATTCACAGTACGCTTGGAATACTAGAATGGTATCCTTCTCACCCGAGGGCCAATGCTGACCCTCAGCGTTGGTTCACTTTACCAAAGTGCGCCTTAGAAACTTCTCTGCTACAACCAAAGTAGTCATCTTCTCCACATCCATCTCAGATTTTTCCCCACTTGGAAACGGTCTCGACCATTTATTCTATGGAAGTTTGATTTGGATTTGGAGGAATTTGGGGAAGGATTGCAAACTTGGTTGGCAGCGGAGAGAACAAGAGCTCGAGAGGGGAAAGTAAAAAAAACCCTAAGTCACATCCTTGGTAGATTGTTATAGCCGCGGGTATGAGTTAAAGATCATGAGAACTCAACAGTTGCCACCCCTCTGGGAACCGCTCCTGATTGACAGATCTGTGAGAGTCGATTTGCATTCTTTAATCTATCCGTTCGAGAAAAGCAGTTCTGTCTTTTTTTAACTCAAGTAAAATTACCTTCTTGACCAAATCAATTTCTAGTCAAATGAAATACAAGTCAGAAAGACTCTGCTTCTGACCACTATTCTACGACCTCCTTTCCAAGTAAGTTATTTTCACTTGAAGTTGGGGGGCTAGATAACGAGGATCTAATAATACTTAATTAATTAAATTATTTATCTATAATTGTTATTATAGATAGCAATATATTCATGTTATTAGTAAGGATACCCCTTATCATTAAGGGATAAGCTTAGCCGAGTGGTCGTAAACCATTTTACGACCACCATACATGGTCGTAAGTGCTTCTACGACTACCTAGTGATCGTAAGAGTTCCTACGACCACCTCATGATTGTAAGCTTTACTATGACCACTTCATGGTCGTAAGTTTTACTATGACCACCCTATAGTCAACAAAGCCTATAAACATGTGGGCCCAATCGATTAGGGACACTTATGCGCTATGTTTAATACACATAGTAGTTAATATGTACTGTTATTCTCAGGGTAATTGCACGTATTAAGCCTCTATCTCTGACATAACTGTAAGACGACATGAGAGGGTTAGTCTCTGACAATAACCATCACAGAACGTGCACATTTCATCAAACGTTGAGATGCCTCTTGATATGAGACAACTGTCACCCCTTCATGCGCTATATAAGGAGTAAAGCCGGTGGACAGAGAGGACAAGAAGAACAACGACAACAGAGACACGATCAATGAACAACAGTAGATTTTTCCCCTATTGTAAAGTATAGTCAATACAACAACACAAGAGTAGGGTTATTATTCTCTCAGGAGAAGACCCGAACCTGTATAAATGCATGTGTCTTTTCCTGTGCAGTCTAATTCAAGGGAAGTTCCCAGTATTCATTCGTAAGATCGATACTAAACTATCGACAAGATGAAATAACATATTATTCAAAAGTTCATAAGCATAGAGCGAGACAATCATCCTTATAATTGCATGTAGGGCATATCAATGACATCGTCATCAACTCAGTGACAACCAACCTCCCTACCTACGCCATGGCTGTGCTTCCTCTGACTAAGGGCATATTTGAGGCACTAGACGAGTGACAACTCCTCCCGGAGTATCGTGAGGTTACAGCGGTAGCCGTGGGAGACAATCGCAATACGTCCTTATGGTCTGACTCATGGGTGCCCTACGAGCCCACCTCCCTGCCTTGTTCTCCCACAGCGAGTTGCACCATGCCACTATCAAAGAAACATTGATAGTGGGAGTACGCCTCCAACTGTTGCCGCGATTGTCTGCCGCTGCTGAGTTGGCGGTACTCAATGACCTGCTGACCACCGTCGTGCTCTTCGATGAGGACCGGCGGTACGTCCTGTCCACAACAAACCCTTTACAACTCTGCTTTGCATAGCTGTACAAGCGGTGTTCTACGACTGACTACGTGTGCCCCAACTGGAAATTTGTTTGTCGTAACGCTGCGCCGCACCACGTCAAGTTCTTCACCTGGTTACTCACAAATGATCGGCTACACACAAAGTCCAACCTACTCCCAAAAACCATTATGAAAACATCACCTGCGAAATTTGTAATGCAGGGGAAGAGGATGGAGATCATCTATTCTTCCACTACCGTTCGGGAAGGCCTTCTGTACCAGATTGGGGATTGACCTCGCTGAACCCACTGTCACAGCATTTCCTGATCTGCCCCGCCCCTCCTTCATCTCGGCGAAACACTACGAGACTTTGCCCCTACTGCCTATGACGTTTATGGAATCACCGTCACGATGTCGTCTTCAGAACATGTGAACCGTCCCTCGGTCATCTCCTCCATGCTTGCAAGGATGACGTATCCCTATGGCCTATGGGTTGAGCGAGTGCTAACTAGAGACCGATATGTGGTCCCTACTTGGAAGTCTATCTTCTCCTTACCCCATGATGAAACATCCTCGGATTGACGAGCCTTGAAATATAATTATAGAAATACTAGAAAACGCTATAGCGCTTTCTAGCTAACTAATAGTATAGCTTGTGTCCGTTCGATCCAAACTATCTAACGCACCTAATTTGCCCTACCTCCACCTTATCCCTTCACTTTCTCCTTTCTCTCACTCCATTCCTCTCGGTCCAGCCACCTTATCCCTTCCTCTTGCTCTTCTCTCTCTCTCTCTCGCTTGGATCTAAGGCGGCCGGTGGAGGAGGATCCGAGGCAGCACGCAAGCCGGTAGAGGAGTAGAGGCGACGCTAGGTACCCGACCGGAGGAGGGCTGGCAGCGGTGCGATCGAAGGAGGTGGCGCAGCTTCGCAATGACGTGGCTCATTGCAGGACTCAGAGGCGGTGATGCTGGAGGAGCAGTCATGGCCCGCGGCCAAAGGAGAAGTAGGTGGCGGCGCGATCGCGGCCGGGGGAGGCGGTGGTTCTTCACGGAGAGGCGGCGGTGCGGCTCGTCACCAGAGGCAAAGGCAGTGAGGTAGGAGGAGCCGTGGCTCGTGGATGGAGACGGAGGCATGGACTTGTGGCTCTTGGCCGGCGGTGATGGCATGGTAGCAAGCTGGGGTAGGCGTGCCTCTGAACATGTTTGAAACTTGTTTGATTTTGTTCTATTTTTTTGTGAAACTTTGCTAAAACCTATGAGATCTTTTTTGAAACATGTTGAAACTTTTTTTTAATTTTTTTGTAACTTGTTGAAACTTGCATGGAACTTCTCGCGAAACACGTTGAAATGTTGTGATTTGAAACTCTTTTCATGAAATGCGAAACTTCGTGAAACCTCAAACCTGAAACGTCATGAAACCTAAAACTTGAAATGTCATGGAACCTAAAACCACATGAAACCCTATGAGTGAAACTTGAAACGTCCTGAAATCTGAAACTCCATGAAACCTTATGAAATCCCATGAAATTGCTATAGCGTTGGAATGCATTCTGATACTATTGCGTGAGCTAGTAGCACTCCTATAATTATTCAGGCGGGGAAGCCCCAGGTGGACTTTCTTAAAAAAAAACTAACATACTTCTACTATAGTACATCGCAACGCAACTTCACAATTAAATTTCTTAAAAATCAATATAGCACATGTGTTATATTGGTAGTACTAGAAGCTATATTTTTGCATGGATGACAAACAACATAGTTGGTGCACACAATTTTAATATGGAACTAGCAGGGTGGCCTACACATTTGTATGGCTAGAGTTGTTTTGAAATTTGTATAAATGCTTGAGAATATACTTGTGTATCTTCTAGGCTATTTAGACTTTTAAGATATCGTAAACATTGGAAATAACAATAGAAGCATAAGGAAATTACAACCAGAGAAACATAATTGAAGTAGGTGCTTTGATGGAAGAAAATCATTGAGAATAATAAGTTGTTGGGGTTCTTGGAAACTAACAACTCTCCATCTTGCATAAATCATGTAGCTGCATGCCCCTATTCTTACGCTGCTAGTTTTTTTCCATATTGTACGCATGTACATGTACCTCTATTTAATCTCAAGCGATACATTGATTATATATGTGGCAAATTATCTTATTAGTTTACATACGCATACACCGATTCACCAAAGGCATACACTGATGCATTATGGACACACTACCTTGAACTTATCTTCCCTCACACGCCGACTGCCCTACCAAACCGTGTGGCTTCTATTTCTTCTCGCCGTCACAACTTTTTTGCTTCAACCTCCAACAGTAAGCCCAATTCTTGATCGATCTCTCTCAGCTGCTACCCTTCCAATGCAATATTTTACTACATAGTTGATGAGGATTAAAACCTCTATGTATTATCTTAATACATAATAAAATATCATACGTCTTGGTCGTAACCCCTAAGGCTAACGACCTCACTGGTCGTAAGGATTCCAGAGGTTACATAAGGGTACCCTGATTGGACAAGGTCCTGCACCTAGTCTCCGACCAGGTAGCTGCTTGGAGAAGTTATGAACTGGTATCTATAACTAATCCTAAGTATATTCTTACTGTGCGATGAATATAGCATGTGTTGTATACTTCATATCACACGGTTACATAGTCCTAAAGACATCGACAACAACCACGATATGCTTGAGTGTCTCTAAGACACTTAATCAGAGAGCAAGCTAACATATTGTTAACTGACGCCTCGCCCCGACCAGTCGCAACGCTTCACTAGGGACGCCTTCTCCAGGAGTAACTATCACCTCTTCGGAAGTTATTTAAGGGTGGAGCACAGAAGACCAAAGGGCAGAGGCCGGGGGATATCGAGAAGCACATCGATAATCACAATCTGGTCTAAGACAAGCAAGACAACATCATCAGATTAGAGCATAGCAATCTTCATATTCAGTGTAATTAAGATTAGTCCCTAGTCGGGTCGTAAGCACCCCTTGTAAATCCAGTTCATATCAATAAAGAGCGGCCCCATTCTATCCCAGGAAATATCACGTTATTTTCCTCTTTTATTTCATAAGATCGGTGACTCGATCGTCGACAGCTGGCACCGTCCGTGGGGAGGAAGACGTAAGTTTCCTGAAGAAACTCTCTGCTCATCAAATCCTCGCTCACTCGTAATCGCTCATGCGACTATGGCCGGAGTTTGGGACAAGGAGAATTGGTTCGACCTGGCAGACTACTCTAACCTCGACATGGAAGGATGCATCCGTGGTATGTAAGAAAATGGCATATCATCCTCCTCCTCCTCCTCCGCCAGTTCGCACGTCACCGACGTTAGCGAAATCGACCGGATGGATGAGGATCCACCACTCGACAAGTGGCGCTTCCAAATTATTCCGACCATTTCGTAATGTCTAGAAGCCACTCCAAGCCCTGGCCCTTCCGACCAAATGAAATAGGTGAAGAAAATTCAAGACCGCCGCCGAGAATCTTTATACTCGATGAAATCATGGCTAAAGGTACTCGCCACGACTTCGCAATTTCAGAGCCAGCCGACATCCGATAGCGGTGTCGATGAAGCCTCCACTGATCGTAGGCCAAGTGGGGATGATAAGGCTCAGCATACGATCGGCAGTCCGCCGGATTAGGCTACGCCCACCAAGAAGACCTCAGGAGGTGCTCATCTCCGACAGCTCTCCGTCATGGAAACTCTTAGTAGAAGCACTAGAAGGCTCTCCATTAGTACAATGGAAGCTCGTCGGAGGATCGCTGTTGGAGGCACGAGGTCAATGCAATTGGAGATGCAAATCAAGATGCCTTGCACGGTCCTACACACTCTGCCACGTAACCACGTGTTGGTGGAGATGTTACGGGCCATCAAGCACCAACTTCTGGAGGCAATAGAACTGATCGATGTCCATCAGTTAACTCGCCTAGCACTGCCTCACCAAGAGTAGCTGGTCGGACGGAACAAATCCAGAGGTTAGGGGAAGGTTCAGACCTGCGTACACCTACTACCAGTATGAACCCCCTGAGACCCTCGGTAACTGTACGAAACCTTCAACGTGCTCAAGATATATTGAATAATTCTAACCCTGTTCTAGCAGAAACCTCAGGTTTTGTACAGCTCGTAGGCCAAGTATCGGAGATTCTGCAACAAACCATGCAACGAATAGAAGCGTATTGAGAACAGAGGAATTCAAGAAGTCAGACCATGACTTTGTCCCAACGCTCCTCCCTCAGTAGAGGGCAACATGGTCGTGTTGGGGAACAATCAATACCAAGGCCTCCTCGACGATTCCGACCAAGGAGTCATGAGGGAAGAAGGCTAAATCGCTCACCACGTCGAGAAGAACAATCGCTTGGACGTCACGATCTCTGACATCGTCTAAATCAAGCAGGTGATCAAAGGCATCATACCAATGTTTACGACCGGATCGGCACACCAGAGCTCCAGTGTTCCAACCCTAGGAACCGGTCTCTGACCGATTACAATCCGACACCTTTAAAAAGAAGGCGCCATGAATCGATCACAGGTTGTCGAGCCTTCTTTGCAGGGCTCCAAGCTATGCGTTGGCCAAAACAGTTCCGACCGGCCAACTTAGACAAGTTCAATGGGACTCAGAACTCATTAGAATTTCTCCAAATATATACCATCGCCATCAGAGCTGCTGATGGCGACAAAAATGTAACGGCTAACTATCTGCCCACCGTGCTTGAAGGGTCTGCCCGGTTGTGGTTACTTAACCTACCGATCGGATCAATCTATACTTGGGAACAACTATGTGACCTTCTAATTACGAACTTCCAAGGTACGTACGACCGCCCTGGAAAGGAGGAAGACCTCCACTGAATCCGGCAAGGCTCTGATGAGACTCTCTGTCAATACATCAAGAGATTCAACCAGGTTCGTAATTCCATACCGGAGGTCGCAGAGTCATCTGTTATCTAGGCTTTTAAAATAGGTCTAAGGAATCGTCGGTTTACGGAGGATATAACAATGAACCCTCCACGAACAACGTCGAACTTTTCGACATGGCCGACAAGTACGCCACCGCTAGCGAAGCAATAGAATGGTGTGAGGCCATTAATCGGAAGGACAAAATCCCCCAGGCTGGCTTGGACAAACCAGAGAAAAAGAATAAGAAAGCTCTCAAGAAGAAGAAGAACCGCAGACCCGACGACAAAGAAGTCCTGGCTATCCCTGAAAAGTTTACAAATGGAAAAAAGGCCTAAACTGATTGAGGCAAAGCAAAAGTCCGACCGAAGGATTCCAGAAAAACAAGAAGTGGTATCCACTTCACTAGCAGACAGGGCACGACCTCCGCACCTGCCGAGCCTGGCAAAAGAAACTAGAGGACTATTATGTAGGTAAAGGACCATTTCCCGCAATACAGGAGCTCGGAGAGACAAGTTCCAAAAAGGACAAAGATGGCGACGAAGAAATGGAGTACTAGGAGCCTCAACACACAGTCAACATGATCTTTGGAGGTTCTTCTTCGTACGAGTCGAGGCATCATCTGAAGACCATGGAGCGGGAGGTCAACCTCGTCGAGCCTCCGACCATCATCAAGCCATCAAAGTGGTCGGACACGACAATCTCCTTCAAAGAAAGAAGATCGCCCCATCCTTTAGCTCGATCGTAGGTTCTCTATTGTTGTTGAACCTACTATTAATAATCAGAGGGTTAATCGAGTTTTGATAGATGGTGGTAGTTCTTTAAATATTTTATTTGCGGGAACTTTAGAAGACATGCAAGTTCCCAAGTCCAAGGTGAAACCAGTGAAATATGTCTTTTACGGTATAGTCCTTGGCTCCACCGCTAAACCGATAGGACAAGTTTCCCTACCGGTTACGTTCGGAAGACTTAACAACTTCCAAACCGAGAAGATCCCATTCGATGTGGTGGATTTTGAATCCGCATACAATGGAATCTCTGGTCAACCGGTCTTAGCAAAGTTCTTGATAGCCACACACTACGGTTATCAAAGTTTGAAAATGTTCGGACCAAAAGGAGTCATCACGGTTTGAGGAGATCAGAAAATAGTTTACGTGTGTGATCGGAAATCCTTAGAACTGGTCGATGAACTTTCGACCAAATAGGCTAATCCATCTACCGTGCAGGTCAAGCACTCGAGGCCAAAGATGACGCCAAAGCCATCCGATCAAACAAAAGAGATACCGCTCGACAAAGGCGCTTCTCCGGACAGCACCAAGTCGCCACTCGGGTCAAGAAACACTGACCCATCTACCCGCAAGATACTGGTCGGGGTAAGACTCGACCCCAAATAAGAAGAGTCGCTCGTCTCCTTCCTCCGAGCAAATCAGGACGTATTCGCCTAGCAGGCGTCCGACATGCCCGGAGTCCCCCGAGAGGTGATCAAGCACAGGCTAGCTCTCCAGCCTGACGAGAAACCGATCAAGCAGAAGCTGCGACGTTTTGCACCTGATCGGAAGGAAGCAATCCAGTCGGAGATTGACAAGCTCCTCAAGGCTGGATTTATTTGTGAAGTCGACCACCCTCAGTGGCTCACCAATCCTGTAATGGTTAGGAAAAATAATGGGAAATGACGAGTGTGTATTGACTTTACAGATCTTAATAAAACTTGTCCGAAGGATGATTTTCCCCTTCCACACATTGACCAACTTGTAGACTCTACTTCCGGGTGTGAGTTACTAAGTTTTTAGATGCGTATTTAGGGTACCACCAGATTAATTTGTGCAAAGAAGATGAAGTGAAAACTTCCTTCATCACTCTATATGGCACTTATTGCTATGTTAAGATGCCATTTGGTCTAAAAACGCTGGTGCAACTTTTCAAAGGTTGATCTGTAAAACCTTTAGTCCACGAGATAGGTCGGAATCTAGAAGCCACGTTGATGATCCGGTCAGAAGAGCACCAACGCTAGCGATCATATTCTCGACCTATGAGAGACTTTCAACAACTTGAGAAAGCATAACCTCAAGTTGAATCCGGAGAAGTGTGTGTTCGGAGTTTCGTTGGAAAACCGCTTTCGCTTCCTAGTCTTGGCTAGAGGTATTGAAGCAAATCTAGTAAAAATATCGCCATCGACCGGATCGCCCTCACCACTTAAGAAAGAGGTCCAGAAACTAACTGGCTATATGGCAGCGTTAAGTCGTTTCATAGCAAGGTTAGGAGAAAAAGGATTACCTTTCTTTAAACTTCTTCAAAAATATGGGAGTTTCGAGTGGACTAAAGAGGCAAACGATGCCTTTGAAGAACTTAAGAAGTACCTTACAAACCCCCCGATCTTAGTTTCTCCAAGATCAGGAGAAACACTGCTAATTTACGTGGTTGTAATGCCACAGACAGTTAGCGGTGTACTGGTCATAGAACAGGATAACATCTAACGACCAGTATATTACGTAAGCGAAGTCTTACATGGACCAAAGGAAAGATACCCACAGTACAAAAGTTGCTCTATGGTCTCCTTATGTCTTCAAGGAAACCGAGGCATTACTTTGTGCCCACAAAGTGGTCGCACCAACCGGATATCCCTTGGTCAAGTCCTTGGAAACAGGAATCATCGGGACTAATAGCAAAATAGGCGGTTGAGCTAGGGGCGTTTGACCTCCATTTCATCTCACGAACAACAATCAAGTCCTGGACAATAGCGTAATTTATTGCCAAATGGACAAACCTTGAACCCACCCAAGGGCCTAAGTACTAACACCACGAAGAGTGGACAATGTACTTTGACGGTTCCTTGATGCTAAAAGGCTTGGGTCGGAGTTGTCTTGATATCCCTCTTGGCGAACACATCAAGTACACCATCCAAGAAATTTTCCGCCACAAATAATGTGGCGAATACAAAGGTTTATTGGTAGGACTCCGAGCAACTCGTTCGCTCGGGATTCGCAGATTACTAGTGAAAGACGATTCTCAACTTGTAGCGAATCAAGTAGGGAAAGAGTATCAATACTCGAGTACCAAGATGTCATCTTATCTAACGGAAGTACGAAAACTCGAAAAGCACTTTTTCGGTTTCCAGATCCAATATATTCCTAGAAAGAAAAACTTTCTAGCAGACCAGTTGGCATGGATGACCTCCACAAGGTCGACCGTCCCGCCCAGAGTTTTTCTCGAGAAACTTGATTCACCCTCGGTGGTCGAGCCTTCGGAGAACATACATGATTCTCTACAGGTCGTACAAACCGATCGTGAAAACATGGATGCTCCATAGGTCGTTGACGGTTGGCGCTGTCACGATCAAGGTAGAGATTGGATGACATCGATCTACAATTATCTTCAGCATGACATAATTCCAGAAGATGATATAGAGGCTGATCGTCTAGCACGAAAAGCCAAATCATATACTCTGATCGAACGTATCTTGTATAAACGAGGATCTCACGGAGTGTTGATGAGATGCATCATTCTCTGAAGTGGAACAGTCGGTGGTAACAAAGCCTTCAGCAAGGATACTATTATTAACCGCCTTCATGATGCAAAAGAGCTCATGATGAAGCGCGTGCAATGTCATTTATAGCCGATAAGTACATCAGCCGGCACAAGCCTTGCAGACAATTCCTCTTTCCTGGCCTTTTGCAACTTGGGGACTGGACATTCTGGGACATTTCCCAAGAGCACCCGGGGGCTTTGAATTCCTCTTCATCATGATTGGCACGTTTACAAAATGGATCGAAGCCGAGCCTGTTATTAAAACAACAACTGAGGCCGCTAAGAGATTTCTCACGAAAAATGTGGTCACACGATTTGGTGTACCCAGTCGTATAATCACAGACACTGGTGCCCAGTTCTCCAGTGGTCAATTCCAAGAATTCTACGACGAACTTGGTATCAAAGTCATTTTGCTTCTGTTGCTCATCTGCAGAGCAACGGAGTAGTTGAGCGAGCTAATGGTATCATTATGCAGGGGATCAAACGCGGAGTGTTCGACTAGTAAATCAAACGGTCAGGAGCTTGGGTTCAAGAACTCTCGTCTGTATTATGGCCCGTTCGAACCACGACCAGTCGTGCGAACGGGGAAACACCATTTTTCTTGGTTTATGGTGCTAAAGCTATGCTTCCTCCAGAACTAAAAATTGGCTCTGCTCGGACTGATTGTTTCAACGAAAACGATCAGAATGAACGACGACTTGACGACATCAATTTCCTTGAAGAACGATGAAATCAAGCCTTGGTACGATCCACAGTCTATCAACAAGCCATGCGAAGGTACCAAGGTCGTGAGGTACAACCTCGCAGCCTCGCTGTAGGTGATCTGGTTCTCAGAAAAATTCAGAACCAAGCAAATCGCAACAAGCTTTCCCCTAAGTGGGAAGGTCCTTGCATTGTGGTCGAAGTCACCCAACCAGGTTCTGTACGACTAGCCATGTCGGACGGGCAAGTTTTGTCAAATTCTTGGAACATTGATCAATTATGTAAGTTCTATGTCTAAATCTTTTGTGTATTATTTCAATTCTTTTTCATTGCATTAGTACATTCATTCATTTCTTTTCGACGAGTGATATAGTTTATATATGTATGCCTATATTCTGGTCACCTATTATTGTTTGTTTGAGATGGTCGGAGAAGACAATTTTTCTCTCCGATATCCTTTATTAGAATTTCTGTTACTCTTTGGCAACGACATATGTGTCATACGCTGTATAGGTCCTAGTCGTGATCATTTCATGAATGATTCCACGCGTGACCATACAAGTAAACAGAGCATAATACAAATAACTTCATGTAGTGCCTTATACTATTAAGATTATGAAGACTATATTTCTTCATTTCAAAATTCTGTTCTACTCTCGTTTGGCTACTGGTCGGGACACGAAAAGCCTCCTAGTCGAAGTCTCTCATTTTTCGCACGTGGTCCTGCCCACTGGAAGGAGCTTCCTAGCGACGGTTCTTTTCTTACGATCCTCGCTGCTAGTCGGACTTGAGCCTGAGCACGTTTTGCGAAATGTTTTTCTATATCTTCTGTTCTTAGTAGTATTTTTCGACCAGTTTTGGGTTGTATATATAAATACGATCACTTATCCTTTTTTTTGCATACATTCTTGCATTTCTACTTTTGTCATCCCAACAAATCTTTTTTCCGACCATGTATAGTTTTGTTTGGTATTTCGATTATGACAAACAAAGATCTATAACTAGTCGAAATCATATACTGGTTCCGACCAAAATGATTTCCAAGTATTGTTACGATCAGTTTTGTCTTATGATTAGTATATACCTTTAAAACAATGGTTTCGACTTTTATTCTCTTTCTTTGCTAACTGCTTGTCTAGTAAGGCTCTTCTACTACAAAGCAGACGGGGGCTAGGAAGTATACGAGAATTTCAAAAAGTCAAAAGGATAAACAAAAGACTTGTTGATGGCAAAAATGTAAGTTTTATACATTTTATAATTCTTATATTACAATGTCCTACTCCAGAATGTCTCCAGACTAATTACTGCTTGATGGAGATCCGACATCCATCTCCTCTACAACTTTGTCCCTAAGCGGCTTTAGTTCTTTCATAAACTTGGTCGCCTCATCAGGCAGGCAATTGAAGTCGTCTTCAACAGCTTGTAGATCAATGGAGGGGTCAGAAGCCTTCAGTTTTGCCAGCGCAAAACCAACTCCATTGGCAACGCTTTCTTTCATAGTCTGAGCATAATTCTTTCGAGTAGTCTTAAGCAAACCACTGCCAACTTCTAGAAGTTGGCCCAAGAAGTTCATTTTCTCTATTGGATCTCTTAAGTCAAGCACACTTGATCCTGATCCCATATCAAAGATCATCTTGTTTAAAGCATGAATCTTTTCATCAATATTTTGCACAAGAGTTGCCTCCTTATCCTACTCAAATTTCAGAGCCTTCTTTGTTCTGTTCAGCGCTTGCGTTTGCTCTACACGAGTAAAACAAGCAGTAAGTACAACATGATCAGAAGAGGATAATAAGTCAAGTTTACGACCTATTACCTTCAATTTTCTTGTTAAGAGTCTCATTTCTGGTTGACACCTCTGCAATCGACCGGTCTTGTAACATTCCAAATATAGGGTGTGTGTTTCAAATGTAACCAAACCAAGGTTCGTGTTTCAAATGTAACCCAACCAGGGTTTGTGTTTCAAATGTAACCAAATCTAGGTGTGTGTTTCAAATGTAATTAAATGAGTAAAAATGAAAACTTTTCTCACATCTTGAAACTCTTGAACATTTCTATAATTCTTGTCAAGAATTGTGGAATTCAAAAATCTAAAACCTCCTGTTGACTAAAGTCAAACCCTTATTCAACTTTGTCACAAATCTTGTGCCAAACTTTGGAAATAATTTTTGTTGGTTCTAGAGATGCTTTGTGACCCCTCTGAAAAATTTCATAATTTTTAGAAATTATTTGATAATTTTTGGAGCCAAGTCAAACCAATTTTTCAATTGGTCAAACCCTAGAACATAACCTTGCAGAATTTTTGGAGAAAAATGATGTGCATAAAAACCTCTAAAAATTTTATACAAGGTTAATCTTGGAGTGAGGAACCTCCAGTCAAAATTTCAGAATTTTTGGAGTTAGTTTGCTACCTCTAAAAATTCCTCCAAACTCAGCTTTCAAAATTCAAACTCAAACCTGGTTCGCTCTGTAATAACTCTCTATTATGTATGTCTTTTGTTTAATCTAGTTTGTGCTTTGGTTCTATGTCTTGTATGTAATTGATGCATGATTTTGTAAAAGGGGTGTGTATACTGCATTTCTGGGAAGTATACATATCTCAAAGACACGAGTTATTTTGTTTGTGATGCTAGGGTCAATTGATGACTAAGCATTACAAGCCAAATAAGCCGGAGTCCTCACAGGTCCTTAGCCTGATTTTCTTCCTCAAGCAGAGCTATTCTGGCTTTATCAGCCACGACTTCTTCTTTTATTTTCTCCAAATCTATCGAATATGATAAGGAGAATAATTAGAGAAGGACAAAGTATTGAAGAAGGAAAATGTTAAGAGGAAAGTTCTTACTTTCGGTTAGAGTGTTTTTCTCCAAATCCTTAATTATTTGGGTCATCCTCCGACCACAGCAAAGTTCTCGACCATATACTACACAAATAGCATTTTCTCTTTAAGTTTCCTGTAAACTCTTAAAAGGGAAACTATGAAACTGGTCGTAGATACTTACCCGGATTGCCACTTCGTTATAATCGGCAAAAATAATATCAGGACCTATCTTGATTTGATGGTCTGATATTCTTCCCCATGCCTCGTCATGCTCCTTATCCTCGATAAATCGAGGAATAAAAGGGAACTTGTTAGGTTGGGAGGGATTACCAACAGGGGTCGAGACTTGTTGAGGGCCTCCGGGGGCAACTACCTCCATAGAAGGAGTTAGGATCACCAATGGATCTAGCTCGACCATTGGCTTCACCACCTGCTCGGGGCCTTTCTCGACCACTTTATCCCCAAGAACTTTGTCCTGGGATGTACCTTGGACGAGGACTTCCATGAGTGCCTAGTCCTCAGGAAGATTCTGGTCAGAAATGACCGGAACGCTAGACGACCTATACAAAACAAAGAAGGGAAGTTCAAAACACCAAATCACCAAAAACTATTAAAGGTATGCACTTATACGACCTTTTTTATTGTACATACCTAGTTAATTTCTTGGATTTGACTTTGAATTGCGGTAGAGAAAACTCTGTACCACTAGCCTTCCTTTTCTTTTCAACCAATTTCGCTGGCTCTGAACCGAGCAGGTTGGTTAAACCCCTCATATCCTCTAACATGATGTCGGAAGCAATGTCCTCGATCACTTCATCAAGGGTTGCATTCCTGACCATCGGGTCAGAGGGAGTTGTTTCATCAACCTCCAGATCAGTTGTTTCATTAACAATTGTAAGGTCGTGAACGACCAATCTGGAGTCTATGGCCTCTGTAGCTATGCTCTGCAGGCCTTCAGTCTTCTCCACCTAAATCAAAAAACGAGTTTGGTTAGGTGATAAATTTTTTTTATCTAAAGTATATATATTATTATTTTAAAATGCTTTATTACCTCGGGAGATTCATCTTCTTCTAGTCCTAAAGACACTGACAACAACCACGATACGGTTGAGTGTCTCTAAGACACTTAACCGTAGAGCAGTTAACACATTGTTAATCGACGCCGCCTCACCAAACCGGTTAACGCTTCACGAGGATGCCTTCTCCAGAGTAATCGCCACCTCTTCGAAAGTTATTTAAGGGTGGAGCACAGAAGACCAAAGGGCAGAGGCCGGGGGATATCGAGAAGTACATTGATAATCACAATCTGGTCTGAGACAAGCAAGACAACATCAACTATTTAGAGCATAGCAATCTTCATATTCAGTGTAATTAGGATTAGTCCCTAGTCGGGTTGTAAGCACCCCTTGTAAATCCAGTTCATATCAATAAAGAGTGGCCACATTCTATCTCAGGAAATATCACGTCATTTTTCTCTTTTATTTCATAAGATCGACGACTCGATTGTCGATAATAGTTATCTTCTACTTCTCCCCAATTGCTGCTTAATGCTAAGCATTGCGACATCAACATGCATACACATGCAACCGTCGCCAATCCCAGATGGGGACACATGCCACGCTCTCTCCGGTGACCTTGAGCATATTCCTTACGGCTGCGCTATCTGTATTGCATGTTTTTTACTCCTCTACCTCTGTACGCTCGCGCTTCTATTTGTACAGATGCATGCATTATGTTATACTTGCTTGACGTCCTCTTCTCTCATGTCGGTCGCTTCTCTTCTTTAACGTTGGCCAACTCAACGCTATGGCTTTCCTCACTAACCGCGGCGACCTCCCATCTTTGCTAATGTTGGCAAGTCTAGCCTAGTCATTGTCTAACGATACGAAGAATCTTTTCGACATCATCAGGCGATGACATGTCCCTCACTAGTGATAGCACACTCCTAGCTACCCGATGGCCCGTATCATCCATAGCTCATCTTCATTGCAAAGATTCTTCTCCTCTCTGCTAGATCTTCCCCATCATCGAGCTTCTTTAGTCACTAACTTCTTCAACAACGCCGACACTCACTACTTGTCATCATGACCCTTGGCTTCTTCAACACTGAACTTTCTCTGCATTGGCTTTGGTGAGCAGCACGACATTGCTCTCATCTTTCGCCGCTACCTCGGCTCTTCGCTTCCTCGTGGGGCAATGTATTCTTGCAGGACGGATCGATGCTATTACACTCTTTTGTTGTCTCATCCGACATCATTCTTGCTATCCTTGTTGTAACTTGCATTTTAATCAAAATTTAATTATTTTTTATTTTTATTCCATAGGAAGCAACAATAGAAACACATGACCTTGAGAGCGAATGTGATAGCTTCTTTTATATCTCCTCTGTAAGACCCGGGATTAACACTCCCGAATCCTCTGTGCATTTCTGAACTAGTCCCATGATCAGTAGCTAGTTCACACGAGAAACAAATATGGTAACAAAATCATATCACAACTTTATTAATAAATAACAACGGAGTTGATTACAAAGGAGGCTTACAGCCAACAATAAAATAAACACAGCGGAAGGCGAAGAAGTAGTAGGGTCTCACATTAACCGCCATAGGCAATCAAGCTGAGGAAGCGGCCTAGTCGTCGAGATCCACACCGTAGCAAAGTCCTTCTCCTCTGAAATTATTTGCATTAAGCAAGAATGAGCACAACTACCGTGCTCGCAAGTTACACAATCAAATAATGAGAATGACATGCATATATGGATATCTCAAAGGAAAGCTTAATATGGTTGAATTTGCATAAGCGACATTTTCTTTAAATCTGGTACTAAGTTCTAAAGCAGTTATTACATAACTAAAATTCATTTTCTAAATCAATTTTATAGTCGATAACATTCACACATGAATGGTGAAGGATACCTCCTATCACATGGCTTCCGCCCAATTCCCATTTGGATAAACCATTTGACAAAGTCTTTTTGAAATCAAAATCCAAGTCTAACTTTGAGTGGCTTTGCTAGCATGTCCATGATCATGACGCGCTATTGAATAGTTTTACACTGCAGAGGTTGTACACTTTACCCACAAGACACGAATTCTCTAGTTTATCGGCATATATCTATGCCACCGCTCACTACCTTAGGTAGCGGTCTAGAGCACATGCCAAGGCCTTTACAATGCATCATTCCACCACAGTATCTCCTCGCTAAGGTTTCGCCCCTTTGGATAGAAATCCATGAGTTCCTAGCCCTCTTGCGCCGGTGGGAATAAAGTAGTCATGAAAGACAGGCCATGAAAGACCACCCACGTACATACTGAGGATCAACCGCGATGGAACTCGCAAATTAATTAGCTGTGTCCTACACCCCATTCGAGGACATGTGGTTTGCGGTGAGGCATAGCCCATTATAGGCATAGCAAAGGAACGCTCGAGGCCGGTCCTCAATTGACTTGGGCGACTTTCCATTAAAACCCATGGGCCTCAACCCTACCCAGATTGAGCAGTGCATTGACATACACCATCCAAACAACCATTTCGCCCAAGTACAAACCATCATTTTATTTCATTTTCAAGATCATTAATAAACTTCCATAACACACCAATGCCATGGATACAATTTAAACAGTATTTGATTTTTTGGTGAAATTCCCCAAATCAACATTTTGGTCTAAGCATGTCTTAGCAACATTTTTCAAATGATCCTAGTTCACACTATCGCATCAACTAGGTTTTATCTAGGGTGACAAGGTATTTGATTCAATTATCAAATTTTGGCCATACAAAGGAATTAGGAATATCTATGAATTTAAAACAGGCATTTAAATTACTGAATATAAATAAGCATGCAATAATAATTTAGAACAGAATTTAAATAATTTAAAATAATGGGTGCAATATGGTCAAGAATGTAACTTGCCTCGCTTGGTGATGTTGTTTTCCTTAACAGGTCACCTAGTACCCACAAACACTCTCTCTAGGTTGCTTGTGTGTACAACCACGATGATCATACAGTCAAAATCAATCCTCGTATATGGTCTCCAACTACGTTGAAAACTGACTCTCCGAAGTCGTCGAAATCTATACGCGAAAACGAACCAAATTAAAACGAAATTCAAATAACAATTCAAAAAGGCAATTCAAATTAACTCAAAACTAAATAATTCTATTTTATTTAGCTAGATAATAATTTTATAAAATTTTATAAATTGGAAACACTCAAATTGGAGATGGGATTTAAAAGATATGAATTTTACAAGTTTTAATCCTAAATCTGAGATTTAAATGAATTTCTAAATACAAACAAGATTCAAATGAAGTACAATTTAAATAATTTTGGTTTAGTTAGCTAGATCTTCAATTTATATGAATTTAGAAATTCTAAACACTTAATTTGGAGTTAGGAATCAAAAGATATGAATTTTACAAATTTAAATCCTAAATTTGTAGTTTAAATCATTTCAAATTCAATCAGACAGTTTAAACTTAAACAAATTCAAATAATTTTATTTTATTTAGCTAGATGATAATTTTATAAGGTTTTAGAAATTGGTATCACCCAATTTGGAGTTGGGATGAAAAAGATATGAATTTTACAAAATTTGATCTAAATTTGGAATTTAAATAAATTTTAAATTCTAAAACAAGACTAAACTGAACTCCAAATTAAATACTTATATTTTATTTAGTTAGACAATAATTTTTAAGATTTTAGCAATTTGAAACATCTAATTTGGAGTTAGGATGCAAAAGTTATGAATTTTACAAGTTTTAACCAAATTCGAAATTAAATGAATATTTTGATTTATTTTTCGAAGAAAATCCTTTATTGCGAAATGCTGGCGCAAGCAATATGATTTTTGGTTTTAAAAGAAATTAAAATAAACTCGATAGGTGGGCCCCACGTGTCATGAACCACATCCATATGGACTAGGCCCACGGGGTTTTGGCTTTCGAGAGGCGTCTTGACATGGCGCCACATCATCGACACGTAGGCGCCACGGGGCTACCACGTGGGCTTTTGCGCCGAGGTGGCGCCACGGTGGCGCAAAGGTGGCAAAGCCACGTCAACTCCGGCGAGGTGGCGCTTCGGGGCAGGCTCACGGCGAGGTCGCACGACGGCGGCGAGAAGGTATCAATCGAAGAGGACGGCGTCGAGATCACAATGCTCACCGTGGTGGCGTGGCGAAAGGTTACGGCGGCGAGATTTTGGCGGCGGTGAGTTGGTGATGAGCGGCAGCAGCGTTCCGTAGGGGCCGTGAGTGGAGCGGCGCCGGACCGGCGTTGAGTGGTGGTTCGAGGGTACCGGCGGCGAGGCGAGGCGGTGGCGCGGAATTGGGGAAGAAGTCTTGGCAAGACGCAATAGAACCCAAAATCCGGTCGATTGAGAGGGTGTGGCGAGAGAGAGATGGAGATGGAGGCGCTCTCCATGCTCCCTTTATAGGGGCTAGGGCACCGGAGTGGCGTGGATGCGTGGAGGTCGTGGTGGCGGCAATGGTGGTGGCGATTAGCGTGGCGTGGAGAAGAAGAGGTGGGGTTAAGCGGACGTGGGGCTCGGGTCGTGTGCACGGCGGGTGGAAGCGAAGGCGGTTGGTGCGGCCGTTTGAAGCCGGCTACTAAAATGGCGGAGGCTCTGGATTGCTGAGGAAGATAGCGGGAGGAAGAAGATGGCCACGGCCGTTGGATTAGGATCGGTGGCGAGAAAAGGCGGCGTGGCGCATGATGGCCGTTGGATCGATCCAATGGTGCGCGCGGGAGAGAGGCCGAGGAGAGTGGGCGGGCGTCTTGAACATTGGGCAGCGTGCGTCGTGAATAGGGGTGGCCGAGCCAAGGTTTCGACCCAAGAAGAATAGGGATTTTAATTGCTTTATTAATTGTTTTAAATCCATTAATTCTTTTAGGCTTTAGAAAATAGCGATTAGATCCAAAATTATGGAAAAACTCACATAAATTCCTAGAGTTATATTGGACTTAATAAAATTATTTCCAACTTAAAGTTAGTTATTAATTTTGCAAATAAATTAATTTGGCTTTAAAATATTTAGGAAAAAGCTTTTAAAATCCGTAAAATTTCGAAATTAAATTAATTTTTATTTCTCAGATTTAACTCAAATAAAACTTCAAAAACTTTAATAAATTTTATTTTTGACTTTTAAAACTACAGAAATTCAAATAAAGCAAATAAACTCTTTCAAATTTCGAAAATCCAATAAAATAATAACTTTAATAAATTTAAATTGGTAATGAACTTTGGGAACATTACATCCTCCGACATCATTCGTGTCATCCACGACATAACTTTTATTTTTATTCAATATTTCAATTATTTTTATTAGAGTTATACAAATCAAATTGCTAAATTTTAGTTATTTAGGATTTTACTTTGGAATTCGTATGGAAATCAAATTGTAAAATTTCTTTATTTTTTTATTCTGAATTTTAGTTATTTTTATTGGATTTCGTATCCGGATCCAATTGCTAATTTTTCTTTAATATTTATTCGAATTAATGTTACTTAGGATTTACTTTGGAATTTGTTTTGAAATCGAATTGCTAATTTTATTTTATTTTATTTTTACTCTCAATTTGAGTTATTTTTGGTTGGATTTCATATACAAATCTAATTGTCAATTGTTGTTTAGTTTTTATTCGAATTATAATTTGTATCAAATCAAATAGTTAGTTTTATTTTATTTTTATTCCAAATTTCGGTTTTTGTTCAATTTTGCATACAAATCTATTTTCCAATTTTTGTTTATTTTAATTCGAATTACAATTTTTTATAAGATTTTACTTAGGAATTCATATGAAAATCAAATTGATAGTTTATTTTATTTTTATTGCGAATTTGAGTTTTATTAGGCTGCTCCCAATGGGCAGTATCTTAGTGCAGTTTCTTTAGTGCATGAGGAGTGTTAGGATACTATCTTCCCAATGCATGATTTCTTATGGTGTAGTATCTTAGACTGTTTTATTTAATTACATGCATGATCTTTACTAGTATTTGAGCATTGTAGCCTATTTGTGGCATGTACTAAAGCAATACATGTTTGTTGACACACAAACGTAAATACACGGGATCGATCACAATAAATTTTATGCGTTGGATTTCCAGACCAAACCGGTATTCAGATTAGATACTAAAGTACACTCTCTCTTCATTAACTATGGTGCCACACAATCATTTTGCCTACATGACAGGCTTGAGATACCAGTCAGGGTGGAGCACTGAGAGCAGCCATATACTTGACATGGGTCTCTTTTAATTAGGAACTTGTATGGAAATGAAATCGCTGATTTTATTTTATTTTTTATTCCGAATGTCAGTTTTGTTGTAGTTGACATGGACTCTTTCTTTTAATCTAGACCGCCATAATCTGGACCCACCACTATAGATGGTGTAGATCTTTCTCTTTTTCTAACGATTAACATGGGAACTTCTAGCTTTTGAGGGTGAACGTGGTGACTTTTTTTTACTCTGCAAATTGATTACTTTATGTTATTTTTATTCCGAATTTCAGTTTTATTATACTTGATATGGACTCTTTTACTTAGGAACTTGTATGGAAATCAAATTGTTTATTTTATTTTATTTTATTTTTTATTCTGAATTTTAATTTTATTGTACTTGATATGGACTTCTTTTTTTTAATTTAGACCATTATAATCAGAATCCACCACGATCGATGGCATAGATCCTTCACATTTTCTACCGATTAACGGAAGAATTTCTATAAGTGAACGTGGTTGTTTTTTTCCTCTGACATAGATTGTTTAGCAACTCTTTCGGTGATTGCATGAAACTGATGAAAGTACCCGGAATCGGGATAGTTCGCGCACTACTGCTCGTTCGTCAGAAAAGAAAAGACGGGTTGTTCGTGAGCCTTTTTCATGAATAGTACATTTTGTACTCGATAAATATCAGCACCACTACAGCCTTTGAAATTCATCTGCGGCCTGCAGGCCACGCTCGACTTAACCAGGCATATTAGCGCGTAGGTGCGTCGCGGGCACGCGTCGACGCGGCTCGGCCCCGACCGTCAGCGGCAGGCGTACGACTGCACAGCCGGGACGTCCGCCTCTCCTGGACTGTGGGGGTTTGGTGGTGGGTGGGACTGGGCGGCGGTCTAACGTCACGTGGTGGTCGCCGGCCGGCGGTGGCGGTGGGGCCCGCGGGGCTTGTTGTCGTGGACTTTGGATTGATAGAATACAGCGGGGGAGCTAGGAGCGGCACATACTATAATGCGTGCCGAAAGTGAGGCGCCGGGGCATGCTGAAGCGGACGAGAGTTCTGGATTTTGTCACGGCGCGTGCCGCACGCATAAATGCGCCAAAAAGGCGCGAGTGAGCGTGCCTCCCTGTTTGTGTCGTATTTTCGGGAAACATGGCAATTAGTAAAACTTAAAATCGAGTATATTTTAGAATATTTTTTAGGAAAAAAACAGAGGTGCTCCCTGGACATCTCCATTCATATTGAAACAGGTATTTTTTTGTATTTTATGCGGCGATTTTTCTCACTGATGCCTCATATCTGAAGAAGGCGAAGGGAATATATTTTTTAGTGCAAGACTGTTATAAAAGGTGTGGTATGATACTATGACCCCCCCAGGTTTTCTAAAGAAGAAATGGGAATGGATTGTTCGCGAACGAACTGGAGAAGAGCACAAGGTTGCATGATTTGTTGGGAAGCTTAGTTTTGTCGTTGCGTCTCTATCTGGATATATATGCACTTGCATATGGCATGCCTGCTAGCTGGCTCATCCATCTCTTAATTATTCGGGAAACTGCCAAATTTGAAACGATCATCGTACATGTTTAGGTAACTCAACAGTAGTTAATTGATCAAGAGCTGCATCACACAAATGATTAATGAATGCTGCTTGGCGGTTTGATGGGTAGGGAAAAAACAGTGACGTTCTGAATTCAAAACGAAAGGCAAAAGATTGAGCATATCTAGCTAGTCGTGAAGCTATTACAAAGCCACTATACGGAGCCGTCCAGTTGAGGGCACGAGTAAACTAGTAGGATTTTGTTCAATAGAAAGAAATAACACGGTACTCACAGAAACATATAATATATATATCGATAGGATTTTGTTCAATAGAAAGAAATAACACGGTGCTCACAGAAACATATAATATAGCGATATTAGTAGATATACTTCATGAAGAGATAGAGATCATACCAAGCCAACTGGGATTTTTTATTATTATTAATTTATCCTTTTTAAATTTTATTTTAAAATTAACCTCCGTGAATTTTATTTCCATTCGATTTTTTGATCGCGTTCTGCACGTGGTGTGAAAAACAACACTATCACGTCACCTTATCTGGCAAAGTTTCTTGTCACGTCATCGCAGCAAGCGTGATAGTGTTGTTTGATCATTCTCCGAATGGTGGTTTGACAAAAAATGTTATTTTAGCGAACTTATCCTATGACGATAAAATTAAAAAAAGAGTTAATTAATAAAAAAAAAGTTCGCCAACTGGCACTATGTATGAAGTGGTCAACGCATTATTACACACGAGTTGTTCGATTGTTACTGCAGGAATGCTTCCTGACCTCGTCTCTCGCTCTGCAACTGCGTGGAGAAGATGGGATTGTTTATATACCAAACTAAATTATTTCTGAAGCCCACAGTTATCCTTGATACTTTGCATTATTCTACTAGCTACCGAAAAAAGAACTAATTTCGCCAGAGAAATTTTCAAATAAGAGGACAGATGATATGTCACACACACAGCAGACACCAATCGTCCGAATCAACCCTCCGAATTGCAAGCACTCCATCCCCAATAGCCCATAAACTTGGCAGAACGAATCGTGCACGCGCGAAGAGCCAATTAAGTAAGACAAGGTCCCAAACTAATGAGAGAAAAAAAAATCTTTAACCAGTTCTGTCTACTGTGCGCTAAAGCTACAGATTTTCTTAAACAATTGGCACGACAGGCTGATATAGTTAATTCACCCCCCTTTCGGCATGCAGCTCTTACAGAACCCTAATCATGCATGCATTAAAATTTTAAATTCCATAACAAATGCAATAATCGGCCCTTATGTGGTTCACAGACTATACACCTGTTTTCCTCCCATTGATTGCAGATTACACAGTATTGAATCGCTGAAACGCTAGTATAGCATTTAACTCGAGCTTAAGAACAAGATTTTTGCACTAGGGAAGAATAATGGGGCCGAGCCGAGATTGGAGTGCAAGGAAAGCAACAGACGGATCAGTCTAAGGCTTCTTTCTCGATCAGTACCGCCCATGTAAGCGGCGACAGCAAACCGAAAGCTACGTCCGGCTCCCAACGCACGCCTCGGGATCCGTGCGGCGCCCAATCCGCCGCCGCACGCATCGCGGCATCCGCCGTGTCGCGAGGCGAGCGGCGCCGACGGGTCAATGCGCGTGGGACCCGACCACCGACCACGATCCGTTCAGGCCACACAACGACACCTGCTTTTCCCCCCGTGGAACCCCCCGCGCGCCAGAAAAATATCCCACGCTGCCTTTCGCTTGCCCGATCCCCACCTTTATAAGCGCGTTTCACCCGGGACGCTCTCCGAATCAGAACCACGCGCCCCGTTGGCTCCCCGCCTCCCCCACGCACCGGTCGCCCGCTCCTGCCGTTCCGTGCCCTCCCGCGGCTTGTAGTTAGGTTGCTTAGTTTGGTTTCGATTGCGGCGGGCGGCCGGGTTCTACCCATTTGGCAATTGAGCGACTTGTGGAGGCGCAGGGCGCGGCGTGTTCGTTGGAATGGACGCGGCGGATAGAGGAGGTGGAGGTCGCGGGCGCGGGCGGAGATGGAAGGGCAAAGGAGTGAGCGCGAGCTCCTCCTCCGCGGAGAGGCAGCGGCCGCAGCTGGCGCCAGTTTTAGAAGACGCGCCGGCGGCCGCATTGCTCCGGCCCCTGAAGAAGATTCGTAGCCCCGATCACCTCCACCGCTCGGCGTCTTCGCTGTCGTCGGCTCCTGCTTCCCCCGACCTGTCCTCTGTTTCAAACCCCATGTCGCCGCCGGCTATGTCCTGGCCTCATCCGTCGACGCTGGCTTTGTCGGATCAACTGCGGGCGGCGTCGTTGCCATCGACGCGACATATATTTCCGTTCGCGTACGATCCGTCCCCGGCGGCGGCCCCAAGACTCCTGTCGCTGTTGCAGTACTCCAGCTTGTACCAACAGCCTCTGCTGCCGCAGCAGCTGCAACAGCAGCAGCAACAAACATCTTTGCAGCATCAGCAAATGATTTCGTTCGGCAATAACCAGCAGCAGCAGTTGGGGACGCCGTCTCTCCTGTTCCCGCCGAAGTTCATGCCGCCGGAGGCACAGCAGCAAATGCTGCTGCGCTACTGGAGTGAGGCGCTGAACCTGAGCCCACGAGGCGTGCGTGGTGGGGCCGTGCCGCCGTCGCTGTACCAGCACCTTCTGCGGGCGCCGGGCCCGCCCAAGCTGTACCGCGGCGTGCGGCAGCGCCACTGGGGGAAGTGGGTGGCGGAGATCCGCCTGCCGCGGAACCGCACCCGGCTGTGGCTCGGTACCTTCGACACCGCCGAGGACGCCGCCATGGCGTACGATCGCGAGGCCTTCAAGCTGCGCGGCGAGAACGCGCGGCTCAACTTCCCCGACCTCTTTCTCGGCAAAGGCCGCGCCGGCGGGAGCGGCCGCACCAACGCTAGCGCCGCGGCGTCGTGCTCTTCTTCCTCCTCGTCTGCTCCGCCGACGCCGGATGAGGCGCGCACGCATCAAGCTCAGCAGCAGCAGCAGCAGCATAGGGAAGAGTCGTCGAACACCGAGCCGAAGCCTCTGCTCCCTGCAGCAGAGCAGGAAGGCATCCCGGAACCCGAACAAAATCCTCATCTCCAGACGGCAGACCAACAAGGCGGCGACGGCAACACGGCCATGTTCCAGCCTCCAGTGACCTCCACCGGCGTGTGGGGGCCGGCCGATGAGGCGTGGTTCAGCGCGTGGGGGCCGGGCAGCTCCGTCTGGGACTACGACATCGACAGCGCTCACGGCCTCTTCCTCCAGTCTCGCTTCGCCGGTGAGCACACCGGATTGGACTACGTCTCCAGCGCGCCGGAAGTCCCCCTTGCACTTGCACCGGCACCAGCGACAGGGCCAGTCATGGCCTCCGCCGCTTCGTCTTCTCCTCTCCCTCCTCCTCCCCCTCCTCACGGTCCAACCTTCATGTGGAAGGACTAAGCATGCATACCCGTCTCTAAACTTTGCACACCAATCTTTACACACATGAAGCAACTAGGCTGTGAGTCGTGACTCGTGAGACGCGCACAGGTTGCAGGTTTTTAAGAGACAGCTTGTGGCATCGCACAGTTTAACCACATCACAGGAACATCTCAAGAACCTTTCTGCCATGACCCTTTTTCTCTGACCGGTTTTCTCCTGAAAACCACAACCAAGCCCGGCTGCATTTTTTAGGCTGGGATAAGGATGGCCTATATTTCAATCCCCATCCTTGTCGATCTCTTCGTCATGATTCCAACATGATTTTTTAGATATTTGGCTAGCTAGTGCTCATCTCATCATCTGTTTGCTGTAAAATTTGTAGTTGCATGTATGGCGTTAGGGATTCCAAAAGGCTTGGATAAAGGAGACGGATTTTATGCTCTCCTCTGTTCTCGCTAGATGTTTGTGTTCTCTGCACGTACTATATATGTGTGTGTGTGTCATTATTTGGACTAGATGTGTCATCGGCTAGGTACTTTATGTACCGTCAGTTTCATGATTAATGAATTGATAGTTACTACTTGTTTTGCCGAAATCTTCGGTTTTGTCTTCAAGTCAAAAGTTTCCACAAATATGAGCAGAGCTGTTCACATGAAGAACTGAGTGCCTGACCGGTGGAATTTTGTGGTTTCAAACTGTTTGTGACGGTAGGTTGCGTTCAGTGTCTGAAATATGCTGGACATTCATATCCCATGCTGGCAAGAGATCGGTCTAGCATAAAGATGATAGGCTACAATCATGGCGCAATTATACAATTATGGCCCACCTGAGAGAAAAAAGACCAAATATTTTGACGGCTTAGTTCGACATAACTGGGACAGGCTCACCAGCCGACCCATGACCAGCCTACACTCATGTGCTGTTGTACTTGTAGGTAGGGCTGAAACGTGGAAACAGATTCGGATTTTTCTCTGATTGAAAATAGATTCGGATTTTTTTTTTATCGGAAATGAATGTAGTAGGTGTGCTATCCGGCAGATACGGATACGAATACAGATTATCTACATAAGACAAAGTCTGGATTTCGGCCCAAAAGAGAAAAGGAGATCTTAATTGATTTTCGAATTTCTGAAAATGCAACAAATCAAATAGCCTTTAGAAAATAGCAAATAGAGTTAAACAATTCTAGAAAAATCACAGAAATTCTTTGAATTATTTTGAACTTAATAAAAGCAATTCCAACTTAAACTTGATTTTTATTTTTGCACATAAATTATTTTTAATTTCTGAAAAATAGGAAAAGCCTTTTAAAATCCAAAAATTCAAGAAATTAATTAAAATTCCTTTTCACTTTAAATTCAATAAAATCCCAGAAAACTCAATAAATTTTATTTTTGACATTAAAAACTAGGAAATTAAATAATTGACTTTATTTTATTATTATTTTCTTTTTAACCAAGAAAACTCTTTTAAATCTAAAAAATCCAACAAAATAATAACTTTATTAATTTTGTTTTTGGTAACATATTTTGGGATGTTACAGTCATTTGCGTATAGATTAACCATCTAGCTTGATCAATGTTAGTGTGAACTAAGATTTATATATGTATGTGATGAACTAAGTGTGAATGTGTGATGACTTGTGACTTTGTGAGTTATGGCTTATGAGCTAAATATGGTAAATTAAGTGTTATGTTTGTGATGAACTAGTTAATGCAGCTTGCTAGTGTCAATATTATGTGTGGTTACTGAAAATATGAACAATTCATGAATATTTGCATCAAATAAACTAGTTATATGTTTTTGTTAATTTTGGCATAAAATTTAAGGGGTTTTCATATTCCGAAAAATATCCGCGATCGTATTCGTTTCGATTCATATTCGTGCCATATTCGTATTCAATATTATTCGTATCTGTATTCTTACCCAAGGTATTCATATTCGTATCCGGATCTGGGAAAAAAATATGAAAAAAAATATGACAGAGCCATTATCTGTCCGTATCCGATCCGTTTTCACTCCTACTTGTAGGAGCTAACTTAACATCCTCTAAAAAAGAAAAGAAAGAAACGAGTTAACCTAACTGTAACGGCACAAATTTTTTGTTCTCCGGTTCAACGTAATCCGAACCGATTTTCCATCAAATTAATGATAGTTTAGTTAAATTATCACTATTCATTTATCCTGAAAAATTGTTACTATTTGTCCATCTTGTCCCGGCCTCGTTCGTTCGATGCAAACCTTCCACAACCATAGATCAATAGTTGTCTGGTGTCTAAACCCGTGCGACTTCGTGTTCGTTCAGCACGAACCTTGATAGAACCCATTCTTGAACATATGGCCAAATTCCTGCACAAATTTAAGTTTGCTAGGAACGATTCACTAAAACCCTAGCCTAGCGAGTTTTCCGACAGAACTACCGCACGACCTCCTAACTCCTTCCACCTATTCACATCAAATATCTTCACCATTTCCAGATTTTTCTTGGTATCCGTCTCACATTTGTCCCACACGAACTATTATTTTGTTCCCGATGCTATGCATCTTCCCCTTCATTTTAGACCTTTCAAGGAGTTTTATTTTTAGATTATTGTCAACACGCTTTATCCTCTGCATAAGTCTTTGAGGTTTTATTCGGATTTTATTGCCTTTACGCTAGAATACGACTCGATTGGCTTCGCCCTAGGAGGAGACAACCAGGACGAAGGCTTTCAAGGCGAAGAGCCCAAAGATTGGTACGACGACCCTGGGCTCGACACCAATGTCACAAGACTATTAGAATAAAAGTAGGGTAGATAGATCGACTACATCAAACAAGAGGTAAGCCACGGTTTTTTATCATGTTGAACCCATTTAAATATATGTATGTTATTTTCGTAGTTAATAGGGATGCATGGATAATTTCTTATAAACTATTTTGCAATAAATTGGATGATAGTTATGATCCATATAATACTACCGGTAAAGACCCTTTTGATTATTATGCCAATCCCACCTCAACAAAAACCTAAAGTTAGATGATAAGTTATTCACACCTTAGCAGCCAGACCTGACACTAACAAAATGAAACCGGCATATCGCTAATATGTTTTTGGAAAAGATTAAGCTAAGGGCGAGGACTTGGTTTTGTGGAAGGTGATTGTGTGGCCGTGTTATGTTCATGATGGTGCACACGTTTGGCTTGTGATTGTTGGCCTCACTTGAAACGTATAAAGACTAGAACCTTGTGCTAAGTAATGGTACAATCGGAGCAGATACGGATAGATAACACTCATTTTGTATCCTATTGCTTTTTTCTCTGAGTCGGAGTCAGATACGGATAGTGTCGGATACCCATTTCTCCATCTTGTATTCGCTCCATGAGCCTTTGGTAGGTCGGTCTGGCAGAAATTATTCTCTTCTTTTGCACACCCTACACAGGACATTGGACACTAAGAGTGCAATCAGAGCGAACATAGAGAGATTAATCACTAACATGTCGAAGGAAAAACACTCAGTATCATCTACCTACTCTGATGCAGCAACTGTCGGACCCGGATTTCGTAAATCCAAATCCTCTGTGAAAACATTGTGCTATTCCCTGGATCAGTAGATAGCACTCATAGGCACATTGCTGAATCATTTCATTCATGGCGTGAACTAAAACATTCGATATATTACAAGCATCAGAGTGGCATAGACCACGTCAGGCCGAGTTTTACAATAAGGGCCGAACAGGCCAAATTGATTACATTACAAAAGTAGCGGAAGCGGTAGCGAAAGCAAAAGGGTAGAGCTCATCTCTCCACAGGCAAGCGACTAGGATAACCTGTGTATGACTGATATTAATCAAGAGATTGGATAATATCGTTTGTACGCTAGTACCGAACGAGCCAGCTAGACTGAGGCGAGACCTAGACTACAGAACTAGACTACTCTTCATCATTGCCTTGCCCACCGATTTCGGGATCATCATAATATTCATAATCTGCTTGATCCGCGTGATCTGAAGGGCTTTGGGGAAAGAGCGAGAATGAGCATAACTTCCGTGCTCACGAGCCAACACACAAGATGCAACAATATACATGCAAGGCTTAACCAGGATGGCTCAAGTTCTTTTAGTTGCTAAAGCAATATTTTCAATTATCAATATTAGTAATTCCTATCACCTAGTATTTTAACCAAATTGTGTTTTGTTAAAGAGAGTTATTGTGCAATATTTATAACAGTAGAGGTTCCCTCCACCTTATGCTTACTTTGATTTGGGGCTATCCCCACTTATTAACACCACTGAGTGCGATGACCCAGGAAAAATCTAATCTCAGGGCTAGGTGAGCCCGACCTGATTTTCATCCCACCCACAAAGTTTTTTGAAATAGAACTAACTCTAGTAAGTTCCTATGTCCGTCTTTGACCGTAGGCACAGCTGTTTAAACAGTTTAGACTCTGCTAGAGGTTGTACGTTGTATCCACAAGAGATAATCATACTCGTTGTCCCACATGATTCCTTAGTCATGTAGTGGAGAGATCATCATAGTAACCTTTCAAATTACCTCGCATTTTCCACCATCTCACCCATATGGGCCTTTCCCACTTGCGGTGGGTCCCATAAGTTGTACGGGATGTTCACCACCACGACTATCATAGCTGGCAACTTCACCCTCCCATGGTGTCCCATTCGAGCTCAACTGTAACCAATGCTTGCACGACCTTACTCTGCCACCAGTGAGATGATTCCCAAGGTCCAATAAATTTACTAAACCAAGTTGCACTTTGTAGACTTGCGGTTGCACATGTTTTACAATGGAAGGTCATAAAAGGTTAAGTCCGTAATTCATCCAGCGGTTCATACCACATACCAACCACTCTCATGCTCCGACGGCACCCACCACCATACCATCCGCTCAGATGTGGTAATAGCTAGTTATTAAGGTTTTGAGGAGTAAAACCAAATTATCTCATTTACTTCCATCATGTACCCCCAATGACTGCCAAAACCACTTCATGTTTTAAGAGATGATGATTAGGGTATTTTAACGCCCTGGTACTTAAGCAAAACTAGCATGTCGTTTAAGTACAACCTATACTAGTAATTACCACATAGTTACTATGGTGACATGGAATAATGGATTCAATTGTCAAAGGATGGCATAATAATTACTTAATCATCAAATGGGTATTTAACTTACTTAATATTTAATATACATTTGATTAAAGAATTAAAGCATGCAATTTTGGTAATTTAAATGAATATAATTTACATAAAATGTAGGCTCAAAATAATCAAAGTATCAACTCACTTGGATTGAAGGTAAGAGAGTCTTGACAATCTTGTGCTTGATCAAAATGGAGGTCTCCCGCGTCTTCGAACCCTATTCAAACGAACGTACCGGAAAAGGAACAAACAAGCAAAGAGAGTAAATAAATACTAAAGAAATATTAAATAAACTCCAAATTAAACAAGACTAGTGCCATTAACAAGGTCTTGAATTTAGGAAAATTTAGAAATAAATTTCATAATTTTTGGAGCTAAAACGGAGGAGAACGGAGCTTCCGAAGTTTGAAAAGGAATTAAATCAAGAAAATTAAAAGAGGAGAGAGAACCCACTCATTCACAGGTGGGTCCCGGTGAACAGTGGCATTTTCCATTTTCCTTTCATTTTCTTTTAAGAAAACATTCCCTGACATGCAGGACCCACTGGTCGGTGTCTTGGTCCATGTGCACAAAACATGGACCAGTAGGTCAACATGCACTATGCACCGGCACGTAGTAGCGTAGAGGTTGGGCCCACGTGTCGACCGGAGGGGGGAAAACTGGACGTTTAAAGCCGGTAGTTACTATTGCAGGGCCCACACGGCAGTGAGTCAAAGGGTTTAAGACATCACTTAAATGGCTAATGATTGATTAGGGTTTTTAAGACAGTCATTAGGGGTTTTTAATGGTGCCACTGTGCTGTCAGTTGTCCCGACCAACAAGGCTACGCACCCAAGCGGAGGAGGGCTCGTTGCCAGCACGGGGGACCTCGTCGGCGGTGTCCAAGCACACAAATGGGATCCCCTCTACGAGGCGAAGCTAGTGATAGCGGTGGCGCGGCCGGCGGCTCACCGGAGCGGTGGCGCGGTGAGGGAAAGGCGGCGACGGCGGCATGGCCATGGTGGAGTAGGGCCTCCGGCGGTGCATTGAGCCGGGGAGGGTGAGCACAAGGCAGAGCACGAGGAGGCGAACTTACCGAGATAGAAATGGGGACCGGGGAGGGACGGTGGCCGGAGAATGGTGGCGGAGAAGGGAGTGGCCGGAGTTGGGGGAGAAGGCCGAATCCATGCTCGATGGTGAACCAAACCCAAAATGGCTTGGTGGAAAATGCTCCTTGACATCGGGAGCGCTCCGTGATAGGGTCGGCGCGGCGATGGTGATGCCGAAGCGGCGAATTGTCGATGGGGCGGCTTGGCCGAAAAGAGGGGAGCAGGCGTTCTTTGGTTTTGGCTTCGGTGGAGCTTACCAGGGAAGGGGCGACGTGAGGGAGGTCCAAGGGAGGAGGGGGCCTCTTATTGCCACAAGGAGGAGCTAGGAGCCATTGGAGAGCCAAGAGGGTGGCGCAGTGTCCCGAGGAGCGGCATGGGCGGCTCTGCGCAAGGATGTGACAGGGAAGGCAAGCGTGGTCAAGTTATTGACGCGGACATGAGGGTGGTAGAGGTGGGCGCAAAGACTAGCCGGACAGCAGGCGAGCGCACGCATGTGTGTGGTCAACAGACAAGCGCCGGCGATGGGACTCGACGAGGAGGGGGCACCAGAGTCGTGGGCGGCAAGGGAGCAGGTGCGGAGCACGGGGGTGGCAGGGAGCCAGGAGGCGGCGTGGGCGTGGTAGAGTGCACGGGAGTGGCTCAGTGAGCATGGGCGCTCGTGGCCGACACGAGGAAGAAAGGGGGCAAGGGGGAAGGAGCTGGGCCAAGGGAGATGGAGGAGTGGGTTGAGCCCAAAAAGGAGGAGAAAGGGATTTTGAAAGAGGTTCAAATTTGAATTTGAATCTAAGAATTTGAAATGAGGTTGAAGGCTAGAGAATTTTGAAAATACTTCACTAATTGAAATAAGGTTTGAAAACTAAGAGACAAAAACTTAATTACTATACACGTCCAAAAACGGACTGTTACAGCAACCCACCTATATGTTATTTTGGATGTCATGGGGATATTCTCCTAATATCAGTGTGATGAACAATTGGCAATAGCGTCGAGGCGTTTGGCGAAACCCTCATTTTTAGGAAAACTCGGCATGTCTTCAGACCTCAGGAGGCTAGACCGACCCTGGAGGCGGTCTGACTGGCCGCATGTGGCGATCAGAATGACCATGTCTTTTGGTCGATGGGCTGGCAGTCAGACCGGCCATGGTGGCGGTCTGACCACCAAAAAGTTGAGTGCTTGATTTTGGAGCCGGGCCAAAAATAGAGGGTGTAGGCGGTGAGAGGGTTCGTTTGCACTTGATCCCATATTTTTTGTGCATTGAGTCAAAACTAGTTAAGACTTTTGCGTTTCTAGGAAGTCTGCGGATTTTCCAAGAGAAAATTGAGCTAAGGACCTGAGCGGTCTGACAGCCCGATGGTTGGCGGTCAGACTAGTGGGCATTTTGACCGGCTAGGGGTCAAACCAGATGGTCGACGGTCAAACCGGACATGGGCGGCGATCTAACCAGTCAGGACCGGTGTTCATCGTTGAGGGTGGTGAACTTCATGGGTTAGGTTAAAGTCATGGTTTTTAGTGCATAAGTGTTGTATGATGCATATTTTAACTAACGAGGGTCAAGTTACGAAGAACTTGTGCCCGAAAACGATTTCTTGATCTATTGTTGCGCGGTTGCCTTGGAGTCAATGGCGAGGATGATCGATAATAGGTTAGGAGAGCTGTAACATCCCAATTTTCAGAGCATTTTGAAAATTTTCAAAATTAAAATTAACCATTTGGTTTATTGGAATAATAAAGCTTAAACTTGAAATTTTAGAAAATAAAAACAATTTAATATGAGTTAATCAAACTTCAATTAAATCAAAACTTGGTCTATTTGAATTTCTTGGGTTTTGTTGGATTTAAAGTAAAAAAGAGTGCATTAAGTATTTTTCTTGCATTTTCGGAATTTAAAAAGGGCCTTTTCTTTTGCCCAAAAGCCAAAAATAATTTATTTGTAAAATTAAGAGATAAAGTTAAGCTGTAAATAATTTTATTAAGTTCCAAATAATTCAAAGAATTTATGTGTATTTTTCTTGGAATTTTTAGACCTAACTAACTATTTTCTAAAAAGCCTTTCCAATTCCTTGAATTATTTAAATCGAAAATCTATTTAAATCCCTCCTATTCCTTTCGGGCCAAATCCTCTCGGCCTGTTCCTCCTTTTCCTCATGCCCAAATTAATCCAAGCCCACTTCCCACTGTTGACCCGTCGATGTATGCAGCTCTTCCTCATGAACCGTCCGATTCAATTTGGAAGGTTCCTATTCGCCGCGCTCCCGTGTCATTTGCCGGTAGGGCCTTGGCGTCGTCTTCCTCCTTGCTTCCTTCCTGTTGGGCGCCCATCTCTCGCCCGCGTCAGCACCCCTGTCGCCCTCGTCATCGCCTGTTTCCACCCCATCCCTCGTAGTGTCGCCCATCAACGCGCATTAAAACGCTCGTCGCGCATTTGTCCTTCCCGCCGCCTCGCTCTCTCGCCATGAATCCCATCGCCTCACGCCATGCCTGGCGCCCTCGAAGCCACTAGTGCGCCCATGCCGGCCTTTCTCCCTCTCCTCCTCCTCGACCCCTATAAAGGCGCGCACCACACGCCCCTTCCCCTCCTCTCTCTTTCCCCTCTCCTCCCCTTGTCTCTATCATCCTCACTGCACCGTATTTTGCCATCGAAGAGCTCCGACCGGAGCTTCTTCTGCCACCATTAGCTCCGCTGTGGGAGCACCTCTGCCTCCGCCGTCTCCACCTTCGACTTCGCATGGGTGAGGGCTACCCAGTGCGCTCACCCACTCTACCCGAAGCCCACCGGAGCACCATCGCTGACTTCAACCGTTGCCACCGCTGCTTCCTCCGCTCACCGCCGGCCATTTCTTCTCCCTTGGGCGCCAAATCTGTGCGCGTTAGGTCCACCTCACTCCCCTCTCCCTGTAGCTGCCCCTCTGCTGCTTCGTTGTGGCCTTGTGGCGAAGGCCGCGTCAGCCACCGTCGCCGTTTAGGTGACGTGGCCGCCACCTCAGTGACACCTCATCGCCACCTGGCGCCACATTGGCCACCTCTGCCTGTGTGGCGTGCACGCGTGGCAAGCCCTGTGCCATGGGCCCCATATGTCAGTGGTTCACCCCTTTTCTAATTAAAAATAAATTCGAAAAATCCGAAAATCCTTTTCTTTTGTCATTTCATGTATTTTCAAACTTCCGGAAGCTCGTTCTCCTCTGTTTTGAACTCCGATTCGAGCGATTCAAATTTCTAAATTCGTCTAAAATCAATATCTACCTATCTACACTAAAATTATTCAATTTGGAGTTCATTTGAGTATTATTTGAATTTGGTTCCTTTTCGCGTGTAGATTTCGACGACTCGGGGGAACCCGAATATTGCGAAGAAGTAGACCCTCAAGCATTTGAGTAAGCCAAGTTACACCTTTGATCATATTGAATTCCAATATTTTAAATTATTTTAATTCCATTTTTAATGATTATTGCATGCTTATTTAAATTCAAGTAATTTAAATTCCTGTTTCAAGCTTTATAGTTATTCCATATTCCTTTGTATAGCCAAACTTTGCTATTAAATCAATCATTCCTTGATACCTTAGTTAAAACCTAGTTGATACATTAGTATGAGCTAGAACATATTGAAAAACACTATGCTTAGCCAAAGCTTGGACCAAAATGTTTAATTTGGGGAATTTAGCCAAAAGCTCAACTACGATTTAAAAAGGATAGTATGGCATGTTTATACCATAGGAATTTATGAAATGATTTAACTTGTTAAATAAAATAAAGATTGGTTTGAACTTGGGCGAAATGGATGTTTGGATGGTGCATGTTCACGCACGGGATCGAATCATTTCTATGATCGAGACCCATGGGTTTTATGGAATATCGCCCAAGTCAATTAAGGACCGATCTTCGAGCGTATTTTGCTAAGCCCTACTGTACTACCACATGTCCTGAATGAGCAGGACCTAGCTAACTAATTTGCATTCTTTCATCGTGGTCGTGCCATCCGGTTGCGTGGCTGTCTTTTATGACCTACTTTTATGTATTCCCACCTGGCGCAAGAGGGGGCCTGAATCCGGCAGGTTTCTATCCAAAAGGGGCGAAACCTTAGCGAGGCAGGGCTACGGTGGAATGATGCATTGTAAAGGTCTTATGATAATTACTTAGTCGCACACCTACAGAAGTGTGTGAGCGGACAATATAATTAATTATCTCTTGTGGGTAAAGCTGTACACCTCTGCTGAGTGTAAAACTATTCGAATAGCCGTGTCCACGGTCAAGGACATGCTAAGGAAAGCTACTCCAAGTTAGATTTTGGTTTTGATTTCAAAAGGCTTTATTAAAGGGTTTTGGATTTCTATCCAAATGAAAAATTGGACGGGTAGCCATGTGATAGGAGGGCATCATTTACCACTTGTTGATGAATGTTATCTGACTATAAAAATGAAGATTTAGAAAATGAGTTTTAGTATAGAATAAACTGCTTTGAAACTTAGTATGAATATTCAAATGAAAAATGTCGCTTTATGCAAATTGAGCCATATAAGCCTCCTTTCATTGAATCCTTGCATGCATTACAATCTGTTAATTGGGTGTAACTTGCGGAGTACATTCATTTGTGTTCACCTTGCTTAATAAATTGTTGATCAGGAGAAGAGTACTACGAGGAAAATGAGAACTTGGACGACTAGACTACGCCCTCCAGACGATTGCCTGTGGCGAATCGTGTGGTCTACCTTACCGCTTTACTTCCGTTGTATTTTGTTCTTCGGCTTTATGCCCCCTTTTGTAAAAGACTTTAAGTACTTCAATGAATGACATTTTATGGTTATGTTATCCACTTTTGTTGACTGTGTACACTAGCTATTCCTGGACTAGTGTGTGATTCATAGAGAATCGGGATCCTTCGCTCCCGGGTTCGACAAGAGCTGAGGCCCAGAACGATCAAGGATGTCGGGTGAAGTCATTGGACTCAAGCATAACGCAAAATGGACAAGGATGACCAAATAAGAAGTTTGGTACGACGGGTTGCATCAAGCAACAGCGGTCAGTGCAAGTGTCATGATGGTTCGGTGGAAGCCGGATGGGAGAGACTTACCGACATAAAGAGAGTCATTGATCAACCTACACGCAGAGAAGTATGTGATTGCTTAACGACGATTGGACTCGGTGTTTAGAGAAATATCGAGAAGGAGTATTTTAGTAACTTCACCAAAAAACTACGATGGTGAACTTTGGAGAAACCGCAACACAAGGCGGCTTAAGGAGAAGCGATTTAGGTCGAGTGAAGGTGAAGACTACACTTTAAAATTCGTGCGTGAGTGTAGACCCGTTTGTGTGTGGGCTTAACGAGTGATCGATAAGGTTTTAGCCTCCACTATAAAAGGGAGAGGTGCAGGATTTGTACCTCTTAAGACTTACCAAGTAGAAACCCTAATTTGTGATTTGAGGAAAAGTGGAGTAGAGGAGGCTAGGATTTGAGGGAGATGGATTGATTGAGTGCTCAAGTGTTAAGTTTTTGTCCTCTATAGTGGAGTGATTATAAACCAACAGTCTCTTAAATCATTCCAAGTAAGATTTCCTCCAAGGTGAATTCTATCTTATTCTTGCTCTCTTTTTATGCCTTTTGGGATTTTGGTGTTCCTTAGGTTTTTGTTTGGGTTCTTACTGCGATCTTACTTGTTAGGACGTGTGGGAATAGATATAAGGTCATCTTGACCATCATCCACCCCCGAGCAAGTTTTTGGATCAAAGTTTGAACTTCCTCAATTCTTGTGCCTTCTTGACCTCATCCGAGAAATTCGTGGAACCTTGGCTTCGATCTTCCCGGTCGTCGATGGGAATAGGTTCCTAACCTTCTTGATGAGCTATGGTTGAAGTTTTAGAGGATTTGGATCACCGAAGTAGAAGTTAGCCTCCAGTCAGGCGGTCAGACCGACCGTAGGGCTTTTATCTTGGGGTTTCGTCAAATTTAACGTAAGACTTCCGTTGTGATTGTGTTTATGATCTTCATAGTTTATATAACTATTGAGGAGAAGAAGAAGTTGAATTCGGTCAGGTCGAAAAAGAGTAGTGCTCCTTTTCACCCTCTCTAGTCGTTGTTCTGGTCCAACGGTTATTTTGTTCCTAAGTAAAGTCACAATAGGTTTCCCTCATACCACCTGACATACGTACACATACGGATAGATATCGCTCATCCTGTATCTTATTCCATATTTTTTCCTCGGAGTCGGACATAGATAATATCGGAAACCCATTTTTCCATCCCATATTCGCTCCGCGAGCCTTTGTTCTATCGGTCGAACGAGAATTATCCGCTCTGTTTGCACCCTTAGTGCTAAGTAACAAACATAGTTATCGCTCAACCGCGGGATCGACTTGTCGAACTTGATTTGCATACTCCTTAAATAAGTCAATCTTATGTAGGAGAGGGATATGGCACCATACTTTTGAATCCCTTGGGTGGATCATTGTGCTCAGAGTCCCTGGTGGGAAACTTCGTGAGTTATGGTAGGTATGGTCTGGTGTTCACAATGGTAAGGACAAGGTTAACATGCAAGGTGCCCATCTGCGCGGATCCATCAGGTGTTGCTTTTGGTTACCGTTAACTTGTTACAAAAGGTTTATGACACCGCCAACCGAAAATCGGTACTATGGTAGTACTCTTGCTTGCGTGGTAATACCGCTCGGATAGAATCGGAACTACCGTTTTCCAGAGCTCAAGAATTTCAGAAAATCACCTTTTGTGGAAAAAAAAACGTACCACCACTAAAATATCAGTACTACAGCACTCCGGTGGTACCGCTCAAAACATGCGATCATACCAATTCTCAAGGGAGATAAAAAAATCTCAAAAACACACTCTCTATTATTTACGTACCGCCATATAGATATTAGTACTACCGACCTGCGGTAGTACCGCAGTTCAAATACGGTCGTTCGATTTTCAGAGAGAAACAAAAACACTTAAAACACGCTCTCTGGAAAATACATACCGCCATATAAGTATCGGTACTAACGACCTACGGTAATACCGCTTCTTTCCTTGCGGTCATAACGATTTACAAAATATTTTTCTAGAAGCTCAAATCAAATCAATGCATGAACCCTAGTTGATCATTATGGCACAAAAAATGGTCTCTCAAGCTACTAGCCATAATTCCTCTTATAGTACATCGTTTATCCTATAAACCTAGTCTTTTCTCAAACAAGAGCTGATAAAAACTATAAAAGGGTCCTAAGGTTATACAATACCTTTGTCTTGATTCATGTTGATTTTTCATTTCATTCACATTGCCAATAGCCTTGTCATCAATAAATCATTAGGACTTAACCTTTAACAAATCTTAGTACACATGTTAGTCCCTTAATAATGTTAACATTAATTATCAAAAATAAATCTGAGGACCTAGATACTTTGATTAATAGAGCTATGTTTCTGAATGATTCCATCTTTGAAGCATAAGTATTTTTTTCTAGTGAGATAATATGGTGCCCGTGGTGGATGGTTATCTCGATGACAACACCAATTTAATTCCAACTTTCTAGAACTGTTTCACAACTACAAAAACTTACTTTTATTGCTCCACGAAAAACTAATATATTAGTAACTAAACCTAGAGCCTTGATCCATTTGAATTCCCTGCATACCATAGGTATCTATAAGCATACCCCTTTGCTGCATTGTGGCTTTTGTAGTACAAAAGTACTCTCTCTTTAATTATTTAGGGCCCGTTTGGTTCACTGCATGAGATGGTTCCGTACCATCCCGTTCGGGAAATGGTTTGTGTCATGCGTTTGGTTGGCTGCATCGAACGGCTTCATCTCACTGACTAGTTCCACGAACACAAATATGCCACGAAGATTCCGGACCATCTCGTTCCACAAAATCGGTGGAACCACGCGGTCCGCTCGCGATACGTTCGCTGCCCCGCTCGGCTCCTCTCCCGTGCCACCGAAGGGCACCGCCACCTCTCCTGTTCACCCAGCGATCGGGACCGGGAGAAGCGAGGCGCGGGAAAGGCGCAGCGGCGGCGTGGCTTGGCGGCGTTAGTGGGGTGGTGGCGGCTGGTAACCGGGCCTCGGGCATGATGAGGAGGAGCGGCGGAGAGCCGAGCCGTCTTTGGACCAACCGGCGAGCGAGGAGAAGGCGCGTGGGTTGCGCTAGGTGGCGATGGTGGCAACAGGAGCCGAGCCGACGAGCGGCGCTAGGAGGAGACGGCACCATGGGCTTCATGCGACCAGGAAGCAAAGCTCCAGTACAAGAAATGGGGGGAGGAGAGGAATGGAATGGAAGGAGAAAGAAGTGAGGATGGGAAAGAAAGAGCCTAGAGGATTAGGTGAAAAGGGTGAGAGAAATAGAGAAGATTAGGTGAAAGGGGATTAGAGTTAGGGATTAAAAAATTTGGGTATCATCTCATACAACCAACAAAACATAATCTCATACCACCCTATCCCACCAACCAAATAGACTGTTTGAACGATCTCATTCAAGACGATCCTATCTATACTATTCAATCACGTCTCACTAATCAAACGCACCCTTTAGTGAACACGGGGATGACTCAAGAGGACATGCCTTCCCAAGAAGGCTATACAAATTAGGGTCGCGTCTACACTCAGGCTTGCAAGTGAAGTTTTAATTGGTTCTTCTATAATGTATGTCTTTTGGCCTGACAGCTACTAGTAAGACTGGTCAACGTGCTATATTTTCGTTGCTATATAAAATATTTTTATTACCAAAGCTTATGCAATGTATCATAATGTCCGCAACTGAAATCCTGGGCAATTGCAGAAATAAGGGACACTGAAAAATCAGGGTGTCACCGCACTAACAGCACTGCAAATTTGCAATCGAAACGAGGGCATGACCGCGCAAGTTCTCTATAGTTAATAGGCAGCTATAGCTCGTCGCTGTTAAAAAGAAGAAGATAAGGTCCCCGTAAACTACCAATAATTTACATGTGCAATGGGAGAGAGGAATTACATGGAGAGAAAGGGTCTTTTCATGGTCACAACTTACAGCTGTTAATCAAAACTTATACTATTATTCATTATCGATTGGATTTTATTACTATGATGATTATTTGGTCTGGTAGATTTTTTTTCATCAGCTCTGTTACTAAGTATGTGATATGACGATTCAACATTGTTCATGGATTTTGCGATTTTTGGTTACTAGCGTAATAGACACTTCCTTCGTTTTACGATACTCAGCTGAGTGCTTGTGTTTTACTATGGATAAAAAACATATTACTCTAGCATGTCGAGATGTTGCTATTGAGATCTGTTCTAACTCACGTCATGTCTCCACATATAATGTCATGCTCAGTGCCTCAGCCTACAACATAGCCTTGGTTCCGGCACGACGGTGGTCGAGCTCTGATACAAAGAGGGTGCAAGAAAAGATGAGTGTGGTGCTGCTTGTTCTGCATTCTGTTATGGGCGTCTCCATCTAAGATAAGGGTTTTAACAGCAACTGAAGCTCCCTACGTTGTCTGAAAACTCATTGAGTCATTGATATGATTTGGGAACGGTTCTGTGAATGTTGCTTGGTACGACATCAATGCAAGTAGTTTTAACTAAAGACATAACAAACTTAGCTGGTAAAAAACATATTACCCTAGCACGTCACGCCACCGGTGCCGGGCTTGGCTTACGCCACACCATTAACTCGTCAAGACACCTGGCTGAGCTCCATTGTGGTCCACATCATGCCTCCAACACTGTATTCATCTTACGCCGCACCCTTGGCTATGCCTCGATGCTAAGAAACAAATAACAAAACTTTAATTATTTATAACCGAACCTGATAAGATGTTTACCACACTAGAGAAATCAAGAAATTAGTGAAATGTCAATAGGCTGGGTTTGCAACAAATTGCATAACGAGTAAGCAATCGCTTGACTGAACTCGTTCCATTTAACACTGTCAAATAATTCTTTATATGCATAACCCAAAGTATTGTTTTTAGAATATATACCCAAAGCAGATTAATAAACTCTTTTGAAGCAGATATAAAGCTAAAAAAGCGAGAGCATCATCACTTGCATTACGTGCAGAAGATCAGTTAAATCAAATGTTTATGAATCCTCGGTTCAAGTCTAAGGCCGCTTTATTGTTGTCTTGATTAGGAAGAGATTCTAGCATGAAGAAAGTTGTTGCTTGCTATCCTAAGCATTTTGCTCAAGCGGCAGCTCATAAGGCTTCAATGTGAACTTTTTTTCTCCCGAACATCTTGTAGGCAGGATTAGTACAATTTATTAGCAACAAACTTTGTGTTGTTCACAGGGTGCATTGACGAAAAACAATCATAAAACAACGATGCATATCAAAGAATAAAATTGGACAGAGGAATTGCTTACTTGAACTGAAGCATTACCTACTCGATAGCTTTGCTGTGCAGGATGCAATGGAGCTAGAGTATTAGCATCACGTTTGTCTCCTCTTCGCAAGCTACGGGCAAGCACTACCTCGCACCATTGGGCGCCAGGCAACTGCACTAGCCACCAAGGGTTGGGACCACATCATGCTAGCCTTATTGATGCCAAGAACCGGGGATTCATCAAGTGACGTGACTATTCCTGGGAGGCGAAGGTAGATGAAAGGTCTGGGGGCGACGCTGATTGGGAGGAAGACGATCTGTTGGGATTTGTAACATCTCGGCTTTTCTGGTCTTCTTGAAATTTTCAAAATAAAAAGAACCATTTGGTTTTGATGAGAGTTCTAAAGCTTAACTTGAGATTATGGAAGTAAGAGTGTTTAAAATGATTAATTCAAACTTCAACTAATCCAAGAGTTTGGTTTGTTTAGAGTATTGTTGGAATTCTCTGGTGTTGTTTTCCCTCTCTGTTCGCTCCGTGCTCCCTCTCGTTTGGACCTCTCCCTTTGTCCAGACCTCTCTCTCGTTTGGACCTCTCCCTCTGTTCAGACCTACCTCTCATTTGGACCTCTCCCTTTGTCCAGACATCCCTCTCGTTTGGACCTCCCTCTCCGCCCAAGACCTCCGGGTGATCTTAGAAGACCTCCTGGGTGGTCCTGTAAGATCTCTGGATGGTCTTGGAAGACCTCTTGGGTGGTCCTGTGAGACCTCCGGGTGGTCTTTGGAAGACTTCCTGGGTGGTCCTGTGAGACCTCTTGGTGGTCTTAGAAGACCTCTTGGGTGGTCCTGTGAAACCTCCGGGTGGTCCTAGAAGACCTCCTGGTGGTCATAGAGACTGGTCACGATCACCCCTTGGGTCACGACCTCCCCTTTGGTTGGACCACCCTTCCAAGTGTTGACCAGGCCCCACCTGTCAACCCTGCTCACATTCTCCTTCCTCGGCGTGTGTCTTCTTGGCGCATTTGTTGTGTCGCATTAAATATTGTTGTGTCGCATTAAATGTTGTCGCTTTGGCAGTACCCCATTTCCCCTCTTGTCTCCTCCCAGACCTACTCCCATCTCCTCCTTCACCTACCTTTGACCTCGTGTGTACCTCCGAGTCTTTCAGTGACTCTCTCTCCGTCTCCCCTGGCAATAAAAGCTTGAGCAGCCCTCTTTCATCGCCTTTTCCTCACCCAACTCTCCTGCTTCTTGCTCTCTTGCTCTCACCCTGTGCCTCTGTACTTGGAGTTTCGCCAGAGTCTGCTGAAGCTGTGTCGTCGCCTCCTCGTTGCTAAGGAGTTCGCCAGAGCGTCCGCGCCGTTCGCCATCCTTCTCCTCTCCCTCTTCCTCTCTCACTTCCTCTGTGTTCGAGTGAGTTCCTCCACGCCATGTTCTCTTTTTTCTCTCACGACCACGTTGCGTGGTTGTATCTCTTTCACAACTATATTGCGTGGTTGTGTCCCTTTTACGACTACGTTAAGTAGTCGTATCCTTCATTGAACCTCCTCCTCAGGATCTCCTCAGGACCTCCCTTGCTATTGGTTTCAGTGTGGTTGTTTTGAATTTCATTTGGATTTTATTTGATCTTTATTTGATTTTGTTTCGTTCCCATGTGTAGATTTCGACGACTCAGGAGAGCCCGAGTACTTCGAAGAAGAACCTCAAGCTTTCGAGCAAGACAAGTTACACCCTTGATCATATTGATCTCAGTATCTCAAATTATTTAATTTCTGTTTCAAATTATTATTGCATGCTTATTTGAATTCAAGTATTTAAAATCCTTGTCTTAACTTTGTAGTTATTCTCAATTCCTTTGTACATCCAAATTTGATTATTGACTTGACCACCCCCTTGTCACCATAGTAAAGAGCTAGTTGGTACATTAGTATGAGCTAGCACGTTTCAAAACTCTGTTCTTAGTTGAAGCTTAGACTTAAAAATCTTGTTTTGGGAGTTTTACTGCAAAAAGACCAATGTTGTCTAAATGTTTAACTATGACATTGGGTTGTCGTGGAAGTTTGCAAATGTTTTTGAAAAGCAAAGCAAAAAGGAAAATTTGGTTTGGACTTAGGCAAATTGGTTGTCTGGATGGGTGCATGTTCATGTACGGGATCAACTCGGGTAGGGTTGAAGCCCAGAGTTTTGTGGAAGTCGCCAAGTCGATTAAATCGATCTTGAGCGCATCTTGCTAGCCCCATCGTGCAACCACATGTTCTGAATGGGCAGAGCCTGGTCAACTAATTTGCAACATTCCACAATGGTTGTTCCATTCGGTTATGTGGGTGTATTGACGACCTACTTTTATGCATTCCCACCTAGCGCAAAAGGGGGCCTGAACCCGGCGGATGGTTAGTCCAAAGGGGGTGAAACCTTAGCAAGGGGGAACTACGGTGGAATGGCGCATTGTAAAGACCTTGTCACGAGCTCTAGACCACTTACCTACGGTAGCGAGTGGTGGTATCGACGGATGTCAAATAACTAGAGAGATCGTGTCGTGTGGGTAAAGCTGTACACCTCTGCAGAGTGTAAAACTATTTGAATAGCCGTGTCCACAGTCATGGACATACTGACAAAGCCACTCAAAGTTAGATTTTTGGTTTTGTTTTCAAAAGTCCTCTTCAACTGGTTTTGGATGTCTATCCAAATGGGAAGTCGGGCAGGGAGCCTTATGATAGGAGAGTATCCTTCATCACTTGTTGATGAATGTTATTCAACTATAAAACTAAGATTTAGAAAATAAATTTTAGTTATTGTATAACTCCTTTGAAACTTAGTACAAGTATTTGGAAAGAAACATGGCTTTATGCAAAGACAACCCTATAAGACCTCCTTTGAGACATCCTTGTATGCATTGCATTCTGTTACTTGACGGGTGTGACTTGCGAGCACGGTTGTTGTGCTCACTCTTGCTTGATTCTGTCGAGCAGGAGAGGTTGTCTACGAGGAGGATGAGGATCAAGATGTTTAGGTTGCGCCCTCCAGTCGATTGCCTATGGTAAATCGAGTGATCTGCTGCCTTTGTTTTCGCTATGCTTTGTTTTTGGTCGGCTCTTAAGTCGCTTTTGTAACCAACTCTGTTGCTAATTAATAAAGTTGCGTTGATGGATGTTACCATATTTGTTTACTATGTGAGCTAGCCATTGATCCTTGGGACTAGCTCGGTTGTGCACATGGGATTTTGGGACCTCCCGGTTCTGATCTCCAGGACCACCTGGTGATCTTGGGAGACCTCTCGGGGAGGTTCGGTCCGCTACAGGATTTGTCTAGGAGAAGGGGGTGTCGCGACGAGAAAAGCGAGAGAAGATGCATGATGAGAAGTAGCAAAATAGGAGAAAGAGTTCACGAGGGATTCAAGAGGCGGTTGCGCTCATATAATTTTTTTTTTCCAAAGAGAATGGATTGCAACGGATCCGAGGTGACGAGACCGGGTCCACATGTCGGCACATAATTTTTAGAGGGGTGAGAGTTGCAACTTGTGAGGATTGGAGGAGATATGAAGAATACATCACTTATCACCACTAGGAGTCTAGGATCATTTTAAGTAGTAAAGATAAAGATATTAGTCCAAACAAACCATAAGTACGGAGACACAAAATCTAAACATTGTTTGAAAAAATATCCATAATTTCCTCAATGGACTTGCAACAAATTGGGATTACATTGCGAAAGCAAAGATAGCGTAAATGCGTAATACACAATCATATTATCGCATTCACGGAACGTGGGGAAGCTGAACGTCCTGTCCTCCTCCGTCTTCACCATCCAAAGTCTAAGGCCCTGTTATGTCGCACCCACCCTCCCCGATGCTCTCCGTCCCGGAGAAGAAGACCGCCGGCGCCGAGCTCTTCCGCGACCGCCACTTTTTCAACTCCGCCTTCTTCACCGACCTCCGCGAAGCCCGCGCGTCCCTCTCCGCCCCAGACCCCCAAACCCTACCCCCCTCCTCCCGCCGCACCCTCCTCCTCCACTACCACCGCCTCCTCGCGTCCGCGCGCGACGATCCCTGCGCCTTCGACGAAAACCTCGCCTTCACCTGGCACGATGCCTTCAGGTCCCACCTCAAGCACACCTCCGCGTCCCTCCGCTTCGAGAAGGCAGCCGTCGTGTTCAACGTCGGCGCGGCCTCCTCGAGGATCGCGGCGGCCGTGGACCGGGCGGCGGAGGGCGGGGTCAAGGCGGCGTGCGGGGAGTTCCAGCGCGCGGCGGGGGCGTTCCGGGCGATGGGGGAGATGATGATTGGGGAGGAGGGGACGGTGGATATGGGCCCGGAGGCCGCGGCGATGCTGGAGCGGCTCATGCTCGCGCAGGCGCAGGAGTGCTGCTTCGAGCGGGCTCTCGCCGCGGGGACGTCGCCGGCGGCGTGCTCCAAGGTGGCCAGGCAGGTGAGATTGGCTGTCATTAATTGGTTTGTGCATCTTTCCTAGTGGCATTGCAATCGATGTGTTCCTGTTGCCTGTTGGGGGTTTGACTGCACTGTGGTAACACAATTCTGTAAACATGGTAAACACTTCATCTTTTTATTGATTACGTACTATTCCATAATCCATATGGACTGCCGGTAGGGTGTTTTGGTATCACAAGATGTAAAATGTTACGGTGAAGCAAAGCTGGGACATGGTATACAACTATGCATGCTTTCTTGGTGTTGTGTGAACAAGGACATAAATGTATTTCCCAGTGAATTGGTCCAGTGGAACGAGGATTTCAATTGGAAATACACGTGTTGTGTGTATTTTGAGTGAATCATATGTGTTCTAGGTTTGCTAGAGGGTGCAAAGTTGAGGTTGTTAAAATCGGCATACGGTTGAAATTTGTGCCAATTGCAGTATCCAAATTATATTCTCCCTAGCCCCCTTTATCCCTCCCATAGTACTAAGGCCACCTGGAATTGGAGCTACTTCCACCAATGGTCATGAATGTGTACCGAAAGATGTGAAGTTGGGTTGATGTCTCCACCAACTTAACAGTAATTGATTAAACTATTCTTTGTTTGTTGAATGATGATGACAATAGTATAACTTGTAATGATTTATCTAGCACCTCTATATACCCTGGAACCTTTTTTCACCCCCATAAATTGCAGATCTTAGATTAGTATGCTGGTTTCCAGAATTTTGCATCATGGTAGGAATTTAGTGTGCTATGCTGAGTTGCCGAGATCGCTTCATTATAAAATATTTGTTAAGAGTCTTGTACATATTAGTAGTCTCTCTTGGCCCATATGGTCATGTAGCCCATGAGACCCAACTAATCATGTCTATATATATCTCCTCAATAATGAATAAAATGTTTCTAATACGGTATCAGAGCCATCTCCACCCAAACCCTAACCCTAATTCCCTTGGCCACCGCCATCGTCGTCGCTGACTTCTCTCCACTGTGGGCTGGCGGGCCTCCTCCTCCGGCAACGGCCTCGGCTCCGCCTCCTCTACTCCCGGATCCGCGCCATCGTCGCCGCTCCCCTTTTTCCCAAATCCGCACCACCGTCAGCTCCTTTGCTCCCGCGCTTCGGGCCATCGCCGCCTCGGCTCCTGGCCATCACCGCCTCGGCTAAGCTTCCTCTGCTCCCTGATCCGCGCTGCCTCAGCTCCCTTGCTCTTGGATCCACATCACCTCTGCTCCGGCGAAGGTGCTCGGCCTTGGCTTCCCTGCTCTGCTTTGCTTTGACGTCAAGCTCTGGTGGTGTGCTTTGTCGTCTTCTTCCTCACCACGGTTGTTGCTATGCTACTGCTGTTGATTGCTCTACCATGCTGCTATGCGATTGTGGTCCATCAAGATGGCAAAGTCTGACTCGTTGTTTGCGAGCAGTTCATCTCTCGTGTTCACAGACATCAAGCTCTAGGGATGTCGGGACCCGGATTTGGAACCCGGAACCCTCTATGTATACAACACTAGCCCTTGGATTAGTAGTTAGTGCACACAGTTACATCATTGAATATTAAACACATATCTTGCAAATGAAAAGCTATTGCATAATATTAAACAATATGTAAATATACCTTATGGCTTTTGACTTATAAAACGGTTAGCCAGACCAAACACCTTTAAAGAACAGCAGCGGAAGTGGAATTAAAATGCAACAGGTGGGACCCTCAAGATATACCCACATGCAATCGACTGGGGGCTCGCAACCTAGTTCTTGGCCTCCTCGATTTCCAGTCTCGAACGCGATTAAGTGCCCACAACGTCTTCTTCTTTTTCACTTGCTGAATGATAATATTTAGCGAGTGTGAGTACACAGTCGTATTCCACAAGCCAACACACAGAATGCATTTATAATATATGCAAGGCAGATCAAAGGGATGTCTTGTGGTTCTTTTATTTGCATAAAGCTACTATTGAAGTATATTAAGTAGTAGACAAGTCTTGAGACCTAGCATTTTGACTAAACCAATTTTTAATGAAATTGAGGAGTGTTGTGTAATAGTAGCGAATGTTCCATTCACCTGCTAGCGAAGAACAGTTCCTGAAGGTTCCATCCACTCACGAATAGATAATAGCTCCATCCACCTCATGCTATATCATTTTTCACGGCAGCGTCCACTCGGTGATTCCAGGGTTGCAACCTCCTGACAATTCCAGGCTGCAACCACCTGACAATTTTGGGCTGCAACCACCTGACAACTCAGGCCGCGTCCACTTGCGAATTCTAGGCTGTATCCACCCACCAATTCCAGGCCCCATTCACCCAGTGCTATGTTTTCCTCGGGCTACAACCCCCACTTTCCGCTAGCTATAATCAGGACAAATCAAATCCTCAAGCTACAACCCGACATTTCATCCACACAAATTGTTTTATTAAAGTTGAGACTAACCATGCAAGTTCTCGCGCATCACACATGACCGTGGGCACGGCTATCCAAACAGTTTTCACTTTGCAGAGGTCTCATAGCTTTACACACAAGAGACGATCATCTTATAATGTTAACACGCTACCGTAGGCATGAGACTAAGAAAATCATCACAAGACCTTTACAATGCCCACCCCAACGCAGCTCCTCTCGCTAAGGTTCCATCCGTCGTGGGTCACTACCCTCCGGAGGCCCCCTTGCGTCGTGTGGTTTACTTGTGCCTTATAGCCACGTCACATTCGTGTGGTTTACCTATGACTATAACCACGCCACATTCTGCCGGATGGTGAAGCTAACGCCATGGTTATTAAGTCGGCAAGTCGACACTACCTCCTAGTGACCAACTTGCCGACTAGTCGAAAGATACTGTTCATATGGTAGTGATATGTATGTACACATGTATATATTATATACCTTGTATAGCAGTGATTAAAAAGTACATCTATAGCTTGAATAGAGAGGATTGATGACTTACATGTTTTGAGTCCAAACTCCCTTCATTTGACTTGTTGAATCCATCTTTGAAGCATGATTTGAGACCTTCATGCTACAAAATTAAAAAACAAGAATGAGCATATGATGATTGATGAAGATAAACTATGATGAACTCATACAATACCTTCAAGGGAGAGCAATATAGCGCCATGAATTAAAGAGGACAATACAAATCATACAAGATAAGTACATAACAACAAATAAATGAGCAATTAGGAAATTAAGCATCTAAAACATTAAGTTCTCAACGACAATAGCGTTCTACACGATAGCTAAGTAACACGACAACAAGTTCCCAAGTCTCAAATAGCAAAAGTAAAGCATAATCATCACAATCCATCAACATGGGTTAACACAACAGGCTTGGGACTCCTTGTCGGTTGTTGTCACTCACATCTTCATCTTCTCCTTCATCATCATAATCTAGGAAGAGTGGTCTGCCCTTCTTGTACATCCACAAAGCCTCTTGCATCTCTTTCATGATTGTTGTTGTAGTCTTGGCACATGTTTGAACATCTCCAAACCCACCCACAAGATGCTCCTTAAACCTTTTGATTCCTCTCGATACCTTCTGGTCACAAAGCGAACATTGGACCAAATCTTGGTTGCTAATAACTTGCCAAAAGCCATACTTCCATCCCAGGTCATTAGACTTAGCCTTCCAATTAGGATCATTAGCCGAATCATACCCTTCGGTGCCCACTGTCGGATTTAGAGTTGAAGTTGGAGTTGGAGTTGAAGATTGCTCTGCTATAATGCCTACATATGCACATAATAGAGAGCTATCTTTAGTTCATAAAATAGTTCATAACATACGCAATTATGCACAAAACATATGCATATCTCCTTCGTAGATGTCTACTTCTGTGCATATTTCCCTTTCCCAGTCAACACTCTCTCAATCACACTCTCAGTGCATATCTCCTTTGCAGATCCCTCCTCTCCTTTGCAGAATCGCGGAGCACAACCCAACCCCAACCTCCAACCTCCTCTAGTCGCAAGCCGACGACTAGTTGATCGGTCGCCCGACTTGCCGGCGTGAGTCAAGTCGCCAGCTCTAGTTGGCTCTACTCCACCAACTTGTTGACTAGTCGCTGACTAGTCATCGACTTAATAAGCATGGCTAACGTTGAGGCGAAGTAAATTAATTAGCTAAGTCGTACCCATTATAGACTTGTACTTGCACTGTTAGTGCCCGAGAGGTTATCACAAGATTCGGTCATTAATTGACTTGGGCGGTGCTTTCACATTACCAACTCTCGTGTTCTTATTCGCACCCGTCCGACTTAACATCTACCCAACTCTAAAATATTTTTTGAGTTTTTGTTTTGAAAATCCTTTCTAGGTTCAACATACCAGCCAGACTCCAACCTCGGCTGCCTAAATCTATTTTTGAAGTTTGAATGATATCGGGGCAAATTAATGTCCACATATCAATGTATCTAAGCAAGGCTAAGCATGACACTTAGATGCAGATTTAATGACTAGTTAAGTATACCATTATTCCTAGGGCGACAAAAGGTAGTGTCCAAGTTCAAGGAATGGAATTTACTAGCTCACGTAACGTTAAGGTTTTAACTACGAGCTAAGACAACATAATTGTATAAAGCATAACAATGCAATTTCATACTTTAAAACAATATAATTTGCATTCAAATTGTAGGTGCAAAATGATTGAAGTGTTGACTCGTCTTGCTCAGTGTTTTGATAACCTTGGTCTTGTTCTTGATCGGACTACTGCTCCTTCGGGACTTCAAATTCTAATTACGTTAAATATGATCGAATCCAAGAACGCCTAAACACAACCAAATGAAACCCAAATAAATTCAAAGGCATTCAAACAAAAGGAAAAGAATTCAGACAAACTCAAATAAATCTCAATTTTCACAAATTTGGTATAAGGGTATAGATTTGGATTTTAGATGGATTTAAGGTCGGGAATTATTTGATTCGGAATTAGGACAAGAGGGATCGGGCTCTCGAAATATTTGTCGGTGAACAAATTATGGAAGAAGAAAGAGAATATTCTCAGGAATATTCCTCTTAGGTCATTGAGCTATGAGAGATTACGCTAATAGGTAGGATCTACCGATCTTTATTCATTTTACGAATTGCTCTTCTATCGAAGCGGATAATGTGTGATAGATGAGATCAACTTGACTATGATTTGTTGTTGAATTACTATTGTTCCGTCGAGAACACCTCAGCTCGACTCGCACGGGAGGCCTAGTTTATTTAATGATTTCTTTTGTTATTAATTTCTATTTATCAAGGAAGTTTCATGAAAATCAGGTAAGACCTATGGATAGTTGGGATAGTTGCAAGGGGCCTCATGATCGCTAGGATCCCCATGACATGTTATCATTTGTGGTTCAATTATCAGTTGGTTGAATGATCATTTTAACTACTAATTAAACATGGGCCAATTATTTAATTAAATCTTGAATTATTCATGTGGAAATGTAATTAAAGTGAATTTTAGTTAGATCAATAATCAATCGACCGCCAACTAACCATTAGCCGATACCTAGCTACTCAATTAGTTATTAACTTAATTATACATGTCATGTTTAATATTCAATTACCCTCTACCCTTAAGTACTTGATTAATTAGTCGATCAACATTTACTCTTAGTTAATCATTAAATTCTAACCTAACACCACAATTAATGACTCATTAACTTCTAACCTAACACCACAATTAATGACTATCTTTAGTTAAGTAGTTAATTACTCATCTTACTATGTAGGGCCTATGTATTATTTGGGTACTAATTCTTATTAGCAATTAATTATCCTAATTAATTTAATTATCATTTAACTAGTCAAGCGGCCATGTATAGGAATCACTATTGTTTAATTTTGTTTCAACATAGTAGAGCTAATGGGAGGGTCTCATATGGCATGGACTTGTAGTTTAGCTTCTATTTTCAATTAAGCCCTAATTATATGTGGGGCATATCTGCCATGCAATGTTTTAATTAAACTGTGCTTGTTGAATAAATTAATCTTCAACTAGACAATTGCTAATGGCCTAGGGTTAAGTGGTAATTTAGACATTCTATACGTACATAGCTATATTTTATCAAAGGTGAAAAGTTTAGCACAATTTCTAGTTGAATTTCTATTTTAATTTAAATATTAATGACACACTTAGTTACTTAATTAATTATTTGCATGGCCCACATGCCAATGACTTACTATCATTTGTGGTTCAATTATCAGTTAATTGAAGGCTTGATTTAATTACTAATTAATGTTTAGGTCCTATGTGTCCATGACATATCAACAAAGCCTAGTTAACCTTGAACTAAAGTAATTATTTTACCTAATCGATAATTAGTAAAGGCCTTCTTGTAAGTGTATGTTTCTGCTATTTAATATTTTATTATTAATACTATTTCGCTAAACTACTTGTTATATGTAACTGTACATCATCTGACCTAATAAGCATAATGACTCAATCAAAATATAATGAGGGCCAACTGGTTAATTAAACCTTAGTATGTTAACTAACTACGATTTAATGACCATGCAGTATTTAGCTAAAGGAATTAGTTTAACCAGTCAATAATTAAAGTGGCCCACTGGTCACAAATTTATTTATTGACAATGTTAACAATTTTAATTTAAATTGCAAATGAAGAATTCAACTAAATGAATTATTTTAACTAAAACACTAATTGATATGGTCCATTGATCATTTGACATATATTCATGATTATTAAAGCGTCGCTTAAGCGGTCGGGGGTAGGGGGGTGGGTGGGGGTTCGCCACGGCCTCGCCTTGACGGACAAAGGTATGGATCTGGATCGAAGGGGAGAGGATGAGGGGAGAGGGAGAGCTAACCTAAGCCATCTTCTCCCCGTCATTACTATCGCCGCTGCCGTGGTTGCTGCTTGCCAAAGCCATCGTTGTCGCTCCTCTTCATTCATGGCGTCGTCGTGGTCATTGCTCGCTTTCGTTACCGCCACCTGACCGCGAGATCTGGCCTCATTTCGCTCGCTCGCCATGGCACCGACCACTGCAACACATCGTTCTTCTTGTTGCCCCATCACCTCCTAGTTGGCGGCGGCATAGTGGAAGAGGAGCAAGGAGGAGGCGGCATTGTGGGCGAGGAGCATGGAGTTAGGGCAGCGTGGGCACATAGCAGCGTGACTGCGTGACGGAGAGGTATAGGCCTGGTTGGGCCGGCCCATTATTGTCTGATGTACTCTCTTTTTTTATTTCTTTTTATGTTATTGAGGTATTCCCCATCTCCGATTAGGACGTGCATATGGCATCGCCTCGCCGCGCGCCTTAAGCGGTTTGGCGGTAAAAAGGTGGTGAGTCGCCTCGCCTCGCCTTATCGCTTTAATAACCATGCATATATGTGTGTGTGTGTGTGTGTATGTATACACACACACACATGATTTTATTCTAGCAAAATTTCTAATTAACCTTATGCATTTAATTAAAAACTAATGACAAACTAACTATCTTTAATTAACATTTATCATTGATTAATTTTAATTGGCACTGTTAAAATTGATTAACCGAAATAATAAAATTTGTGTGGGATCTATCTTTCATATTATAGTTTCATGAAACTGCAAAACTACATTAAATTAATCAACTAAAAATCCAAAAATAATTACTAATGGTTTAGGGCCCTATTGTCATTTAGACATTCGTAAATATAAGATTATATTTCAAATTATAAATCCGATTGAATTTGTATTTTAACATAAACTAGAATGATACCAAGATGATAGGCGTGTATATGTTAAGCATGAGCCGTTTATGTGCTTTATCAAAGACGTCGCGTGAAAGAAAAGGCATTGGTGCATTGGCGAATGGACGCGCTTCTTGAAGTCTTGGAGGCGTGGGCGCCGCGACAGCGGACCCGCGGTGGATCGTGGTCGCATGAGAAGCCCAGCATGAAGCGAACCACCGAATCGGAAGGCGGCGTCGCTGGCGCGATCGGACGGCGCATGTGGAGGACACGACGTGACCGTGTGGCTGAGGGAGAAATCCTCCGGCTATTAAATAAGGTAATGCTAATAATACATTAATTAATTATTTTTTATTTTATTTTCTTGCATTATTATTATTAACCATGGCCTAGGGCCCACATGCCACACATGCACACACAGAAAGATAGAGCTAGAGAGACAGAGGAGGTAGCCATGGGCGCCGGTGGAGGAGGCAACGGCGGCGGCGAGTGAGGCCAAAAACCTAAGTGGCAATCGGCTATGATTGACAAGCTTACAACATTAGAGTGTACAAACATTTGGTATCTTGTTTCGCTACCATATGCTAGCTGTTCCTATAACTTGTAAGTGGGTGTACAAAGTAAAGACCAAGTCAGATGGTTCAGTGGAGCGATACAAGGCTCGTCTTGTTACAAGAGGTTTTTAGTAGGCTTATGGTCGAGATTTTGATGAGATTTTTGCTCCAATTGCTCATATGGCTGCAGTCCGTACTCTCACTGTTGTTGCAGTGGAACGCTCATGGACTATATGTCATATGGATGCCAAGAATGTCTTTCTTCATGGTGATCTACATGAGGTTTATATGTAGCCAGCCAGCCACCCAGGTGTTGAGGCTCTTACAGGCTATGTTTGTCGTCTTAGGTGTAATCTATATGGTCTCAAGTAGGCTCCTCGTACTTAGTTTGAGCATTTCAGTTCTGTGATTCGAGCTGTTGGTTTCACTCCAAGTAAGCATGACCTTGACTTGTTTATTCACACTTCTCAGCGGGGTCGCACTTCGCTTTTGCTATATGTAGATGATATGCTGATCATAGGAGATAACATGGACTATGTGGCTTTTGTCAAGAAGAAATTGAGTGAACAATTTATGATGTCAGATTTGGGACCATTGAGCTATTTTCTAGGAATTGAGGTTCATTCTAATGGTGATGGCTACTACCTCTCTCAGCATCGCTACGTTTAGGATCTACTTGCTCGCTCTGGTATGACTGCACCTCGCAATGCCGCCACACCCATGAAGTTCCACCTACGGCTTCGTCTTACAGACGGTGTACCACTGACAGATACTTTCCGCTATCGTCTGCTTGTTGGGAGCTTTGTTTATCTCACTGTCATCAGGCCTAACATTGCTCATGTTATTCATATGCTCAGCCAATTTGTTAGTGCTCCCACCTCAGTCCAATATAGTCATATTTTTCGTGTGTTGAGATACTTGAGGGGGATTGTGTCCAGATGTCTGTTCTATTCAGTTCGAGTAAGCTCCAACTCCACGCTTACTCTAACTCCACTTAGGCGAGTGATCCTGTTGATTGCCGATTTATCACTGGCTACTGTATCTCTCTTGGTACTTTGCTCATTGCTTAGAAGTCTAAGAAGCAGACTACGGTGTTATGCTCTAGTGCAGAGGTTGAGTTTGAGCCCTTGCCGCTACCACCTCAGAGATTGTTTAGCTTCGATGGCTTTTAGCTGATCTTTGTGTCCTTTGTGATAATCTTACACCTTTGTTTTGTGACAATATAAGTGTCATTCAGATTGCTAGTGATCTGGTCAAGCATAAGTTGACCAAGCGCATTGGTGTTGATGCATCATTCACACGGTCTCATTGTCTGCAGTCGACCATCGACCTCCAGTATGTACCCTCAGAGCTTCAAGTTGCGGATTTTGTTAACTAAGGCTCAAACTCGAGAATAGCATCGACTTTATCTACTCAAACTTAGTGTATCAAATCCTCCTGATCCACCTTAAGTTTGAAGTGAGGGTGTTAAGAGTCTTGTACATATTAGTACTCTCTCTCTCTCTCTCGGCTCATGTAGCCTATGAGGCTCAACTAATCATGTCTATATATATCTCCTCAATAATGAATAAGATGTACAGTAGTGAATAGCAAAATCGTACTCCAATATTTCTAACGATATTGACATAATTGGAGTTTGAGACCATTTTGTGAAATATGATTAAATTTCCGAGAGCATGTCTGTTGAGGAAGAGGTCTAAAAAGGCGAACATAAAAACAATTCTGAAAAAAGTTCACAAGCAGCTTCAGGGGTACTGCAAAATCAGAATAACTGTCATAAATAGTTACTTTGCAATGTCGTAGCCTATCACTTGCCTTACCATCCTCCATCTTAATATTAAATCTAAGAAATCAACTAATCAAATCAAAACGTAGTGACAAGGAAGTTACATGGCATTATAGAAAATCTAATACTACTTGCAGATTGGTAGAAGTGTTCAACTGTTCTGTTGCCCCAGGGATCATGTGGTTTTTTTGAATAAAAAACATGAAAATCATATGAGAGTTATTTGTCAAACCAAATTCTGATCTTCTTTATCTGGTTCTGGACCTTTGGCTGCTGTCATACCTGTGCTGCTCATGCCCCTGATGCTAGGATACAGATATTCTTGTACCAACACTGCAAAATATGCTCTGCCAAGTGAGTGCTGAGTTGCAGAGTTGGCTGGACAAGTGAGATTTTACTCCCTTTTATTAAGATCACATACCCTGACAACAGGTTTTTGTTCTGGGTGTCATGTCAGTTAACCGTGGAAAAAAAATACTGGGGTATATTGGTTGAACTTAGAAAACACTAAACTTAAAAATCTCTCCGTCAAATGCTTTAAAAGTTTGAGGATTAAATTGGTAGGTTCACAAAAGTTTAGGGAGCTTTAAGTAAAGTTTATTGAGGTGCTGTGATGTTTTTATCAATATCTGAACTTACATGTTTTTGTACATTGCACAGCATTCAAAATCTTATTCTGTTTCATGCTTAGAAAATCATTCACTTTCGAAAATTGCAAAACCTAACATACCTAGCTTTATGCAGGCTGCCCTGTTCTACGAGGAAGCTTATGCTGCACTTGTTACCCCTCCACTACAGAACCACTTTGAAAGATCATGGGTATCTCACGTCCAGTTGAAGGCCGCTCAATTCAATGCGGAAGCTTGCTATAGGTACGCTATTGAACTGCATGAAAAGACAGAAATTGGTGAGGAGATAGCTCAACTACAGTTTGGAATTAATGCACTTGTGGATGCAAAGAAAACTGCCAGGGGAGCCCCTGGATCCCTTTATGATGCTGCTTCCAGACTAGAACAAGATATGAACCGGAACTTGGAGAGGGCAGTGAATGAGAACAACCGCATCTATCTTATGAGAATCCCAGCAGCCAAATTGTTGGCTCCTCGTCCAGCAGCTTCGCTTGTCCGTTCTGCTTCCATGAGTGAGATATTAGATGCAAAGATAGAAACTGCCCCCCCATCCTCATGAACGAATGCTTTGCCATTATGAAACGAAGGAATGAGACGTGTGCCACTGCATTTGCATGTTAAAGATTGTCTACTGCAGCAAAAATTGCTGGGCCATATATATATATATTGCTGAGGGTGTAAATAGGCTCAAGATCCTATCCTGGTGAATGGTGATTTATGTGGAGATGCAAGTATGATTTGCCATGACATGTTTGTGGTATGTTATCATGGGCAATATGGATGCTTCATCGCTGTGCCACTTCACATCTTGCAAGAATAGTGTGGATGAATGAATTCTTCATTTTGGTGGTAATTTCTACTTTTGGAGTTTTGGTGCTCTTGAAGTGTTCATCTGCTTTGACCGTTGCTGTAAGCGCGTGGTGTCTTAGTGATGAGTTACATGAATTATATGTTTATGCCCAAATGGTTTTGTCTTGCTACTGTTTCAGTATAGAAATTGTATGAGCCGTTCGCTGCTCACAGCTCCTGGTTGCTGACTGTTTGATCCCTGTTCTCAGTTTACTCAATGGTTATTTCTCGTGGTTCATCGAACTCTGGCCCTCTGCGCAGCAACGCCAGATCCAAGCAGCCATGGTCCAAAGTTTTCTGTTTCAGTAAAATTCAGGACAGCTAGTTTGTTTCATGGACACTAGCTTGACCAGCGAAGACGTAGTGGTTTGCTTGAAAATGAATTGAGTTTACCGTCCAAAGTAAGGTATTTCCACGCTCTTCGTTACCATTTCAAACGTATACGATCATTCACCTTGTTAATTTTAACCCATGTTGCATCACTTAGATTACGAGCTGACAATTTTGGCGAGGAAAAATAAAGCTCTCCATAAGCAGGCGTGACTTATCTTCAAAAGCTAGATGAACCTAATTACATATGATGCAGGCTGCAAAACATGCTTTGTTGAGCTCGGTTTACGTTTCGGCGCAGTGTGCCCTCTACTTGACAACGTCAAGGCAAATACAAACCAATATCTCCTCAATGTGGATAATATCGGGAACGTACATGCTGTTGTATAACCGAGGCCCATTTGATAATTTCTCAATTGAGAAAAGAAGAAATGTAAAAGGAAAAAAAAATAGAAGTGGGCCCACCTGTCGGTGAGAGAAAGGAGGAGATAAGGTTGGAGACCGAGTCTCCAACCCTATCTCTCGAGCGCATTCGGCCTGGGCAGCTCCTTCATGAGCCATGCGGCGAGTCTTAGAGGCGCGCATGCGTCGAAAGCGCTTTAGGCGTTGGCCATTGGCTGCAACCGCGCGCCTCCTCTCCTCCTCCTCTTCTTAAGACGACTCCTCTCTTCTCCTTTCATCACCCGAAAATCGGTGAGCCATTTCCCCCCTTTTGGTTATCCTTCTTTTCCGATTTGGCTTCGGTTTTGGGGCTTTGGGAATTGCTGCGCCATTATGGTTGGATCTGGCGCCGTTGGCGGTGAGGACCGGATCCTCCTCCTTGAGTACCCCGGTTCTTCGCGGCACAGCGAGCGATTGGTTTTTTGAGTCAGCGTATTCGGCGTGCCTTGTCCAGTTTCGACTCGGTGGCTTTGAGTACCATCCGAATCGTGAGTTTGCTGTTTTCTGTCTTTGCATTACTTTGCTAAGTGCGCTGTGCTAATTGAGTTACATCTATACTGTTGTTTAGCACTGAGAGACTTTACTTAGTGATGTGGGATCGGTATATGCTCGATGAAGATTTAATGTCAAATTGAAATTGAATACAACAATTGGATATAACTTGGTCTTGAGCTTATAGATTACTTGTTGTTTTCTATTGTGTCGTGCAGTTTATTCATTCGGTTAATGCCAGCAGTCCACCGTGATACATTCGGTTAATGCTTTTAGTTCACTGTGATTCACTCGATTACTGCTTTTAGTTCACCGTGATTCATTCGATTAGTGTCTTCAGTTCACTGTGATTCTTTTTCGGTCATTGTTATATATTCTTGTCAATTGATATCTTGTGTAATTGATTCAATTGCCTGCTGCCAGTGAACTATAAATTGTTCATTTGCATTAAGTGATTGATTAGACTAGCAAGATTTTATTTGAGCTGAAGACCTAATTTATTTCAGATTAATTATTATATTTAATTTGTGATCAAATTTTGACTCAAGTGGCGAGGAGACCAATACCTTATCTTGACCAGGCCGACATCTAAGAGCAATAAACAATCAATTAAATATGAGCATTATGATGATTTTATTTGTTCTCAAGTTCTATCTTTTGAGTATTTTATCCTATTTTAATTAACATGAGAAGATTATATGATAATATGTCTTTTATGTATTTTATATGTCGCTGAAAATATACTTTAATAATTATAATTACTACTGAAATTATTTCTGAATATTTACATCAACCGCTAATTTTAATAACCATGCAATCGCCGAGCACGCGCGTTTGTTTCGTCGACAAGCGTCGATGCTGGATGGATTTGCGAGCGCAGGCAAGGCAACGCAAGCAATCCCTAGCGCCGCGGCTAGCGGCCAAACGGAGCCGGGGGTCAGCTGGCGAGTCGCAGGAAGCGTGTGGGTGTGGAGACGTCGCTCTCGCGCTCGCCTGTTGTTCCTTTGTTTTTGGTTGTTGGTGGCTCGGCCGCGGCGAGCAACCAGAGCCAGGCGTGCGCTCCCGCCTTATCCCGTTACCAGCCCGAGCCTCGTCGGCATTTGCATTTATACTTTCATCTTTATACGGTGGCTGTGACATTTAGCATCGAATTGCATCTTAGCAGATAAGACTGTTCGTAGTTACATGCTTAGCTTCCAGTACGGTCTGTTTGGAACGTTGAGAATTGTTCTACGCTAGGAAAATATTTCCCAAATGCTCAAAATTGCCGGGGACCTGATGCAACGAAACCAAACCAAAGCATCCACCTCGGGAGAAACTCTACGCAACTTCACCGTGTCGCACCCCCTCTTCTCTACCGCTCCTCCACCCCTCGTTGCCTCGCTTCTATCCTCTACTCTCTCCCGCGCCCACCTCCTGTTCGACACCCAACTCTCCAGTCTCCACCCGCGCACCGCAACCAACCTCCCCAATGGCGACCACCACCGCAGCCGTGGCGTCCCCCTCCACCTCCACCTCCTCCGTCCTCCTCCGCCGCCGCCTCCCCTCTCTCGCGTCGGCCGCCGCTCGCCGCCTGGGGCCGCCGCCTCCGCTGCCCCGCCACGCGCGCCTCCAGGTCGCGCTCACCAGCGACGTGTCGTCGACCGACGTGGCCGAAGAGGAGGCCGCGGCCGCGCCCAAGATCGGCAAGCGCGTGCGCGTCACGGCGCCCCTCCGCGTCTACCACGTCATGAAGGCACCCGACCTCGACATCCAGGGCCTGGAGGGCGTCATCAAGCAGTACGTGGGCGTCTGGAAGGGCAAACGCATCACGGCCAACCTCCCCTTCAAGGTGGAGTTCCAGCTCACCCTGGAGGGCCAGCCCAAGCCGGTCAGGTTCTTCGTCCACCTCCGCGAGGACGAGTTCGAGTTCATCGGGGACGAATGAGGCCAGCACCTGTACATGACCAAGTAAGCGGAGCGTCTTTCTTATAGAATAATGCCCGCAGTGGCGGCGTGTGTATATTGTTCTGGTGTGCGGTGAGAGGGATAAAGACTGAAGTCTGTAGGAACTAGGAAGGCATGGCAAGTAAGCTGTTTGCTGGCTGTTGTGCTCTTCCTCCTCCACCGGTTCAACATCTAATTTTTCAGATGTGGGGAATTGTTCCGATGATGATGGTGATCGATAGTCATAATAGTGATCGTTTTGTTGTTGCTTGCTGGCTATGTTTGGTACTTCGTTATTTCGCTGATTGTTCCAAGAAGTTTGTTTGTCCGATTGTTATAGTCTCAGTGCTGCTACTAGGATTATGCATCCTTGCCTCCTTGGTTTATTGAATATAGACATATACGTTTTATATTTAGGATGCCTGATGTTTGTTACGCGGGAATTTGGTTAGGCAAGTAGAACCTCGTTTTGGCACTACGGGAAGGATTGGGAGCATCAAGCTAGATAGGAGAATTTTGGTTTGGTCCTTACACTGGACACCAAACTACCGCGCTGTATGCATTTGATTGTTGAGAGTCAATGCATACCTTTTCGACTTCCTAAATTTATACTGGAATGACTATGCCTGGTCTGAATTCTGATAGCTACGCTATGTCAAATCCTTGAAACCGCCAAATTATCTTATTACAAAGAATACATTCTAATTAAGTAAGTTCTCTAAAATACGTCTTCTAGGCTCGCAAGAATGAACAAACTGTTAAGACTCTAAACTAGGTTCTTGGTCTGGTAGGCGTTCTTTTTAGTTTAGGGGTATTTGGATTCTTATGGTCTGTTTACCAAAACATGTTGCAATTTGTAAATTTTTCTCCAAGTTTGGTTGTGATCTTGGACTCTCCTAAATTCTAGTAGCTTCCACACCTCAACTATTTATGGTGTTATTTGCAGTGCACTGCCCAGAGTAGTCTCATAGCTAGTTGTTTATTTAGCTCATACTTCCACATTGAACAATAATGTAAACCGTCAGAGGCTGCCCACCGCCCCACTAAGACAAAGCGACAACCCAAGGACTGCGATGCCGGGGGCCCTGAGGGACCATGACGAAGGGCCTCTGGATGGCCCCGAGGCCCCCCCCGGAGGAGCGTCCAAAGGCTCCGAAGGTGAACCCGGGGGCACCCCCGGGGAGGTGTCCCGGAGGTCCCGAGGTGGTCCCCGAGGCCGGAGGGGTCCCCGGTCTCCGGGAGGCATGAGCCGAGACACCGGGAAGAGACTCTGAGGTCCTCGTCACCACCAGTAGCACAATGCGGAGGTAGACCTGTCCACCACCCGGGTAGGCTAGGTCCAGGAGGATCACCGTGCTCCGGACCTACTCCTAGGCTTAGAAACTCCCTCTTTGCCCTACGTTAGTGTGCTTCACTAGGGGCACAAGTGTAATTCCATGTACGGGGCAAGAGGCTATAAGTAGCCTCCTCCTCACCGTGTAAAGGATCCTTCTTTTGGCAATAAAAGTGAGAGCATTTCTAGTCCGAACTCCACATCGAGACCCTTCGCCCCTTCTTACGAGGCGGAGGTCTCCTTCTTGTTTTATGTCAGTCGGTTTATACCACGATAGTTGGCGCCGTCCGTGGGGTTGGTGAAAAAAGTCACAAGACCCGAGGCGGGAAGGCCCTGCAAGGTCAAGGCCCAAGGTCTCCCGGCCAAAGCATTGCTGCAGCCATGCCCCCAACACACCGAGGGCCAAGAGAAGCGGGGCGTCCATGGCGGGCGGCAAGACCATGGAGAAGAGGCGAACAACTCCACTCACGGGCGTCGTCGAGGCGACACCCAACCCGCCAAGCATCCTTGCCTAACCCCAACCTCCCACCTACCGGCCATTGGTAGCACAACAAACTTACGAGGCCCTCCGTGGCTGCCAGCTTCTGGCGGCCGCAGAGGTGGCCTCACCACCTTCTGACGGCCACGGACCCTTCCGGAGTGGCCACCGCCCCTCAGCGAATCCCGATTGAGTGATCCTAGTTCCTCGTTAAGCCACGGACTTGAAGCGACGCCGCCCAAGGACTTCAAAATGCCGAAGTCACCCCTTTCAAGGCACCACGGATCCCGCAGCGTTCCTCGAGTCTCACGAAGCGGCCATAGAGGCCCCGGGGGGACGACACCACGAAGGCAAAAAGCATCTCTCCATTTCTCAAGGCGTCGCCTCACATGGTTCTTCACCATCCACGGTCGTCTCGCTTGGAGCGATTCGCGACCTCGTCGCAACAACTTCCAAGGAAACTACGCCGAGCCAAATGGCCAACACTGTTCATTGTAAGCGAGCCTCGGCGAATCCTCCGCAGACTTTTCGGGAGGTTGGCGCGAGGTGAAATGCCAGTGAGGCGTCAACGAGACAACGGTAATCAACGGCAACTGCTTGAGCTGCAGAAGGCCCTCTCGTAAAGGTGGCTCGCAAGCCCATCTCCACCGCCGCCGAACTCTTCGATAAAATGGAGAGTACGACGAGCGAGAGGAAGAAAACGGCAAGAGGCGGAGGTCGCAAGCACCACGACGCCTCAAAACCGGCGGGCGAGCAAGCAAAGAACTAACTCCAAACAGCATAATAACTACCGCCTAAAGGGTCGCGGAGTCTACCATGTAGACGCCACCCCGAAGCAAGAAGGCACGAAAAAAAGGTGGCGAAGGGCATACGAGCAGAGGCCGCGGACGGCGTGGCGGCAACAAGACGCCGCGCAGCGCAAAAGGTCACGTCATCTTGTGACCTTCACGGCGAGTACTCACATACCATCGCAAATTGCCGCACCATCGCGGCCATGAACGACTACATCAACCGCCAAGCAACCAACAGAGGCGAGGCCCTAGGGACTCGAAATCAAGCGCCGTACCACGCCGAGGCCACGATCTGGAGGAGTTCGCGACGAGCCGCGTCGTGGATAATAAACATGATAGCGGGTGGATCCTCGCTGGGCCTCAAGTCTAAGCGGCGCGCGCTTATGCTCGACAAATCCACCACGTCGCGGCATGGCCCGCGCACAGACGGCCACCGTATGCCGAGGTGCCCATCGCGCCGGTCCGGGGATGCCCAGGCATCCACTTCCAGCACCAAGACCTCGTCATTTCCGCTACCATCGCGGACTTAATCGAGCGGGTCTGGTGGATGGCGGAGAGTTCCACGACCTTTTGTTTCGAGATGCCTTCGACAAAATGATGATCCTCGCGGACCGCTTATCGCCGGGCATACCTCGTAAACCCGGGAAGAGCCGGAACGGCGTCGGAGACAACTTGATCTGGCCGTCACATTCGGCAAGAACCCTTGCATACAAGACGGAAACCATCACCTTCGACGTGGTCCACATGCGTGTCAATACAATGCCATTTTAGGCGCGCAACGTTGAACGCCTTTAGGCGACCACAACTACATCGCATGAAGATCCCCACCGCGAGGCGTCATCACCGCGAGGCGACCAAGACCTCGCAAAACAAACCGAGTTAACCATCGACCTTCGCCCGCCATGTGCATCTGATCGCGCCATCTCGCCCGCACCGTGAACCGCCGGCGCATGGGGCCCTGAGGCTGCCGAGGGGCGTTGGAGAAAGTCATACCGAGAGGATGCGTCTCGGAAAAATCAGAGCCACAGGGACGGAGCTTCACGAGCGTGGCGCCATCCTCGGCGTGCTTTGGGCCAACTCCGATATTTTTGCATGGTGCGGAGGACATTCGAGCGTGGCTTCTGAAACCATGGAGCATCGCCTCGCTCTCCGGACCGGCTACACCGAAGAAGCAAAAGTCACACAAGATAACGCCGAGCGGCTACAAAGCCGCCAAGGCCGAAATAGCAAAGCTCCTCAAGGCAGGGGTTGTCAGGGAGATCAAACACTCGGAGTGGCTGGCAAACCCGGTCTTGGTCCAAAAGAGCACGGGCAAATGGCGTATGTGCGTCGACTTCACAGACCTGAACAAGGCCTCCCCCAAGGATGACTTCCCGTTACCTCGCATAGACCAGCTGGTGGATGCTACCTCCGGCTGCGAACTTATGAGTTTCCTCGACGCATACTCCGGGTACCATCAAATCTTCATGGCCAAAGAGGACGAAGCGAAGACGGCCTTTATAACACCAATCGGGACTTTTCGCTTCATGAGAATGCCCTTCGACCTCAAAAGCCGGCAACTTTCACACGGCTCATCACCAAAGTGCTGGCGGAGCAGTTGGGGCGTAACGTCGAAGCCTACGTCGATGACATCGTGGTGAAAAGCAAGCTCGCTTTCTTCTCACGCAGAAGACCTCAGGAGACATTTGGAAACCTTAGGAGGGAGGAATCAAGCTAAACCCGACAAGTGTGCCTTGAGGTCAAAGGCGACAAGTTACTAGGCTTCCTCGTTTCGAAAGAGGCGCTGGCGTGCAACGATCGACGCCTCGCTGCCTCTCACTTCTTTGTCGATCGGTTTGAGCAGACTCTGCCTTCTTCAAAACCCTTCACGGCGGAGCTGGTTTACTGGACCGAGGTTCGCCAGAGCGCGTTCAGGACCTCAAGGGTACTTAAACCGGCTCCCTGCTTAACAAGCCCAAGCCCTGTGCGACCTCTTTACCTCGCCTACTCAATGGCGGCGACAACATGTGATGCTCGTGCAAGAAGATGATGGCCAACGGCCCGTGTACTACGTTTCCGAAGCACTCCAAGGCGCGAAGGTTCGTTACACCGAATTGGAAAAGCTCGCCTACGCCCTACTCATGGCCTCGCGCAAGCTCCGCCACTACTTCCTGGCACATCCCATTGTTGTACCAACATCCTACCCTCTGGCGTTTATGCTCCGCAACAAAGATGCGACCGGGCGCGTTGGCAAGTGGGCGGCAGAACTTCGCGACCTTCGACATCACCTTCGCTACCGCAGACGCCATCAAATCCGGTCCTTGGCGGTTTCGTCGCGAATGGACCCGGCGGATGACCACCTCGCGGAATTTAAACGCGACCATGGACCGTCCCACAGACGGATCATGGCGCGAAGCAGCAGAGCAGCGGCGGCTATCTTGGTCGCCCAGATGGGCCGGAGCATGTCATCGCGAAGACGCCTCGACTTCCCCACAACTAATAATTTGCGAGTACGAGGCTCTCTGCATTGACTCATAAAGTTAAGGCATCTGGCGCCAAACGCGTCATAGTTAAGAGCGACTCCGCCTCATGGCGGCCACGCCGACAAGAGCCGTCACAGAGACCGAAATGGCACGATACTGGAAGCGGCGCAAAGCCGCTGGCGAGTCACTTCCTCGGCATCACCATACAAGCAATCCCGGGGCAACAATGAAGCGGCGGATCGACTTCGCCAAGGCGGCGCGAGGAGGGATCGCCGAAGTCTTCTACGAGGTGCGACAAGCCCTCCCTGGCTGCCAGAGAGCCTCACGATCCCGGAAGCACAGCGGCCGAGCTCCAAGCAATGACCGGCATTAGGCCGAGGACGCGTCTGTCCGCTAGTCGACGGCAAGCCGGTGGCGAAGCCGATCATCGCCTACCTCCAAGGTGAAGAGTTCAAGATTCGCTTGAGGCACGAAGACCCAAGCATCGCTCCCGAAACTACCGCATCATAAGCGGCGAATTGTACAAAGGGGTGTGTGCGACTTATTTCTCGGCGTGTCGCACCAGAAGAAGGACTCTTGAAGCATATCCATGAGGAAGCTGCGGGCGCGCTAAGCTCCTCGGCATCGTCGCAAAGGCCTTCGCCAGAACCTCTATCGCCAACGGCCCGGACGCCGGGACCTCGTTCGCCATTGCCAAGGTTGCCAGTGGGCTAGTCACATTCCGGCGCCGCGTTACCCTCCGGCCGCTACACGTCTAGCCGCCGCGACGATGGGGATCGGACATCATAGGCCCTTCTGGCCGCAGCGACCTCGCTTCGCCTTTGTCGCCATAGAATACTTCTCCAGATGGGTGGAGGCGGAGCCCGTCGCCAAAATCACCGCCGCCGCTGGCCAGAGATTTGCATGGAGGAACATCATCTGCAGTACGGGGTGCCGCGGGACGTCGTCACCGATAACGGCACCGGTTTGACTCGCGGTGTTCAAGGCATTTTGTCATGGCCTCGGTATATAATACGCTTTGCCTCGTGGGCCACCCGAGGCTAACGGAGCCGTGGAACGAACCAGCAACAACTTCGATCGCGGCCTCAACAAAGCGCCTGGTAACGCCAAGGGGCCGGCGAAGAACTCTGAAGGCATTATGGGCCCTCGCGACCGCGCCTACTCGAGTCACAGGTCTCCCTGTTCAAAGCTAGCTGTTCGGGGATGAAGCGATGACCCCTGGGGAGCTCGCCGCAAGGTCTCTGCGGGCAACACAAGACATTGACCTTGCCAACCGCGAAGTCTCCCTCGACCTCCTAGAGGAAGCGCGCGTCGAAGCAATCTCAACCATGGCGAAGTACGCGGATGGCATGGCAAGATCATACAACAAGAAAGTGAGGCTCGCCATTCGCGCTGGCGACATGGTCCTCAAGCGAGTCGCCAACCCTCCACAAGAGGCAAGCTCGAGTCCAAATGGGAGGCCCTACAGATTCGGATTGGCCTCTTCCATCACGCCACCGCGCCATGGCACATGATGTTCGACCAAATCCTCACGAGCCACTGTCGAGATCTCGCTCCTCAGCCGGGCGCCATGAGCTCATCGTCACGAGCCGCCGCCCGTAGGCGGCGAGACCCTCCCGACGCGCGCACTTAAACAAGCATCGCTCACTTGTATAGACCACAGCGTCGACTTAAAACAACAAATTCGAGCCTGAGATAAAGGCGCTCGCCAAGACAAAAGGTTTTCTCATTCAACACTGGCGAGGCCATTACGAGCAAAAGCCCAGAAAAAAGTGTTTTTGCTTGCCCAACATCCAAAAATAAAGGAAAAGAGATAGAGCAAACAGAGACAAAGCGCCCAAGATACATTTCGCAACAAGAGGCTACATTAGGAGTTTTGAGCCGCTCCGGGCAAGCGGGGGGTCACACCTTGCCACAGCCTGCTCGGCCGACGGAGACTTTCCTTTGGCCTTCCTCGCTTGCTGATCCTCGAAGGACTTGGTCGCATCTGCGTGCCGTGCGACGCTTGATAGTCCTCCGAAGGACCTTGCTCGTCTTCTTGCGTCCGTCGTTCCACTTCGCTAAGTCTCTCCGGTAGCCACGGCGGCGAAAGCGGGTGGCAGCGCATCTATATATGCGCCCTCGCCTTTGTCTAAAGACGCCAGGTCTCGCCGGTGCCGCGCGATGATCTCCAGACGTCCGGACGCGAGCATGATAGCCTCGCGACGTTCTTCAACCGCGAAAGGTGATGTCCGTCTCGGTGGCCGGTGAGTCCTCGCGAGGGCCTCGCGCAAGCTTCATCCGGCGTCCTCCAACATCACGGCGCCTCGAAGGTGGCGGACCCACGGTCTCCGGCAACTCGCGCTCCGCCCGTCGCCTCTCTCGCCGGCGATGCCCGAGCCCTTTGCGAAGCCTCCGGCTCGAGCCGGAGCCACGACACTTGCTCCTCCAAAGTTTTTACCCTCACTCGAGGGGCGCGCTTGCCGCTAAGGACCTCGCTCTTGAGTGCTCCTTCTCGACCTCTCATTGGATTTTGCCGAAACACAGTGCGATGTCATCATCTAGCACCGTGCGGCATCATCGTCTCGCACACGGATAACACCTCGTTCTTTGGACACACGGAACGGCAAAGAACACCAAAGTGGCGCCAAAAGACAAACCTTCATCGCGATTAAACACGCGCTCTCGATCATGTCGCTTATGGCCATCTTCTTGAAAAGGCGAGGAGGCGGCGAGTGAGCAAAATTCCCACCGCAAACCTTTCAGAAGCCGGGCTCACGGCGAAGTCTCATGAGACAACGGGGCGCGTCTACATCGGCTCGACCCGCGGCGCAGAGTCATGTCGGGAGTCCGAACCCCACAGAATCGGTGGGGCCTCCTTCGACGTCTTGGCACGTCGCCTGGTGAGCTCTCCTCGCCGGCCAACTTAGCATCGCCCTCCCTGACGGCCACACAAGTGTCAAGGTATGCTCTGACAATCACCAAACGGACTAGCGTTAGTACCTCGCGGAGATTGGTGGGCGAGTGCCTCCTCCGTAACAATGTCAAGACGCCGGAGTGGTGGGGTGCCAGAGTTACCTCCAACTCATGGCGTATACATGCGACGGAGTCTCTTCGTCAAAGACTCCTCGATGGCAATTTGGTCAAGTCGATTCGCCCGTCGCTTTGGCCACCTCATCACAGATCTGCGCCTAAGGGCATCCTCCAAGCCAGCGCCATCATCGGCCGAGCCACTAGGCTCGCTCGACGACAAAGCCGCGAACTTCGCTGACCTCTCGGCTGGGACCGCGCGCCGCCGCCGCGATGGTCCGCAAAGATCCGCGCCTTCCGACGAACCGGCCGCCTCGCAAGGCGGCGGCGCTGCAGCGCCGCGTCAATCGGTCTGGTCCGGCGCCCTCGGCAGGTCGCGCCGCTTTTTCTTCTTCCGGCATTGGTCCGGGCGTTCGGAGAGATTTAAGCGGACGGACCAGTCTGCCCGGTTGAGCCGGCGATCGCGCGACCACTCGTCACACGTTTTGAATGTTCTCGCCGGTATACTACGGCTTCAAAGAAGCCTCGATGCGCCCGAGCGCCTCGTTGATAGCCAGCAACGAACAACCGGCGAGAACAAAAGTCACGAATGCGCGAAGGACAAAAAGCGAGGCTGACGGAAGGCAACGAGGCCGTCAGTCAACATTCATACCGCCGTGCCCTTATCAGATCGTGGTCGGCCGCCCGATTTCGCATTTCCTATCTCCACGCTCGATCCGGGCAAGGCGCCGATCCGGCGCGAAATTCCTCCACGAGATCTGGGTGGAGAATCGTCATCACATCCAAAGAAGCTGCAGGAAACCTCTTCCCGAGCGGTCGGGCCAGCCGGATCAGCCACAAGTCTTATCGGCCCGCCATGCGGCGAAGCCGTCTTCGCGACGACACGTGGTAAAACCACCGACGTCGATCGGTATCGGCGATTCAGCGGCCGCGGCAACGGCTGGCACGACATCGAGCATCGGCGGCGGTGGAAGTTCACGTTGCCAAAGTTGACGTCTCGCCCATTGTTCTTTTCTTCTTCTTGGTGGCGGCGGCGTCGTAGATCTGTGACGATGCCGCCTCGCATTCGCAGCGTGACGCAACATCCACTCGAAGACACCGAAGCTGACGATCGATTCGGTGTGAAAGTGCGCCGACTCCACCTGATAGTCATTGGATTCTTGCACTTGGTGATAGCAAGATCCTTACTCTCATCGGGAGGATGACACTTGGAGATGGGGCAATTTTCTTTGTTTATTTTCACTAACGCCGCTCCAACTCGAGGGTTGGGGATACAAATTATAAGTCGTTAACCGACCAAGCATATGCTAAGATGCTAGTCTAAGATGTTTGTCCTAGATGCTAGTCAAAAGTCGCTAAGATGCTAGTCTAAGATCTTTGTCCTAGATGCTAGTCAAAAGTCGCTAAGATGCTAGTCTAAAGAGATCTTTGTCCTTGAAGGGCACAGAAAAGCCAACACAAAAGAGACTTATCCATCACACCGTATAAGTCGAAGCACGTCCTTAACGAGGTCAACACACGACAGCGAAGACCCGCGTCGAAGAACAGCAGCGAAGACAACCGCCTCATCGTCTCTCGGAGCCGGGCTAGTTTCATTCCGGCGCCGGACCTTCTCAGACTCTCCGACTTACCCTCGTCAACAAGGGTGCCGAGCACAAGGTTGATTCTGAGGACCTCCCACTTCATTGGTATAAGCCACCTCCCCGCCTCCATCTCTAGCACCTCGCCATAATCGGAGACCACAGGCGAACAAAGCGGCATAACAGAGGAAGCGAAATGGCAATGGGGTGGTTCTCTGAGGCGCCGCATATTTATAGGCGCCGGACATACGGTGGAACTCGAGGGCGTCGGCCCATTGTGTAACCGCCACGTGTAGCCTGTCGGCAATCTGTTGTCGCTCATTCATGGTCTTGGCGCCTCGAGGCGCCATGGTGAAAACCCAACAGCGCCTGAGCCGCGGCATTATGGCGCGCACCAACCGGAACATCGCAGTTCGCCAAAGACAGACTTGCACTAACGCGTTTCCAAACCTTGCCACCAAGCCCGGGGCGGTGTGCAGACCTTCGGGAGAATGGCGCGGTTTGACCATGGCGGCACGACCTCGGCCGCGAGGCTTGTCGAGGAGGCGACCAGCCCTCGCGGCCAAAGCGACAACCGAAGGACTGCGATGCCGGGGGGCCCGCAGGACCACGACGAAGGGCCTCCGGATGGGCCGAGGCCCCGGAGGAAGCGTCCAAGGCTCGAAAGGTGAACCGGGGCACCCCGGGAGGTGTCTGGAGGTCGAGGTGGTCCCGAGGCCGGAGGGGTCCACAGGTCTCCGGGAGGTATGGTGAGACACCCCCGAGAGACTCTGAGGTCCTCGTCACCTGACCAGTAGAAGCACAGTGAGGTAGACCGGTCCACCACCGGGTAGGCTAGGTCGGGGAGGACCACCGTGCTCCGGACCTACTCCTAGGCTTAGAAACTCCTGCGCCCCTCGTTAGTGTACTTCACTAGGGGCACAAGTGTAATTCCATATACCAGGCGGGAGGCTATAAGTAGCCTCCTCCCTCACCGTGTAAAAGGATCCTTCTTTTGGCAATAAAAGTGAGAGCATTTCTAGTCCGAACTCCACATCAGAGACCCTTCGGCCCCTTCTTACGAGGCAGAGGGTCTCCCTTCTTGTTTACTGTCTGGTCCGGTTTATACCACGACATAAACTATCATATAGGACAGATATACATGATACATCTATATGTTTGCCATGTTGTACCTAAACTAAATATAAACTACTCCTTGTATACCAAGTATTTCTTTAGCAATCCATTGTCAAGATCCATGCTCCAGGTTGTGCCAAAAAATATTGCTTTGATATTCTAGGATTTGCAAGCTATCCTAATCATGTAGAATTGCATTATATTTCTCAGTTTGTGACGTTATGCATACCCTAAGTTGGAAGCCACGAGATGAGATCAGATGGTGTACAAGGGTGTAGCATACATCTACATGTCAACTGTTGGAATGAACCTTTGATCTATTCCAATGGACCAAAGACCAAAATATACATGTTACATGTGTAGGTAAATATGCAAAGAATACCCTATACAATAATCGGCGGCGGAGCAGGGGCAGGCTCTTGAGCCGAGGCAGGCGGAGCAGGAGGCTCGAGCTTGAGGCTAAACAGAGGCGTGGGGACCAAGCGAGGAGCATCGAGGCGGAGGCAGGCCATGGCAGCCAATGAATGGTGGTAGTAGCGGCGGTCACGTGGGAGGAAAGAGAGGAGAGGAGAGGAGAGGCTAGGGTTAGGGTTAGGGTTTCCATAGGCTCTGATACCATGTTAGAATGAACTCTTGATCTATTCCAATAGGCCAAAAACCAAAACATACATGTTAGAAGTGTAGGTAAATATGCAAAGAACACCCTATATAAGAAACATATCTAACATAAATTACTATGCACTGTTTTTTTATGTTATTATTGTTCTGATCCGGGACATGATCTATATGGGACTTCTTGGGGTCATTAGTTGTATATAGAATGGATCAGAATAACCTGTAGAGCTATATAAGTTACTGTGGGTAAATTGTACTGCTCTAATCATTGATACGAATATACGATAAGGTTAACAACTTTCATTCTGATCTATTTTTTCTTATATGGTTTTCTGTGCAATGTAAGCCAGACCGTCTGCATATTTCCTGGTCATGAACAATAAGTTTTAAATATTCTAGCATCAAATATCTACAGCCTAGTACCCACAAATTATATTGCACCACAAAGGGTGGTGGGTTTCATTCCTGGTGTATGTATCGCAGCAGGCAAATTTGAATCTTTTGGATATCTCATGCTACTGTAAATCGGTACTCTAGCAAGCCAATATAATGGAGGGTTTTGGGCAGTTACCAGCTTAGCTACAACAAAAGTGTTTTTGTTCGCTTACACCTCTCATGAATAACCCAAAAGCATGGTCAGAACAGAAGACCGTACTTCCAAAACTTTCTGAGTAAAATGCTAACACTTTGTGCGCAAAAGTTTTACCTTGCCAGCTTGGGCTGGGCATGCTGTTAGATGATTATGAATGTATTGGAATTACATTTGAAATTTGCTCACGCGATTTGCAAAACTTCCAAGGAAAAAAACATTGTTTTAAAAAAACTGAAATTGTTTGTACTTGATTATAGTGAGGGAAAAGGCGAGGCAAAATGGATTTGAATATTTGGTTATCGGTTGATCAGGTAATCCCATAAATATAGTAATTAATTAGAACTATCTTATTCAGTATGAACTTATGATTTTTTTTTCTTATGTTTGAACTTTGAAGGCATAATGCAGACCGTAGCAATAAATCATCAGATTGTACACTAAAGCACACCCTTAATTTCTGAGAAGGTATGGAGTTGTTTGATGATTACTTCTGTTAAGACTTAAAAAAAAATTTGCGCAAGGACCGTCACAGTATTAGATATAATTGATTTTGCATGGAAGTTTGTCTAAGAAATTAGTTAACTGCAGTGCATGTAAATTTTCAGTCCATATTTTGCAAAGTTTACATATAATGTCCGCATGATTGTGCACCTTTGCATGGCAGGGCAGTGACAACTAACATCAAAATGATGCTCTTGTGCACTATATGGCATTCTTCTCTACTAGATAGAGTTTGTGGCAGATAGAAAGGATCTCAGCATAGTGCATAGGTCAGATCTTCATCCTAAGATGTGAATAGTGTCCATTTGCTCTGCACAGAATCCTATTGTCAAAATCCTTCTGCTTATGCATGATGATGAATACTTAGGTTAGGTTAAAGATCAAGTTCTAATGTAGGCCAGTGGCACTGCTTTTCTTGGACTCTTGGTGCCAATCCACTTTGTGTCTATAATTAAGACACCTGCCAGTTTTTCCTATATACAAGTTTGAGTGTTATCTATTGAATGAAAATGCTAAGTCATATCGTGGTGCTCTTCATGAAACAGGGCAGGCATACATCCCGTGAGGACATTCCAAACAACTGTGAAAGCGAAAATTTGCATCCTTTGTTTCAACTATGCAACGAGTATTAGATCAGTTTTCTGCTCTTTTAATTTGCACATCTGTTATACTGGCAAATAGATATGTTGAGCTCCATAAAATTTACAAGTGACTGAGCCACTTGCCCCAAGTTCTGTACTGTAGTTTTCGTTTTTAGAACCCCTGTGGTGTGGCCGACTCAGTGGTGAGTCTAGTTCAAGCTTCAAACAATATATGCTTTGCCTTTAAAAAAAATAATGTATGGTTTTGTTCCAGACATTACATCTTAGATCTGCAAGCATTGTTTCAACCTGTAATTTTTTTCAGTGAAGTTAACCAGGTCAACTAATACCCACAGGAATAGTACTCCTTAACTTTGGACACTTGTGCTTGTTGACATATTTCTAGCATTGTTTTTTGAACCAGGAAGAAAACCAGCTTTTATAAAGCTAATATCCAGAAGAACAACCACCTACATGGACAAACCAGTTTTACCAAGAACATCCACTAAAAAGAGAACAGCCAACACCAGCCCAGTATATCTAACAGAAGACAAAATATAAATCTCCAGAACCAGGCAAAAGGGCTAGCTAACTACCCTATCTCTCCCTTACAAAACCTTCTCATCCAATCTTCAAGCGTCTTCATCAAGACTTCCAGATTATGGCGCTCCTCCTTTTTTGCTTACCACCCACCAACACTGCAAACACGACATAAATTGGAATACAACTTCAGATGATTGCTTAGGGAAAATCCTCTCAAACGCCATCTTATTTTTGACTTTCCAAAATGTCCAGACCAATGCTGCAAAATTGAATAAACAAATATTATAATTGTTAGCACCCCGTCTGTCAAGCCAGTTATAATGAAAATCTTCAAACGATTCTGGACATCTCTTCCAACCGAAGGCTTCCCTACATCAAGACCATGCAAATTTAGTAAGAACGCATTGAAAAAGAATATGCATTTGTATCCTCTATCACCCCACAAAGAATACAATTCACGTCCCCTTTCCAATTTCTAACCCTAAGATGATAAGTTGTCTGAATCCTATTATAGTAAGTTTGCCAAAGAAAAATTTTAACTTTTAAAGGGATCCTACCAGATCACAATTTTCTCATTCTATAGTCAATCACCCCCACCAAAGGCAAGCCTTCTGTAAAGAGACTTAACTGTACACTTACCTTTACTCTCCAAGCATCAAACCATCCTATCCATCTCTCCAGACAACTCCATCCCTTCTAACTGGATCTTAAGAATTCCCCATTGGCTTTCTTCATCTTCCCCAAAGTTTCTCACAAATAGGATATTCCAAGTCTCATTCACCAAGCAATCAGTTACTTTAATAGCAGATATTTCTAGCATTGTTGTTTGCTGAATGCCACTGAATTCAAATCAAGAGACAATAGGTCTCCTAAAACCCGACAGCAATTTATTAACCTACAGCTTGTTTGATGCACTCTCTTTGACCCACAATTCTGGTATTCAGCTGCCATAAAAATCAGCTTTGTTATAATATAGCACTAGCACTAGTGCCTTTCATGAGGTTTGCTGCCACGGCACATGAGGGAATTTCGATGGAAACCACTCAAAGGCAGCTAGAGACCGTGAGATGTCAATCTGCTTTCTTTTGTTTGTCTGAAGAGAAAAGCACGCATCCTTTTCGTTTGCTCGTTTTTCTTTTCTTTTTTTGATATGTTTCCTTTTACTTGTGTCGCTTTCCTTTCTTACCTCATTTTTCCAGCTTTTGTGGAGCTGTGGTCTGACTCTATGTACATCTAATATTTCCTTCGACTTTGGGTAGCACAAAACGAAACTGTCGACAGCCACCTGATCCTGACCTGATCCTAATTATTTGGAAACTCTCAAAGGAGAGATGCAAAAATCATCAACAACAAAGCCACCGCTCCGCTGACCTGATAGCAAAGATCAAGGAGGAGGGTAAAACTTGGTTTCTTGCAGGGGGCAAGTCCCTAGAGCTTTTTTAGCCTTAGTTAACTTGCAATCGGTTACTCACGGCTTCATCCGCCCTTCTCTATTAATACATCAGGCGGCTCTGGAGGGAGCTTTGAATTCCTCCTCACCTTGGGAATCTCTGGTAGATTTGGCAAATGGATCCTCTCCATTGGTATTGTGCCAATGTAAAGAAGCACAATGTTGTGCGTTAGAGATGCATCTCAATTGTTCGATCGGGAGCCAACGGTCTAGATTGGCAGCTACAACACTATTGCTACAGTACTTAGCACTATACTGTGCATTACAAATACTAGTCGAGTATTCGTGCGTTGTAACGGTTTTCAAATAAACATAATAGAAGTTATTAACTTAGAAGCCCAATATACATAAGGTAATTATCCTACAAATAAAAGTTTCATACATAATTTTTATCTAATCAACAAACCACATATAATCTTATGACAAGCCACAAGTATATATATAATTTAGTTATCCACAGATCAATTATACATGTATACACATATCTATTCTACCAACTCAAAAGATGAAGATGAGAGATGGTTGATGTTAGACTTACCATCACCACCAAATCTTTCTTTTATAATAGTAAAGATTGTAGCAGATTCAGTTTTTTGTAGTTACAGTACACCTCTACAGCAATCATCTTCATTAGGATTCGGCGGATTCAAACAGACGACTCAGAGAGTTCCGACCTGAAGAGGCAAGATTCACCGGTGGCAGCGAGCATAGAGCACGGAGGAGAAAAGACCCTCCGTAACAATTCATTCGTACGTGTACTCACTGTAGGTGGGCCTGTGGCAAATCATGATGCCACCTGGGCCGCCGGGCCCACCGCTCACCAAGAATTGCGTAAGCGTAGCAGCAGGTGGGCCTGGGATTCAATCAATGGCTAATGCTGCTCGATCGGCGGACACGAGTTAAAAAGCCGTCAGCGAATCAATTAATATGACCGTGCCGCCTCCTTATCCTGATCTAATCCTACTACACTGCTCCATCTGAGTTCTGGCCTCCGAGGGCTCGCGTCGCCGCCATTTCTCACGCCCATCACGTGAAACCAAAACAAAATCTGATTCCTTGTGCTGGTGCTGGTGCCATTAACACCACCCTGGGTGACGCCGATCCGATCAAGGAGGAAGAGAATCCAATGACGCCACGGATTGGATAGGCAGCGTGTTGGCGTGCACACGACCGCACATGCTCATGCTCCCGTCTCCAACGGTCGGCTCTTCCCGGCGTTCAAAAATATTAGCGCAGGATGTTTACAGGGTGCAAGAGCAAACGGCAACGGTCGACCTGTGCGTCTGCGTCTCGTAGCCGTCAGCGTCAGGCGAGCGAGGTCGGGTTCGAAGTTTCGAACGCCACCCCTAATTTGAATCGGTGCCGTGCCACCATACGGGTACACTGACGTGTTGCTGACACCGGGGCCCACTGGTCCAGTGACGGGTAAAAAGAAGGGGAAAGGAAGCGGCCAACGAAACAACTTTTCGGTAAGGTGTACTGTTTTTACAGATCCACGCCAGCCGCGACCTCTGGGAATGTGACCCACCACCCACCTCACGCGAATGGCTTTGCGCGCGGTTCTTGATTTAGGGAAGTGATTTTACGTGCGATTCACTAGCAAGCGGAGTAGTAATTAGCAGTAGTAGAGCTGGAGTGCAGCACGTGTCTCCAATTCTGCTGGTACTGGTAGTAATCCACTGAGTATTTTTGAAGAGATGATGAGATAATCGGAGCCAGGCCCCGCCTTCCTCTAACGGACATCGTCCCCACCGAGCTAGCAAGGGAAGAAGAACCTCCATAGAACCGTTCCTTCTAGACCATCATCACCAAAATACATCTATGATCTATTAGGGTATCTCCAATAGTATATTTACAGTGCACCTTAAAAACGATGTAGCATATGTTAAAAACGATGTAGCAAGATTGTCTCTAAATATTGGATATGCCCTTAACCGCAGCCCACAGCACCAGGTTCACGCAGAATCCCTGGCTTCTCCGATACGTGCGCGAGGCAATCAGCAAGAGAAGGATTTGAAATCTCACATCAGCCATGCCCATGCATAAAGTAGACGGTACTAACACAAAGCACGACACAGCCAAACACATAATTAATGCTCTAATCACTTCCCCCGAAGCGCTGCATAAATACCACCTCCTCACACACTGACTCTAATCTTTTCCTTTCGTCCCTCTCACTGTCCAACCCCCAACTCACGAATCCTTCCTCCACCACCCGAAGCCGCCATGGGCCTCTGCTTCAGCAAGAAGCAGCAAGAGAAGCCGCCCGGCCCACCGCCCAGCGTGAGCGAGACCAGCACCAGGTCCAAGAAACCCAGCAAGATTGCCGTGGTGGTGGCCGACGAGAGGGCCAAGAAGACGCCGCAGCCCAAGAGGGCGGCGGCCAAGGCGGAGGAGCCCGCGGCGGACGACAAGAAGGCCGTGTTCGTCGTGAAGACGAAGTCCACGGCGAGTGGAGAGGAGAAGGAAGAGGCGAGGGCGGCGGCGGTGACCACGGTGCCGGTGCGGACGTCGAGCTGCACCAAGGAGGAGGTGGACGCAATCCTGATCCAGTGCGGGCGCCTCAGCCGGAGCTCGTCCGGGAGGGCGGCGTCCAGCGATACGGGGGGTGGCGGCCACCGGAGGCACCCCAGGTCGAAGAGGAGCTATGACTTTGATCAGGAGAGGAAGGCCGGGGGTGGTGGTGCGGATGAGGAGGGCGACTGGGAGAGGCAGGGGGTGCCGGTGTCTAGGCCGTCGCCGCAACGGAGATCACCGCAGCGGAAGCGGTCGGGGAGCCGGGAGAGGAGCGGCGGCGGGAGCCGGAGGGCGAGCCGATCGCCGGGACGGCGTGCTGAGGGCGCGTCCTTGGTGGCGGCGGCGAGCTCCGGCGGCGGCGGAGAGTGGGCGAGACAGCAGCCGGGGAAGATGGTCTCCGTGCCTGCGAGGGAGAAGGGGCGCGCGCCGTCGCCTGCGGCCGCGTCCGGGAAGAGGTGCGCATCTCCGAGATCGAGCTCGCCTGCGAGGTTGGCTGCGGGGAATGAGAATGCCGGCGGCGGGCAGACTGCGGGACCGACGCCGTCTCTGAGCCGGAGCTCTTCCAGGAAGGCCGAGCATTCGCCATACCGGCGCAGCCCCATGGCCGAGATCGACGATAATTCCCTCCGCATTAGCAACAGCAACAACAATGCCAAACCTCAGAAGGTAAGGGATCGACCAAAGTTGGAATTTTTACGCCGGTTCTTACAATTCCACATCTTATCATCTGATAAGCCGCTCAAACTCTTTCAAATAACTCCAGAAATCGACGGAGAATGCGGTCGCCACCGCGCCCCAGAAGTCCTCGGAGCGTGCAAAGGAGCGGACGACTGCAAGCTGCCGTTCTGGGAAGGAGAAGCCGGAGATCGCAGAGGAGGCCACCGTTGCGGCGTCAGAGACGAGAGCACCATCGTCGAAGACGACCGCGACGCGCACGGTGAGCATCGTGGCCGACAGCCTCAACCCGAGGTCAGGCTGCCGGTCACGCCGGGCGTCGCGCGACTTCGACAGGAACCCCAGCTCGTACGCCACCCAGCTCCTCGAGGACATCCAGAACTACCACCAGCAGCAGCAGAACACCTCCGCTGCTACCACCGCCGAAACGCTGCCATCCTTCTCGCTCCCGGTCTGCGTGTCCAAGGCGCGCTCCATCCTCGAGGCCGTGGCCGACCTCAACTCCACGTCGTCGGAGAACGGCACCTGCGAGCCTGGCCGCTCCGTCAACGACAAGGGGTCGGTCAACGAGCCGCTCAGCAGGGACGACCTCGCAGAGCCGAGCGTGCACAAGTACGTGTCCGTGCGGGACATCCGTGGGGACACCGAGCCGCAGGAGTCCGCCGGGAGCAACAGCGTCTCCGGCCACCCGTGGACGCCGTCGTGGGAGCCCAACTCTGTGGAGTCCATGGACCGGACGTGGAGCGCCTCGCGGTCCAACAACGGCGACGAGGTCGTCGAGCAGGGCAGCCACGGCGCGCGCAGCCCGCTGAACAACCGGCGCAGCCCCGGCAGAGCAAGCAAAGGCCGGTCGCGTGGTGCTGGCTCTGGCGGTAACAACATCCACCGTGGACGCAGCGCTCATCGCGGCAGCGTGGCGAGCGGCCGATCGGGTGTTCGCGCCGTCTCGGCGAGCTCGTAGTGAAGGGAAATTAGGCATGTTGCTGCAACGTTGCAGCGTTTGTTAGTGTGTATGAGTTGAAAGGTGGTGGTAGTTTGCGTTGCTGGTGGCAAGATGGATTGCTGCTTTCACAGTCAGATGTGGTGTGTGCTCGTTGTTTGGTGATACATTGTTCAGATGTAGTCATGGGTTGCGACATTGGCAATCATTGTTTGTTCGGCTGCAAACTTGAATCTTTGTTCAGATGTAGTCTGCTGATTTGATCAGTTCTAGGCAAGTTCTAATTAATCCGAAGGCTCTCTAGTCTCCCATGCTTCACATTTTCTGCAATTCAATTGCCGTATACGTGTCCGAACAAAATAAGTAGGAATTCACTGTTGTTTGTCATTCTAGCAGAACCATTTTGGTATTCAAGGGTCTGTTTGGTTCAATGCCAAGATGAATCAAACCAAAATTTTCGTAATATCTTGAAAATTTGGCTAACGTTGGTTTGATTCCAAATTTTAGTAATACCTTCAAAATTTGGCAATACCAAATATTTTCTTCACTATTTCGGAGCTGGATTCAATCTACCGCCAATATTTTGGTAGGCAGCCAAACAATTGCCAATACAGGTGGCATGTGATAGTTGGTTGATTTCAATGCATTAATTGCTTAGTTAATTTGATTAATCAGTTTCAAATGACCATATTTTCTAAACTGAGCATTTGTGATCCGTTCGAACCGTTGTGTTTCTTGTCATTTTATCAACAAAACAAGACCCATGTTGACATATTTTAAGGCAAAAAAAAATAGATGTCATACAGAACCCACGTGTCACTTTCATAATTTAGGCAAATTTTGGTATGACTGCAATCCAAATACATTAATTTCGGTATTGCCCGTGAATTGGTAAGGCTACGATCCAAACACTATTTTTTTTTGATTTTGGCATTGCCTGAGGTTTGGTAATACCAAAATTTTGGTATAGCCACCTAGGGTCACAAACCAAACAGACCCTCAGAAACCCGCACAGCCCCATTTCATACTCCCTTCTGATCAGTTATATAGCCTAATCTACATCTCCAGCTTCTCAAATTGGTAGAAAAGGCATTCTCATTAGTTTATGAAGTTCTTGGTTGAGCTTAATACTATTCCAACATACAAAGTTACGGTAGTATAAATCAAATTCATCACTGTTAGAACTTAGAAGAGAAAGACTATGGTTTGCATAAGTACTGCGTTTCATTCGGCAAGAGCTTGATGTTTTAAGTTTAAGTGAGAGGTTCAGATCGATAAATTACTAGTTTTTAGTTTGAATTTAATAGCTCGATTTGCAGCGAAACGGCTTTCGTAGCTCAGTTGGTTAGAGCACCCGTTTAGTAAGCGGGGAGTTCTTTGATTTCAACTCTCAACAAAAGCACAAATTTTGTTGAATTTTTATTAGGCATACATTTCACGAGCCATGGCGAGGAACGAACCTAAGAAGACCGAGGAACTAAGGAAGCGAATAAACACCACCACCATAGGAAGTTATGAACACACGACGGTGCTGAACGAGAGGCGCGTACAAAACTTAGCTGGTGGGCACGCACTTCTTGGCCCTTGCCCTTTTTTGGGCTCTCACACTTGACCACGCACTTCGCGGCCGCCGGGACGCGGGTGAGGCGGGACGGCGTCGTGTAGCATCTCGCTGCGCCTTTCTTGAGCCCCCGTCCTTTGTCTGCCCTCGATGACCAGCTTCGTCTCGTTGGCTGATACTTCCCTCTTGTATGTATATCAATAATAGGATACAAGCATCAGGTTCCGGGATAAAAGAACAAGACAGGGAGTAGATTGGAAAGGGGACTAGAAGAACTGGAAGAAGAAGTTCAGAGAGGGGAATATTCAGTCTTTACAAATCAACATGTCCTAACGGAAACGCCCCAAGAGGCTTAAGTATTCCTTCCGCCCAGCACCGACAGGCAAGCCCAACCTCACGGCTTCAGTTGGCGCAGCCCTCACGAAACCCAGGTATCCGTCGGATATCGATCCGACGGTCGTCTCCTTCGCTTGATCTCTCCAGCCTCTTGTCGACAACCTGGATCCTCCTGTTCCCCGTCCGAAGCACCAGCCGGGTTTGTAACATTCCCCTCTCCTTCAACTCGGCTTGTCCCCAAGCCGGGGCATGAGGGATTCGGTTCTTCAATTCGACCAAGTCCTCCCAGGTCGCCTCGTCCGTCGAAGACCCTGACCACTTCACCAACACTTGAGTGGTCAAAACAGCTCCTGCTCGATGGAGACGCCACTTCAACACGCGTTCTGGAACTTGTTCTTTGTCAGGTACAGGTAGCTGCTCCAACGCCTTTTCACTCGGAGCTAGAGCCTTCTTGAGTTGTGAGACGTGTACCACTGGATGTATTCCGCAACCCGGCGGTAAAATAAGCTTGTATGCCACAGTTCCCACCTTCTTCTCTACCTGGAACAGACCAAAATACATGAAAGTCAATTTTCGATTAGCTCTTACAGCTACTGATGATTGCACATAAGGTTGCAGTTTGAGATACACCCAGTCCAAAGGGAGGAACTCCTCTCTGATTGATGCTTATCAGCCTGCATTTTCATCCTCTGATTAGCTCTATTGAGATGTTGATGTAGCAATTCAGTCATCAACCCCCTTTGCTGTAACCACTTCGTCAGGTCGGCCGAGGCACATGAAAAGGAATCTGTCACACCAAAGTGTCTTGGACTGTGTCCGTAGAGTACTTCAAATAGCGATTTTTTCAAATTGGTATGGTAAGATGTGTTATACCAAAATTCAGCAAGAGCTACCATTCTGACCATCTTCTCGGACACGCATGAACAAAACAGTGGAGGTAGGTCTCCAAGCACTGATTAACACGTTCGGTTTGCCCGTCGGTTTGAGGGTGGTATGCTGAGCTCATTCATGAATCGAGTGTTCACCGGTGGAAGAGTTCATACAGATTCTTGGTAAAGATCCTGTCATGGTCAGAGATGATAGACTGAGGCAAACCATGAAGTTTGAAGATGTTACCGATGAATGCTTGTGCCACCTGGAAAGCAGTGAAGGGATGGGCCAACAACACAAAATGTGCGTACTTGGAAAACTTGTCCACCACAACCATCATACTGTTATAGGTGGTCGATTTCGGAAGGCCCTCAATGAAATCCAAGGAGATCATTTGCCATGCTTGATCAGGGACTGGTAACGGTTGTAGAAGACCGGGGTACTTGACGTGTTTAGATTTTGCTTGACCATAGATTGAGCACTCCCCCACAAACAACTGAATTTGTTTCTTCATTCCCGGCCAGGCAAACAACTTTTTGGTCTTGTTGTATGTCACTTGAAACCCGAGTGCCCCCCCCCCCAATGACACTTGAATGCATATAATGCAGAATTTTCTGTTGCAATTTGATGTTGTTACCAACCCAGATCCTTCCATCGTAACGTAGTATTCCTTCCTTGAACGAAAATTTCTGGTGTTGCGACTTCCCCAAACTTAACTTAGCTATCAATCGGCTAGTTTGGTTGTCCTCCTTATACCCTTCGGTTAATTCAGTTAACCAAACTGGTATGCAAGTAGACAATGATGTCAGTTCCTCATCTTGTAGCGAGCACTTCCTTGACAAAGCATCGGCTTGATTTTCCACCCCCTTCTTGTACTGCAACCGATATTGGAGCCCAAGTAATTTGGTCATTGCCTTATGCTGCCATGGAGTGGTCAATTGCTGATCATCTAGATGCACCAAACTCCTCTGATCAGTCAGAATAATGAACTCCGCCTGCTGCAAATACGGTCGCCAATGACCGACCCCCATGATGATTGCTAAACTCTCTTTCTCATAGGTCGACAGTCCTCGAGTTCGGGGCCCCAAAGATTTGCTAAGATAAGCGACCGGATGTCCCTCTTGCATTAGGACCGCTCCAATTCCCTTATCTGATGCATCAGTTTCAAGTTCAAAAGTTTTGGCAAAATCCGATAACACTAGAACAGGAGCAGTAATCAGCGCATCCTTCAGAGCTTGAAATGATGCTTCCGTCTCTTCCATCCATACAAAGACCGAATGTTTCTTCAGCAAGTCTATCAGAGGCCGGCTAATCAACTCAAAGTTGCGAACAAACTTCCGGTAATATCCGGCAAGTCCCAAGAATCCCCTAACCTATCTCACATTTGTCGGACTCGACCAATTTCTCACAGCCTCGATGTTCTTGTCATCAGTTGATACTCCCTTCTCACTAATAATGTGTCCCAAATAGGTTAACTGTTGTTTAGCAAATGAGCATTTGTTTCTCTTGATCTTCAGCTGATGCAGATCCAAGATCTCCAATACTCTTTTGAGTAAGTCTTCATGTTCCAGCAAATCGAAACTATAAATCAATATGTCACCGATGAATACAAGAACCCCTTTGCGTAACAGTGGTGCTAAAATGACATTCATCAATCCTTGAAATGTTGCCGGAGCACTGGTAAGACCATAGGACATTACTCTGAACTCAAAGTGCCCGTGGTGGGTTTTAAACGCAGTTTTATGTTCATCCTCCGATCGCATACGAATTTGGTGGTACCCAGCCCGTAAATCCAATCTTGTGAACCATCTTGACCTAGCCAACTCATCTAATAACTCATCAATAATGGGTAAGGATATCGGTTTTTACGATGGCGGCGTTCAAATGGCGGTAATCCACAAAACCTCCAAGACTTGTCTTTCTTTTGTACTAATAGCACTGGGGAGGAGAAAGGACTTGCACTGGGTTGGATAATTCCTTGGGCGAGCATCTCTGTGACTTGTTCCTCGATCTCGTCCTTTTGAGTAGGATTATACCTGTAGGGCCTGAGATTGATCGGCTTCACCCCTGACAACAAAGAAATAGCATGATCAAACTCTCTTTGTGGTGGCAATCCTTGTGGTTTGGTGAACAGATGATCGAATGATCTTAATGATCATGCTATTAGGGAGGCATTTACATGTCTTCTTCCTCAATGACACTTACAACAAATAATTGGTTGGCCTCAGATTTCCTTGCGGTATCGCCCAAACTAAACAAAGATTGCGTTAAGACAGATTCTTGCCTAGTAAACTGATTTTGCTCCTTGGTGTTGGAAGGACATGATCTTCTTCCGCCAGTGTACATTCATTGGGCTGTGTTGCTCCAACCAACCGATCCTTAGAATCAAATCATAACAACTCAAAGGTAACACCCTGAAGGTGGTGTGAAATACATGTCCTTGAACCTCCCACTGGCAAAGCGACAACTCGGTTGCACAGTCCAACACTTCTCCGTTGGCCACCCTAACTCGAACTGGCTTGATTGACCGTTGAATACCATCTAACCTCCTGGCCAAATCCTGACTGATGAAGCAACTGGAGCTGCCGGAGTCAATCAGCATGGCAACAGCTAGATTTTGAATAGTACACTGTAAACGGAATGTTCAGGCATTTTGTTCTCCCATTACCGCTTCCTTTGATAAAGACAACAACTCCACTTCCACTTGCGAACCACTCTCGTCTTCCTTCTGCGAATTTAGTTCAATGTCCTCTAGCATATCCCATAGCTCTTCTACCACATGTAATTGTACCATGGCTGCACATTTATGTTCTCTAGACCACTTCTCCCCGCAGGTGCGGCGTAGTTCTTTGGCTCTCCTGTACGCACGAAGAGCCCTGAGCCTGTCCTCCCCCAGAATCACTCTTGATCCCTCCGCACTTCTCCGATCCTTAGGTCGGTTACCTCCTCCCGGTCCTCCCCTTCCTGGCGGTAGAGGTAGAGGTATAGCGGTGTGTAGGCTGGCACGCATACTAGAAGGGTATTCCCCATAGTGGGGGTCTCTCTTCACTGAATCCATCACTTCCTCCTGAAGACACGCTAATGACACTGCTGTGTCCAAATCCTGGGGTCGATGTAACACCATCGCAGAACGTATGTCAACCGGCAATCCATCCACAAACTGAGTTACAAAGAACACATGATTCCACGAAGCATGATGTGCTAACAGGTTGTGCATGATCTCATTGAATTTCTCCGCGTACTCAGTCACTGTGCTGGTCTGACGAATACGATTGAAATGCCTCGCTAACTGCTGAAACTCTTCTCTCCCAAATCTGTGGCATACCACCTCCACGAAGGTTTCCCAACATCCACACTGAGATGGGTTTTAGAGGCCTGTAACCACAGCAAGGCACCTCCCACAAAATACATTGTCACCAATTGAACCATAAACTAGCTGAACTGAACAAATTCTAAAGTAATTCTCAGATTTGAGTTGCCATGCTTTTGGATTTTATCCATCAAAAGGTGAAAAATCCATCTTAGGAGGAGGCAGGTGATGATGATGATACCCTCCGTGGTGTTTATAGTATGCTCCTCCGAAATCCCCTGCATGTGACCCCGAATCTGGGCGCTAAGACATCCCCAGGCCTGGATGCGGCGCGATCAGGCCCTTCTCCCCCATGTTTGTTCCTCAATGGATCGATTCCTCTCCTGGTGTGCATGACGCCCTCTTGGCCTTCTACTGATCGGCCCTTGCCGCCATTGATTCAGCTTGGCGTGCAGTGCAGGAAGAATCGGCGACAAGTCCCTACGAACCGCCTTGATCTTGGATTGCGAAATCGATTGACATGTGTCCACAGATTCCCAACCTCTGCCTGAACTCCTTCCATTGATGTTTCCATTTCTTGCTTCCATTTCTGGAGTTCGAACACCTCCGGCTTGATTTCTTCCACTGTGGTCTGAATAGCATCGCTCTTGGCTTGCAAAGTCTTGATCGAGTCACTCTGGGCAAGGATGACTCTCGTCAACTCTGCCATCTGTTGTTCCATCTCTTGTGATCGGGCTTGAGCTCTCATCTGGTAGCGTGGAAGATCCAGGATGAGGAACGGCTCTAATACCAATTGATACTTCCCTCTTGTATGTATATCAATAATAGGATACAAGCATCAAGTTCTGGGATAAAAGAACAAGACAGGTAGTAGATTGGAAAGGGGAGTAGAAGAACTGGAAGAAGAAGTTCAGAGAGGGGAATATTCCTAACAGAAACGCCCCAAGAGGCTTAAATATTCATTCCGCCTAGCACTGACAGGTGGGCCCAACCTCACGGCTTCAATTGGCGCGACCCTCACGAAACCCAGGTATCCGTCGGATATTGATCCGACGGTCGTCTCCTTTGCTTGATCTCTCCAGCCTCTTGTCGACAACCTGGATCCTCCTGTTCCCCGTCTGAAGCACTAGCCGGGTTTGTAACATTGGCCGCCACGCGCTAGCCTTCGACGGCCCCGTGGTCGGAATGGAGACTCTGCTCACCGTGGCAATTAGCAAGCGCGAACAAAAGGCACCATCACGAAGCAAGTGGTCTCCACTCTCCATGGCTATTAGTCTGTATTATATCCAACCAGCCTCAATTTATATATGTACAGATCTTGTGGGGTATGTTCATGGGCGGATCCAAGAAATAAAGCAATTGGGGTCGTCACTATGAACTAGTTTATCTCCTATCTTAGAGAAAATGCAAATTTGGCTATGGTACATTAGGGTCATTAAAGCCTTAGGCCTTGTTTGGAAGGGTCGGAATCGACCAGGATTGGGGATCGATCCACCGGGAACATCCTGCGGGGGTATTTTTCTCGGTCGACTCTGCGTCGCTGCTTGGCTAACTCCCAGGATCGATCCATCCTCCCCCGTTCCAACCCAATCCACGAGGGTAACGAGACTCGCCTCGATCGCATGTTTCTTCCCCGTCACTGTGCTCGCGACTCCGCGAGACTACTCCGAACGACGTCGCCTCCCCCTTTCTCCCCCTTGCCTCCGGTGACGCGGATCCCGCCGCCTTGGGAGGAACATCCAGTTAGTCTCCTCCTCTTCCTCCTACTACGATTTCTAGGGTCTGTAGCCTCAATTTTTTTTCCAAATTTTCTTTATCAGATCCGTGGTGCCATGGTTAGAGAGGGGAGGAGAACTCCGGCCAGGGAGCTTACAGCAGCCCACTACCATCCGTGGTGGTGTTGCTCAAGGAGACTCTTCCAGGCGTGGGGAATCGAGAAGCGCATGGGAGGCGGCAGTGCAGGTGTTCGGGCTTAATGGAGATTCGTCCTCCGCTTCTCCTTTTGGTTCTTGGTTTGTGTTACTAGAATTTCTGCTTCTACTTGTGTATGGATTGCATTGCATTGCTTCTGCTTCCAGCTTTCTCTTTTTGTGTTAAGTGGCCGGATCTCTCTTTCTATCCCCCTTTTGCTTCCTCTTTCCCGATGCGATGCTATATATGATTGTTTTTGGAGACTAGTATATATTAACCTTGATCCCAACCTTTCCCAGATATGTTGCGTTGGTGCCTGAGCTAATGTGGACTCCCAAGAAAAAGCTGACCGGCCTAAAGAAAGAAAAGAAGCAGAGAGAGGTATATAGCTAGATCTCATGCATCCTATCCTATCGGCTTACATGCATCCATGATTACATTCCATGATACTAGGAGGATGTGTGGGGTGTGTTTTACAAATGTTATAAAAAGTAGAGTAATAAAGAGAGCGAGGGGAGGAGGGAAAGAAGAGAGCAATTGAATTTAATTGATGGATGTGTTTGAGGAATGAATGATGCATGGATAGCTGCTAGTCTTGAGCTTGAAAAAAAGCTCATGTCTATCCACTCAAGAGCTGATTGATTTTCTTTTCTTTGCCTCCATCGTGATCGTGATCATCGGTAAATTTCTTTCTTATAGCTGGTTGTCTAAGATTTGTTTTAGTCAGGTTGGGTTGTCCAAGATTTGTGCATGATTGAGCAGATACGCCAGGTTGGAGAAATAATTTTCTTTTCTTTGCATAAGTTTAGTGCATAATGTGTGGGGTGTGTTTTAGTCAGGTTGGAGAAATAATTGTGCATAAGTTTGTTTTCTTTGCTCAAGGGCTGATTGATTTTCTTTGGGAGTGGGAGGTAGTCAGGTATATCAGAGATGCCATGCATGCATATACTGAATCGAGTGATTTCTTTAAATATGGACAATTGGTTAGTTATAGGATAAGATGATCAATTAATTACCTTACAGCTTATATGTTGATGCGATCATGTCAGGACCCCGGATATGCAACCCCGGGACCCTCTGTGCATTCTAAACTAGTTCCATAATCAATAGCTAGCTCACACAGTTGCAACATTAGTGTATTCATATCCATACAACAAACTATAGATGAAGTAGATAAATTAATATTATTTAGTAGCAAAAGGACCTTATGATCAAGTCTTCCAACGTTTGCCACGCAGGGCTTAACAAAAAAAGGTAACTTGTAAGTTGCAACGAAAACCAAACATCATGTGGAGGCCACCCAACATGCCCACAGGCAATCGAGTGGAGGACGCGACCTAGTTTGCAAAGTCTTCAAAGTAGTCTTCCTTGTAGAACTCGGTGTTCCCTGGTTCTTCTTCGGTGACTGATCAACAAGTGGCGCAAAGCCATGAGTACTTCAAGTACTCAGCAAGTCGTAGGAAAATGTATGCAAGTAATATTCATGTAAGGCTTGGCAAGAATAGCTTTATGGCTTATTTTGCAAAAAGCAATATTGACAATAAGTAGATTGTAAAGCACAATTTAAAAGATTAATACATAGATAATCCATTTTCTTTGAGACAACTACTGAACGCCCCGTTCACTTTCCAACCATCAACCAAAACCAGCTACTTAGATCCATCCAACCCATTCCAATATTTTATGAAAATCTACCCCTCGTGTGAAATCACCAGGCATTGTCCATAACCGGGGACACGACTATTCGAATACTTTTACACTCTGCAGAGGTTGTACAGCTTGACCCACAAGAGATAATCATCTTATAATGTCAGACATTGCACGCTTTCGAAGGCGTGCGACTAAGTGATTATCACAAGACTTTTACAAAGCTCTGTTTTGACTCGGTTCTGCCCGCTAAGGTTTCGCCATTGTGGGCCCCCTCTTACGCCGCTTATTCACCCTTAACAGAACCGAACCGAACCAAAACATTGCTAATTAGTTGGCCAGGTCCACCCCATAAATGGACTTGTGGTTGCACGGTATGGCCCAGATCAATGGCGCACAAAATTAAGTCCTTAGTGGTTGCTCAGACGAGATGTTCCGCATCCCAATGTGCTTCCACACCCACCTTCACCACCACCCACTCGCCCGAGCATAAATCATTTTCGTTCAACCCAGCCAAATGACAACTCTTGCCATGGCACAACAAATTTTATCAATAGTGGTTCTGCCATAATTCCATAATTCATTAGGTCATGTTTATTCATTCTTTGAGTAAGTGATCATGAATATATTGCGACTAAGCAAGGCTAAGCATAATGCGACCCAAGTTGGTAGTACAATAATATCCAACTAATAATTAACCATCCTAAGGTGTCTAAGGAATTATCTTATTCAAGGGTACATGTCATTCACAATTTATCAAGAAGGCATAATGGCAATTAGGTAATTAACTATTCTCGAAACTATTTTTATACAATTAGCCATACATGTTTATATCAAACAATATAGGTTTATAAATTGGGGACGACATGATCAAAAGTCTATGACTTGCCTTTGTTGTAGAGTTGAGATGCTTCGATCGTTGGGTCTAAGAATTCTTCCGAAACTCCGGAATTTATACGTGTGAACAAAGCCAAATAAATTAAAAAATTCCAAATAAAATCCCAAAAATTACCAAACAAGCACCAATAGAAAGATAAAGAATTTATATGAATTTAGAAATTTGAATCACTCGAATCGGAGTTCGGACAGAGAAGATATGGCCTTCGAAAGTTTGAAAATACATAAAATGAAGAAAAAGGGGATTTTCGGAATTTTTTTGAATTATTTTTCTAAAGGAAATTCGTTTTATTGCGTCAGCATGATGTCAGCCCTAGGATTTTAATTTCGACCGAATTATTTTCCAACGGAAAAAGATGAAAATGCCACATGGGCCTACGTGGACTGCCACACATGCAAAAAGGATGAGGTGGCGCTGATGGAGGTGCCAAGGTGGCGGCCACGTCGGCCGAAGCGGTGGCACCTTCGCCAACGGCTCACCAATGAACGGCGGGGGAGGTGTCGGTAACAAGGGCACCGGTGGCTAGAGGAGCTTCTGGCAAGTCTGGTGCGCGTGTTTTGACAATGGCACCGCAGGATGGCCGGCGATGGTGGGAAAAAGGCGGACGGCGAAGGTGGCTTTGGGGTTCCGACGACGGTCCGGAAGCGAGGAGGCGCACACGGGGTGGCCCTTGTCCTTGCGATGCCGGAGGTGGAGTCGAAGGCGGCCGAGGAGCTTCAACGGTGGCGCTAAGGGCAGCAAAGAACTCAAAATACGGTGAAGAGAAGGTGAGAGAGGAAGAGTGAGTCGGGGGAGAAGCAAGAGGAGGCCATGGCGCATCCGGTGCTCCCTTTTATAGGGCTCGAGGAGGTCCGGAGGCGGGATGGGCGAGCGTGGAGCGGTGATGGGATTCGCGGAGCTCCGGGCATGGGCGGCGGCAGGTGAAGAAGACAATGCATGGGGAGGAGTGGGTGGCGGCAATGGGCGCGGCAGAAGCGCAAGCATTAAATGCGCACGACGGGGCGACAAGTGAGTCGGCAAAAAACACGGCGTGAGCGTTGACGCCGAACCCGCTCAGCATGGGCGCTATACCGCCCGAGGGAGAAGATGAGGTGGCGGGTGCGGTTGACTGGCGGGGCCCTTTGTCGTGAGAGAGGGGGAGGGAGGCCTGATTCGGGCCGTGAGCAGTAAGCCGCGTGTGTGGGTGGGAGGCTAGACCGCGAGAGCAAAGGATGGAAACGGGCCGAAGAAATTCGGCCCAAGGTGAATATGAAGGTTTAAAAGGATTTTTGAATAAAGAAAATACCAGAAATTGGAAAGCATTTTTAGAAAATAGTAAATAGAGTCCAAAAATTCAAGAAAAATACACATAAATTACTTGAATTATTTAGGACTTAGTAAAGATACTTTAAACTTTACTTTTGCTTTTGATTTTGCAAATAAATTATTTTTAGCTTTGGGACAAAAGGGAAACATCTTTCTAAAATCCAATAAAATACTTAAAATAATATTTTTGACTTTAACTCCAAATAAAAACCAGAAAACTTGAATAAACCAACTTTGAATTAATTGAAGTTTGATTAATTCAAATTAAATTGCTTTTAAATTCTAAAATTTCAAATTAAGCTTTAGAAATTCAATAAAACCAAATGGTTAATTTAAAAAAAAATTCAAAAAGCCCAGAAAATAGGGATGTTATAGATCCCTGTGTTGGTGAAGTAATTGCTTCTAGTCAAATCAAAATCTGAACTAGCTCAATTCTGTTTCATAGCTTACCAGGCATGGTGCCAGTTTGCGTAAGCAGATTAAGAAGATGGAGGTCTCCCAGCACTTCAAGTACTACTGTGAGTTATGTGGCAAGGTAAATCTGTGGATGATTATAATGATTAGTTGTCTTGTTTCTAAAATGGTTGCTCATTAGCTTAGGCTCCACATATACATGGTTATTTTCTCTGTTTTCACCATCTGCAAAGCCAACCTTAATATGTAACTAGAACATTTTGCCTGTTGAAAACATGTTAGATGTGTTTGGTATCATAGGATATCTACTACAAGATATTAGTACCCATGTTTCTTTGTTAGAATATAATCTCATATGGCTGTTTTAACTTAGGTGCAATGATGCAACCAACCTTCCATTCTGAGCTCTTTTTTATTCCACTCACTTGTTGATTGAAGATTGCACCTCTTTTTTATTCCGCTCACTTGTTGATTGAAGATAGCACTACAAGAGTTCATAAGTGGTTCGTCTGTGTATTGTTCAGCCCTTTGATGACCACATGTTTATCATGGTTTGCTTCCCTATGATACTTGTCAAACACTGGTCAGTCAAAATATATTAAGGACTGTGAATCTGTGATGGTTGGCCATACTTGTCAAACACTGGTCAGTCAAAATATATTATCAATAATCCCATTTATTTCATGTAATGGTAGCATTTATTAAAAACCTTTCTGTCTCAAACCTTCTTATCTCCTGCAAACATATACAATTGTCAATGAAAGTGTCTTCTAGCAGTTAACCATTACTCCTTTTGTGTGACAGGCTTATAACAAAGAGTGACATCATGGAGATGAGTGGAAACTTGGTTTAAAGTAATGTTGTCAGAGTTGTACAACCTTTTGACATGTCCGTTGAAATATTGGAATGCATCTAAATATGTCTGACTGTTAGTTATAAACTTTGTGGTCTCATGTTGTTGAGATTGTCATGTTAAAATCATTAGAGTATTAGAGCAAATATCTAACTGTTGAGATTAACTGTGGATTTTTTTACATCTTTCTCATGTTGTTAAGGTTGTCACGCAATGTTGATTATCTATTTTTGTGGATTTTTGTACATCCTTTCAACTAGCTTTCGAATTTTCTAAACGCTTATAGATTTTTCTATGTTTATGTCTTGTAGTTTTTTGGATTATATATATATATATATATATATATATATATATATATATATTGTGTGTGTGTGTGTGTGTGTGTGTGTACAGGGGATTTAGGGGAAAATGACAGGGGTCCTCACACCCCATACATATCTACAATAGGTTAAGATGTGGCTTGGGGTGTCCTCTTATCTTGGGCTAGAGATGTTCATATTATATATACATGGTTATATCTAAAGAAAAATGGTTTTTGACTCGGTGTCCTGTGCCGGGTGAAACACTTATGGGTCCGCTGGATGGCCCATTCTCCATTCCGTAGGAAAATTCACCTATTAAAAGGTGAGGTTAAGGCTATTTTTCCTCTGAAGTGCTAATATGAAAACCATATTCTCCATAAGGAAGCGGGGCGAGCCAAGGCCATTCCCTACTCCCATCACCGCTACCCACATGAGGCCTCAAAACTCCTATGACATGTGAGCCACTCGCTAAGCTTGTACCTGCACTAGATTATGGCTCATTTTACTCATGTACACTTGATTTTTCTATGTTTATATCAGTAGTTTTTTGGATTATATATATATATATATATATATATATATATATATATATATATATATATATATATATATATATATATATATATATATATATATATATATATATATTGTGTGTGTGTGTGTGCGTTGGGGATTTAGGGCGAAAATGACCGGGGTCCTCACTCCCCATACATATCTACAATAGGTTAAGATGTGGCTTGGGGTGTCCTCTTATCTTGGGCTAGAGATGTTCATATTATATATACATGGTTATATCTAAAGAAAAATGGTTTTTTGACTCGGTGTCCTGCTGCACTGGTAGAAAGCACTTATAGAGTCATACACAGGATGGCAATGGCCCATTCTCCATTCCCCGTCGGAAAATTCACCTATTAAAGGCTGAGGTTAAGGCTATTTTTTCCTCTACGGAAGTGCTAATATGAAAACCATATTCTCCATAAGGGAAAGCGGGGCCAGAGCCGAGGCCATTCCCCTACTCTCCATCACCACTACCCACATGAGGCCTCAAAAACTCCTATGACATGTGAGCCACTACCGCACTAAGCTTGTACCGCACTAGATTATGGCTCATTTTACTCATGTACACTTGATTGATTCTAAATTAATTAATTCTAAATATATCTCAATTCTCAAATGCTTTATGTCTTCATTTGCTTGCTTGATGTCCTCATTTGCTTGCTTGCTTGCTTGATGATGATCCAATTTTCAGGTCTAGGTCCTGTGTGGCCCGATAACCTGATGGGAACAAGGAACGGGGGTGAATAGTATCCAAGGACGGGAACAGGGATAGAGAACGGAACGGTTTCCTTCTCTCTGGGACATGACTGTTTCACCACTCCTCACCGGAGAATTGGTCCGTTGCCATCCCTACTCCGGGACAGCCGCTTTCCTTTCCCATTTGCGCTGCCCTCCAATACGCTTTCTTCCTGTTGTTCCTCTTCTTACTCTGCTTCCTCTTCTAGCTACTCTGCCCAGGTATGACAAAATCACACACTTCATCCTTTCCGCATCCATTCATATCCAACGTATCCGACCGGACATTTTTCTGGCTTTTAGATGGGCCGGGCTCCATTTCTCGGGCCGAAGAGCCTTCGAGCTGTGGGTCCCCAGCAGCCGTCCCCCTCTGCACCTTCCCCATCAAGCTAAAACCTAGCTCTCCGCGTCGAGTCAAGCCACTTTTTGAAACCTCAAGACTGCACCCCGTCCTCCCCAATCCGCCATTGTCCTCCCCGATGCAGGCGTCCGCGCGCCTCTCCTCCTCCGCCTCATCTAGAAGGGGTGAGTAAGCGAGCCTCCAAATGGGGTTTATGCATCGGCGATGGGTTAATGCGCCGATTTGGCGGCGCATAATTGTGTTCGATCGAAGCTTTGGTTTCTGATCGCCGCAGTGTTGATTTGTTGTTCCGATTTTCCTTTCTTTTCCAGTGATTGAGGGCGTCTCTAGCACGATCACACGGTCGTGCTACCGGACATTCCGGGGGAAGGCACATGCGGCGCCGCTGTCGACTCAGGAGCCACCCAAGGGGCAGAAGAGGATTACAAAGGAGGAGAGGAGGGTTAGGATTGAGGAATTTGTTGAGAAGTAGGTGGCTTTGGCTCATTAGCGATTCTGATTTTGGCTTATTTTGCGATGAAAAGTAATAGATGATTGTGGCTGGTTTTGCATGTAAGGAGTGCGATACTTACCCGTTCGGCGAGTTGAAATTTGAAAAATAATTGATTGGAGAAAAGTAGCAAAAATCATGCCTTATGCGCATAAGTTTGATCACCAAAGATGCCACTTACACGTATCTTATATGGAATAGCTTCTGTGAGTCTTACACTATGTGCTTCTTTGTGGTTCTGTTTAGTGCAGGTATATGGCATCGAATGATGGTAAATTTCCAACTATCAAAACTGTTCGTCAACATGTTGGAGGGGGTCACTACACCGTGAGGGAGATACTTCAGGAAGTGGAGTATAACCATGCAAAATTACCGTTGGATAAGTCTAAGGCAGCTCAACTTCACGAGGCAGCTGAATTCGATGAGCATTCAAGGCCTGAGGATGGCAATGGAAACAATTCATTCAACTCTCAAAGTTTCAATAGAAAACAGGATCTAGATGATGTGATCCTCTTCCAGAAAGATGCTGCTGCCAGCACTGAAATAATGGAAAAGGTTCGTTCCTTCTTGTTTCGCCTTTTTTTCAAACTATACTCTTGAGTGTCTTTGTTTTAGTTTCCCAAAAGTTTCTATGGGGCAATTGAAAACATCATTCCAATAGTGCTCCCAAGTCACCAAGAGCCTTAATTTTCATATAGCTAACATTATGTAGTTTTGCAGACTGAAACACGGGGATCTCTAGAATTGAAGACGACATCAGACTCTTCTCATTACAATGGAGAAACAGAAGCTGCCAAGCAAGATTTGTACACTGCAGATATTCCTAAGATCGCAAACAGCTCTACTGTATCAAGTCAAATAGAAAGTGACGCCATGAAGGTTCTAATGCTATGCACCCAAAACATCTTCCCAAGATCATTATTTTGTATCTAGACAAGATTGTGTAGCCGTTTTCCTCAAAATTATCATGCATATGCAGACTGAAGCTTCCATTTCTTTGGGACTAGAGACTAAATCAGACCTTGGGAACCATCAAGGGGAAACCGAAGCTAACAAGTTAGATTTGAACAATACAGAAAATTTACTGAATGCAAGTGAACCAGCTGTATCAGATCATCCTGAAATTGAGAAGGTGTTCAAGGCAAATGTACTTGACAGGTAATACCTATTACATGATATCGCTTATTTTGATATTAGTTATTTAAAAAATTGTATCAGAAAGTGATTTGCTAAAACATTATTATGATATAACTAGCTATGCTTGCATTATTTAGTGCTTTCGGTATGACCGACGACTTGGACTAGGGAAGAGGACTGCCTGCATCATTTAGTACTTCTGGTGGATAGTTGGACTAGGGAGAAAACCGCTGTCAACTAGCTGGTGATGGTCAGTTCCTGGATTTCCCAGCAAACGGTGGGATTTTGCCAGCCAGCGCTGATATCCCACCAATTATACCCAAGTCATTGCTAATTCACATCGATTCTGGTCTTTGAGAAAATACATCATTTTATCAAACATCAAGAACTTATGACTTGATAGTTTTTACCTGAAACCAGTTGATTTTTGACTGCCTTAAAATTCATGTGGGTGAGTCATGGATGTGTGCCGGGGAACTTTCCAGCCTGACACTTCCACTCCGGGAACTGTGTTTGGGACAGGTTTAAGAACCCTGGTAGAATGCAAGGCTAATATTACTTCATTCCTTTTATGTTGAGCTGCTATCCTATTTCCTTTTAGAGCACCTGCTGAGCATGGTTAGTCCATAGTCGGACCAAGTTTTGATTTGATAGCTCAGATGGGACCTATTATACCCCCTATGTCCACCATGTTTGCATAAAGATAATGGAAATTGTTTCCTTTCGTGCATTGCATGGCTGGAATGCTTTTACTGAAGTGCACCCTTGGTCAATTTATTTGATACAGCATGTTGGGTATTTGAGTTACTCTTTAAAAAAAATTGTTAATGCTGGATGTCATGGTCATAGTTTGTGTCTGTTTATGTTGCGCAGAGAAGAGAACCCTGAGCTTGAGCACGAGGAATCAACGAGGACAAGTCTTTTAGGGAGCTTGAAATCTTTTGTTTATGGGATCAGGAACTTCTGGAATAAACTGTAAATTTGTCTTGTTTTGGCTGGAAGCTAACTTCTGGAATAAACTGTAAATTTGTCTTGTTTTGGCTGGAAGCTAACACACATGAAATCCACTTGTCTATCATTTTGTGAGCATGGAGCAAATTGTGAAGTTTTCTGAAGGCCACAGAATTAATGATCTAAGTGGTCCTTGTTTAGCATTTTGTAAGCCTGTAGCAAATTGTAAAGTTTTCTTAAGGCTACAGAATTAATGATCTAAGTGCCCCTTGTTTAGCATTTTGTGAGTCTGGAGCAAATCGTAAAGGTATCTGTTTAGGCTACTTAACCAATGGTCTAATTCCCGCTGTCACGTTATTGATACGCATGGGCATGTTTCAGTGTACTGTGTATCCACAAGCTTGTCATAAGGCATTATTGTGATGCTTATTGACGACAGGGCAGGTAGCTTGCCTTGCTGCTTCTTGAGATATTTTGTCGAATTGAATTACATATTGCCGGGAAGAAAATAGTCCAGCAATTAGAAAACCTGAGTTACAGTAGCGAGAAATATTCCTAGACCTTCAAGATTAGGTATTGTGATGCAAGATAATCATGAGTTTTAGGAAGTAGAGTATCAAGTAATGCAAGGCAGCCATGACCTTCAAACATTCAATGGGGGTGAAACAGCCTTAAAACAGCTTTTCATCGAATCCTGATACAAAACATAATCTAGCAACAGTGCAAAAAACCTAATATACAATCTACATATCGTTTTGATTGCCCTACATCACTGATTATTCTTCATCCGAACTCTCGTAAGCTAAACCAAGTAAGCTTCCAGTTGCATTCTGTGGCTTAGCCTCTGTTGGTTCAGCTGGTTTTGACAAAGGCTGCTCAAAACTGACTGACCCATGAGATGTTTCTCTCTCACCTCCAAGTGATCCCAATTGATTCTCAGACGAAGGTATTTTGCTGACAGAATCTTCTTGGTTCTGCTTAGGTTTATTGCTCTCTGTTGGTTGCGAAGGGCTGCTAACTTTTTGTCGCTTTGGTTTGATCCCAACAATATTCTTCAAGAGATCCTGTTGCCTGCCCAGAAAGTATGTGTACAATCATGGGAAAAAAGTTATGTAGATGGAAACAGAATCTTTGTTACACACAGCTTACCTTATATCACTTTTTGGTTTAGGCTCAACACGAAGAGCCACGGGAACAGCAGGTGTAGAATCAGCTAAAATTGCTGCTTTGTAATGTCAGAGTTAAAGAAACTGAAGAGATTGAAAAATTAAAACTTATACGGAGTTAAATGAGAAACTGCCCATGGCTACTGGCTAGGAATGTTTTCCTATCGTTCTATACTTCTATTCCAACCAATGAAAGGTAATCAAATGGTAAAGATGTGAAAAATTGCATGCTGACATAACAAAAGTGCAAGACCACTTGGATCATATTGATCCAACAGTATATTGCAAAATTTACAACAGGAGAACAGAGGCTAAGATGCCTCATTCAAGCAAGGATATCTTAAAAGCAGCAAATGCCCGCTTCTCTGTACGGCGAAGGAGACGCTCTGCGTCTTCCTCAGCTTCCATTTGCTCTTTGAGGTAAAGCAAATCATCACTGTCCAATGCTGAAGAACATCAAAGTTACATGGAAAATAAGTTTAACAAGGAACCTGCATAGATTTTTCCTAAAAAAGAAGCATGAAATACCTCCTCGCCCATGAAGGTAGCCTCCCCGCTCACCAGCAACCTCCTGCATCTGTTGGCATCAACCGCCCAGTAGAGAACCAAAATCCCTGTCAGGGCATGTTATCAGAACATTGCACACAGATGCCTATTGGAAGCACTAAGGAATCAAGCTTTCCAGAAACAGTGAGTCATCTGAAGCGCCCATAACCACCAAACAGTTTAAATGTTATTCTATCGACGAACAAATGCTATATATTCTTAACAAAAAAAAACTAATATTGGTCTCAGCAAAAAATGTGTGCAACCTCAACCAAAGGTCACCTTTAATTCTATCTTCTCACCACATAGGAGTCAGTCAAGTATCCCTCAAACATTTCTCTCCCAAAAAAAATATCCCTCGAACAAGGATTCAGCATAAGAGAAGCGTCTACAAATTTCAAAGCACTCACAAGCAGCTCAACTGTAGGAAAGCTTTACTAATTTACAACAATGTTCTTTAATTAACAAAACTAGTCATGTACTTATTTGCAACGGTATGGTGTTCATGCACTAGCTACTCTGGCCTGCTATAATTAATCGTCAAACCTGAAAATTGGTTTTGTACAATCTACTTAATTTCTCCCGAGTTCGACTCAGTGGAAACAAGTTGAAGGCTAATGCCCTGCCTTCTCTACATATATACATAATCCAAGAACGCCACCAAGTAAATAAGCAAAATTGCACCACACTACCACAGCACAACATACAACATACAAAACAGACACCATATGCAGCAAAGCTTAGTAAGTCCGTTCAATCAAACATCGAAACTATTCATGGTGAGATTTGAGCATTTAAATTAGATATCGTCAGCCAGTGTCACTACCTGAACAAGAGTACAAGACTTAAGCGTAAGCTTTGGCATGCTTGCATTTCAACCAGTAAATCTCTAGAATGAGCATAAAAAATACACAGCAAGGCGTAGCAGAGGTAGCAATACGATCCGGTCTAACCTTTGCAACCATGCGCTGGAAGGTGATGTCCTCATCGTCGATCTTGTCCTTCCCCTTCCCCGACTTCCTATCTGCACAGCCCCCAAAACGCCATTAGAGAAACCGACAAACCGTATAAAACATATCCAAAAGGAGGGAGAATCGCTTGCGGAGCAGGAGGAAGTTCCGAGATCGCGAACCTTTGGGGTCGCTGAGATTGGTGTACTCGCGGACCTCGCGCCCGGACATGGCTGCCCACCGGAAGGGTGGGTGGGAGGGAGGGCGCGAGCCGAAACCCTAACCCTACCTCGGACTAGAAGCTTCGAGAGGGTGCCTCTGGGGGCGCTCTCGTGCCGCTGGCTGTGTCGAGGATAGAGTAAAGAAAAGGCGTAGGCGGAGGGGGTCAGGTCAACTCGCGGAGGCGGAGCGGTAGCGGGTGCCTGGGGCCCTGCTTGGATCCGGATCTGACTTCTGCACAAGTGAAGTAGATCTGTGAATTCCGCCTTGTACTATCCGTTCGATCGAAAAGTATTAGCCCGGTTTTTTTTCCCTTACTGACTACTGAGAGCCTGTTATGAATCAACACCTGGATAGTTGTCAGGACCCGAGTGACCGAAGAACTGAAGTTAGCTGAAATTCTAGACCGAGGAGACCAGAAGGCTGAAGTCGGCACCAAACTCACCGCTTGCCGATTCCACTTGGTCAGTGCGTATGGCGGCGAGGATGTGCGTTAGATCAAGGAGGAAGATCCGACGATCCGGAATCTTGCTAATAATTCTTGTTGTGTCATCCTTGTGTCGTTGCTATAGACTCAGAACTCTCAAGTTTACTTTCATACTTTACCTCAAAGTCATGTCGGTTAATCCCGGGCAACTTGTGCCGTGGAGATGGAAGGAAAAGATATCGAACAGCATATTCCTCTACTTTAGTTGTAGCTTGTAGAACCCTAGCATACTTTCCTCTCCTCCAAAACCCGATCTGTTTTTCTGAAATTCGCTGTGTAGTTCTCTGAAATTGCCGACCTCACATCGGTATCGAGCACTCATCGATCCTCGATCCGGAAGCAAGGAGGAAGGAATCGAAATGGAGAACCATTTGAAATCATCAAGATCCAAGAGAAACTACTAGATCTGGATACTCACGAAGTCGATGTAGTCGATATCAAGAAACTATTATACGCTAAGCTCTCACCACTACCGGTGACGAGTACTGAAGCAGGGAGGAGTGAACCCAGAGAGAAAGGGCCAATGTGGCCTGGAATGGGGATGAGCAACACTGGAGGTCACGAACTGAATCGAAGGTTGGGACAACCACTTCCTTTTTCGTGGAACCAAAAACGGTAATATCAAGTTTTTCCCCTACCTTCTCTCCAGCTATTCGAACTACTTCTCAAGCAGACATGAGGGAGCAATCTGGGATTAACCTGAGAGGAAATCAGCAACCTTTAGTAACCCAGGCTCCAATGTACAACCATGAGTTCAATCACGGACCGGGTAACTCGGGATTATAACCGTGGGCTTGGCAGAATGCTAACCAAACCACCCCCAACCAGATGTACTATCACCCTGTTTTGAATACCAACACATATCAGGAGACTCACTTACATCATACGGGATTAACTCCGCATTAATCAATCCGGTGAATCTGGCCCAACGGGAGGATCGGATGAATGCCAATGGAAGTAGCCACCAATATCTGACGTTGTCTTGGGGACCAAAACTAGAGTTACCTTTATTCTCAGGAGATGATCCCATAGGTTGGCTGGAACAGTGCGAAAGATTCTATGATATGGCTGGGACTCCTAGGGATCAGTGGGTCAACATAGCTACTAGCCATTTCTCGGGAAGGGCTCACACTTGGTTCAAGGGCATTGGAGTAGCTTAGCGAGTCTTGAATTAGCGGCGATTGTGTGCTATGATAGCTGATCGGTTTTCAGAAGCAAGCACCCACGAAGCAGTGGAGAGGCTCCAGACCATGAAACACATTGGTAGTGTGGGCAAATATATCGATTACTTTGAGAAATTTGTGGAACTAATGAGGAGAGATCATCCTTATTTGCAAGAGGCTTTCCTATTGAGATGTTTTGTTGGGGGATTAAAGGAGGAAGTCAAGTATGGGGTGAGCATACATCAACCCAAGGGATTGTTAGAAGCTTATTGGTTTGCTAAGCTAGAAGAAAAGGCAACTTTGGCAAGAAAGATGAACCAGGCAGTAGGCATTAACAAGAACAAACCCAATTTCAATGTACAGGATGGTTCCAAACAAGGTCATTCGCGCGAAGGAAATGAAAAGGAAGAACAATGGGTCAAGAGGCCAACAAAAGAACTTGTTGGCATTGTAAAGAACCATAGGTTCTGGACCATCATTTGAAGTGCAAAGTCAAGAAAGCTTTGCATGTTATTCTAATGCAGGGAGGAGAAGAGGAAGTCGAAGGATCGAAGATCTAGAGGTGGACAAGGAACAAGGGGTCATGACTACCTGGCGATCTGAAGAAAGCGAAGAGAGCCAGTGGCGGTACGCTAGTGATATCGAGCTTAGTCGGGAAGGAATAGCGAGTCTGCCACATTCTCGTGATTCACGATGATCGGGGAAGACGGCGATGATGTTAGTGGACGATGGCGGCTCAAGTACTTTCATGGACCATGAGTTCGCTATCAGAATGGGCTGCAAGCTTGTACACCAACCTGCGAAAAAAGTGGCAGTGGCAGGACGCGGTGAGTTGTGCAATGGAGCTAAGACCGAAAAGATATCCTATCTGGTACAAGGTCACACATTTACCTACTCATTTTAGTTGTTGAACCTTAAGAGCTATGATATTATATTAGGGACTGATTGGACATATAAACACAGCCCAATTGGATTGGATTTGAAAACCCAAGAGTTGACCTTATTTAAGGAAGGCAGGATGTGATTCTAAAAGATTATACCACTCGACAAACACTACATGGTGAGTGCACTTAAATTGGAGAAGATCTTAAGGAAGGATATAGTGGGTGCATGATACAAGTTAAGCGGGCTAAAGCTGGACACCAAGGAGATTGGAATTTGCCTATGGAGATCCAGAGGTTGTGCCTATCTTGGAAGCATTGAAGAAGTGGAGACACTATTTCTTTGGAAACTTCGGTTGGTTATTAGGACTGATCAAAAGAGTCTAAAGTACATCACAACCCGAGATTAGTGGAAGGAATTCAGCACAAGCTACTCCTTAAATTACTGGAATTCAATTATGTGGTGGAATACAAAAGAGGGAAAGAAAACCTGGCTGCTGATGCACTATCCCGAAGGGATGCTGATAAGAAAGAAAATGAAGCAATATGTTGTGCCATAGTCACTATCATGCCTGAGTGGATGGAGGATATTAAAGGAAGCTATGTGAATGATGTCCAGTACGAGAAGGTATTGGGTAATCTTCAGAATGACACTGGAAATGAAGAAGGGTACACCATGGAGACTGGATTGATGAGATATAAGGGTAGGATCTATGTGGGAACAGGAAACAACATCAGATCAAAGATTTTAGAATCATTTCATTCCTCAGCAATTGGAGGACATTCTGGGCTGCTGAACCCATTGGAGATTCCGGACATGGCTTGGACACACATTAGTATGGACTTCATTGAAGGACTACCTAAATCCAAGGGCAAAGAGGTGATCTTGGTGGTGGTTGACAGGTTCACTAAATATACACACTTCCTCTCTTTATCACATCCTTACACGATTGCAACAAGTGGTTCGATTTTCATGGACAACATATTCAAACTACATGGGATGCCTATTGCCATGAATGGCCAGTGAGATCGAATCTTTACTAGTCATCTTTTTCGGAAATTTTGAACATTGAGGGTGTCCTTGAGTCTAAGTAGTGCATACCATCCGCAAACAGATGGGCAAACCGAAAGGGTTAACCAATGTTTGGAGGCATACCTACGGAGCATGTCATTTCAGGAGCCAAAGGAATGGATGGTTTGGTTGACCATGGCGGACTGGTGGTATAACACCTCTTATCACACTTCCCTAAAGATCACACCCTTCCAAGCCTTATATGGATACCCACCTCCTCAGCTTGGAGAATTGTCTATTCCCTGTAACCTTTCTGCTGAAGCTCGAGTAACTGTGGAACAGAGGGAACTTATGCTGGAGCAACTTAAGGCCAATCTACACAAAGCTCAAGAAAGGATGAAACAATTTCCTGATAAGAAAAGAACAGAGAGGCAATTTCAAGAAGGAGACATGGTTTATCTCAAGCTACTACAGTATAGACAAACCGCTTTTGGCTTAAGAGGTTCTTGAAAGCGAGATCAAGATTCTATGGGCCTTGCGAGTGCGAAAAAAGATTCTATGGGGTGTAGGATCAGTGGTATATAAGTTACAACTACCTGAGAACACTGCTATTCACCCGGTTTTCCATGCGAGCCAGCTGAAAAAACATTTGGGATCGCATGCAGTACCCAGCTTGGGATTACCACTGGTGGGAGAAGATGGGAAGGTTAAAACCGAGCCAATTGCAGTTTTGGATGAAGGATCATACCACATAAGAATGAACCGGTGGTGCGATGATGGTGATTCAAAGGTTGAATTTAGGGCGAAGATGCTACAGGAAGACTTGACCTTCATCAAGAAGCGTTTCCACATTTTACTCCTTGAGGACAAGTTCGATTTCAAACCGGGAATTGTCGGGACCGGTGGTTGAAGAACCGGTTAGTCAAATTGCGGACTAAGGAGACCAGAAGCGGAAGTCGGCACCAAACTCACCGTTTCGTCGATTCCACTTGGTGCGTATGAGTGCCGGGATGTGCGTTAGATCAATGAGGAAGATCCGACGATGGAATCTTGCTAATAATTCTTGTTGTGTCATCCTTGTGTCGTTGCTATAGACTCGTAACTCTGAAGTTTACTTTCATACTTTACCTCAAAGTCATGTCCGGTTAATCCGGGGCAACTTGTGCTGAGTGGAGATGGAAGGAAAAGATATCGAACGAGCATATTCCTCTACTTTAGTTGTAGCTTGTAGAACCCTAGCATACTTTCCTCTCCTCCAAAACCCGATCTGTTTTTCTGAAATTCGCTGTGTAGTTCTCTGAAATTGCCGACCCTGTCAATAGTGGATACAAGGATTTGGAGTGAACTTTTGGGTGGGATCGATCGAGACCAAGAGAATAAATTTTTATTAATTAATCTTTTTTAAAATTTTATTTTAAAGTTAACCTCCGACGTATTTTATTTCTAATTCTAACCTCTTTGGTCACGCAACAGATGGTGCCATGACAAAACAACACTGTCACGTCAGTCCGTATCTGGGGCAAGCTCTTGTCACTGACAGTGTTGTTTGGTCACGTCAAGACCAGTGAACCAAAAGTGCTATTTTGGGAATTTATCCCATGACGTGACAGTATTGTTTTGTCATGTCACGGGTGGTGGCGTGATCAAAAGGGTCAGATTTGGAAATAAAGTACGCCGGAGATTAACTTTAAAATAAAAACTAAAAAAAGGTTAAATAATAAAAAAAAAGTTCCCGAGAGAAAGGATTTGGGAAGAATTGAAATGGAATTAGGGAGGGAATCGAGGAAGCAAGCGGTAGCAGTCTAGCAGAGGGCAGGGGAGAGCGGAGAGCGCGGAGATGCCGAGGAGGAAGGGAAAGAGGGAGCAGGGAGAACTTGACAGGAGGTTACATTACATATACAAGATGCAACAAGGCGTAAAATGATGCAGGAAAAGCAGCACACAAAGTGTAATGACAGTCCGGAAAAACAAAGGATCATCAGTTTATGTAATGTGACAAAACCACACGGGACAAAAAAATCCACTGGCCCAGTCATAGGCTGATTATTACACGGACAAATATTTCATCTGGTCTTCGAATGATATAATCCATCTACCGAGCCTAGTACAAGATTGTCAGTTCCTCATTTGGACACCAGATATTTTACCCAAAAATACGTGAATATTTGTGCCACATCGGTGCTGATTTCTTCTCCTAGTTGCTTCTCTGGTAAGCCGTCCAAAATGGACGAGTTGGAGAGTAGTCCTGAATTTCTGATTATCAGAATACTACTTATGCTTCTGCAGTATCAGTCATGGCAACGGACTTCATATCTTTGACTTGGGTTCTCTAGACCATGCTGGAGGTAAAACTTTGAGGTTGGATTTCTCAGCCTCCTCGTCGTTTTCCTCTTCTTCAAAAATCTCCTTAGTAAATGCCTCTTGGTTTGCTTTGATGCAGTTCTGCAAGGCAATAAAGGGGTTGACACAGTCTGATCCCTACAGAGCAAGAAAAAGCAAGCAGTAGTGATTATTCAGGAGAAATCAGACATGAACTGAACTGCTACTAGCAGAGAATAGTAAAACCCCAATTAGGATGTGAAAACGGCAAATACTAAAATAAGGGGTTGACTATTTGTGAGATCAATTATTTTTTCTTAAGCGTAGGTCACGTTTTTTGAACTACTAGATCAACATCCAACCAAATGGCATACCAATCTCCGGACAAATGGAATGGTCACAGAAGTCGACTAAGAAGAATTAGGCAACTTACAGATAGCAAAACGGTTAAAATAAAGAATACAAATTTTGTAAAACAATACAAACAGAAGTAAAATATACAAACTCTACCTTTGAGGGAAATTTTGTTCAGGTTCAATCGACAAAGTGCATGTTCATGTAAAATCGTGCATCTAATTTCGGACCACTATACCTTGCATATAACTGATAATGAACTCTGGAAGTTGTTGTAACTTTCTACCTTCAGAAAGACAATTAGCTTAAGATCAAAGGATTTTTCTCAAATCAGCGAGTGATTCAGGACGTTTTGGACTTAAACAGCAAATTTCTTATGTCAACTACAGATAGAATGAGGATTGCATTGAATCAGTGTTAGAACTGACATACGCATGAAGACATCATAAAACAATTGATCATATCTGAAAACAAACTTTGAAAACAGAGTAGTAAAGGTACCATGGGGTAAGTCATGGACTCGAAGAAAAGTTCACCAAGAATGGTAATTTTACTAGAAATTCTATGTATGTGTTTGTGTTTCCACCTTGTGCTAAATTTTCCATGAAGCATATTGTCATTAAAAAAATATGTACTATAGCATACAAAAGATATAAACCTAAAGTTGGGAGGAACTCAGCAATTACTAAATCCAACCTTCTCTTCTTTTGTGCTCTTGAGATAGCAGGAAAATGCATCAATAAATTGGCTACCACATGGACCTTTTTTCAGCTCATCTAAACATGGGCACTTCAGAGCTTTCTGCACCTTTACATCAATTGACTGCACAAGAAAACGATGCAATTTCATTTTCTCTCCAAAGTTTGTGAGAATGGTTGCATACCTAATCATCTATAACTAGAAGCAAAAGAAAGGTTCGTACCTCCACATTCCCATCCTCATCAAAAGTCATAGCCTCTGCATTTAAATTAGTATTAACATAATGCACGCCATAGCAATTTCCAACATAAGTAACCTAAGCTGCAGATTCATATCTTCACCATCTTTAGAGTTTAAAACTAGAAGGAATTGTAACAAATTAGTTTTCCTTTGTTGAACTAACATGTTCCGTTGGATAATCTAAAACTACTTGTTCTTGAATGACTAAAGCTCACTAGAAATTAACTCATGAAACAACATACGAGAGATCATGTAACATCCCAAAATTGGCTTTTTAGTTCAAAAGGCTAAAAATATGGATTTTTAAAAACTTTTTGAAACATCTTGCCGATGTTCGAGTTTCCGGGTTTTGTTTTGAAGATATTCGTCGATGTGAGTTCAAGAGGTCAGTTAGCGAAATATAATTCTGAATTAAGTCGTTGAACCCTGAAAATAAGTAGAAATTTAAAATCCGAATCTAATAGGAAAATCAAGAAATTAAGTCCATATCTGAGTTTAAAATAAAATAAAATAGGAAATAATCTTTTTCTTTTCTATTCTTTTTCTCTTTTTCCTTCTTCTTTCTTTTTCTTCCTTCCATTTCTTTTCTCTTTCTTTTCCTTCCCTGAGTTCACTTTCTTGACCTTTCCTTTCTCCCTCTTCTTTCCTCATCAAAGCGGCATGGTCATCTTTGGCGTCCTTGTAGCCATGCCATCCTCCATCACCGCACCGCCCCATCCTGGCACCATGCTAGCCTCGCCACGCGCACGTCAGCTCCTCGCTCGGCCACCTGCTTCCCGCTGCTGTAGCCGCGCCCGCGCCGTCGCCTCGTCTGCATCGTCTCGCCATGCCACCAACCATCTGCGCCCGTCCCACTACTGCGAAGCGCATCACCGAAGCTCGGCCTATAAAAGGACCGCCTGAGTTCGCCTCGCCGCCCGGTCTCTTTCTGTCTTCTCTCCCTTCTTCGCCAAGCTCAAGCGCAAGGTGGCGACACGCCATTCTCGGCCGCCCATCGCCGGCACTCGGTGAACTTCTCACCTTGCCACCTGCGTCACAGGTGTTCCAGCTTCCTCTCCTCAAAACCCTCAATCAATTTTGGGGTTTGCGCAAAGGAGAGCGTCGTGCCCTCTTCTTCCTCATTTCGGCCGTCTTTGCCGCCGCCATCCCTACACTCGGCCGGGTGAGTGTTTCTCTGATTCCTTCCCATTGGAGAGTCCTCGCACCTCCTAGTCCTTCCTCAACCCCGTTTGAGCTCACTCTCCACGGCGAGCCACCCGCACCGCCAGACGCCATAGCCGCCTCGGCCTCTTCGTCCGCTCTAGTGAGTTCCTCAACACCCTAGTGCTCGTGCTCACCCAAACTCCACCCTCCCCTCACCCAAGCAAGCAAGACCATCTCCTCCTCCCCCCCCACCTCTTGTTGTGCCTCCATCCCACTGGAATCGCCTCGGCGTCTCGGTTCCATTTTTGGCACTCATGGCCACCGCCATCGCGTCCCTCACCGGCGTTGGCCGCCCTCGAGCCTCCTCCTCTGTCCTCTGTTTACGCCCTCTCTCTCTCTCTGTGTGAGTATGTCAAAGTGGTGGGCCCCCTGTGTAGCCCTCTAGCTCTTTCTCTGTTGGTGCATGACAGTGGGGTTCACTTTGTGGTGTTTAGGATTGTTAGTAGTTGAATGACGGTAAAGGCCCAGCTAGGTTAGATAACCGATTAGAATCAATTAGTTGGCTAATTAGCTAGTAAGTGTTCCAATAGCAAATGGTATGCCTAAATGAGGTTAATCAAGGAATAAGTTCATTGATTACAGTATCAATAGAAATGGATAATGTTTAACAAAGTAAGAGGTTCTGTTAAAACAACAGTAGATCACACCTACAACTAAAAATTGGTTAGAAAACTTGTTAGGAGTTGTTAATTAGATAATTAGTTTGGTAATTAGTTAAGTAACATTCCAAACTAGCGATAACTTGTTAATTGTGTAGCTAGTAAAGGAATTGAGGTAGCTAAATCAAGTAGTTAGTAAGTACTTTTGACGAAAGTTAACTAGGATTATGATACGTCACCGACATCTAAACATATACACCTAGACCTATACGTGGAGTAATATTAGTACCATTAGATAGTTATAGAGATGAGCAATTGCATATTGATTAGTTTAGCTAGTAAATAACTTGATGGAGAGCCAAACCAGCAAGAGTAGTAATGATATATAAATCTCACTCACTCGTGGTCCCTAGGCCACTGTTATGCTGATAACCAAAAATGATGATAGGTGTACATAAGGTGGTATTCCATGTCCTAGTGATATGGTAAATATGGTTGACCTCAAACCATAACTCTATAGTGTGACATATAGGATCACTTAAATTTAAGATTTGAAGCAAGTAAGGGTATAGGAGTGATCAGAGTTGATCGTCAGTTCTTAAGCTTAGATGTATCAAACCTGGCCAAGATCCCAATGACAGCGGCCCTCATTATGTTTCTACTAAGTCACTGCGTTAGTTAAGTTCGATTAACATATAATAGTAATACACCTTAATAAAAACTAATAGGGCATCACTAGTGTATGAATGATCATTGAGCCTTAGGTCGTTAGCGATAGCAAGAATAAAGTCGATTCGGTTACAACGTGTTGTGGCGATGTATCATCTTGCGTAACTAGGCTTTACACGGAACTAGGCAGCTAAAATATTAACTTCATAATATATAAGATTACTGGTACTACTAGGCAGTCACGAAGATTAGTAGTAGCTATGTCATGACCCCGGGCTAGTCAATCGAAAACAAAGCCGATAGGGTAATCACTAAATAAGAAGTAGGTAGATGAAAACACATAGGTCCTTATGTAGCAGTAACCTACTTAGCTACAAATAGTCATTAGCAAGTGTTGTAGCTAAGGATCAACCTAGTATGATGGGTTTACCTTAGTGTGTGCTAGGTCACGCAAGTGATGAGACTTAGTAAGGACCACCACACGGATGGAAGCCAACCCGCAGACACCACTAAAGATGTAAGGCTGGTGTCTAGTCAATGCTTGGAAGTTCTAGCTAAGGCTCATAGAACTTTTGTCATGATCTTAGATCATTACGGGGTAAACACCGCCGGGAGGAAGGCCGGACGACGTCGGCTTGGTAGGATGAGAGATTAGACTATAGATTGGGATGATATAACCTTGGGAGGGAGACTAGATTAATTCATCTTTTTTGCTTGCTTGACAATGGATACATGCTATCCCTTTTATAGGGATGACCCGACTTGACCTCTAAGAAACAATCTCTATTTATATGGAAACTTATCTCTGTTAGATGGAATACATCTCTAAAGAAGTAAACCCAACTAATAAGGAAACTAACTATTCTATCTCTATTTCCTAACTACTAATGCACCCGTGGGGCCCGGCATAAATAGTGCGCAGTGCTACAGTATTGTATGTACTGTTCATACGTGAACAGTATCCCTACCCATGACAACTTCCTTGATAAATATGAATCAATAAGAAAACCAGTAAGTGAACCAGATCCCATGTGTCGGTGAGACTTATATCTGTCCAGAGCGAACCCCGCACTTATGCATAGGTCTCACCTGACTCTCATGAAACTTCCTCGGTAAATAGAAAGTAACAACTAAAAGAATCATGAGAGCAATTAGGCGCCGCATGAGCAGCGGTGGTATGTTCGCATGAGCAGCGGTGGTATGTTCTCATGTGGATGATAGAAGTTCATCCACCAAACAAACATCACCCGGGCTCTAGCTTTCATCTATCGCTATCCATTTCTCGGTAGAGGTACAATTCATGATCCGAAAGTGGATCAAAGGATCTCATCTAGCTAGGTGATCTCTCCTATCTAGGTAACCATTAAAGGATGTTCCTCTGAGCATTCTCCCCTCTCAGTTGGATTCATAACTTCCTACTCCAGCGGACTTCGAGCTCAATCCTCTTGCCCTCGCTCAGGATTAAGCAGGTTACTTGACCTAAGTCTAACTATCAACCCGAAACCCTACCACTATACTAAAAGGATAGAGTTTGGATTTATCTACTTTAGCTTTGAGTATTTCCTTGATCCAACTATCACGGGTTGTACTTCATTCCATCTGAAGTATTTCCCTCATCAACTTCCTTTGATTATACTTCGTCTGCAATATTTTCTTCATCAACTTCCTTTGGATATACTTCGTCTGCAGTATTTCCTTCATCAACTCCAGATGAGTATGTTTTGGTCTCATCTGAAGTACTCCCTTCTTTCAAGATGCCGATAAGTATGTTTAGTTTTGTTTGAAGTGTTTTCATTTGATTTGAATGTCTTTAGATTTATTGGATTTGGTTGCTTTCAGATGTTCTTGGGTTCAATCATATTCTGCGTAGATAGAATTTGAAGCTACAATGGAATAGCAGTCCGAGACAAAGCAAGAACAAGATTGTCAGAACATTGAACATGATGATTATTAGCACATTGAGCGAGATGATTATCTGAACATTGAGCAAGAACAGGACTTAGGTTATCGAGAATATTGAGCAAGGCGAGTCAACACTTTGATCATATTGCACCTACTTTTGAAATCGATTATATTGTTTTAAATTATAAAAGCGCATTGCTATGTTTATCTTAGTATGTTACTTTAGGCGGTAGTTAATACCTTAATGATAATTGAATATAACATTCACATCCTTGAACTTAGACACTATCCTTTGTCACCCTAGAATTAATGGCTTACATACTAATTAATAAGTCTATATCTAAGTGTCATGCTTAGCCTTACTTAGATACATCGTTATGTGGGCAATGATTTGCCCGACATCATTAAAAACATTTGAAAATCGTATTGGACGATCGAGGTTGGAACTGGCTAGTATGTTGGACTAGAAAAGTAGTTTAAAACAAAGGAAAAGAAAAATGATTTCGACTTGGGAGGTGGAAAGTGTGGCAAGTGTTGGTAAGATCATGACAGTGGGGATATGGGGAAGTACCGCCTAAGTCAATAAAGGACCGAGTTCTTGTGATAACCTCTTGTGTAAAAACAGTTCAACCACAAGTCTATAATGGGTACGACCTGGCTAACTAATTTGTTCGCCTCGGTGTAGCTTCACCATTGGTGTGTGTGTGGCGTGGGTATGGGTTAGAAGCCACAGAAAACTGCACGACGCAAATGAGAGACCTCCCACGGGTGAGGCCCAAGGAGGTGATACCTAGCGGTGTGAGGTTGCGTTGAGTTGAGTATTGTAAAGACTTTGTGACAATCATCTTAGTCGTATACCTATGGAAGTGTGTCAAGACGGACATTATGAATTGATTGTCTCTTGTGGGTAAAGTGTACGAACTCTGCAGAGTAAGAAAACTATCTAAATAGACGTGCTCGTGGTCATGAGCGGTGCTGGGAACTTGCTTGAACTAGCTTTCATTTTAATAAAACAATGATTTGTGGGTGGTATGAAAAGGTGAGTTGAAACCCAGAGAATTGAGATGGCCTGGTCGAGGACTAGTGGTAAGTACGGGATGTGACCCGAGAAAATAACATGAGCATTGGGTGGATGGAGCCACTCAATAGTATAAGAGGTTGGATCCTCCACTAGTACTTCATAACAAAACTCATTTTATGAAAACTTGTGTTAGTTAAAAGTGCTAAGTCTAAGGAATTGCTACTATATAATCTAATTCAAACTTAGCATTGTGCAAATAAAAGAACCATGAACCTCCCTTGATTAGCCTTGCATATATAATAATTGCATTATGTGTTAGCTCATGAGTGCGGTTGTGTACTCATGCTCGCTATTTATATTTTTTTAGTCGATAAGCATAAAAGGAGGTGCATGAACAATTATGAGTATTGATCAAGGCGAAGATCAAGAAGGCTAAGAACTAGGTCGCGGGCCCCAATCGATTGTCTGTGGTTATATCGTGAGGGTTACACGCGTTGTATCTCAATTCCGCTTCCGCTGCTGATTTTTTAAAGGTATTTGGCCTGATCGGCTATTTTGAAAGACAAACGTCATAAAGTATATTTACGTTTTGTTTATTATTATGCAATAACTTTATGTTTTCATAATATCCAATGATGTAACCGTGTGTACTAGCTACTAATTCAGGGACTAGTGTTGTAAACACAGAGGATTCCAAATTGCAAACTTAGGGTCCGACAGATCAACTATACAAAATTACAAACTCTTCTGTTTTCTTTGACAGATGGCAATAACAAATTATCGACCCATAATAGTACAATCAACATAAGGTTAAACAGTAGGCAGAATTCTTCATGGCTTTGAACTGAACGGGGACCCTTGTTCAGCACAAAAATTATGAAACACAGGCTGCAGTGTAAAATGACCGCAACATTTCATTATTCTCAGCATCCGTAATTCAACCACATGATGACCTGCATTGTCCAAGAAAAGGTAGAAGCACCCAGCAGTAGCATCAGCCAGTGCTCTCTTGTTGAACAAAGTGTTCTAGTATGTGGCTCCATGTGGAAACCCGATATGTAATGAAGTTGTTGATTGACTCAAAAAAAAGTAAGGGAGGTCGTTAAGCAGCTCTTATATGTCATCAAATTGAAAGCAAGTTCGAAATAGCAGAATGGTAGTGTTGTCCCCTATTAGATATTTGAGGAGTGCTGAATGTTACCTTAACCCCCATTTCCAAGGGTGTGCCATGTGGAGAAGCACTCCTTCATGCTAACCCAGCAAGAAGTGCTCAAATTATCAGGAAAAAAAAACATACGACTACTTTAGGAGTGATGCAGAGTTGCCCGTGGCCAAATCTCAGAGACTCAAACCCTAGCGCGCATCTCATGGATAGTATTTTCAGATTGCACAATGCGGTATTAACTATCATCAACCTATTATTATATGATATACACGTGTAAGACTAGATTGAATTTGGACTGGAGTTACGAATTCTACAAGAGGCACCCTGCAAACAACTTGTATTTCTTTGCTCAACAGGCAAGACCAACCTTAGACGAAGGGGATAGAACAGGTGGTCGATGCCAAAGTAGATATAAGTTACGGAATCTAAGTTAAGCGTTTGACCTGCGGCCAGAGCCTCAATGCCGGGGGCGGGGGAGGACGGCGGGCTAGAAGAAGGCGTCGGTCCGGCTGCCGCCGCCGATGGTCCGTCTCCCTCGGCAGCGTAGCCCCCATCTCGGTCCATGCAGTGCAGCAGAGGAGCCGAGGCAGGCAGTAGCGGTGGCTAAGTTTGGGGCTCGTCTGGAGGCGGCGCAGGAGGGGAGGGGAGGACAAAACGCTCGTCTTCCTTCGTACCAGCACGGGACGGATGTTGGCGTTCTAGTTCGAGTCGCCCGCGACGGGTCATGCGGGTTGGACTAAAGTTGGACGCCTGCGCGGCTCTACTTGGACGAATCGGCTAAAAGTACGATTGATTTATCTGTTATTGTTAATCCTTCGTGGTAGCAGCATGACTGCACGCGTTCACAAGTGTTCGCTATCATCAAGGCCCGTTTGCTTCGGGGTTAAGAGATGGACTAGGAGTTTAACCTGCGCAAACACCTTGGATTAGCATGGATTAACTTAGTCCAGTCAAAACCTTTAATAAGAAATCTAAACATGAGCTCAAATATTACCTTAAGAAACCCTTTTAGAAGGCCAACGCACGTTGTCTCGTTTTCTCTCCCCTTCTCTCTCTTGCGAGGAACATTCCCCCACATTTTCTATGCATTGTTTATAAAGGGATTTGATGATTTATCATTATGAGATAGATGTATCGAGAATTTATCTATCGATGTCTCATCGATATATGGCGATGAATATCCTCTCGATGTCTGCTTGATATGTGTCCCTAAGACTATGTATAACGGATGAAGATATCGAGAGATAAATCCTCAAATGCACCTATTTATAGTGGTAAATCCTCAATATTTTTTTTATAATGAATTATTGTACTTTGACTTGACATAGTATTTCACTAAACATCACATCCAATTTTCCTCACAAAAAAAATCACATCCAATTCCTCTGTTTTTCCTCCTTAGTTTCAAATAGACATATTATGCTTTTTTTTGTTGAAACAATCGATGTGTTAATGGATAAGGTCTAAGAGTATGTATAGACGATTTTACAAGACAACGAGGGAAGTGTTGAACTCGAGACGATTTTACAAGACGACGGAAGTGTTGCACTCGAGACTAAAAGTGGAAAATACGTTGTCTTTATTGCAGAGAATGTAGGTGCTCATTGATCGTGGAGAACAATCAACTTGAAGAATCTAGATCCATTATTACGTGTTAATAAAATATTTTGGTAATTAATGGCAATCGTTATATGGACTAATATTTCCATGAGTTGATAAAATATGTTAAGTCACCTAATCCTTTCAGCATAATTATAAAAGTCGGCAAATGTAACATTCCAAATTTCTATTACCAAAAATAAAATTTATAAAGTTATTATTTTATTGGATTTTCTAAGGTTTAAAAGAGTTTTATTGCTTTTATTGAATTTCCTAAAGTTTAAAAGTCAAAAATAAAATTTTTCGAGTTTTCTCGATTTTATTGGATTTAAAGTGAAAAATAAAACTTTATTTAATTTACGGAATTTTAAAAGTTTTCCTAATTATTTTAAAGCCAAAATAAAATTAATTGCAAAATTAATTACCAATTGTAAGTTGAAAATATTTTATTTAAGTCCAAAATGTCTCAGGGAATTTCTGTGAATTTTCTCATAATTTTCATATTTTACTTGCTATTTTCTAAAGCTTAAATGAATTAACTAAATTATTTAAATAGCTAAATCAAAATAAAAGCTGGAGATGGCTTTGAGCCGAATCTTCCTTAGCCCAACCCACCTCCACGTCGCAGTAGCCATGCATTTTTTCTTTTGGGACGGTCCGAACATGGCGTGCAATTTTGAGACGATCAAAGCGACCCCATGCGATCCTCTCACAGCGCGTCCTTGCCGGATGGGCCCCCCGTGGCGTCGGTGCCCTTCACCGACCTTCCTCTTCCCGGTGCTTTCCTTTTCCGTTCGCCATGGTTGCCTGCACAAACCTTCCAAAACTAGTGCAATCCCTATCAAATTTCCCGATTTGCGTGCATTAAAACCAACATCAATCCCGCGCATGTTAATGGCATTATCTTTCCATCTCTACCTTGATTTCCCTAAAATCTCTGGTGTCCCGTTTAGACCTTCTTCGTCGCCGAAGCTCGAGCCTCGCCCGCGCCCTATAAAGGTCGCCACTGGCTCAAGAGGGTGGTTTTATGGCATGTCTTTTATGATTATGTTGTACCCACTTGACTCAGAGGGGCCTAAACCTGCAGACGAGGAAGTCCAAAGGGGCGAAACCTTAGAGTGGATGGTGTGGTGGAATGATGCATTGTAAAGGCCTTGTCACGTGCTCTAGACCTCTTACCATCGGCGGACGAGAGGTGTAGCATGCGGTTGCCAAACAAACTAGAGAAATCGTGTCATGTGGATAAAGTGTACAACCTCTGCAGAGTGTAAAACTATCCTTTACCATATTGATGATGAATGTTATCCAACTGAAAATTGTGTTTTGAAAATAAACTTTTACCTATCATAATTGCTTTGGAACTTGGTACTTGTAATTGAAATAAAATTGGCTTTATGCAAACCAACCTTAATATGCCTTCCATTGACAAATCCTTATACATGTCATCTTGTTATTTGGCGGGTGTAACTTGCGAAACACAGTAGTTGTGCTCACTCTTGCTTGATTGATGAATTGAGCGGTGAAGAATTCTTTGATGATGAAGAGGACCAAATCAATTAGGCGCGCTCTCCGGCCAATCACTGTGGTGTAATGGATAGAGTTTGTCCTTTGGTTTTTCCATTTGTATGTTGCTCTTGGTTCTTTGGATCTTGTAAGCAACCCTTGTAATCAACTCCCTTTTGTTGTTAATAAAGCCTTTTGTGGATGTGTATGTTATCACTTGCTTCTTTGTGAGAACCAGTCATTGATCACTAGGGGTGGTTTAGATCCTGAGAGGACTTGAGGCTTGTCCCCAAGCCCATGACCTCCTCGGGTTGGTTCTCTCGGACCTCCCTCGGGTCGGGGCGTGGAGCTTGGGAGGTCGAGGTCCAAAGACCTCCTTGGGTCGGGACCCCGGACCTTGGGTGGTCCAGGGACCTCTCGAGAGGTCTGGACGATCCTAGGGATGCCCCAGGGGCGTCTTGGGAGTCCTTTACGGACCTCCCGGGGAGGTCTGAGGACCTCTCGGGTAAGCCTGGGCGAGGTCGCCACATTAGGCGAGTGAGGTGGGCAACGCAAAGGTGCTTCACAGATTGGGCCATGCGTGGTGTGCGAAACCTGGCGAGGCGAGGTAGGGCGCTTGGGGTGCTAGGCGAGGTGGGCATCGCTAGGGGTGTCGAGGCGAGGCGGGCTTTTGGCAGCGCCCGAGGCAAGGTGGGCTTCATGAGGCGTTAGGGTGAGGTGGGCTTGGCGGAGGCACACTTTGGCCGAAGGTGGGACTTGGTCCTAGAGGCTGCGAGGATAGGCTTCGATCGGCGGTGTGGAGGTGTCTTGACTCCTCTTCTGGCGTAGCTTCTTGTTGGTCCGTGCAGACGATGCCAATATCATAGCATTGAAACTAGGCAGTGGTATGAGGTACCCTTTGTCTTGGTGGACCACAAGGTAGAGCCAAAGATATTGAGAGATGATGTGTGTTGTACTAGGAATGAGGAAAAATAGGCCCTCTCTTTCGTGCCCTTAGGGCCATACATATAGGGGGCAAGAAGGACATTTTCCTTCTTGTTCTTGCCTTACATTTGAGAGGGGGTGTTATTTAGGTATATTTTTGTGGATACACCACATGGACTTAGTCCATACACACGCATGACTTTCCTAGGGCTACTAAATATTCTTGGCGACCCTAGAGGCGGGGCACCCTTGGAGCCCTCTTAAGGCAGGTTTGTTCGGATATGGGGTCGATTCGGAAGAGGTATTCATCGGATTTGGAGGTATCTTGATAAACTCTATCCGGATATCGGGTAAACTCTAGGCTCATAAGTCATGTCTCGATTGGTTGCCCAATAGGCCGCCCATGAGGTTGTGGGCCCATAAGGTTGTGGGCCCATGAGTACATGACCATCCTTTCACTTTCCTACGATGGGGCGGAGAGTGAAACATGTCAACAAGGCTTTTCGATATTTAAGTTATTTTTAATTTTAGAAAATACAGAAATCCAAATAAATCCAAGAAAAATAGCAAATTAACTCCAAAAAAATCCAAACAATTTAGAGAAATACTTTTGAGCATAAGTAACTTAAATAAATTACTTTAAATTTTAATGGATGTTTGATTTATTCATTCAAATTAATCATTTTATTTAGAAAATTCCATTTAAGCTTTGCTAAATTCTAGAAAATCATGAAAATTTTATAAAACCTTATTTTAAATAAAATATTTTGAGAAACTCGAAAATTAGTATGATCTTGAGACTTGCTACAGATCAACGTCTCGTGTATCCCTAAGCGGTTATTACTCTTGGTTTGTAGGCTTTGTATATGTTGTATCATCTGTTATGTAGTTAGCTAATTACATTTTGGACATCTTTTGTCTTTGCTATCACTATAACTTGCTACTTGCTAGTCACTACTTCTTTAACTAGCCATTGTGATAGTGTGATGTAGTCAAATTTGCTTGTTGAATTGCTAATGTAGTTGCATTTTTTATATGTAGTACAATTGATTGATCCTTATATGTGTGACATATATAGTTTACATTTTTGCACAATATCAGACTAAATATTCATGGTGAGACTATTAGCATTTTGTTCGACATGTATTCACTCCGTATTAAGTGATTGAGACAATCCACATTTGTATTTGCATCGGCATAGTCCGTGTCCGACCGCGATTAGAAAAAAATATGAAAAAGAATATGGAATGGGCGATATCGTAAAATAATCGCTCTAATTGCACCCCCTACTTATGAGTTTGCCCTTCTAAGTTAGAGATATTTACATAAAATGACATTGAATAAAACCAGCATCCACACCTTTGTTCTCCCTTTGGCGTCGCCTCTCTCATCTCCCTCTCCAGGTCTCTCCCTTCCCCCGTGTCTTAGATGTCACCTCCTCCTTTGTGCCCCGCTCCTCACGACCTCCTCCAGAGCCACCACCACCACCACCTCCTCCTCCTCATCCTCAAGCGCTCAGTTGCTCTGCCTGTGGAACCCACTACTAGGTTGGCCTCCCATAGTCGACGCCGCCTCGCCGCCGCCTACCAAAAACCGGCGTCACCGATAACTCCTCCAGGCTATCCCTCTCGCCATAGCCGTCGCATCCCTCCTCCCCATCTCGAGTCCCGATTTTTTTCCTCCTCCAACCCTAATGTAACTTATCTAACCCTAATGCAACCCTAAGTTGTGAGTTGTTGCATAGACTCCTACAACATCATGTTGACAATGGTACTGAATTACAGGAACCAAATGTATTGTGTGAGCATGAAAAAAATGTGATTTAGATGGTAGATATGTTACTTCTGAAAGCGTACTCCTGTCATTACATGCAATGTTACGGATGAATAATGCCGTGACATTACGTACGAGTTGTCGGACCAGAAATGAGAGGCCAGTATCTTGCCGATACGAAGATACACAATGCACAAAAAACTGTAGTAAAATACTGTATCATCGCCACTGTTCACCAGACACCGTTGCACAACGGCTCATTTGACAATGCTCACATTGAAACATATGCATTAAATCGGCTTCGAGTGAGATGCATTCGGATAGAACGTTAGATTTTCTACAATTTTGTTTGTGAATGAAAATCAATGAATTAGCTGACAGTCGTATTAATGCTAAATAAACACAAACATATCATTATTTCCTAGGAGCATGTCACACATTTCACAACTCAAACAGACCGCCGATCAAAAAAACTAGGCTATCAAACGGGCTCTCTTAAAATAAAACTACCATCATCAGCTACACCTACAAGGCTACAATTGCTTTTCAGTCAAAAAAAAAAAAAGCTATGTTCCACCAAACAGGCCCACTATCATCTGTGGATGGCAAATGCCACAACGGCACTGTACCGTTACCCCGCTGGGGAAACGCGCGAGACGACGCGGCGGAACCGAGGCAGGCAAGGCAACTTGCAAGCAAGGAAGACGGGAGAAAACACCAGGCTACCGGCAGAACAAAGCCCCAAAAGCAAGGCTTCCAGTTCCAGTCAAGCAAGCAAGCCAAGGGGAGATCGAGACCGCGACGGCGGCATGGGGATCGTGGAGACGTGGGCGCGGGAGAAGCCCATCCGCACCTTCCTCGCCCGCCTCTCCCGCCGCCGAGCGGCCGCCTTTATCGCCTCCTCCGCAGCCGCCGATGCGGAGAGCGGCATCAGCGGCGGCGGCGATGGAAGCATCCGCAGCTCTCATCCATCGCCAACTCCGTCGTCTCCCGCTGCTCCGGGTATGGCCTCCCGAACCGCAAAATCCACTCCAGTAGCAGTACGGGTTGGGGATAGAAGTTTGATCTAAGTCATCATCTACTGTTTGCTCATCGCCTCAGATATGTTGGTGTAGCTTCCATGACCCGGCAGGATCATGCTGAAACCACACCGAATTGTCGCAGGTTACTTAGGCCCCAATCTCGATCGATATATTTGAGGCATAGGGTGGAATGCTCAATGGATAACTGAAATCAGCTTAGGCTGCTCGGCACCCATGATCGGTCGTTGCTTGCTAATTTAATTGACTTAATTCGCTAGGAAAGAGCAGCATGCTTTTATTCCCGCTGGTAGTTATTTATTCTAAGGTGGGTAGAGTTGATGCACATAGCATACTCTCGTTTTAGTTTGACACGAATTTATAGTGCTCCAATGGGTCTCTCTGTTTATTGTCCCGGTGAGTTCTGTTATGAACATTGTGTGTCTATTGAAGAGGCCCAATGGGCAATATATATATAGGGTGCAAAGGACACAAGTCTAAACCCTAGAACAATAGGAAATACCACAAATATCCATATATCCTTAATGAACACCCCCTCAAATGCAAAGGCGTATGCAATAGCATTGCATTTGAAAAGATTGACACAAAAATAGGGAAAAACCGAAGTCCGAGTCTTCATAATGTAAATGCGTAGCATGCGACTCTTGAAGATGTTGAGTATCAACAGATCTCCTCCCATCTGAGGTCGTGTGACACCGAAAGCACAAGGTGCGTGGGTGAGAAAGTAGAAACAGCGGGAGCAAAAGTCGACCACGACAACCTGACGAAGAAGATGATGAAACCGACAAAAATAGAAAAGCTGTTAAATCAAGCCTAATAGGAATAGATAGAAGCATGGCGTGATCGAAGCCAAGGCGGTGGCGTGTGATGCTAAGAAAATAATAGAGCCTTGATGCACAAGAAGCCTTGTGACCTTAAAAGCTTGAGGCGACGGATCTGCGTGGCTCGAAGCAAAGCGGTGGCTAACGCCATGCAAAGAAATTCCTATGCTTTTATGATGACAACAAATTTGTGGACTCGCATGGCTTAGAGCGAACTCAAAGATAAAATGGTACGAACTTGGATGGGCCATAGCGAGAAGAAAAAAAAAAAGACACGGAGGATAGCTAGCGATAGTAATCGGCATGCGATCGGCACACACACACTTGAGGCGGGGGCAAAAGCAGCGCAACAAGCAAAGCACGCACACATACTGCGCAAGCGGCTTGTAGCGACTAGAAGAGCTAACACGGACGACAACACCTTCCCTTCTCTCCTTCCCGTCCTCGGTTCTCTCTCACGCACAAAGCAAGCACCAAGCGAGCCATCCCAATCGGCAATCGGGCGATGTCAAACTCCAACATCCCTCTTCTCTCGCCAGCGAAGGTGAACAACGGCCATGCAGAATCCTTTGAAATGCGAGCGGTGATCTGGAGGAGAGCCTTGGGCGGCCAGGCGGCGCGTGCAGCAGGAAAGCACGGAGCCGACAGCGTGCAGCTGAAAGCCAGACGATAAGCGCGCGAAAAAGCCAGGCGAGGCGTCTGGTAGCGAGGCCTTGATGGTTCTAGCGCGCGGCGTGCTCGTGGGTGCAAAATCGCCTCAGGGATGAAAGCGGCTTGAATCCGGGCTTACCCGATGGTGGAAACGGCCGGATTGATCTTGCAGCGTCTTAGCAATGGCTTTGGCGGCGGCGGCTGGCATGGCCTTGCAATCGGAGGCAAGCCAATGGTGCCGTCTTGCGTTGGGAGAGCGATCCATTGGGTCGGTTGGAGGCGGCGAGAGGGTGATAGCCGGATCCGGGCGGAAGGCTCGGCGACAAAGCCGAGGCGATGTAAGCGTCATTCGAGTCGGGGCGATGTCACGAGCAAATCGCAAGCGGCGACCACGCTCTTGCTCGTGATGATCCATTGAGCGACCAGATCCGGCGTTTGCGACGAGCTCGGACCGGCTGACGGCTCGGGAGTGCATGGGTGGCGACGAGAGCGCCCGAGGGCGAATCGGTCCTCCCAAGGCAGCGTATGAGAGGAGAAACGGCGGGGCTAAAGCGCCGCCATGCCTCTGATAATCCTAACCTAAGCTCGATACCATGTTATTAATATTTTGTGTCTATTGAAGAGGCCCAATGGGCTATATATATATATATATATATATATATATATATATATATATATATACACACACATATATATATAGGGTACAAAGGACACAAGTCTAAACCCTAGAACAATAGGAAATACCATAAATACCCTTATATCCTTAACAAGTTTGATGTGTTTTAGGGATTGACATGGTTTTGGTGTATGGCTATTAACTTTCTTGACGTGTATACCTCAATTTTCAACTTCACCGTTTAGCTAGCCTGCACATTTACTTGATAAATTGTGCATCTGGCAAGATCCAGTGTTCCTGTGAAAGGAATGGAGCAAGCAGCATAGTTACACCACTACAACTTATTTCTAGACATGTATACTTCACACTTCAACTTTAACACTTGCTAACGTCCACATGAAATTGCTAAATATATAGTGTTTCTTACTAGATCCGGTCTTCTTGTGAAAGGGAGGTAGTAAGCAGCGTAAGTTAGCCACAGTTGAATCAACTAAAGCATGGCGCTTTTCATCAAGTCAAACTCTATGCTTGAAGAATGCTGTAATTAGCCATAATTTAAAAGGCTTTACATGATCCTATTTCCTCTCGAGTTGTCCATTCCTGTACCATTTTATTTGTAATGCTGTTGTTATGTCTGACAAGCTTTTACTTCAGTTCCTCTCAAAATGCTCATTTCTGAAGTGAAGTGCTTACTTTCCTCACTTTTACGATTTCAGGATTCTTGCTTTGGCAACTGAAAACTTGCAGCAAAATTTTGAGGCCGATTTCCCAGATAACTGTAAGGAATCGAATACATACATAAGGGAGATATTAGAGTACTGCTGCCACAAAGCTCTTCATGAAGTAACTACCGTCCAGACTATTTGGCTGATAAGAATCTTCGCCATTTAATGTTTGATATGATGCTTGCATGGGAAAACCCAGGTGCTGAGGATGAATTACTAGAAAATGTGAGAAATATTCAATGCTGCAGTTGTTTGTAATATGCCATTTTGTTTCTTCCTTTTATCAAAATGGTTGCCTTTTAACACCCCCAAAAATTGCTGCCACATCTGAATTAACATGTGAATTTTCTGAAGAGAAATTTCACAATGTATTACTTTACTTTACAATATTCATCATTCTTTCTAATTATATTGTGATGGTCAGGACTCCACCTTGTGTAATCCAGAGATTGAAGATGAGGATGAGGGATCAATTTTTATGCAAATTCCACAAGATTGGCTGTTCAAGTTAGTTCTATTTACAAACTACATCTTTTTTTTTGTCACTACCTGATTCGTTCACTGCACGTACACATGATGACCTAGTGTTGTTGTTTTAGGTCAATGACAAGAAGACAGTTGGGTTAAGTGCTTTTGCACGAATAGCACCTTCATGCCCAATAATAGCTGACGTGGTTACTGTCCACAATCTGTTTGATGCACTTACATGTTCATCTGGTGGCCGGTTACATTTTTTTGTATATGATAAGTATCTCAAAAGTTTAGACAGGTAAGGAAAACAATTCCCTAGATTATCAAACTCTTGATATTTATATGTCCTGCCTTTTGTCAATGTCTTTATTGAATTAATGCATAAGTATCTTTTAATTACCATGATTGAAACTGTGATGGCATTGAGTTAAGCGGACCAAGTTCATACTCTCTGCATCTGGAGTTGCACAGCAGTAGGTGTTTTGTTGTAGAGTTGGTATAGTATTGGTAGTGCTTTATGCTATGAATCTGTGGTTGGTTCAATAAGAGATACTAAGAGACGCATCAATGATATTGTTTAGGGTATTCAGGTCTGTCAAAGGAATCACGCAGTCACCACCTGTTTCAAGTTTTCATCTTGATGCTGGGGAGTGTATCTTAGCTATTGATGGAGACAGGCCTATTCATCCTGTACTGCAACATATTGGAATATCAGCATGGCCAGGTGAATTAGTTGACTGACATTTGACTTCTCAATTTTTAGCCATGCTTCATTTTGGGAAGCCGTTGATGTTTTCCTGTTTTCCTTCTTTTTGGCAGGAAGATTGATCCTTACAACACATGCTCTTTATTTTCAGAGTATCAGAGTGGGTTATGGTGATAAGATTGTTAAATATGATTTAGCAAAAGATTCAAATCAAGTGATTAAGCGTGATTTTACTGGACCATTGGGTGTTAGCCTGTTTGATAAAGCTGTCATGTACAAATCAAGCAATTTGTAAGTATTGAAAGGGAAGGATTCTCCAATAACCATGTACCTGAGCACTCTAGTTATACTTTCAGGGTTGCCTTCAAAACTAACAGTGCCTTATTTGCAGAACAGAACCAGTTTATTTTGACTTTCCTGAATTAGGAGGCCCCTCACGAAGAGACTATTGGTTAGCAATCATTCGTGAAGTATTGCAGGTGAATAAATTTATCAGAAAATTCAATCTTGAAGATGTTCAGAGGGCGGAAGCACTCTCAAAAGCTATCCTGGGCATCTTGAGATACTCTGCTGTGAAAGAAGCTTTTCATATTGCTCCTTCTCACTTTAAGACAACACTCACTTTTAGCTTAGCAGAAAAGCTTCCAAAAGGAGACATGGTCCTAGAAGCCCTATATAATAACTACTTTCAACTGTTGGACACTTCGTTGAGCCATTTGGCAACTGAATCAGCGGTTGACAAAATGTTGCAGACTCATTCTGTACCATTTTCATTGTACGCTCTCTCTAGAATGGGATTTATCTTGCTGAAGAGAAAAGATGAAACTGAAAAGAGATAAGCTTTTGTGTTGTTTGCTTTGGTGTAACAAAATCTCTGGAGGCTGCTTTGGAAGAGTCATTTTGTTACTCTGAAAGAATAGAGGCAGCACGTGCTACGGTAGATCAAGTAAAGGTGGAAGGTGTTGATGCAAATCTTGCCCTCATGCTGGTGTGTTGATAATAATCAATTTAAATTGTTCTTTCTTGGTTTGGTCTTGAATGAATTTGAGTAAATGCAGCAGGAAGTGTGTTTTCCATTGCCTTATATTCAGTAGCTAACATGTTGATTTGGATCTGGAAAAATGTTTTTATGCTTCGCATTAGTTCTTTGGTGTACACTTTTCGCATTTTCCAAGCCTATTTATCTGATAATGAACTAGTGCCATGGTTCACATTCTTGACAATTCATTGGCCATACCTTCTTTCTTTTGTTTTATAAGTATACTGCCATCAATAGACAAAATGAAAAAGGAAAGAAAATTCTTAAGCAACAAGTATCAACAGACTTGCAGTCTATAGGGTGTACATGTTATAGAGTGAGCTATCAGAAAATTGTATTATCTTTCCTGATTGTAATGCTATTTTTCCATGCTATTTTTTTAAATTCACACATGCAACTTCATTTTAATTGCATAAGTTTTTCACAGTTTTTTATTATATTCAGGTAATAGTTACTGCATTTGGCATGCTTTTTCTTGAATGTTACATACATCACCCAAATGGTACTATGATATTGTACACCTGTAATGCGATTCAAGTTCTGATGGATTGCACTTATGTTTCAGGAGCTACTTTTCCCATTCATTCAAGTAGGCAAACTTATTTACTCTTTATCCAAGTGGGAAGACCCTCTGAAATCACTTCTGTTCTTAGCTTTTATCCTGTATGCCATTCAAAGGTAATTTCTTTGTGGTTGTTGGATCTTATGAAGTATGCTTACAAATATTCCATTGCTTAACATTTTTCTTCTTTGTTATGTAGGGGGTTTGTTGGCTACATTGTGCCCTCTATTTTCTTGGTTTTTGCTGTTGTTATGCTTTGGCATAAGTATAGCGGAGAAGAAAAATCATTGGAAGTGCTTGAAGTAAGACCTCCTCCAAGTAAAAATCCTGTTGAGCAAATATTGACTTTGCAGGATGCTATATCCAAGTTGGAAGATACTTTACAGGCTGGAAATATTGTTCTTCTCAAGTTCAGAGCTGTCTTGTTTGCAGCTGTTCCAAAGGTTTGTCTTCGCTGTTTTGATAAAAATTTAGGATTTCGGGAATTATTGTGTTGGCTGGGATCCCCACCCTTTAGGTCTTGTTTGGTTGGACTAAAATCCTACTCATCCACATGGATAAATTTGAGAGTTTAATTCAATTTCTCGGTCCATCCACATGAATCCCATGGGAAAGGGCTTATAAACAAGCTCTTATTTTTAGTGACAAATATTACTGACCAGACTAGGTATGCGATATGGACACTTATCTAAACTTTGGACTCTTACCTAAACTTTAGTATCTCCAACACTCCCATGGGCATGAGATAACAATTATGACCATTTTGTTACATATTGCAATACTATTGCTAGATTTTACCAAACCTACCATCGACTCTGTAGCTAATACCATCACAAATACTAAAAGTTACTCACCACCAATACTACTAAGGGCGTTACCAAATCTATCTCCACCATCTACCGGTACCCAGATCTCAATCACCTTTTCCTCTACCTTTATGCCCCACCACCCTCGGCCTCCACCACCTCTACCCACATGCCTCTAGTCTTGGTCTCTGTTATGAATAAGCGCTTGTATTCAACATGAGGCCAATGAGTCAATATATATACAAATGCAGGTGTGGCATATATGAGTAACCCTTATACAATGGGAAAAATATCTGATCAATAATATACATCTAACACCCCTCAAACTTATAGTGGATCAACAACATGAAGTTTGGAGAGAGAAAGCTGTGTTGGGCTCGATCTGCGCCTTTCTTTGAAGAGCAACAACACAGTCTACACTGTGTCCACATGTAGGAAGTATCAACACAAATATGCTTAGTATGCTTATGCTTCACGGATTTGTAGCAATGCTAATAGCCCTATACTATCGAGACAAAAGAGGAGTAGGTCTGGCTGAAACACCAAAATCCTCAAGTGCAATGGTAGCCAAGTAACCTCCAGCATTAACAAAGCCATAGCTTGCAACTTCGACCTCGGCTCGCTCGAGCAAGCTGGCATGCGCTTCTTAGTCTTCAAGCAATGAGAGAACCACCAAGAAAAACACAATAAGCGAGAGAGGCCGTGATCGGAGTGATCACTAGCCAGTGGCATCGAATATGCTGGAGGCGTAAGAAGTGGAGTGAGGGAAAAAGCAGACGACAGTGATGGTTCCACGAAAATATCGTAGAACGAAGAAGATGACTATAGTGGGTGAGTAGGAGGCGAAACAAAATGACTCAAGATATGCACATGATATGAAATGTCAAGATGAGTGACACCGGATAAACAAGACTTCCAACAAAGGCGGCGATGGCGAGTAGAATCGACAGAGGCTCGCCATCGATTGGTAGAAGATGAATATTAAGCTCCATATGAGTCTCGGCGATGTCTTGTCGATAAGAAAAGCACGATCAAGAAGATCTGAATATACTTTTCTTGGGATAGATAGAAGCCCTCAAGAGTAGAAATAACTTCAACCCCAAGAAAGTAGCGAAGAGGACCCGGATCGGACATGAAAGCGACTCATTAAGGCGGCTCAGCCACAAAGGCGATGTCTTGAGAATCAACTCGATAATGATCATATCATCAACATATAAAGGAGAAGCGTTAGACCACGGCGAAGTGTGAATAAAGAGAAGCGGGATCATGAGCACTAGCGGAGAAACCATTTGGTGACAATAGAAGAAACAATCAAATTAGGCACGAGGAGCTTGCTTGAGGCCAGTAAAGAGATTGGCGAAGGCGACAAACCATACCCTTAGGAGCAGAATACCGGTGGTGGTTGCATATAAACCTCTTCCATGACTTACTATTGAAATACATTCTTGACATCAAGGTGAGAGATGGACCGGGCGAGCAGGATGCCACATCAAGAAGAGTCGCGAGCGGTGGTCATGTGAGCCACATGAGCAAATGTCTCATCATAATCACGACCATGCTCTGCTGAAAACCATGTGCCACAAGGCGAGCCTTGTGGCGCTCAAGAGAACCATCAAAGCGGTTCTTAATCTTGTAGATCCACTTGCGTGATAGTGTTAGTCGCTCGATTCTTGCTCTTGGTGATAGCAAGATCCTTACTCTCATCGAGAGGATGGCACTTGGAGATGGGGCAATTTTCTTTGTTTATTTCTCACACAACACCATACCAACTTTGAGGGTTGGGGATACAAATTTATAGGATGCCAACCCGACCAAGCATATGCTAAGATGCTAGTCTAAGATCTTTGTCAAAAGCTAGTCTAAGATCTTTGTCCTAGATGCTAGTCAAAAGCTAGTCTAAGATCTTTGTCCTAGATGCTAGTCAAAAGCTAGTCTAAGATGCTAGTCTAAGATCTTTGTACAACCACCATACATCGAGGTCACAAGAACCATGTGCCCAGCCCACAAAGACCACAGTCTGAGAGACTTATTCATCATTCTCCCCTAGGTCTTGTCGTCGTCTTGTGGGAGAGTTGAACCATCCGATCTGGAGGCGAGCTCGAGAATTTGACCTCCCAGAGGCTTGGTGAGCGAGTCCAAGGTGATCCGTGGTGTTGATGTAGCTTCGCCTTGATCTTGCCTTCATCCAAGCGACCTCGGATGAAGTGGTACTTCCGGATGTGCTTACTCCGTTCATGGAAAGCGGGGTTCTTTGCGAGCAGGCGGACTTCATCGCCTGGCGCCAAGCTTGATGTCTCTGCGAGAGATCACCAGCGATCGAGCGAGCAGGCGCTGAGTCGAAGCGGTGGAGGCCGTATGTACTCGGCCTCCGGTTGAGCGAGGCCACCGCTTTCTTTGCTTGGTATTGCCATTAACGAGGCGCAGGAAGAAGAATCCGCTTGTGCTCTTCTTTGGTGTCGATGTCGCTGCGTGGTCATTGTCGTATATGCAGATGAAGTCTTGTGCGCGACACCTCGGGTAGTGCAAGCCGTGGTCGGAGGTGCCTTAGCGTAGCGGAGGATCCTCTTCCACGGCTTCTTGATGCTCCGTCGTCGATCATTTGCATGAGCCGTGGCGTGGCCGGCAGCGGCGCCAAATCCGGACGGCGTGTGGGCGAGGTAGCGAAAATTGCCCGCGATCTTGGCCGTCTGCGTCATATCCGCCTCCTCCGCCCGTCTTTGTCGCGGCTCGACTTAACCTCTCTCGCCATAGGAGTGTGAAATTTGGGTTCGATCGGCGAGCCCGCCCGGCTTCGGCGATCGCTTGGCGTGGCGGTGCAGCAAGGGAATCTGGGGGTGTCTGGTGGACCTCGATCCCGAGTAGAAGGAAGAGCCCCAAGTCGCTCATCGAAAGGCGGTCTTCATCTCGCGTGAGCAGCCGACCTCGGCCTCCTTGGGCCGGTGATCCTGGTCGTCGGCGTAAGCGCCCGCGCGAGCGTTGCCATACGCTGCCCGCCGATGAACCCTTGACCTCGTGTGCTTCTGCTTTGGAACCCGTTGCATAAGGGTGGAGTCTAGCTTAGCGTTCGGGCTCGTGGTGCTGCATGGCCGTGAAGGCCTTCTTGCGAGCGGAGGACCTTGCCTCCTGCGGGGATAGCGAATCCGGCGGTGACGGACGTGAACCTCCCTTGAAGTCGCCGTTGAGGAAGGCGGACTTGGCGTCCATGTGATGGGCGTGCCAACCCTCTGGTACGCAAGTGCGAGAGAAGGCGAGCGGACTCCATGCGGCGCGGCAGGTCGCAGCGTCGTCGAAGTCGATCCCTCTTGCATGAAGCCTCGTGCCGCAAAGCGAGCCTTGTGGCAGCGATGGTCTGCGGCTTCGTCCGCTTCGGCGAACACCCTTAAGGGTGATCGGCGTGGTGGCCGGCGGAAAATCCGCCCGACTCCAGCGTCCGGTTCCGCTCGGCAGCGTCCATCTCTTGCTTCATCGCGACCGCCCGCGTCTCCGCCTCGCCTCGGCAAAGGCGGGGCTCGCCGTCGTCGCCGCGCCAATCTTGACTCATGCCGAAATCGTCTTCGCGCCGATCGAGGGCAGGCGGCTCGCCAGAGATATTGTCCGTAATGCGGTAGCGCATAGGCTCGCCGTCGTGGTAGCGTCGGCGGTCCTCGTCGTGGGGCAATGAATGTGAACTCAGCGTCTTGTTGCTAAATCGTGGACCGGCTGTTAGGGCGATCCGGTGGTGTGGTGCCGGTCTTGAGAGAGTGGTGGCCGGTCTTGAGTGGCCGTGGTGAAAAGTGGGCGTGGTAGTGCGAGTGGTGGAGCACTTCGCCGGGCTGATGGCGGCGAGATGTCGAGTGGGCGAGCTTCGGTGAAGGCAATTGCTAGCTCACGGCTCTCTCGAAATGGGCGTAGTCGACCGCGAAGTCCACGAGTCGAAGTCGAATCGTCGTCCGCGCCTTGTCCCGTATCGACCTCGTCGCCGTCGAACCTGGCGTCCGCGAGATCTTGAACCTGTGTGTGTGTCGAGTCGAGGATGCGGTAGGCCTTGAGCCCTCCGCGTGGCCGATGAACACTCCGGTGCTCTGTCGTCGAGCTTGCCGATGTGGCCAAGCTCATGGCGAGCGAGGCGAAGACGCAAGTGGGAAACCGCCGGCTTGCGCCCATGCCAAACCTCGTCGGCGTCCTGCCGTCGAGTGCCTGTAATGGCGGCGGTTGAGGATGTGAGCGGCCGTCGCCGCCTCTCCCCGAGCGGCGGCATCACCCTGCTGAGGAGGGCGAAACCATCCCAGCCGTCGGTTCGTCGCTCGGCAGCCGCCGTTCTTCTTGAAATTTGTATGGTAGCGGATGTAGTGGTGTGAATACCATCATCGGCCGCGATCTGACCGTGGTCGTGCCGCGTGGTCGCCGCCGTTATCTGTCATGTGACCTGTATGACTCTGGCGCGCTCTGCCTCGCGGCGACTGCGTCGCTTGATGGCGTCATGACCTCTCGCTTCTTCTGAGGACCATCACCCATGTAGCGGGAGAGGTGCGTCGGACGGCGGCGAAATGGCGTCGTCTCGGTGTGGCGGTGTCGCAGAACCACACAGAATCCCGTGCTGCGAGCTCGAGCCTCTCCTTGGCTCGGCTTCGCTTCTTTGGGAAAGAAATCGCCTCTGCCGTCAACCTGTGACGTCGTGAAGCGCTCCACATGGTCAAGGGGCGGGGCCTCGCACCATCTCCGTGGCTTGGCGCCGGAGGCCTCGAAGTGAAAGGTGCCCAGCGCTCGTGCCGCTGCCACGCCTCGTCGTCCCGGCGGCGGCGAGACGAAGGGTTGTGCCACTGCGTGAAGGATGTAGAGTCTATTTCGCCTCTGGTTACCTTGGCAAGAAAAGCGTGGCGAAGATCCCAAATCCGCGGCACCGTGCTCGATCTCGACCGCGAGCCGTTCTCGTCCGGTGTCCCAAAGGCGATGATGGAGTTCTTCGGATCGGGGATGTAGTAAACGCGGTGGCGGACTGTGCTTTCGCCGGAACCGCGGTGAAGATAGCCGAGGCAGCGCCCTTGATTTTCCACGCTGGCGTCCCAAACAGCGAGACCTCGAGCGTCTGGTCGAGCTTCGGAGAAGAACTCCGTCGCCCGGTCATGTGGTGGGTGGGCCGGTGTCGAGCACCGCCGTCGGTCTTATCGTTCTGGAAGCTGTCGCCGAGAGGGCATGTGCTTTTGGCTCGTCAAGGTGGAGGAAGGCGGCTGCGGCCGGTGCGGTGGAGAGTGAGTTCGATGCTCGCATGAGCAATGAAACGGCCGGCTGCTCCTCTCTCGCCTTCTTGCGGCGTGGGCTGGCAGCGTCGTGGTATCGACAATCCTTGGCCCGATGACCAAGCTTGCTTGATTGTGGCAAGAGTAAATCTCGTGCGACTTTTGCTTGCCTTGCCAGCGTATACAGGCACCTCACGGTCATCGCCTCGTGGTGTCGACAATCCTTGGCCCAATGACCGGGCTTCGCGATTGTAGCAAGAAGTCGTCTCGTCTTGGCTTTGCTTGCCACGCTTGCGGCCGCTGTCGTGGAGAAGGCTCCTTCTTCTGTCACCTTGGCCGTGACCAGCTGCTCCGGTGAGGAGCTTCCATAATGGTGGCGGGTCGAGGAGCCAGCTGTGGCTCATCGCATCCGCGACCTTGAGGCGACCGCGCCTCCTCGATCGTCATCGTGGAAGGTCAGCGAGACTTCGATCGGCGAGCCATCTGCTTGTACTTCTCGGGGGCCTTGGCGGAAAAGCTTCTCCTGACTCTCTCCTCGCCGTAGGTGTCGTCGCCCGCTGCACCAACCGCAGCGAGTGTTGAGGCGGAAGCAAAGTCATCAACGTCCTCGCTGGCTTGAAGGCGAGTTCTCCAGCTCCTTGCGTAGTGCGCAATGTAGACTTGCGGCGCGATCATCTGCCGATGCGTCTTTGCGGCGATGGCGTCCCAACCTCTTTAGCGATCGCTTGTTAATAGCGAAGCGCATCTCGGGCGGGGCTGCGGCGATGAGAGCATCGGCGCCCGTCGATCATGGTGCGTGGTCGATGTCTCCGTCTGCGAATTGCATCCGCATATCGCGCTGGAGCTTTACCCTCATCGCGCGACCCGCTCGGCGTAGTTGGTCTTGGTGTGGTAGGCCGCCGCCGCCGGGGCGGCGTCCTGGCAGCGACTGGTACTCGTGGTGACCGCGATGCGAGCAAGGGAAAACGCGTCGCTGTGAAGGCGCTCTCTCCGTCGACCGTCTGTACCTTCGTCGTGTGCGTCTCCTCCGGCGTCCGCTTGTCTGAAATTGCCGCCGCAGCTTCGTGGGCGTCTTGTGGTTGCTTATTCTTGCACTTCGCCCTCATGTTGCCTCCTTCTCAATGACTCAAGATCGCGTCGGTATTTGTCATCGGCGAAGATGGGCTGCTGCTTCTGCCTGTGAACCTCGACCTCTCTTCTTCTTGCCCTTGCATCTGCTGCCGTCATTGCTTCGCTTCATTCTGGGCTGCTGCCGGCTCAGCTATTGCCAACCTTAGCGCCCTTTCGCCGCGCCTTGGCCTTGTCTGCGCCGCTTCCTTCGCGTTCTCTGCCCAATGAGTTAAACTTCTTACCGCCTCCGCGTGCTCGAAAGCTGACCGTGGCAGGCTATCTGCGGACATGGCGTGCCAAGAGAAGCTAACTGCGTGGAGAAAGCGCTTCTCTGGTTGAAATTTCTTGAAGTGAAGGCGAAATTTGAAGAAAGGATTGGCGAGGAGATGCTCGAGGTTGCGAGGATAATCTGACTCGATACCACTTGTTGAGTCGCTCGATTCTTGCTCTTGGTGATAGCAAGATCCTTACTCTCATCGAGAGGATGGCACTTGGAGATGGGGCAATTTTCTTTGTTTATTTCTCACACAACACCATACCAACTTTGAGGGTTGGGGATACAAATTATAAGTGCCAACCCGACCAAGCATATGCTAAGATGCTAGTCTAAGATCTTGTCAAAAGCTAGTCTAAGATCTGTCCTAGATGCTAGTCAAAAGCTAGTCTAAGATCTGTCCTAGATGCTAGTCAAAAGCTAGTCTAAGATGCTAGTCTAAGATCTTTGTACAACCACCATACATCGGTCACAAGAACCATGTGCCCGCCCGCAAAGACCACAGATCTGAGACTTATTCATCGGATAGGAGTAGCGTCGCGGGAAGAGGACAAGATCCCATGTGCGATGCGTTCAAGAGCGACAATCTCCTCTGCCATTGCATCTTTGCCACTCCCGATGAACATGACATCACGATAAAAAGTCGGTTCGGCAAGAGCCGCTAAACAAAAGCGGAGGAGGCGAATAGTGGCGATCACGAAGAGCATATCGAGGAGAGGCCAAGAAGATGAACCATCGAAGAAGAAGATGGGCGCGTTAGAAGAATCCTCAACTCATGGACGACGAGTGTAGTAGAGGATAAGAAGGATGAAGGCGGGAGGAGCCTCGGAGAGGGTGGCGGTGGCGAAGGAGAAGAAGGAGGAGCAGAAGAGGCCAAAGGCTGTGATGGAGGTGTGATGACTATAGGGGTGGCGAGGAAAAGTCGGAAAGAAAGCGGCTCGACAAGAGATCTTTGGAGTGGTGGAAGAAAGAATAGCGAGGGTAGAAAGGGCGAGACTCATCAAAAGTGGCGTCTTGAGAAACCCGCGTCAAATCGATAGAGATTCAACAACGATATCCCTTATGCTCGGCGTTATAGCCAAGAAAAACGCACTCCGCAATTTGACGATCGACTTTGTGCGCTCACGAGGGCAAGAAGAACATAGCAACACACCCAAAGTGGCGAAGACCGAATAGTCGGGAGTTGTGCCACGAGACTCAAGCTGGAATCCACCTGAAGAAGCGAAGAAGAAGGTGAATGAATAATCGAGGAAAGTGGCGGTAAAGCGACCTCGATCAAGAAGTGTGGTGGGGACGACAAAAGCAAGCATAAAACGCAATTTGTCTCAAGAAAATAGCGATGTTTTAGTTCGGCCACACCTTACGGGCATGAGCACTAGGACAAGAAAAGCGAGAGAGAGAGAGTGCCACTGCTCAACAAAGAAAACCACGAAGGACTTCGACAAGTATTCTCTAGCGAGTCGACCGAAAGACATGAATAGGAGAATCAAACTAAGTCACGGATCATGGTGGCAAAAGTCTTGTAGATGGATAAAACCTCGCTCTGAGATGACATAAAGTATATTCATGTGTCTTTGAAAAAATCATCAATAAAAATTATATAATATCGATAACACCCATACATCGAGAATGAACAAAGATCAAAAGAATGATTTGTAATCTTGACTCCTTTGGAAGAATCTGAAGTTGAAGGCATTTACCAAGCTTACGATACGACAATTTAGAGAAACATCACGGAACCACAGACCTAAAAGACCACGGCGAAGTAATGAAGATAGGCGCGACCCATAAAGATGTCCCAAATGATGATGCCAGAGCAAAAAGCGCGATGGAGGATGTATGACGGCGGCGGCGGTGGAGGCGACAAAGGCTGGAGACAGCGAAAGGAAGATGAAGCAGATCAAGCTCCGAGAGGCTTTGTGAGTCATGGGCGGTCGATACCAACCGAGTCTCCGTCGTCGATCTGAACACAACAAGAATCGAATCGAGAATAACCGACAACCATGATCGATTGGTGACCCGTGGATATAATTTGCATGGTTGGTTTGGGAACATAAAAACAACGGGAATATGAAAAGAGGAATTGGAAAGAGTACCTCGTCTGCGACGAAAAGAGGTACCATCTGCTGTTTGAGCGATTGATAGGAGCAACTAAAGGTCGAATGGAAGTAGAGGTGGTAGAATCGAGTGTCATATTAAAGGAAGCACAAGAGTCAAGAATCCAAAGTAATATACGAGGAAGAAGGAGAAGATGGTCTCTCGCTAGAAGGCATCTTGTGAGAACCATGAGAACCAAAGCGGTGCAAAAGCGACCATGCGGCCTTGCGGTGTGAAAATTCCTAAGAATCGAAGCACAGAGCTCCTCACGAGAAGAGGAACCACCGATGCTCTTTGGAGGATGGCCCCATGACATAAATCCTTCTTCTTCTTGTAGCGAGCGTGCTGATGTCCATCCTTGTTACAATAGGTGCGATTGTACCCTACCGCGGCGATCAAATCCTTTGGTGAAGGCACCCTTGATGAAGGAGGAAGTGGGCGTGGCGGGTGTAAGCTGGAGGAGGCTGCGGTCGAAGAAGCAGCGGTGGCGGCGGGCCCGCAACCTGGCGAATCTCCTCAGCCTGAGCAATGACAAGGGCCTCCAACAAGGTCGCACAAGGGTGGCGTGCGACAAGCGAAACCGGTCTGCTCATACTCGGCCGGAGCGGGTCAAGAAGTCGTAGATCTGACGAAGCTCGAGTGAGGCTAGCGTGGCGGCAGCGACCGTGTGACAAACATCACGGTCCCAAAGAGTCAATCGGCGCCATCTGCATGAACAATTGGGTATAGAACTCATCCCGATGGCATCTCCTGCTGCGGCGGCGCTCTGCGCACAACAAAAAGATACAGCGAATCACGGACGACTTCGTAGTGGTCATACGGATGTGTCCACATCAATTGTCTTTGACCAAACCAACCACATCCCGATGGTGCACCTCCATACTAGCAACCGAATAAGCGAGCACGAGTATCCTCATTAATCCATGTCTTGTAAGCGACATATTGAGTCTGAAAAGTCTACATGGCATCCTCAAGAACTTCGGATGCCTTTATGCGGGCATCTTGGAATATCGCCGAGAATCTGGCTCGGCGGCGAAGCCTGCCCGAGGTGGACAAGGCAACTTCGCCGATTAGAAACTCCCAAAGCGCCGACCACGCATGTGGAGGCGCGTATCTTTGGCTCCGATCCGATAATTGAGACCATCAAGATCACCGAGGCGTGAAAGCGAAATAGCGCCCATTGGTGGCGGCGTTGGACGGTGCGACGACCAAAACAGCGAAGTCTAACGAGGCGGGCGGTGGCGGTTAGAACAACGTCTTTGAAATATTTTTTTGTTCTTTTTTTTTTTTCTTGGTGGCTAAAGAGCCGGTAAAACCTTCGGCCCGTAACGGCAAATAAAAACACGCAGCGTAGGGTTTCCATGGCGGCGGCGGTGGTTACTGGGTGGCGGCGCCTAGCGACTCGATGGCGGTTCGGCGAACAAGCGTAGCGATGAATCATGGCGGCCCAGTAGCAATGACTCGGTTGACGATGGAGCAAGGATGGCAACAAGCGGCGGGCAAAAGCCGAACAACGGTGAAGGAAGAACGGTGGCGGCTTGACAAGCAAAACCCTAGGTTTGCTCGATACCATGTTATGAATAGCGCTTGTATTCAACATGAGGCCAATGGGCCAATATATATACAAATGCTGGTGTGACATATATCGGGTAACCCCTTATACAATGGGGAAAATACGACCAATAATATACATCTAACAACCTCCGCGCCTCTTCCTCTACCATAGTCCATTCACGCTAACTTTAGTCCCGATCCTCTTACGGACCTCTCTAGTAATACTATCTTGGCACCCATACCAACACCATTGCCGACACCAATACCATCGTTGCCACCAGCGCTCAATATAGCCTTCACTGGAGCTACCACCAGCTCCTGTTTCGTCATCACCATCGTTGAGCTCGCCACCAATTCCACCATTAGCACAACCACTAAAGCCACCGTCTGAGCAGTCTTCTCTCCCCTGTCTTCCACCTTCTATCGTAACCTCAAATATTGTCACCAAAAGCTTCCTCCTCACCAACACAAACTTCCATCATAGTAATCAACAACAACCTAATAGAAAACTCCACCATCAAGCAACACGATGCTTACGAACACCGCCAAACACACCATCCTCTCTCTTCTTTTCCCAACACGATAAATCACCACACGGACCCACGCCTTCTCTTCTTCCTCGGCCACGGATCCTTCACCAATCTGGATCCACACCATCCTCTCTCCTTTCCCCGACCACGGTACGCATAACCACACCAAATCATCCACCGTCTGGATCCACAAATCCTCCTCGATCACACGGATCCTTCGCGATTTAGATCCACACTAGATCACGAGATTCCTCAAGTCATACTAGATCCTCCGTCTGGATCCACGCCGAATCACGAGATCCCCTCAAGTCGTACGGATCCTCCGCGTCTGGATCCACGCCAGATCACGAATCCCCTCTCTCTCTTTTTCCTTTCTTTCTCCTTTTTCTTTCTGTTTCTTCTCTTCCCTTTTCCCTTCTTCCTTTTTCTCCTCCTTTTCGCCGCATAGCCTCTCCATCTTCCTCCTTTATTCCTCTTCCTCTCGCCTCCTCTGGCCGAGCTAGCCGGATCTACTAGATGTCGTTGCCTCCTGCTTGCCTCCGCTCAAGCGCCGCCTCTATCTCGGCAGAACACTATGAGATTTGTCGTCGCGACCTCACGCCTAATGCCTCCGTGGCGCGGACTTCTCCTCGCCTTCTCCATTGTCGGCCGGCGCCCTGAGCCTGGCCCGTCGTTGCCCTCACCATAATGACTCTGTGCCCGCCAGCCAGCGTCAGACATCAACTCCGCCATCGCACCGCATGCGTGTACTGCAAAGCCGAACACAGCGTCGCCTCAGCAGCTCCTTCCTCTTTGCTACCTGCGGCCAAGTCGCCCTCGGTGCGTCCTCTAACGAACCTCCTTCTGTTGTCGACCGACTTGCCCGCGCATAACCCGGTGGCATGATGCGGCTCCGTGCAAGGCGGTCATGGAGGACCGCCTGCGACAAGACAACGATGGTCGGCGGATCAAGCGAGAAGGTAAGGTTTTGCCTCGGGTTGGGGTTTGGGATGGATTGGCTTTGATACCATGTAAATTTGAGAATTATTGTGTGTCCTTGGTATCCCCATTTCTTTTATTTATAGTGCCAAAATTATAGTCAACTCGCACTCAAATTTTACTCTTATCTGAACTCTTTTAACTTTTACCTAAACTCTAATATCTCCCAACAAGTTTACTTTCCAATATCTTGATAGGAACCAGAGTGTCCATGAAGGGACACAGCTAGACAAGCTCATAGTACATCAATATATCTATGAAAACAATCTCTTGACCTGCCTAATACTTCGTGTATTTTGTTTTACAATTTGACAGCCTGGTGACCAACATTTATTCGACCCATCAGATATGAACCATTTCAGAACTCGTAGCCCAATATATATCTATACCTTTGCAACATTTATATCGATCATTGCACAGCATTGTAGAACTAGTTTTAACTACGAAGTGATATCAATCCACCAAATGCTAATCTCTATCTTTTTCTCTATACAGGCAACTGAAATGGTCGCAGTGGCACTTGTTGCTGCAGCTGCATTTCTTGTCTTCGTACCTACCAGGCATCTGCTCCTGATGGTAGTCCTGGAGGTGTACACAAGGGAGATGCCGCTAAGAAACAGAACACTGAGAAGTTCCGCAGACAGAATTAGAGAGTGGTGGGCCCGTATTCCAGCGGCTCCTGTACAGATGATCAAACCTAACAAAAACAAGAAAAATAGATGACTATGAACTCTATATCCATCGCAACTAAGAGCTCACAATTTTCCCCTATCTCCATGGTTTAACCTAGCCAGCTAACCTGTGCAGATATCACCCCTGATTACTCTCGCAATCATTATTACAGTGAAATGTACTTCTTACCCTGATTACACTTGTAATGATTGTATAGTGGCATTGCTATGGATGTACAGATATGACTACAAAAATGGTGTTGAGTTTTTCTTTGCGTAACTGTAGAGCATACATTCGGAAAATATTCGAGTTCCGATGGGAATTCAATGAACAGAGTTGAATGATAGGTAAATATTCTTCTTCTTTGATATTGATGCCTTTGGAGGTTGCTCAGTTTATGGTGTTCTGCTTTGCGGGAATGTAAGATAGGTCATCAGGAAAGGAAATACTCTCTGGAGTCTGGATAGAATTGCTGCATTCAATTGGCAATCTTCAGGTGCACAGGAAGAGAAGTGGATTTTATAGACCTAAGACCATATCCTTTTTGGTACCGTAATTGCTTACGCTCTGAGATTCTTATATTTTCTTTTGGTAATTGCTTTTCCGCACCGGAGAACCACTGTATCTTAGTATGTTACTAGCGAGTGCGGTGCGTTGCAATGGATTTCAAATAAACATATATGTTATAAACTTGAAAAACCAATATGTATAAGATAATTATCCTTGCATCTAAAAGTTGCATGTAAAATTCACATCATCAGATCAACAAGCCACAAAGTTTTAGCATAAATCAAATGTGTATATGATGTAATTGTTCACAGAAAATTCTTATAGTAATATATGCATGTATACATGTATCTATTCATAGAAGATTTCACAAACTCACGAGATAAAGAGATAGATGATAGACTCATCACCAGCACCGAATCATTCTTTTATAATAGTAAAGATACAGTGTTTTTTATGTGTGCGTGAGCTTTCTTGGCGATAATGCGTACTTCTTTTATAACAGTAAAGACACATGTGTTAGCCGTTGTTTGTGCGTTAGGCACGCGCCAGCTTTATTGGCAATAATATGTAGTTCAGGTTTCTAGTTACACTGTTGGCGGGTAGCAACTAGCAACGGTGGTTGGTGGGGAGCACTCGTAGTCGTACCAAGGATACAAATGTTGGAACTGGAGAAAAATCCGTTCGATGGCAGTAATAGTGGCGGCGATTATCGGTTAGTAGCGAAAAATTCGAGAAAAAAAAGAGCCAAATTTCAAATATAGAAAATTGAATTGGGGATGTTTTAAACGATACTTAGGAGCGGTTATTGCTAACCGGAAAAACCGCTTCAAAAAATCGAAAAACCGCTACCAAAACCAGAAAAATTGAATTTAGGATGTTTTAAAAATGTTGGGACTTACTCATATAATAATTCAAGCATATGTAGTTCATATAATAGGTAATCTAGCACAAAATGCTTAAATCAACCTAGAAAGTGCATTATCACGGTCATAAATTTAAATTTGAATTTGAAAAAAAAATCAGCTGCCTTTTTCCTCCGGTTTTCACGGTAACTAACCAGCGATAGCAAATCGGTTTTTTCCTTAGTGGTATCCAGGATCAAAAAGCGATTTTAAGTCGGGAATCTGATAAGCGATATGATAAATTTGATTCTAGGAATTCTCGGAAAAATTCCGGATGAAATTCACATATATTTACTTAAAAACCAGACAAATTTTAAAAACTAAAAATTGAATTTGTTAAACCAAAAGGAAACCGATCGGAATTGGTTCTTCTGGTTCACCGGTTACCGTACCGGCTGGAATTTTTTCCTGTCGTACCTAAGTACCAAACCCTCCCCGAATGGCCGCTCCTACGAAAGCGAAGCGAAGGGCGCGTTGAAACAAAGCCAAAGAAACAGCAAATCAAGCAGCAACAGGATAGTTTGACTTCTCTCCAATCTGCACAGGAAGAAACCAATACGCAAATCTGTTGGAATGGCGGCTGCATCCTCCTCCCCTCCGGCGGCCATCACCTGCCGAGGTAACGAATCGAACCCGCCTGAGCTTATTGTTTCTCTGCGTAAATGTGTGTTTTCCTCACTCGGTATTTGTTGGTGTGCGTGCAGCCGCAGTGGCGTGGGGGCCAGGGCAGGCGCTGGTGATGGAGCAGGTGGAGGTGGCGCCGCCGGGGCCATGGAGATCCGCGTCAAGGTTGTCTCCACCTCCATCTGCCGCAGCGACGTCACCCAGTGGCAGTCAAGGTATGTAGTGCAGTCTCTCCCCATTCATTTGAGTTGCAGAACAAGAAACTAGCTTGCCTTCATCGAGCTTTCGTAACCTGTTCCAATACGCAGGCGCAACCTTATCTGTTCCCCAGAATTTTCGGGCACGAAGCATCCGGGTCCGTATCCTGATCTCGCTTCTTGCTGCTAAGCCTTGCAGTTGCTTACAAATTACAATCCTGACATTTGAACACCTTTGATCTGTAGAGTAGTCGAGAGTGTTGGTGAAGGGTGGCCGAATTCCAAGTGGGAGACCACGTACTCACCGTCTTCATCAGGGAATGTATGAGCTGCAAGCACTGTGTTTCAGGGAAAAGCAATATGTGCCAGAAGCTTGGTCTGGAGAGGAAGGGTGTCATGCACAGTGATCAGAAGACCCGCTTCTCAATCAAGGGAAACCTGTGTACCATTACTGCGCAGTGTCAAGCTTCAGTGAGTACACGGTTGTCCACTCAGGCTGTGCGGTGAAGGTGAACCCGACTGTGCCAATGGACAGGATATGCCTGCTGAGCTGTGGTGTTTCTGCAGGTAATTCTTAAGGGTTCAGATGACCTGAGAGTTTCACCGTAACCTTGCCATGTCCTTCTGTAGCTGTATTTGTTGTTCTGGTGCTAGAATTGGTGTTCGGTCATCTTGCATAGTTGCATATTTTGACGATATCTGATCATCCTGTTTGTTCACTGTTCCGTTCTTTAGGCCTTGGTGCAGCTTGGAATGTTGCTGACATATCGACAGGGTCAAGTGTAGTTATATTTGGTCTTGGAACTGTAGGGCTTTCTGTGAGTATCTACAGAATAAGTTAAAAGGTACATATTAAGAAATAAGCACTGTAATTTTTAGACCCATGTCTGCTGTGTTAGGTAGCTCAAGGCGCTAAGCTGCAGGGAGCTTCAAGATCATAGGAGTTGATACTAATCCTGAGAAGCAAGAAAAGGGTATGTTGCAACAACGATTTATACATATCTGTCGTGACTTTTTTCCGTGTACTTACTTATTTTGTTCATGGCACAGGAAGAGCTTTTGGTGTTACAGATTTTATTAACCCAGATGAATTGAATGAACCTGTTCAGCAGGTACTTTGCATTAAACTGGCTGAGAAAACTGCGCTATTGATGACCTGCTCATCACTTTAAACTTATAAGATTATGTAAACTGCATCTTTGGTGTATAATCAACATTCTGTTTACACGAAATAACTGTTGTGCTGAATCATAGACTGTGAACTATAATTGAGTTGAGATAAAATAAAGCAAGGCATTAGAAGTTCTTTGTCTAGGCATTAACAATAGGATTGTGACAGTATTGTGTTGAACAGGCAAAGCTTTTGAATACATGCTCTTGCTAATATGCTTTTATAACAACTTGCTCGATGACCCATTTTTGAAGAAAAAGGTCAAAGCATGCTATAGTACTGGTATCCATTGCATAGATTTTAACCTCTTGATCCTAACCTTATAAAAACATAAAAAATGATGTTTTCATCCTCTTGGAGTGGTAAAAGCGGCTAACTGATGGAGGGCAGATTACTCTTTTGAATGTGTGGGTGATACTGGAGTAGTCTCGACTGCACTGCAATCTTGTTCTGATGTAATTTTCATACTCTCATTTGAAGTAATCGTGTTCCACACAATTACGCCTATTTTGTTCAGATGTATTTTCTCCGCTGATGTTTTGGTCTTGTCAGGGATGGGGACTGACTGTAACTCTTGGTGTACCAAAAGCAAAGCCAGAAGTTTCTGCTCATTATGCATTACTTCTGTCTGGAAGAACACTGAAGGGGTCTTTGTTTGGAGGATGGAGACCCAAATCTGATCTACCTTCGTTAGTGGATAAGTATGCAAACAATCTGATCTAAAGTCAAACAGGATAAACAAAAAAGCTTTTTCGTGACATTAAAGGTAAGTTTTTACAATATTTGATATTTTTACATGGGTAGAATACTCTA